>OX104060.1:43491953-43515092 GCA_944474145.2 Dicrocoelium dendriticum
CTTTCGTCAAGCGCGTAACTGCCACCAAAATGACGTTCGCACGGAAGCAGGCGACCTACTCGTGCATTGAGATCTCCGGCAAGGACGATGACATCTGACTTTTTGGCTTTGTTCAATGATTTAGCTAATTGGGAGCAATTACTGGAAGTGTAACTGGAGTTAGCGTTTAGCATCTTCTCGTATGTGATCTACTTGTTCGATCAGACAAATCACCAGAAACTTTATCCGTTAAAAGGAGGTCTCAATTGCATTAAGGTTCCTTAGCGCTCTCCCTTGCCTCAAACTCCTTATTCCACTGTCTGATGCGTACAGCTTTGTAGCTATTCAATTTGAATGGATCTATTTATTTCCCTCTCTTGCTTTTCCAACTCCTTCGTTTGTCGTTATTTCCTCTTTCTACCGCACTCCAACGCAAGAGTCATAGTTGCCCACCTGAACTGAACCACATCGGAACCAAAGGGCGCACAGCACTGCAGTGCTGTTCTCGGTTCTGCCTTTTTCATCGGGAATATTTCCACCAAATGTCGGAGATTCCATCGATTACTCGTTTTTGGCAACTGTTGCTCTGGTGGCTTCCGTGAATCCACGTAGACATTTGAACGAGTCGCATGAGTGATCACGCTTTCATATTTAACACGTCACGTTCACAACCCCCCCCGTAAAACGTTGCTGGGTTATTCGATTGACTTGCATAAAATGCTCCTGTTTAGTTGCTATGATATTACCATAGGATGTGGTTCGATTGTCTCGTGCAATTACTTAGATATAACTCTTTGGATCGGTGACACTAGGAATTTTCCCTGTCTGCTAGGCCGCAGCCTAGAAGTGACGAGCTTGTCTCGTAATATTGCAGCGCGGGTTCGAATCCGCGTAGGGGTGGGCGTCATCGCGGTATACTCTGCCCGCGTGCGACTGGTGATGGTCGCACGGCAGCGAAGCGCCGTTACGGCTTACAGCTGACACATTACTTCGCATCAACAGGTTGATGACACTTAATTCGCGCTAGGCGTCCTCTACTGCGGCCTGCACGTATCTTTCAAAAATGTTTGTAATTTTGAACAAACGTGACGATCTATATTAATTTATTGCCTCTGGTCGTCCGGACGTACTAGGACTGGCCGAAACCTAGTTATATCCTGTGGTCAGTACCCAGGAATTCCAGATCATTGGCTACTCATGCTTCTGGTGCGTCAGCCTGTCAAACGAACGCTGTGGCGCGCTCTTATACTCTCGGTCCTCGCTGTGCGGGAGACTGGTAAACACATACCGAAGCGACGATGGCCTGTGCGAGAAGCTGTGGTGCTCGATCCGCCTGAGACAGGGTGAAGTCTTTACTGGTGCAGCTTATCGCAGCTCGCGTAGTCGAAGTTTGGATTGGTTACCGCACGTCAGATACTACATGAGTCGGCTCCGCTTCTTGCTTATGGGCGCTTTTAACTTCCCTCGATTAATGTGGCCTAAGATTCAACCTCTCCCCGGGCACTGTGAAATCGAGGCGCAGTTTGCGGAAATGATATTTGAGACTGGAGCAACGCAACATGTCTGCTAACCGACGCGCATTACACTGTGTTCCGTTCCATCATGCCTGGACCTACTACTCACTGGTTGCGAGCAACTAATATATGAAATTCTGGTCCTGGAGCCTCTGGTAGCTAGTGACTACTCGATGGTCTTAGCCAGTTTAGAGCTGCCGCTGCCTTACTCGCCTCCACTAGAGCCATTCTACAATTACTGGAAGACCTACTTCGATGATCTCAATCGAACCGCTAGTGAAGTAAATGGTCGCTACCGCAGGATTCATCTGTTGAAGCCTGTTGGTCTGTTATAAAAGAGGGTGTGCAATGGTTGTACGATCGTTTCGTACCCCTCAGTTACAGGAAAACTGATTCAATGGCGACGCGTATGGTGGAATGAATTCCTCGTGTCTGACTCTATCGACGATTATGGGGCCTACAAGAGACAGCGGAATCTATGCAACAGCGCAAAAGCGTCGGCAGCCCAAAGAGGAGCTCGCAACCTCAGCGAAGTCGGCTCCCAATAAGATTTTTGCCTACGTGAAGCGGTGCCTGAGGCCCGCAGGTGACCTAGCAGTGTTAGAGGGCTCGGATGGACAGGCTCTAACTTCCAACGCTGAACGTGAGTCCGCATTGGCGGCGCACTTCGCTTCCGTATTTACAGGTGGGCATGCACGTATGCCGAACTCGACGTGCGAAGCTCCTACGAAACTGGAATGCCTCGATTGCGACGTGGAAGATGTCGATAGTCTACTAGCCAGTCTTGACGTTACGAAACCTGCCGGGCCAGATGGTTTCCATCCTCTAATTCTAAAGTCCCTATCGGCCATCATCTTATTTGCCATGACTGATCTGAAGGTGCATTGCCAAGCGACTGGAACTGCTCGGTAATTAAGCCAATTCCGAAGGGCGATGACGCGACTAAGGTGGACAATTACCGGCCGATTTGTCTGACCTCTGTTTTGGCGAAAGTGCTCGAGAAGATTGTGTAAAACGCTCTCCTCCGGCTTTTAGACTCGAAAGACCTAACTCCCGCGCAGCACGGTTTCACGAAGGGCCGCTCCTGCATCACCAACCTGCTGTTGATGCGGCACGGATGGTTGCAGGCGTTGAACCTGATGAAATCAGTAGATGTTGTCTACGTTGATTTCAGTAGAACTTTCGATAAAGTGAACTGTGTGTTCCTTCTCCATAAGCTGAGGATGTTTGGTGTTAGTGGCGCACTGCACTAATAGATCGGTGACTTCCTCGTTGGGAGAAAATAGCGGGTACAAGTGCATGACTACCAAACGGAATGGTACCCCTCCACTAGCGGCGTACCCCAAGGCACAGTACTGGGGCCCATTTTGTTCCTGATCCACATCAATGAAGTATCTCAGCTTCTTCGGTCGCCCTGTGCATTGTTTGCAGACGACCTGAAGATTTGGAGGGTTATTGATTCTCCCGACTACTGTGACGTCCTTCAGCAGGACCTCAACTGTCTGTTTCTGTGGTCTGCAAAAGCATCTGCTGGTCAAAACGTCATTTATGAGTCTGGGCGTATGTACACCCTAGCCGTCTAAGCGCTGTATCCCAAAAGCTCCGTAAAGCATCTAGGTTTACACTCACGCTGTGATCTGAAGTCTGTCGACAACACAAACAGACTCTACGGAAACAGACTACGTCTGCTTTGAGCGCCTAGACGCAGCTTCTCCACTTGGTCTTAAGGGATTAGTACTCGCCTGTTCTCTTCCATGATTACACCGGTGCTTGATTACGGCTCACCCGCCTATTGTCCGATCACAATAGGTGAGGTGCAGAGACTGGAACGGATTCAGCATGTAGCTACCCGGCTCATCTCCACTTTACGGGGCGTCGTACGAAGACCGAGTTAGGAGGCTATGACTGTATACCCTATCAAATTGTCGACTTTAACTTGATCTCATAATGACGCACCGGATATTGTACCTGGGCCACTTCCGTATGTTGAGGCCGCTGCTGCATATTCGCGTTCCATGCAGCACACGCGGACACCGGTACAAACTGTTGGTACCGAATTTGAAGCGTTCCTCACCCTCTCTGCTTCAAGCTTCGAGTGGGGAAATATTGGAACAAGTTGCCGGAGACAATAGTCGAGGCGAAATCGGTGTCGGAATTTAAAAGATTCCTCGACGCCCCCTTTGCGGATTACAGGTCTGGGGAGCGTATCACACTCGACTAAGAGATAGGGCAGCCGTAGTACACTGCCATCGAGCAGGATCAGCGACGTGATTCCGCGCAAGTGCCCGATCTAACTACGTTCGAGTGACAGATATATCTCCTCGGTGTCTACTTTCAGTATTCAGTGGCTTCACGTTTTTCGTTAAGTGTTCTCCTTTTTGATCAAACTTCCTTTTCATCAACTCCTATTTTTGTGGTAACAAAAATGAAAGCACCAACTTGTGGCCGACGGGATTCGTTTTATGATTGACTTGATGTCATTGACAGGACTGACCCACCAAACCCGTGTGATTTCCCACCTATGAGCTCTCAGCTCTATCGTAGACTTGACAACGTATTTCCGGACGCATTTTCCTCTCTTTCTCCCCCTCTACTTTGCCCATTCACTTTGTTCGTTTCCACTCGATAGGTACTCACTTGATCCCATGGCTTCGCTAGGTTTTCACAGTGCCGCGCTCGTTTGTGTGCTGATCACTCAAATCACATTGATTACCTAAGATTTTTCAGAACACTGGTAGCTCGGCTTGATGGTTCAGTGGCTCATTCGTTCGCCGAGCTTGGAAATTGGTTTGCAAACCTTTGTACCACTATACGAGATGGCATCGTCCATACGCTTAGATGCAGAGTGTAATCTCATATTACACTACTCAGCGAGATTACACTCTGCATCTCAACGCACTGACGATGCCACCTCCCATGGTGGTACAAACGTTTACAAACAGATTTCCAAGCTCGGCGAACGAATAAGCAACTGAGTCGTACACACTACTTATTTTTGCTTCCAATTTCATAGCTTTTAATTGCTCCATGCCTGTCTTATAGACCGATGTTTACATATTTATTTATTTATTTATTTAATGGCGTATATATATTGACATCGCCGCACTCAGCGAGACTCGGTTCGTTGCTCAAGGCAAGTTGCATGAGGCTGGTGCTGGGTGCATGCTCTACTGGGTGGGGAACGCATTCTCAGCACCACGTGAATATGGGGTCGGATTTGCACTATCCGAACGCCTAAGTGGCCAGCTGGTGGGTGAGCCCTCTGGCATCTGCTCGCGACTGATGACTGTTCGCCTACGACTCGGAAGAGGTAAGTTTGCCACTTTGACAAGCACGTACGGTCCAACCATGTGTTATACTGATGACACGCGTGATCAATTCTACACTCAGCTATCCTCCGTAATACGGTCTGTGCCGAGGAGCGACCGACTATTTCTGCTGGGTAATTTCAACGCGCGTGTTGGGCGTGATGCATCGGTGTGGACAAACATCATCGGTCCATATGGTATTAGCACAGCCAACGTGAACGATGACCGGCTACTCTCATTGTGCGCCACTCACACGGCTTGACGATCACGAACACTCGGTTTACACTGAGTGCGAGTGTGGTAGCAACTTAGGCACGCTCACCTGCTCGACTATGCCGTCGTACGTCAGCATGGCACGCGTGAATTGCGCATGACATGTGTACTGTGTGGAGCTGAGTGTGGCACTGATTACAACTTGGTGTGGACCAAACTGTACATATCTTTTTGCAAATCTATTTATTGCACTCGTGCCGTGTACCGACGGAAATATACCGTTCTTTCCCTAAGTACTGCTAAGAAGAGGATCGAACTGGAGAAGGCGATAGCTGCCCACCTTGTTGATGGCACCACATCCATGAACAGCTGACTGCTAATGCCGAAGAAATGACCTGGTGTGCAAACTGTAAGTAGCCCGATTAGTTTGATGACAACAGTGCGGCCATTGGTGTCGGCGAACAATGCAACGTACGTTGCACATGTGGCGGACCCTGATGACTGCGAGAAGGAGAGTCATTTTCGCCAACATTCATGGCGATTGACTCGAGAGCTCCGTCGCATTAAGAAGGCAGAGTGGACGGAGAAAGCGAATCATATAGAATGTTACGCCGAACGGCATCAGCATAAGGAATACTTTGACTCCTTGAAGGCGGTCTATGGACCGAGGTTAGAGGCGCTGAGGACGCTGCTCGATGCTACTTCAGGCGTTGCCTGTACACAGACTGCAGACATAATGCAGATCTGGCGAAATCACTTTAACTGTCTCTTGAACAATCGTCCAGAGATTAACTGGTCTGTGTTGCACGGGCTGCCACAACAAGAGATGAAGTTGTGTCTTTCCGACACTGGATGAGACGCAGAAAGCGCTTGCTCAGCTGCGAAACGGCAACTGCGCCGGTTCCGATAAAATGCCGCTAGAAGTATTGAAACGCAGCGGACCCGCTTTGCGGTATGCGCTGCACTAGTTGGTACAACGCATTTTAATTGAGGAGGAAGGGCCGGTCGAGCTGTAGGATGTTCTTGTCCTACCACTGTACAAACGCAAATGAAGCAAGCAATGGGCCACGAATTATCGTGGCATCAACTTGCTGAGTTGTGTGGGGAAGGTGATCATCCGAATTTTGCTCAATCGTCTCTTCACTCAGGTCGTTGAACCACACGTTACGGCAGAGCAGTGTGGATTCCTTTCGGGCCACAGCATTTTTGATATGGTGTTCGCGGCTCCTCAGCTGCAGGAGAAATGCAGCAGTTCGTCCCCCTGTCAACCCAGCCAAGTCTGTATTTATGAGCCTGGGGAAGGGTGCTGATGGCCGAACCTACACCCTTGACGGCCAACCGCTATATCCCACACCCTCCGTGAAGGACCTAGGTGTACTGTCGCGCTACGATTTGAAGTCCGTGGACAACACGAACAGGCTATATCGTAACGGACTGCGCATGCTTTGGGCGCTCAAACGTAGCTTCGGCCCATGGTCTGAAGAGGTTGCCACTCGCCTCTTCTCTTCCATCATTAGAACAATGCTAGGGTACGGTTCGCCCGCCTACTTTCCGATTACCTGAGGTGAGGCACAAAAGATCGAACAGGTCCAACACGTTGCTACCAGGCTCATCCCTAGTTTACGTGGCTGGGGGTATGAAGACCGGTGCGAGAAACTAGGACTCTACACTTTGTCCTACCGTCGGATGCGAGTCGACCTCATTATGACCTACCGTATTCTACATCTCGGTGACTTCTCCATGCTGAGACAAATGCTGCACTTACAAGGGCCATACAGCACACGCGGACACAGATACAAACTTGTCGTGCCGAATGTGAAACGTGTTCCCCACCCACTGCGCTTCGAACGGAGAGTGGTAAATATTTGGAACAGTTTGCCTGAACATGTGATGGCGGCAACGTCTGTGCAGCAGTTCAAAACGTTGTTAGATTTATATTTTACCACTATTCGATTCAGAGAACGATTGCACAATTACGATGACGTCACATTTGTGAGTCCTGCAATACCGTGAGTCAGGTATTTTAAATGTTAAGTGAGAACGATAACGATATTCACGGCTGACGATTTTTAAAAGGTTTTTCACCATATTTCGAAAGAGGTTTACAGAATTCATTTCTACTTTCTCTATAATGCAGTATTCAGAAACTAGCCGTTGTACTCGCTCTCTGTTGCCTTCACCAAGGCATTTGCTACAGTGAACCGCAAGGCACGATGGCTGGCGTTGGGTAAGTTCGGTTGTCCGAATAAGTTTATAAGTTTAATTGGATGTCTGCACAATGGTATGCGGGCGAGGGCGCAGCTCTGTGGACAAACCGCGGATGACTTTGATGTTATTTCTGGTGTGAAGCAAGACTGTGTCTTCTACAGCCACGTTTCATCAACGGAGCCGGCCCACACTCCTTCAACAAGCAGAGCAGAACCATGCATGCCTGCGTGGGGAATCATCCGTATCAAACGTACACGAGACGGTGGCTGGTCCATAGCCCATTCCACACTGGATTGCTGGAACCACTCTTTGAGCCTAGGACCGTCACGAAGACCGTACACCCCGCCCCCAGCAACTTTTCACAGTCTCGTGGTTTGAGGATAGTAGACAGGTAGACACCTTGTCAGCGTTCACATCAAGCACGGCCGCACCAGAGATATCAGTCAACAGCCAACATCTGAAATGCAAGAAACTCAACACGTATGCGCACGTACAGACCAAATGCAACGATGATCTAGCACATGTGCCGTATCGACCGCGCTATTGACCTGGGTTAATAAACGGAATTGCATTGGAAACAGTTACTATGCGCTGCGTTGATAATGATTATCTATTCAGCTAACTCGTCTTCTCTTAAATGTTGGCCCACGTGGGTGGCTTGCCAAACCACATTGGGTGAAGCACTCGCGACCTTATTTGCTACTGCATCGTGCTCTTGACGTTTCTCTTCCGCATGCAATAGTGTTTACTGTACCTGGACAACCGTCCTGTTGTTGAGCTCTTGTCATTCGCGCCTCTGATCCCTAACACCTAAAACCAACATTAGTTCGGGATAAGCTCACTTTTATCATGTCCTGGTAACGTAGCGTCGGTTTTTCCACATTCCGTTTACCTGCACTAAGCTGTCCATATTACAGCTCCTTAGGTATCCGAGTCGAATCCATGCCGCTGATATGTCTGATCCACCTCAGATGCCGCAGCAGAAGTATGCAGTCTACTGCATACACGCCACTGCGGTGCAGCGATTCCATGTCTGTAACTCGGTTATCCCAACTGATGTGCAGAATCCGACAAAAGCACGGTTGATGGAAGCGCTCCAGATAACGGACGTCCTTCTGGTACAGTGTCCACGTTCCATTACCTTATAGAAAAACCGACAACGCCATCGACCGGTATACTTTCAGCTTCATCCCAACAGTAAGTTGGTGGTTGTTTCACACGCGATATTCCAGCTTGCCAAAACCAACAGCCGTCTTCGATCTGCGGCTGCGCATCTCGCTCGTCATCACTAGTTTGGTGGATATTGCACTTGCATTTCTGTCTTCAGTATATCACCGGCAACCTGGATTTGCGATATGCACAAGAATTCCGTTCCTGGTGAAAGTTGAAAAGGACAGTTTTGCTTTTCGGATTTTGGAACACCCGCCTTGTGTCTTGGATTGAGACACGCAATCCCAATTGTGGCCTCGGTTGACTTTGAACTCGATTTCTGCGAATATGGTCACTGCGACCGTCACCAAAATGCAGGTAAACGATGGCAGTAGATCGGCGCCGGTAGCATGAACATATCAAGAGTGCGGTTGCCCAGCTTCATGAGAAGACACTACTGCATGTGTAAAGGAAACGTGGGTTGAGGAAGCGACAGGCGACGATTGTGGATAACAGTCGACGTCGAGCGCATTGTGTTGTAGCACATGCAGTCGCAAGTGCCTCAGTCAATCTGACTTAGTAAGCCACCAGCATCACCATGCGGGACCATCATCTAAGAGAGGACGAGTAAGCTAACTATTGGGTTTGCTTTCTACCAGCTACTGCTACTTACCTGCTATCAATCCCGCACTGAAGATGCCACCTCGAATGGTGACGAAACGTCTGCAACCAAGTTGCCCAGCTCGGAGAACTCCACAACAACTGAGCAAGCCTCCCGAGCTACCAATATTCCAAATCATTTCAAAGCTAACTATTTAATTAGCAGCAGCACAGCGCTTGTTAAGTATTCTGTTTCCTCCTCAATTCCGTTTATCAACCCGGGATATTAATTCACTTGATGTGATACCTATGCGAGATCATCGCTGCATTTGGTCTGTACGTCTGCCTGCGTGTTGAATTTCTTGCATTTCAGGTGTTAACTGTTGTTTGTTATACCCGGTGTGGCTACGCTTGATCTGAATGTTGACAAGGTGCCTACCTGTCTAATACCCTCCACTTTGCTTAGACTGGCTCCAGGAGACTCTTAATCGTTGATGGGGGAGACGGGATGCACCGTCTTCGTGGCCGTGCTAGGCTCAGAGTGGGTCCATCCAGCGTGGAACGGATTACGGCCCAGGCACCGCCTTGTGTACGTCTGGTACGTATGATTCCCCAATTAGATAAACAGGAATGCTCCTGTTGTGCATGTTGAGGACTGTGGGCCAGCTCCATTGATGAGACATGGCTCCCATCCGCTTGCCTTCCACTTACTTCTTCGGGTTTACACCGTATATGGGGTATATGGACGAGTGCAACGCAAACCACCTATGGTCCCTCCGTCGGCTCAGGTGTCTTATGGCTTTCCCCATGAAGACCGCAGTGACAGGCAAATCGAAACCGGATGCTGTCAACCATATACGAACATGTAACTTTTTTGCGTCACATTAACAGGTATGTCTAAAATAGTATACTGCTTGCAACCTACTTTCTGTCTGAGGTTTTTGTGTTAAACAAAGAAGCTCGATCGACTCGCTGGCGATGCCATATCTCGCGGGTTTGGCTGTAACAAAGATCAGCAAGGCTCTATTTCTTCTTAACGGCGTCATATACTTCTGTGGACATTGAACTCTCCAGCGATTACCAAATGCAGTGTCGACACTGCATCCCTCTCGCTGTTTTCATACATTGCAAATCGACTGCCTGTTTGCTTGTTCAACCATCGGTTATCGTTTGCAGTTCCAAAGGCTACTTACTTTGTACCAATGGTCTCTTCCTCTGTAGGTACAGTATCTCCAGCCCGCGATACTCCCATAAATGCTCCCTGTGGTGCCGTCGAACACTGTGACCCAACACACGCATGTCCTTCGAACGCGAACTCAGTTGAGTCACAACAAGATACCGATACTCATTGCACCCAATCGGCGCCCAGATGTTCAACTCCAAGGTTAGTTTCCCCTATTTGTTTGCTGTTTTCGAGCACACTTCGCGTGAGGACAGAAACCAGTCAAGTTAACTGTGCTGTTTCTCATTTTTGGACCAAAGTACACCAGTCACTCCGTTCGTTTCTTGCAGCGTGTCCATTAATTTTTCGCCCTTTTTACATTTGATCGACACTTGACTATTTGACTCTTTTTGTTCCCCATTGTGGTTACAATTTTCCGCAACACCTTTAAGCCTTGTCCATTCTTCAGATCCGTAACCACACAGCTGCCCCGCATACTAATACTCACTTTATTCCTCTTTGCATGATGCTTTCACCTATTTCACGGCCTTAGCAACCGAAGTTTGGTTAATTCGACTGTTCCTATTCGGGCCTAGGCATTACTTCATGTGCACCCACACGCTCTTTTCTTCGCGAGTATCACATTCAATCTTATTCGTATGTCTGTTTGGGGTCTTGCTCAGAATATACCATTGCTAGTTGCTGCAATGTGGATATGTTCAGTTCTGTACACTTTAGCTAAACAACTATGATCCAAGCACTGAAGTGCGGTGCATCCAGTTACCACGACTCACATCACCGAGATAGCAATAAATAACGATGACAATATGATGGGGTTGAATGCAAATAGAATGTCAAGAAAACGGAAGCAAAAGCGAAGTGCCTCAAACCAATCAGAATAGAACGAAAATTAACGGTCAGATGCAAGAAACTGAGTGCAAGAACATCACTGATTGTGTCATGTCTGCTAGGGTCTCCAACCACTGGTGTGGACCATCCCGAGGTCCCCCGTCACGAAGACGACACGCACCAGTCTGACCAAGTCTCTCAGCCAATTTCCTCATGTCTTTAAGCCACGTCTTGGATTGACCACGTCGGACTTTCGCCCAACTTGGCGCAGCCACGGTATATAATGCACGCTGAGGAAGCCAGTCAACGGACATACGGAGGACATGACCTAACCAACTTAGGCACTTTAAATTCAGCAACCACTCGAATGAGACATCAGAAGGTATTTTGTCATAAACTAACTGGCGAACCTCAGTATTGCTCACCCGGTGTTTCCACCATACATGAGCCCTACTCCACCAGTCAAACACGGCCAAGCGTTTAATGTCGTCGTCGCGAATTAGCCAGGTCTCTGATTTATACAGTAACACTGGCGTTATCACAGCGTTATGCACCCTCTCTTTCACTGACAGACTGATATCCCACGTCTGCGTAAATGATTGAACCTCCGGAGAGCAACTTGGGCCCTACTGATACGCGAAGTAACCTCTTAAGTGACGTAACCACCAGAGGTTACACATCTACCAAGGTACATTGATTGATCCACCACTGTGGATGTTCGGTAATAACTAGAACTTGTGACGTATCGGTCCAGTCCTGCAGCATTACATTGCAATTTGAGGATGAATATCGCATGCTGAAGCGTGCAGCACTACACACTAGTCTATCCACTAGAGGGGGTTTTTCCCGAGAAGAACAAGCTGGTTTTCGCCCAGGCCGAAATTGAATTGATCATATCTTCACGCTCTGACAAATTCTCGAGCTCTGCCACGTTCACCGTCGAACAACAGTCGTAGCCTTCATTGAAATCCGCGCGGCAGTCAATTCAGTAGACAGCTACTTTGTGTGCTCGATAAGTTTGTTGCCATTTTGAGGGAACTGTACAGTCACACATCGGGCAAAATTAGGGCTTACGGCAGACTTTCCTCTTCGTTTGCTGTCACCAGTGGCGTTCGCCAAGGTTGCCCTATTTCACCTTTCCTTTTCAATTTTGCCATCAAAGGTATTGTGCAATGAGCGCTAGAAGGTGTCCAGAACTGCGGTTTTGAGCTTCTTCCTGGCGCCAGAATCGTGGACTTGGACTACGCCGACGACATCGCTTTGCTGGATGGCGACCTGCAAACCGTCCAGAACACCATGAACCGCCTAACGATTGAGACATCTGATTACGGCTTGGATTTCATTCCAGCCCAATGGAAAGTGCTATTTCATGATTGGCATTGTCCTGCGTCCGCGCTCTCCATTGCTGGCGGCATTCAGGATTGCTTCACTTATCTAGGGAGTTGCATCATGGCCGGTGGCAATGTTAGAGAGATCAGGTTTCACAGCTCATTGCAAAAGCCTGCCTTGTTTTCATCTAACTGAGACACCTATGGCGTTCTCGTGATGTCAGTCTCAAGCTCAAGGGCAAGGTATACAATGTCTCTGTCCGTACCGTCCTGCTGTACAGCTGTGAGACCTGGTCCATTCGCTCGGAAGACGTGAAACAACTGTCTGTTTTTGACAACCATTGTCTGCGAAAGATTGCTCGTGTGTGGTTGGCAAAATCACATTGAACGATTGCTTGGAGCGGCAGTCCCAACGTTTGAAACCTTGTTCTCAGACACCGCATGCGTTGGCTCGACCACGTACTACGGATGCCAGCCTATCGCCTTCCTCGAAGAGCGTTATTTGCACTTCCCGGAAACGATTGGAAAAGCTATCGCGATGGACTACCAGTGGCTTGAAAAATTAGCATGAAGAAAGCAGCCTTCAGCTTGACATCAGTTCCGTTAGCAGCGAAGCATCAGCCTAAATGGCTGATACACTGATGATGATGCTGCTGATGATGATGATGCTGATGATGATGATGATGATGATGATGATGAATGGTTCGTGCCCAAGCCGACGCAACATATTCAGTGCGGTCTGTTGTTCTAGGGAACTAGCCTGATTGTCACTTGTCACCACTCGCGTACGCACATCATTGTTGCGGATAGGCTGGTGCCATTCGGCACCGGCAATGCTCTGCAGATAGCGATGATCAACATCTTGGAGGCGCTTTAAACGCTGAGATCGAAGGGGCCAAATCTCATTCCAAAGTCCTAGGACCGGTGTCACTGTGTCCTTGTGCCCACGACTTTTCAGACGAAGGGAAATTCCTTTCTGTTGCTTGTGTTGTCGCAGATTCAAGAAGTCAGTTCTCGCTTTTGCAATACATAAGCTGACCAGTTCCTATACGCCCATCATTGCTGATGCGGCTGCCAAGGTATGTGAGGTGATCAACTACCTCGGGTTTTTCGCTATCTGGCCTCAGGGCTTCATCAAGTGGTTGGTGGTCCTGCAACAACGCTTTACGCTTTGAAAGTGCGAAGTTATGTCAAATAATGCGACCACTCTGGATAGGTTATTCAGAGTTGATTGGACCGCCCTAACATCGTTAAACATCAAGTCGATATCACTCGTATCATTAAGATCAGTTAGCTTTTCACCAGGCAGTACCTCAATGCCTGCATCATGAAGCTCCGCAAGTAGCGGCGTCCGCAACGCAGTTGCACGAAAGTGGAGCAATTGGGCAACCCTGAAGAGCACCACTTGCTGTCGGGAAGCTACCTGATTAGTCACCATAGACCCGGACGCAGCCTGGGTGGTATTCAAGCGAAAGGCGCGTATACTAATTATATATCTCATGGAAACATCTTCCCACGCAAATAGCTCGAGCAGACTAGATCGATATGATGCACAGTTGACGTCTCGGAACACAGCTGTTGTCAATGCGATACGTGTGGCGCTGTTCTAACACGTGTGGAAGAGGAAATGTTTGGTCTATACAATCCCATCCCAGACGAAAACCTCTGTAATCTGGGATTCTCCTTCGGAGAGGCGGCAAACGAGATTTGAGGACAGTGCTATTATCACCATTTGCGTTAGGCTGCTACTATTATGGTTTACACATTCGGTGTGACTTCCCTTTTCGTACATTGACACCAATCGATTCACTTTAGTTGGTTGGGATGGTCTCTTCCTTCCAGAGCTGTTCGAACAGTGAGACTATTGCTTTGAAGAGGACCTCACCACCATCCTGAAGTAGTGTGGGTCCAAGTCGACCGATGGCCTAAATGATTGTACGGCTGGCTTGCAATCTTTATGTCACCGCTTCGAATCCGCGTAGGAGCGTGCATCCTCGTGGTATACTCAGCCCACACTCCACCCATGGTGCTCGCGTGGCAGCGAACCGTCGGTACAGTATGCTGGCGTACTGCTGATGTCTTTCTTTTTCTTTTAGTTTGGATCCAAGGGAATCCGAACCAGTATCTCAAGGAGATTGGGTGCTGTGATCGCGTTCCGATTTCCGATGAACCTTCTAAACCACTTGACCATTATTCAGTTTGCACTACCTGAGTAGGGAGAGGTCCGAAAGCAAGGGACCAACTGAACTGATCTTAAAAATGTTCCGCCCGGCGCTCATTATTGTGATTGAGAGTACCCGCGCTATCTCTGCTTGTCTCACTGACGCCTGGTTTCCTGGGACCAGTGTTGCGTATCATTTGGATGAACTTGGGCTGTTTCCTTGGTGCTACCGCCTCCATTTCTTGGGCCCTACTTGTCTACTTAGCTTCGTTGTCAGCGCGCAGGCTTTGCTTCGGTTCGCGTCTAATACCCCCCCTTGTTACCTTGTCTTTAGTGCCAATCTAGGTTTTTTTCGAAATTTCAACGGTTTCACCGCATTCTCGGATATCCTGGGACTGATGCGGGAACCATTGATAGTGCCGCAAGCATAGGCTCTCGTGTTGTGTACGACGGCTAAGATTCTGTTCACCTGAAGCTTACTGTCCTTAGGACGAGAGAGCAGAAGTTCGGTAGGCAGGGCATCCTAGTAGGCTTACCAGAGCACGGGATGGGATAACTTTTCAGTTGTCAAGTGCGGGAGAAGCTTGGTACGACCCTCAACAAAGTTCATGCAAAAACAATAGCGTCGGAAAGCATAAATGGAGTGGACGCCCGTGTTCCGAAACGAGCGAACGATAGAACCAATCCACCTGTAAGTTATGCCAATGTGGTCTATTGGGGTCCATTGCTGATAGGGGAACGTTTCTGCGCCCACTGTGACTAAAAGCGGTGCTACAAAAAGCAATCGGTGCCCCGCGCACAGTTGAAACCGATAATTGGTAACACTTGGAAGTAGCGTGTTCAGTTGGTGGTAGCGCATTTCCTTAGCAGCATCAGAACTGCAGTTGTTGGGTGCATAAGCGGAACATATAAATAAACAGCATCTCGCGCGCTACTTCATGAATCAACCTTAGTTGACTCGTCAAACGGGCTGCACACGGGAATCCAATCAACCACAATGACTCAGCATTGGAGTTGAAAACAATACCTACCCCAGCTAGACCAGTGATTTCCGTTCATGGAGAATCATCCCCCGAGGAATTCCCTCCCTTTCTTGCGTTCCTGCTTGGCCAAGCTCTCTGATTTTTCAGTCGAAGCAGTGTCCCACATCCACGTATGCTGAGATTAGTGAGATTGTATGATGCTTTTCGCATGTTTTTCTTTGTTTTTACATCCCTGATGATGGCGTCCTTCTTGTCTGTCCCATAGAGTGCTTTTCCTAATTTCTGCAAGTTATTTTGGAAATGAAATTTTACCGTTACTGCGTTTTCCGGTTTCCTTTTGGTTTTGAAACTATTCATAAAATGGCGATTCATTTGTTGACTACAATGATGTGATGTTGTTTAAGCGCTCTAACGGTCATTTCAGATATGTTCCTCATATACGGCAAAATGATCCGCTTCCTTATTGTTGACATAGGTTCGGTGTTTACAGTCTTGTGATTTAAACATTTACGGAGGAGGTTGCATTGGTATACGTTACGGTCGAATGACTCGAATCGGTGTATTTCTTCTTCCTGTTTCTCTCATAATACTGATGGGTGGTTGTAATCTTCGAAACGGTGTTTTGTACATAGCTCACTTCTTGGCAGTTTATCTGATCACTGTTGAATTTCGAAATTCGGTCTTTCTCTGTTTACCTATCCTGTTAACCAACGTTTGTAGTTCATCGCTCATTGTTCCATCAAGAAACGAAGTTTGTTTCTTGCATCCGATTCGCTTGTAAATTGAATGTCGTCCATGGCATTGTTAGGTAGCCCGTGTATGTGGTCGCTTGAGTTTAACAGTTGTAGCGCGCCCACAGATTCGGATTAATAATTGGAAGTATCATCATCGTTATTATACACGTTAGCTAGGAGCGGGAAATACCTCAACTATTTTGTCGCAATCCATGAGAAAAGGCACGGCAGATGTCACCATTAACGGATGGACATCGTTCCGAAGACATAGTAGCCAGCTATTATGCCACAGCGCATTGATCGCACTTCTCCCTAGGCGGTCCCCTTTTATCCGGCGTTAGCCGCAGAAGTCGAACTGGTGATCAGATTGTTGAAATTAAATAAGGCCGCAGGAGCAAATAGACTTCCTCCAGCCCTCTTCAAATTCCGGGGACCTGCTCTCATGGATGATTCGCACAACCTTTTAGTGAAGATGTGGGAGCAGGAGACTGTGCCGGCAAACAGGAATCGCTCCGTTATAATCCCAATTTTCAAAGAAGACACGTTCTTAATATGGCAATCATAGTGGCATCAGTCTGGTCTCAAATTGCGTCTAAGATACTCGCCTCCGTCGTTCTTCATAGACTTGAACTCGTGAAAGCGAGATTCGCAAGGAGCAAGCCGACTTTTGTCGACATCGAGGCTGCATTGGCCACATATTTACTTTACTTCAGTTGTTGTAACACCGCCATATTTATTAGTGACCCACCATAGTCTTGTTTCTCGATATCAAAGATGACTTCTCTTCGGTGGATCGATGTGCCCCTCGGGACTGTCTGCTCAAGAAATGCGTGCCTCATAAATATGTAAGCATTATCAGAGCGGCGTACATGCATAGTTCGATCAGAGTGATTGTTTATGGCAAACTGTCTCCGGCCTTCAGTATTTCCAGCGGCGTGAGATAAGGTTACCCGCCGTCCTTTTTGCTTTTTAACTTCCTATTGACGGTCATGAAAACTACGTTCAATTAACTGAATGAGCAAGCGTCGGACTTAGACTGTACTGGTGATATCGCCTTACTTGGTGACGATTCTCAGAGTATGCATTTCATTCTGAATCGTTTGACGATTGGTGCATCTAAGTACAGAGTGTGTTTCGCCTCCTCGAAGTATAAATTGCTGCTCCAGGATTGGGCCGCATTTTCTCCCGTGCTCACCGAAGTTGCACAGCTTGAACAATCAATTACTTTGGTCTGCCTTGAGAGTTGTGTTTCTACTGGCGGCACTATCTGCAAGGAATTTTCGCTTTGCATCGTTTAAGCCCTGTCAGCACTTGTGGCGTATTCGGGACATTTCTATCTCGAAAAAGTGCCGTGTTTGCGGTGCCTGTTGGTTCAGTATGGGAGCGAGTGCTGGCCAATTTGCTTGGAGGAGATGCATCATCTTTGTGCTTTCGACAAGTTGTTTGAAGAGAATTGTTCGTGGTAACACCGAGTTCGCAGTGAGAACGTTCGACGTCAAGTCCTGGATAATACCCGTTTGCCATTTAATTTGCTGGTTTCGCTTCGTCATCTGAGCCGAATCGGTCACTTCTTACGCATGACGCCGCGCTCTATTCGCTCGTCCAGGAACGGGTGACCGTGTGCTTGTCATCCTTTCACTTGGCAACAGCACATGAAATAGCTGACGTCACGTTTAACCACCATCAGACCCGTACGTCTTCGTGGATGGGGATCCAGGGATCAGGATTGCGTGGCTTGGCACGTTTGCAGACAAGTCCCTCAACTGGAATCATTGCGAATCAACCAATCACAAGATACAAGTAGCGGGACGACTCAGTCACTTGGCGCATGCTCATAAGTCACATGCAACTATCGCTAGAGAGTACCGAAAGAGAGAGAGGATCGATTGATGACCAACCGGTGACCGATTAATGCGCTTCCACGGTAGACTCAAAATTGCAGTCCGTTGCTTCTCTACACAGAGCTGTAGCTCTTCTCAATCAATAGCGATAACTTCCACTGGCCTGAGAATGGGGGGGCTTCTGCTCGTGCCTCAGAATTTGGTGATAGGTGCTCAGCAGGTGCCTTCTGGTTGTTGATGAAGCTCAGCTCATCGCTTTACTCGCTTCCGTCGTCATAGATCCCACTTTGCAATGTGCTCTTCGATTCTAACACTCAAAATTCGGTCGATGTGGATAGCATAGATTTCTCTACAGCTCCAGCTAAGTTTAAATAAACAACAGGACGTGCACCACCTCGTCGTCTAGATCTTAATAGGACAGAGAAGCAAGGGTCTTGTCGATATGAGCTGACATAGTTATACTGCGTTGTACGCCCTTTCTGTTGAGGCGTTTATTCGTTTGGCAGTGGCTCATGATGTGGTCACATCTGAGCGACAATACAACCCATTGTTTAGCGACCGTTACTCCTCCTGAACTAAGCGCCCTAATGCATATCCACTAACGTCAATAGCCACATTGACTAATCTTCCGCACACCTCTGTCATGGTAACTTTGAAGGACAACTCGATAAAAATCTACATTTGCGTAATTTTGCACTGTTCCACTAATCTTTTCGCCTCACTCGTCTTTCCGTTCTATGGACCTACCTATTTCATCTCCATTTCTCCTACGCTATCCATCACCATGCTGTTCAAGTTTTTTATCTGTTACCGTTGTTGCTCTTGCGCCTATCTGCGATAAGTATGATGTCCAAAAACGAGGTACATCAGTAGCAACATAGGTGTTGTTGTACATTTTACATTATCCCCTTCGTTTCCTTTTTTGAACATTATAATCATAGTCTTTCAATCACTTGTGCTTCTTCCACAGGAGTTCTGAAAAGAAACCATCCAGCCGACGCCGTGAGCGCCGTTTTGCCACCGTTACCCCTCCCGAACTAAGCACCCTAATGCAATCCACTAACGTCGATAACCGCATTGGCCCTGCTCTTCCGCACACTTCTGTCATTGCATCTGCAGTTAAGACGAGCAAGATCATACGCGCGTCGATGCCACTTATCTCAGAGTCCCTAGCTTATCAGGCGAACGAACGACGGCCGATGTCATCCGTAACGGCGTCCTCACTTCCCTCTGGCTTCCTCACCGCGTCTCGCCAATCCAACTGCACTCCTCCCGTAATCGACACACAATCTCATATTCGATCCAACTCGTTTTCTGACCCCACACAAGTGTCCAATCGTCCTCATACATCTGCAACCCCTGTTTGCTCTGTGGCCAAAACCCATTCCACATTGAAAGGTATTGGCGCACAATTCCACTTTCCGACTACATTAGTTTATCAGCTCAGTGGAATTTTCGGTCACTTGCTTTTTCTGATTCTTATTTTCCCTCCTTTAGGTTTACCATGGTTGTCGCCGAAGTCAATCCAGCTGCTTGCTAACCAATCTTCAGTACTCACGAACTCCTCTGGCGTATCCAGAGAAGCATCTACATCCACTCTTCTTCCACTATCCCGGAGTCTGCCTCCTAAAGACAACGAGCTTCTCGCCCCTCTTTCATCCCAAAAGCCTGTCTCACCCCCAAAGCCGGGGCGGCGGAAGCGGTGCTCACTGTGTTTGCGGAAAACCGGTCTTGTCGGCGGTTACTCATGCCGGTGAGGGTGGTGTGAGAGTGCTCTTTGCACGCTTGCCATAACATGACCCATGCAGTTGGGGGTGACTTAGCCAGATATTTCATGTTTCTAGGAGGAAATAAGTTGAATGTCTCACCTTCTCTCCATACTACCGGAGCTTCTAGCATTTCTGCTCTTTTACCTATCGTGCCAAGCATACTTATCGGAAATCCTTTGCTGTAGACTTAAATTATATCTAAAAATTCTGTCATAAATCACTTGTTTATCTTGTATGACTTTTACAATAGGATAGCTCATATGCACGTTCTCTGTACCTGTCACATCGCATAACCACATAGGTTCATTGTGTGAAATTCAGACCTTATATGGACTGCATTCTCTGATACCGAGTACATCTGTTCAACTTACCCCCTATGTTCCCATGCAACACGTTTTACTATCATGTTCTTCCTCATTGTCTATTCCCACCGTGGAATCGCTCTCTTCATGTTGCTCACATTTGTTACCTATTTGGCTCTGGCATCGTAGCCCAATGCTTCCGGTTTGGACTGCCTGCCACTTAGTAAACATGCTCACCGAGATGCTGGCTACAAACGATTGTGGAGTGAACACTGGAATCTCCTAGGTTCTTCAAGTTGACGACCAACGCGTCGAAGTGTTCTGTACCCTCGGGTTAACTTATTGACAATATTTCTGATCTCGGACTGTCCTGAGACAACCTTTTTAGTTTTAATGTGCAGTTTGTCTATTGTGTGCACACTTTCCCTTAGCCAATTGTTATGCTTTGCAACTGTAACTGTGCGACTCTAGTGTGGATTGGCACATAACGCTATGATTGTGTATATTTCGTTTCTACCGTCGTTGTGCGCAAACCCGATTCATCATTGCGTTGTACCGTCCACTCGAAGCCCAGATAGATCTTTTTTGTAATGATGCTGTCTATTAAAGTTAGGCTGTAAACATGCGCTCTATGGGTGCTTTCATGTCGGTCTCAACAGCTGTCAATGTTGTGCCTTACGTTGACCTATTTCGTGTTCATATTTGAAGGCTTATAATTTGTATTTCTGAATCATCTAGTAATGACGTCTCTGATTTGATACTACCGATAATTCTTGCATCAGACTAGTAACTGCTAAGAGCTGAATCCTAAGTTGAATGAGCATCACCTCACCAATTCTGTTTAGACAACTGAGGACAATCGCATACTCTCCTTATACAATGATTAAAAATTTCTCCGCCGCAGCCAAATCGAACTAAACGTAGTGCGACGTTTTACTCGCCTTGGGAGCTACCATTGCCTGTCATACCGGTTATCATCTCGATCATGCCACGCCATTGTCCCGCGCTGGCAGACTTACATTCTGCTTGTATACCAACTAATGTGCACTATGTTTCTCTATATATTCACATGTCTCGTCTTTACAGAAGACAATATACTCTTTGTTCCTCCACTTTCTCTCTGTGATAAGCTCATTGAGCTCCGAAACTGCGCCTCCTGTCGCTTACTTAAGACGGAATTGAGTTCTTTTTGATCATAAAAATCTGTGTGACTTAAACCATAATAGTGATCTTCAGTCCTTGTGGAATTGCTGGTAGTAATTTTTTAGTCTTGCTCTCTCACACACCTACCTTCCCGTGTTTTTCCTGATTTATGTAAGGACTTTGGGACGTTACCGCTGAGTGTTTTATGAGCCAAATGACAAATTCTTGACTTCCCTCGTACATGCTTTAGAATTCGTCACTGGTTCGTGGCATTTCGGAGTTCTTCACCTTGAGCCAACCTTGAAGCTATAGATTCAGTCATTTTTGCATGTTGTGCAAACTGGCAGTGGACTATTCCGCAGTTTTTTGGATAACTTACTCCTTGAATACTCGTTTCACTCATTTCTTTTTCTCTTTTGCTAGCTGTGGGCGCAATTTTTGCTTCCGTCATCGGTACGCCGAGCTGCATGCTTGCCCTTTCGATTACAAGGCCGAAGCGAGACGCACACTGATAGACTCCAACCCAGTTGTCACTGCTCCCAAATTACCCAAGATATAAAAGTTTCTTCTACATCACATCACGCACTCCACCAACTCACATTCCTCGCTCGCCTTTTCGAACGCTGTTTCGCTCACATTCACGCTTCCGTCGGCTGCTGCGCTAGACCTGTTGTTATACGCCGTTTTCTCTGTGATCTGGTCTACCTTGTTCCTCTGCCGATATGTCCCAATCGCTTCATCTGTGATAGCTCTTCTTGCCTCACACATAAGCGAAGACACCGCATTGTAGGACACTGTAAGGCTAATGAGATTCCTCTCACGAATGCCGCAACACAAACCCGATTAACATTCGTCGATGTGTAGCTCCTGTTAATTGTTGAAGATCTCTGTGTATGGATTCCACCCGACCACCGGTTCCGACTGCATTGGTCAGCTGACAGTAAGCGGATTCGGAAGGTTACTACTCACTCTTGCTTGTGGGATATGCGCACGAACGGTTCCGAATGTTGGTCATCGCTTCGGATCCATTACCACTACCCGTTTCGCCGCTTCCACCACATATCGGCCGTCCTGTCGTGTCGTTTTCGTTGCTCTCTCCTCTCAGTTTTCTCTTTGGTTGCTTAGTTCCGTTTCTATGCACTGGTTTTAACCCATTTCCTCTAGTTCTACTTGTGTTGCAATGTTCTGTAGCGGTTTACACTTTTCTCTGACAATATAACGCGGACAAATCAAGCAGCTTGCATTCGCGGTGACCCAGTTCACTTCATACCGTGGTATATGTACTTGTATTCACGTGCGCAAAGTGTGTTTCTTGTGCTGCTTCCGTTACTCATTTGACGACCAAAATAGCCTCCGAGCCGCCTCAATCATTATGGAATCCCGGCGAAGTCGCTTTTATTTTGAGATGGTACGTAATATACCTGTTCCATGTATTGCATTTATTTCTCTACCCATTCAACTGGCCGGGGCTCACTTATTCGTACCGTGTTCATCGCAGTTAAGCTATGCATAATCTCGCGCATCCGACATACCGCTAGCCAGTCATTTCGTCTCTTTAGAGTTCGCAAGTAGTGCATCTAATTACTAACTTTCCTTTCTGAGCGGTCCGTTGAGTGTGTTGCTAATTAGAGTTCGTTGCGGTGCGACCCATTTGTTTTAACAGTTACTCCTGTGCTTTAAGCTACGACAACTTTTCGTCGGAACCCACAGCATCTGGAGAGCCTTAGTCCATAGTTGAAAGAGCCAGCACTGTTCCGGTGCCAAGGACGCGCTGTTGCTCGGGCTCTCTTTTTGTTGTGAGACCATACCTGGACTACCTCACCGATCAATCGGTACCGGAATGGTTCTGCGACAAGGTTCGTAATCCCAGTCTGATTTGAGCCTGCATATGTTCCG
>OX104060.1:43515240-43596034 GCA_944474145.2 Dicrocoelium dendriticum
CAAGTCCTCGTCTGACACACAGACTGTGAGGCCTGGGCAACCTGACAGTACCCTGCCCACGCAATACAATGATTCTCACTTCAAACAAATTTCTGATGCTCTGGCCACCGCAGAGGATAATCAACGGTTCCCTATCTGCTGCATCGAGCAGGGTGGATAGGGGTTTGAATGCCACTGCTCAAACCTTCCCGTCTTCTTATTCACCTCTTGCGCTTTTTCACCCTTATCGTCCCGTTTCAGCTATACTTTTATCCCCCCTGTTTTCAACCCCCCAATTCTCGGTCCTCCTCCATCTTGCTTCAATTGTCGCTCGTCTTTTAGTTTCAACTCACATGTGAACGCTTTGTGGCACAGTAGCTGGTGTTCCCCACCTCTAGCTAACGTGTATGACGATGTCTGATGACTGCACGCCACTCAACTACGCATTGATGATGTCACCTCGATGGGTGGCGAAGGGTTTGCAACAGAATTGCCAAGCTCAGCGAACAGTTCACTCGCCATCTGAGCAACCTGAGCTACCAGTCTTCAATTCTATAGCCAACTCTTAACCACTTATCAAAAAGATAAATGGATTCCTTCTCGTTACATTTTACGACGTTTGGAGCACGAGGTCTGCATACTCATCATCTCGCTAGTCCATCTGGCTCACGTTGAAGCAACCAAGGTGCCTCAACGGTGAGAGACATAAAACGTTGACCAACATTTTTAACAGATTTCCACTCACAGATTATGAATAGCACAGGAATACTTTGAACATGCAAAGATGGGACAGAGGAGAGGGTCCTCAATGTAGCACTCATTCAATTACCTCATGTTCAAACAATCTCCTGATGTTCTTGCTGTCGCACAGGATAAGCAGCTGCGCCTTATCTATTGCATCGCGCAGGATTGGTAGAGTTGTTGATGCAACCACTCAGGACTTCTCGTTTTCTTATGCTCTATCCTGCTCGTTTTCATCCATCGCACCCCCCCCCGTTCCAACGGGGAAATTTCCAGCCGTAAAATACATACTATCGTTGTTATAAGCTAATTCATGCAATCGCAGCAAACTAGCTGCAGAGGAATAACACTATGAAAAACACAACCTCATTAGCAGAATCCACCTTACAGCCATTCGCTAATAAAGTTTGGTCAAGCCGAAATCTTCCTACATTTGGAACGACCACCGAATCGCATGACCACATGCGGGTATATATCGTTCTGTACTTATATCCGGTCGACGAGTTAGATTTGCCGTTAGACTGCAGTGTAAATAGCATGGCCGTCAATGAGTATTTTGGCAAAGTTTTATACAAGGATTAGTGTGCACGGGAAAAAAATTTTAAGCCAAAGTTTTGCTTAGGTGTGCCACTACAACAAAACAAGTGTTTCAATAGCTTTTCAAGCGGTTCGAAACGCTTACACAGTGGGTCTGGAAAAACACAGACGAACAATAAGTCTATTGCAGTAGAATGCACGCAGTGATGAACTTCAGCACCAAATTGCACGGTACATAGGATGATCGCAACCGAGCGAGGTCAAGTGAAGGTTGTCTGACTTTGGTGAAGATTTGATTCAAGTGGCCTGAACACGACAAACCTTAGCTCAATGTAACTTCAAGATACTTTATTGGTTTACATAAGCCAAGACTGTTACCATCCATCTGAGGTTTGGGACATTCCGTGACAAGTTCTTGCTGGCGAGCTGCTTTATGAAGTGAAAAAGAATGTCTTCACACTTGGATGCCTTCACGACTGACGTCTCGATCATGATGTGACTAAGATACGTGAGCAACACTTGGCACAGCGGTAAAGGCCTCGAATTCTACCACAGCTCGGGCTATCTCCATCTGATGAGTCTCAACCAAGACGAAAGCGGTCACGGGTTGTCAGTGTTGGGCGCAGCAACTTCGTAACACCTCCATTTCGGATGCGGTCCTTGTGATGATCGGAATGACTGAGGTCTACTTCAAAGTTAACCGAGTTCTCACTAGAGTTTGTCTGTCGCAATCCAGTCACACGACGTGCGCTCCAAATCCGACCATTAATCCTTTACTTCTGTGACAGCATTGCGCACGGATCTTAGTGGCATAATGATCAAAGCATCGGCCCTGAACCACTAGGCTCTGACTTCCACCCCAGCTCTGACTATCTTCATCTGATGAGTCCAAACCAGGACGAAACCGGTCACGGGATATCCGTGTTGGGAGGAGCAACACCGAAACACCATCGCGTGCAGTGTACTCTGGGTCAGCTATCAAATGGGACATTTTCATGCAAACGCCGAAATGACATGTTTACGTCGGAGCACAAATACTTACACTGTTATGATGAGAACAGATCAGCCTAAGCAGACTGTGTCGTGAAGACTCTCCTTTAATGTCTAGCACTGTTGGGATGATGAATATACTCTCGTTTGAATATTCTTTCTGGTACAGATATCGACGAAGTTGTCTGCGAATGGACAGCATGAATCTCTGTTCACATCTTTCTAGGCGGAAAGATTTAATAATTTCGATGTGGTATTCTGAAGACCGAGTAAGACTAAGTAATTCGAACAGTTTGATACAACGATTGCAAGCGTTATTGTGACACAATATTTACAAACGGGCACTGCAAGCTCGCGAACCATATTGACGTTGTGAAAGCAATTGCGCCAGGTACATGGACCGATAAATGTACGGTTTATGGCACACGATAGCGATCGAATAGTTGTTTCAATTTACCTGACGAAAACCGCCCTACCACTGCTGGTCGTCTACTGCACATGTTTGATGAAATGATTATGGTCTCTGGCATTGGTAGACGAACTGTACTTTGAAGACAGGTGAACTTGGTAGCCGCATTTGGAACACTACCAACCTAATCTGCCTATCAGAAGTACCTACCAAGCTTTTGGTCATGCTGTAGCATTCTGCTTTGCTTCAATGTTGTGTACGGGTCTTTACCAGTAAAGCTTCAAATACAGGTTGTTGTCCTCAACTACTACTTACCTTACTTCAACTGCAACGTTGAAATAAGCACTATAAATGAAGTACGGCTGAGCCCATCGCAGCCTCTAAGACGACAGTAATAGGCTTCTGAAATGAGGCGATTGAAGATCAACCTTCTTTTCATCATTATAAACCAACGGATTTTCACCTAGAGCACCACCCTCCAGTTACGGTAAACTGTCATCTATCCCATCTATAATGGCGTCTACCTTCTGCCCTCACAGATTGCTAACCATAAAATCCGACGGAGTTTCTTGTTGGGGAGATGTGCTAATATATGGACTACAGGCAAACACGAGTGCTACCCATGCCACATTCCGAAATTCTCTAGAGACTTTCCTCACTGTCCCAAAGGGGTTAAAGGCACTTGACTCGCAACAATCTCCAGTGACATTGACGTAAGCTGGTCTAGACAATGCAAGTGCTACCAGTAGTTTACAGTCAGTTTACCCTCTAGTTATCCCTTAACCATAAATTAAACCTGTTCCTGTGCAACGCACTCTCTACCTTAGACTACTCCCAAGTTTCGCTACTTAGGGAAATTGAAAACAGCGATACAGATAGCCACAGGATTTGCATTTTGTGCGACCGGATCGCGGATCCCATGGAAGATTCGTTATCCAAATTTATATGTTACCTTTATTTTTATTATTGCTTTTAAAGCTACGTACACCATAAGAGCATTTTATGGAAGAACCGGTAAAGGAGAATACCCAGTCAGTTAGATTTAGCTCACATATAAAATATCCTGATGCGCCTTAGCGTCGGACGACCATAAATTGCGAGGTATACCGAATTGTACGTGTACCTAGAGTCCGATCGTGAATAGAGCAGGCAGCGATGAGCACAATCACAACAATTTAGTGGCAACCAAGAGAGAACGACGGAAGACGAGCTCGAAACCATTCGCATGTATATGTAGTTAATTAAGACGAAGTTGTGCAACAACTACAGCGAAATAGGCAAGCGTGAAAATAAAAAATAAGCAAATTATTTACAATCGCTACCGTACTCCCCCCCTAGAGCGTGCACTTAGAAATCGCTCGACAAAGTGCCGACGGAACATAGTGAGCAAGCTTATGTGGAAGGGAAACAACACGACCAGAACGTATGTGTGTGGAGTTTCGTGTAGTCGGAGGGCACAGAGGACTCCGTGTACTGGCGTCAGTGTGTTGTTGGGTAGGGGTAATGAGTCAGGGGCAGTAGTATTCTGAGGGGAGAAAACAGGGTCTGTCCTATCGACTGTAGGTTCAAAGTAAGGTGGTTTTACTCGGTCGATGCTCACGGATTCTTTTGATCTATTCTTATTCAACACGAAATACTTGGGTTTCCGTGGTAAGACATGGTACGGGCCTTCATAGGGTGGGGTTAAAGGTCTTCGGACAGCGTCGACGCGGATGAAAACAAGCGGGCACTTGTGCAAATCGGGATGGATTTGCTGTTTACGTATGTTAGGCCGCGTAAAAGTTGGTCGAATGGATCGAAAATGCTGTTTGAGGCGTTCAGCGTACGGGAAGGGGTCTGGTTCGACAGTGATGCGAGAGTCTAGTACCATCTCACCAGGTAGTCTGAGGGTCGTGCCGAACACGAGTTCTGCAGGGCAGCACCCAATGTCCTCTTTGATTGTATTGCGTATGCAAAGGAGGATCGCAGGTAGGCGCTCAGACCAGCGTGAATCGGATGAACTAGCCATGATGGCAGCTTTTAATTGTCGATGAAAGCGTTCGACGAGGCCAGTGGCAGCGGGGTGGTACGCGGTTGTTCTTATGTGAGTACAGCCTAATGAACGACTCAGATCACAGAACACTGTGATGCTGAATTGAGTCCCTCTGTCGGTAGTGAGGATGGATGGAATACCAAACAGAGAAATCCAAGATTCGACAAAAGCACGGGAAACGGATTCGGTAGATGTATCACTTAAAGGAACAACTTGTGGCCAACGGGTAAAACGGTCAACACATGTTAGAAGAAGAGTAAAACCGTTGGATGAAGGTAAAGTGCCAACAATATCTACGTGAACGTGTCTAAAACTTGCGTCAGGGAGTGAAAATGTACCTAGAGTAGTGACTGTGTGACGATGAACTTTACTGGTTTGGCAACTAAAGCAATGTTTAGCCCAATGTCTAATGTCTGAACGCATATTGTGCCAGAGGAACCGGTCGAAAATGAGCTTTAAGGTGGAGCGAATACTCCGATTTGGAAGACCATGAAACTGATCAAAAATGGCTCAACGAAATGATCGTGGGACAAAAGGTCTGGGCTTATCGGTTGAAAGGTCACAGTAAACGTTTATGTCAGAGTTAAGTACGGGCAACTGTGTGGCTTTCAATGAGGGATTTGATCGAATTTGGACAAGCCCAGTATCATTGTTTTGAGCGGCCGCTATTCTCTCCAGGTCGATGGGTGTTGATGACAATTAATTCATATGAGCGCTGGATAATTCATCGGCAAAAGCGTTTTTAGGACCGTCGATATAACGAAGAAGAACACAGAACTGCGAAAGATAGTCCAGATGATGCGTTTCTCGGGGTGAGTAACGGTCCGAGGCAGAACGGAAAGCGTACACCAGTGGCTTGTGATCTGTCAATAGTACGAAACGACGTTCTTCTAAAAGGTGAGGGAAATTTTTTCACAGCCAAGTACATGGCGAGGAGTTCACGACCAAAGGTGCTGTACCTGACCTGAGCAGGTTGTAGCTTCCGTGAGAAAAAGGGCAGGAATTGAAATTCGTTATCAACTAACTTGCAAAAATGCACCGACAGCGGAACTGGAAGCATCCGTCTTAAGGACAAGTGTAGCGTCCTCAGTGGTGTTCAAATGATGAAGAGATGTGACTTCGCTAAACATCTGCTTGACGGCCGTGAAAGCGGCTTTAACTTCTGGGGTTATCGTTAACGTCTTTAAGTTACCTTTCAGTAAGTCAGTAAGCTGATGAAGTAAATCAGCACAGTTGGGAATGAATCTGCCGTAGTAGTTGATCATACCGAGAAATCGGCATAGGCTTCGGACAGATTGAGGCATCGGATAGTCGAAGATCGCTTGGGATTTATCCGGAAGAGGTTTAACGCCTTCACCATCAATCTTGTGATCGAGAAATTCGACGGTAAGCTGACCAAATTTGCATTTATCCGGGTTGACGGTTATACCGGGGTTTTCAAAATGTTCGAAAACCATTCGGAGGTGTGCTAAATGCTCAATAGGTGTGGCACTTGCGATCAAAACATTGTCAATTTGAACGTAGACGAAATCAAGGCCACGGAGGTAACAATAGTGTCAGCTGTACGTGTCAGCTGTACGCCGTAACGGCGCTTCGCTGCCGCGCGACCATCACCAGTCGCGCGCTGGCTGAGTATACCGCCAGAACGCATACCCCTACGCGGATTCGAACCGGTGACCTTACGGTTGCAAACCAAACGCGAAGACCACTCGGCCACCGGCCACGGAGGACCTGATCCATAAAGCGTTGTAAATACTGTGCTGCGTTCCGAAGGCCGAAAGGCATACAAAGAAATTCGTAAAGGCCAAATGGAGTGATAACAGCAGTTTTTACGATGTGTTCATCCGCCATTAGGATTTTATGGTAAGCTCTGACCAGGTCGAGTTTGGTAAATATTGACTTTCCGGCTAGTAAAAGAGATAAATCGTGGATATGTGGGACAGGATATCTATCCGGAACAGTGACGTTGTTTAAAGCACGGTAGTCACCGCATGGTCACCAATCGCCTGACTTTTTAGACATTAGATGGAGAGGTGATGCCAAGCAGCTGTTTGAAGGACGAACAATGCCGAGATCAAGCATGTGTTGGAATTCCTTTTTAGCTGCCTGAAGTTTGTCAGGGCGCAAGCGTCCAGCTTTAACAGTTAGTGTCGGACCGGTTGTAACTATGTGATGGCGTACATCGTGTTTAGCGTGGGAAGTATCGTTACTTGCTCATATTAATACAGAACTTGTCGGAGCAATGAACAGTACTGTGAGTCGTCAGGTATGAGAATGCAAAGCCCGAGAGAATTGACTGAAGAAATTTTGCAGGGTATGCATGAAGACGCAGTATCGTCTCGTAATTTCCCACAATGCAGGTCAACCACAAGACCGAGCTTGCTGAGGAAGTCGCTTCGGATGATGAGCTTTTGCACACCGGTGATGATAATAATGAAAGGGAATTTATGCCGTAGTCCCAGACTCAAAGTAACTAATTTCTGGCAGTAGGTAGCGATTTTAATCTGATTAACTGCCGTAAGCATTGGACCAGCTGGTTGCAGGGGGCCTTTTTCCAGAGAACGGGGGAGAACGGTGACTTCTGAACCGGTATCAACCAAGAAGTGGAGTCTGGTTTTGGAGTCAAATACGTACAACAGGCGACCTGACCAGCGACAACCGCCGCCATTACTGGCTGGCCATGTGGTTTCCCGACGTAGGAGTTGATAAGGTTTTAGGGTGTTTACACCCTGGACGGCAGTTACGCGCTGCGTCTCCGAAGCGGTGGTGATAATAACAACAGCAGTGCGACTGTCGTGTATGAGAGTTGCTAGAACGTCTGAATCGAGAAATGGATCGTCGCGAAGGAACGCGGTAGCGTCTGAGGTGGGATAAGGTAAGCTCTAAGTTAGAAAGTCTCTCGTTGATTGTATCAAGTATCGTGGTTCCAGTGGGGTTGCCTGAGCTAGTCTCAGTGAGGTGGGATACCAACGTTTTAATGAAGCGTTCGTGAACTTTATCGGCAGCTTCTGCCAGTTTATCTAGCGGAAGATTGTCGGCGAGAACAGCTAAAATAGCCGTCGTATTGGCTTGAAGACAATTACTCCACAAGTGTCGGGGAACGGAATCATCCAGTATGGAAGAACCGACGAGGAAACGCATGTGTCGGAGTAACTGAGGCGGCGTTCTATCTCCAAGCTCAACGGAAGAGAGTAACTGCAGAAGGCGTGTCTCGTCTGAGGCTGTAGTGCGTTTTAATAGGACTGCCTTAAGTTTATCGTAGGGGGACCCTAGGGGCATAGGATCAAGGATATCGATGACCTCGGAGGCGATGTTGGACGGTAAGTGAGCAGTCAGATATAAAAATATTGTGGACTGGGTTGTAATCTTACGAAAAGGAAAAACAGCTTCTACTTGAACGCACCAAACGCATGGATTATAAACGTCAAATGAAGGTACAACGAATCCAAGAGGATGTTACGACGCATTAACGGCAGGCATGTGATCAGACCTTGAGAAGAAAAAGAAAAATTATAGACAAAAATGAATAAAAATTCTGGGTCACAAGTTATGTGGAGGAACCGGTAAAGGTGAATACCCAGTCAGTTAGATTTAGCTCACATATAAAGTATCCTGATGCGCCTTAGCGTCGGACGACCATAAATTGCGAGGTATACCGAATTGTACGTGTACCTAGAGTCCGATCGTGAATAGAGCAGGCAGCGATGAGCACAATCACAACAATTTAGTGGCAACCAAGAGAGAACGACGGAAGACGAGCTCGAAACCATTCGCATGTATATGTAGTTAATTAAGACGAAGTTGTGCAACAACTATAGCGAAATAGGCAAGCGTGAAAATAAAAAATAAGCAAATTATTTACAATCGCTACAACTTTATTTACAAATGGTCGCTCTTGCTTAGGGGCTGTGCACTGCTTGTCAATTAATAGTTATTTATTTATGAATCATTTGTATAATCTTACACTTTGTGCGATTTACAGAAATCCCGTGGTTTCAATTTCCAGGAGCACTTACTTGGACGTTGTGACTGATAGCTGCTAACTTGCCGGCAAAGTTCAATCTGAGTACATGGGCCATTAATGGTTTTGCCTCGATTAGCTGCAAACCGGCCATTTTATTACTACAAATTAAATTGTAACCGGAACCTGCAGAATAAGCCGCGTACCTTTCTTGGTAGACGATGAAGGCGGAATGCTATTCAACAGTTTTCCTCTCATAAATGGCTGAATGTCTATTTCCCCAGGTAATTAATTGCAAGTCCCTTCCGAAAAGCGACCTTATAGAACTGCTAGGTTCGCTTTTTAAAACCGGAATCGTAAGCGCACGATGATGCTGTTGCGCGTGGCGCCCATTAAGAAAGTAGGATATTTGTCAGCTCTGGACCTGAGCCTATTAAACATCTGTTAACGTCAGTTCATTCGCTTCATTTACCTTGTACGATTCCCTCCCTCGGGGAAGTTGGCTAAACACTTTTTAACCCTCACCTCACTTGTTTCGAGAAATGTGTCGGTTAGGAAGCTTCGATCCTCAGCGTTGATCTAGGGATAAATTTCATCAAATTAAGGACTCACAAATGTGAAGCTAGCCACCTTGTTATATCTCAAACTACCAGGACGAAAGCCATTAGATAAGTAAACAAAGTCAGTCTTCCATAGTTGTGAATAATAAAAAACTATCCTTATATGCACCGTCTAACTTGAACTTGTGAGGAGCTAGCTGTAAACCAACCCATCTCAAGTTTCTGAACTCTGGAACACTACTTGGCTACCTAGTTTTGGTTATTTTTAGTGTGGCTGAATGACCGAGAGTCAAACCGATTGAGGTTTGTTATGTAAGTCGGCTTTTAAAATGAGCACAAACGAGCATTGGAAATTGAACTAGTGGGAGGGGGGCACATTCGCCAAGATCTGAGCTTCCAGTGCAGCTGGGTGATTGATCGAATAAGAGGCACGACAACGGGTTGTTGTCAAACAAAGAAAATAGCCTATTATGGACTTAAAACAAAACACATTTGAAAGGCATCGGTAACACCAGCACCAGCACCAAACTAGCCTGGTTGTGACAACAGTGATTTCTAGATGCCTTATTAAAAACCAAGCGCGATCAACAACGGAACAACGAGACGGTAGTTTAATCTTCTTTATTTTACTAAAAAACCACGGCAAATGAATTCTAGTGGATATTGTCAAATTCGAGAGAACTGCGCTTACGCATACACAACCAATTTTTCGGCACAGTTTCAGCTGTCAAGGGCATGTGAGTGATGGAAATTGTGTGTTGCCGATCCGAAAACTCTGCACAATCAAGACGCGTTTCGATGTTATTTCATCTCACCAGGTGGGATAGCAGGCATCGAATCCGCAACCTCTACCCCTTTGGCTACTGGGTCACGGCGGGGAACACTTGGCACAACGGTGAATGACTGACTGAAGGATCAATTTCACAAAGTTAGTGGAACAAACAGACAATTATGGTTCAGGACCAGTCGATACACAGTGGTGATGGTGGGAAGCTGTAAGCCAGGGAGGACTAGGAAGGGATAGCTGAAAGAATTAAAAAGCAACTGACATCTGCTCATATTTGGTCAAGGATCACACACCAAACCAAGGAACTGAATGCGCTTGGAGCACAACTTACGATGTGCATTCACCGAAACGGCACTAGGCATACCAAAATTGTTGGGACTAGGCAATATCAATTGTCTCATTAACGAACATCCCTTCTTGCATTAATTACACGTTGCTCGAAATAGGTGTTTCCCTTATTTGATTAGCAACATAATTAAACAAAATTCATTCAATCATTTTCTGTAAATCAGAGTAAGCAGTTGTTAATTGGCTATTTGAAATATAATTTTTTGCGGTACTTGTCCATAGTGAACCCGCTTTGGGGGCAACAACTTCAAAAGGTGGAAAGCCACTGGTCTAGGGTCATTAGGTCGAATGGACACTGACCCATTCACCACAGACAAGTATGTTCGATAGCGTCGCCTTAATTACGAAGCAACATATTTTTTCAATTACCCTACAGTAGTACTGCCTGGTTTGAAAATTACTATGATCATTGCGAGAACTACGTGACGGCTCACGAGTTCGGTGGCCATGAACGTATTGCTTTCACGATGGACTTGCCGTATCTCTCTTGATTCCTGTTAGTCCAGCGTCCGTTTGAAAAGTAGGAATTTCAGGCTTCACCTTACGCAGGCTGTTCACATGCTAACAGAGGAGCTTGTGGTTTGAAGCCACACACCCTGTTAGCTTCTGCTGATGTGTCATTTTATCTTTGTGGACAAGCTGAGTAGAGCGGTTACGTTGTGCCACATAAGTCGTCCACTTCTCCGTACTCGGATAGGTCCTATAGATATAAAAGGCCGACATCCGCGCCACAAGACACTTGTGTGCCCTGATTCGTACGAACTAGGCTGTTTCTCAATTGAACAGCCTTAGTTTCCCATGCTTCCGTAGCCAAAAGGTTGAACTGTTCGACGAAATGTTACAATGCGCTAGACAGTGCTTCATCCGTCAGGAAAGTCCAGCTAGTTGTCACCAACTCGACCCAATATCTTGCAGCTTATAATAGTCCTTGTTGCTCAGTAATTTCCAAAGGACATTTTACATAACTGATGTAGTTGAAGAGTAAGTTTGCCTAGTTATTGCGGCTCGGGGGAATCCGCCATCACCCTCTCGATCATGAGTTCTTCGTTGTTGATTATCCGGTCCAATATAGATAACCAATCTGTCTTTCTGATTATGGTGAGAGTGTTGGTGAGACCATACAGTGGGATACTGGAGACAATCTCTTGTATCCCCGCCATGAAGTGTTCTCCAGTGGTGACATAGTATTCCAGAATGTGGATGTTGATATCGCCAGTGAGAAGAATGTGGCTGTACCTATTGTTTATCACCCACCTCAGTGCCAATGCAAGATTAAATTCCATCTCGGGTGTGGAAGATGGGGGCACTAAACGTCTGGCACCAAGCGTCATTGCCTATTAAGCGTAGACGGCATTAAATGAAATCTTGCACTCTCTCGACCGAACCTTTTATTGGCTCATTTTGGAGGTCAGCGCGGAAGTACAGATTCACTCCAGCCCCTTCACTGAGACGGTCATACCAAACAACGTACATGGTTGGTAGCGCGACGTCGATATCAGTTAAGTTGAGGCGTAAGCATGTCTTCGTTATAGCCATGATGTTATAGATCTTTGCTCTCTGAGGCACTCGCAGTTCGAAAAGTTTGATAAAATGTTCTTATCAATAATGTACCTGCAGGATAGCTTCTTGGAAGCTAGAAGCGCTTGACAGTGAGTGTATGAAGGTGATAGCTTTCTGCCAACGGATGAAAGAGCGTCACTAATTCTTTTTGTGTGATTTATCGGTGAACAGCGCATCGCAAAATCTCGAGATGATCGCAAACCGTTCTTGTTCAAACTTGCATATATGATCTACATTCCAATGTTAGCGCCCCCAATGACTACTGGTCTGAACATACTGTTTTCTAAGTCGCTATTGCGGTTACGTTCTGGAAAGTGCATAAAAGGCGTATGCTCATGGCTACGTTTTGGGTTCATACTTGACGATGCTTTACTGTGAGTAACAGATCCCAGCCTCCTTCCTTAAATCAGAAAATGCACAACAAAGTCTACAAGACATCTGATTAGCAATTCCACATAGCTTGAAGCAGAGCCCTATACGTCAAAACTTCAACAGGAAACGATTTATCGTACATCGAATGACGTCCCTTAATCCGGCTTTGCGTTTGACGGGAATTTGCCTAAGACCTAATCAAATGCAGACACTAGAACCCACAATGATCATATGAAAGAATGAAAACGGAAAAAGGCATACCTAGTAATGGACTATACACCAAGTCACTAGTGGATAGCCTGCTTTTGATAAAGACAAATTAACATGCCGCACTTCTACATACGAACAGTAAAAGCGCGGAGAATAGGTATTAATATACTTAGGCCAACCCCATTATTCGCATGTTGGAAGCGCGCCTTATCAATTTAGTTCCCCAGTCGGTGCAGCCGCAGTCAATTCCTCACCACCACATAAGAGAAGAGTTGTGTTTTCTGATGCAGGCACATGATCTACCGGTTCAAGATGCTAAATAATTACAGCCACGCAACCTGGGGACAATATACAAAGCGACCGTCTAGTACTAGCAGTTTGCTATGGATAACTAGGATGAGCCTTCTCTTAACCTGTCTGATCCCTCTTGCACTGCGCTTTAAAATGCACCTGTATATTATGCGGAAGAGTCCATGGCTCGCTGAGGCTTGTGGTGTCGAGATCCTGACATATCGTTGACCCGTTGCTCCCATTGTTGTGCCATGGACTCACCGCCTGGACGCCTCCTCATGGCAACCGCTTGGTGGGATTTGGGTAACGCTTTACTTCTCGCTAAAAGACAGGACACATACAATTCTGTTTGAGTCGGTTCACTGACTCGTGACGCATGGCCCCATGCTTTTCGGGAGTACATTTTATTTAAGGCATAGGTTGAAGACCCGTGTCGTTCCCCTGTCAGGTATGGACGTCCTGGCAGTATTCTAATCCAAAGCCTAACTATGAATCGCGCCGATACTAATAACCCATGCTGCAGCGGCCGTCGCTCAGTTGCATTAGGAAAAGGGTCGCCTTATTTGTTGCATGCAGTGTGGTGGATAAGCGAAGTCACTGACTCTGGCGCCTCGTTTCTCCTCTCTTTGAACGTAATTTCCTCTTCCCCATTTCACCTAACCCCTTAACTCCTCCAATCCAAGCCACCACAAGAACGATTGTCTGGCGCAAGCGTATGCCCCGCGGAAAGCTCTCCATCCTGGTTACTGGAACGTGCGCAAACGTCTCGACCGGAATACGAATGAGCACACCGAGCGACGCCTTGCATTAGTCGCGCTGGAACTCGCGTGCTACGGGATCAGTATTGCTGCGCTCAGCGAGAGTCGGCTCGCTGACCAAGATAAGCTGCATGAGAATGGTGCGGGTTACACATTCCACTTGGTGGGAAACGCCACCACAGCACCACATGAACATGGGGTCGGATTTGCACTACCGACCGCCCAAATGGTCAGCTGGTTGGAGAGCCGAGTTGTATCAACCTGCGAGTTAGAAGAGGTAAAGCTGCAACTTTATTAGCAAGTATCGTCCCACTAAGTGTTGTACTGATGACACGGGGATCGGTTTTACACTTTTATCCTCTTTGACACGTCCCGTGCCGAAAAGCGACCGGTTATTCCTACTGGGTGATTTCAACACACGCGTTGGTTTCGATGCCGCAGTGTGGGCAGACCTAGTCGGTCCCTATATTATTGGCTCAACCAACAGGAACGGTGACCGGGTGCTCTCACTCTGAGTCACTCAGGAACTGACCATCACCAACACACAATTTGCACTAAGTGCGAGTGAGGTAGCAATTTGGATGCACCCACGGAGTTGTCACGCTCACCTGATCGACTGTATCAGGGTATGCCAGCGAGACATGCGGGTGGTACGCATGACACATGTACTGCGTGGAGCTGAGTATGGCACTGATCACAGGTTTGTGCGGACCAAATAGTGCATATATTTTCGTAAAGTTGTGTATTGTTCACTTGCCTTGCGTAGGCAGAAACTTAAGGTACTTTACTGAGGTACTGCTGAGAAGTGGATGAAAATGGAAAAGGCGATTATTACCCGCCTTGATGATGTCTATTTTACTGCGTCTGTCAGCGAACTATGGCACCGCATCCGTCAACAAGTGGCTGCTGTTGCCAAGTAAACGATCAGATACGCAGACTGTAATCTTCCCGATTGGTTTGATGACAACAGCGCAACCATTGGCGCATGAGCGTCGGAGAAGAATACAGTGTTCGCAGCACATGTGGCGGACCCTACCGACTCCGAGAAGGAGAGTTATTTCGCAAACCACGACGGTGATCAACTCGAGAACTCTATCGCATCCAGAACGCGTGGTGGATGGAGGTGGAGCAGATGGAATGCAACGCCGAAGGCCGCCAACATAAGGAGGTTTTGCCTCCGTGAGGGTGTTGTATGGATCCAGTTTGTAGCTGATAAGGATGCTGGTGGATAGTACTTCAGGCGCTGCCTGTACGCAGCCTGTAAACGTACTGCAGTTCTGGTGCAAACACTTTGACTGCCTCTTGAACAACCGTTCAGTGCTTGACTGGCCTACGTTGCACGGGCTGCAACAATACTTGATAAGGATATGTCTTGCCGACATACCGCCAGTGCTTTAGACTCTAAGGGCACTTGCTCAGCTGCGAAACGGCAAATGCACTGGAGCCGACGGAATACCGCCAAAAGTGTGGAAACATGGCAGACTCACGTTGATGGATTCGCTGCGCCACTTCCTGCAACACGTGTGGTTTGAAGAACGTGTGCTATTTAAGTTGAAGAATGCTCTTGTGCTGCCGCTGTTCAAGGGCACAGGGGGCACGCAATGCGCCATGAATTATCATGGTACCAACCTGCTGGGTTGTGTGGGGAGGTGATTGCTCGAATCTTGCCCCAACTGCCTTGTTACTCAGGTCGGTGAACCGAATGTGGCAGATGAGCAATCCGGATACCTTACTGATCTCAGCACCACAGATCTGATGTTCACGGATCATTAGTTGCAGGCGAAGTGCAGAGAACGATACAAGCCATTGTACTCGTTGTTTCTAGACTTCAGCAAAGCATTTTTCCACGGTGCGCTGCGAGGCGCTGTGGCTCGTCTTGGGTAAGTTTGGCTGTCCGAGTAACTTTTTAAGTCTATTTGATAATCTGCTCAGTGGTATGCGGACGAGGGCGCAGCTGTGTGGACAGACCTCGGTTAAATTTACTGTTGTCTCTGGTGTGACGTAATGCTGTGTCTTTGCTCTTGCCCAGTTTAGTGCTTTGATGTCTTGGACTTTCGATGGTGTTTGTGAGTATGGTATCTACGGGGAGCTGTGTACTGATGGTGGGTTGCTAAACATCTCTCGTTTCGGTGCGAGAACCCTGGTGTGTAGGACAACCATCCGTATGATGCTGTCTGCCGAGGACTATGCGTTATTTGCACACAGCGCGGATGAGTTGCAGCACATGTCTTCGGCTCACCCTTCGACAACGGCCAAGTTCGGGCCCATCATCAACACAGGCAAGACTATCTCTTTCGGCCTTCACCAGGTATGGCATCCGCAGGCCTGTTGCAAATCTAGAGTAGTACCCATCGTTTTAGAAGCCCCCTCCAGGTTTTGATCCACGGGCAGCGTACTCTTTAACAACCTATAGATGATGAGTGAGCTGAACATCCACCTACGAAGGCGGCTACCGCATTTAGAAAGCTGTAGAAACCGGTGTGGCACAATGAACGTCTGACCACTGGCACAAAGCTGATGGTATACAAGTCCATGGTGCTGTCCGTGCTTCTATGCGGCAGTGATACCTGGACACTTTATGGGACGGATGTCCGTAACCTGGAACGACTGCAACATCACTGCCTTCATCGGATTCTGTGCATCGGTTAATTTGATAGAGTTGCATGTATGCAGTTGACTGCATACTTATGCAGCGTCATCTGAGGTGGATTGGGGCTATCAGCCGCATGGATACGACACGGATACCCATGCAGCTGCTATATGAACAACATAGTTCAAGGAAGCGGCACATGGAAAAACCAAAGTTACCTCACCAGGACATTAGCAGGATGAGTAGATGAACAACCAATGTTGATTTTAAGTGTTTGGAACCAAGGCAGTGGATCGACGCGAGTGGCGTAAGTATATCAATTGGGTAGTTGCCCAGGTGCATGAGAAATCATTGCTGCTTGCGGAAATGAGACACCGGCTACGAAAGCGACAAGCGCCGATGGTTTCCAGTCAATCATCGTAGAGCGGGTGGTGCTTTAGCGCATGCGGCCGCGAATGCCTGAACCAAGCGGGCGTGGTAAGTCGCCAGCGCCACCATGGGAGTTCAACATCGAAGAGGGTACAATTCGGTTTAATAGGTCCTAATCATCAGTGCAACGCCTGGTAACTACATTGCTTTCCATTCCACTTACTAACCCAGGCTAATAAGGCGGTTGATGTCGTACGTGTGCTACTTTATTGTTACAGTTGGTCCGTAAGTCTGTCTACATGTTGAGTTTCTTGAATTTCAGGTGCTGGCGTTTGATTATATCCCTGGTGTGGTTGCGCTTGATGTGAGTTAGACAAAGTGTCTACCTGACTGACACCCTCCACCTTGATTACTGGCTCAGGAGACCGCTAATCTTTGCTATGGTTCTATCCGGGAATCAGATAAAAACATAAAAAAGGGAAATATATAATGATGATTGAAAGCTGGGCTGAAGGGAATCGCCTACCCGTGCGGTCGATCAGGCAATCGATCGAGCGGACGAATGCATTTTCAAACACTCGGCTAATTGGACTTTTGCCTCAGAGTTGAGAGGACAATGTTTTCGGCGGCATTTTCTGGCTACGTTGGCCGAGTTAGTGTTAACACGTTTTTCGTGGTCAAGGCTGTTGGAATTTTGATTTTTCTTCGGCTGGGCTAGAATTGCTGCGGATAAATTTCTGGGTGGTTAATTCGGAATAGCGAAAAAGGGAAGATCTAACAGGTTCACCGAGTGCATGGTCCTCGTGACCGTGCTACGCTCAGAGAGTGGTTATATCCTGTGTGGAGCAGACTATGGCCAGGCCAATGCCTCGTGTACGTCTGGTACGCATGATTCCCTGCATAGATAGACAGGAATGCTGCTACTGTGCATGTGGAATATGTGTGGGCCGGCTCCGTTGATGAAATGTGGCTCCCATCCACATATCTCCCAGCTTTATTTCTTCGGGTTTACACTAAATATGCTGTGTGTGATGGAAGCGTAGGTGGTGCAGCGCAAGGCACCCATGGTCCATCTGTAGGCGCAGCCTTGCTGTGCCTTCCCTCTAGGATGAAGGTAGAGAGGCGAATCCGGGAACGAGTGCGGCCAACCATGTATACGTCAAGTGTGCAGGTTATTTATTGACGGTTGAGAACTTGGTGCATATTTATTTTGTCCGTAGATTAACTTGGTGTATCCATTTTTGAAGCGAATTTGTTATTCATGTTTGTCGATTTTCCCTCATAAATTTTAGGTTTGAGGAGCTGCTATTGTTTAACGAACTGCAGAGGAGCAATACCAAAGCCCTTAATCAGCCGATTACCATTCAAGTGAGTTGAATCCCTCATTGAAGTTGCGTGGATGGAGTAGGATGTGGTAGTGCTTTTGAATGCAGCCTCTATTTCGCTTAGTTGTTTACTTGGGCCGCCACAGACGTATGAAAAGCGCAACAGTAGTTGTGTTTAAACCTTTTCCACGGTAACCAATATCGTCCTGTTGAACATCATCACTCGGCGTTAAACCATTCGACACATTACTCCATGGTTTGGCGAATATAGTTTATGAAGTGGCCCGATAAATTATATATATATACATATATATATATATATATATATATATATATATATTCAACGCTTGGCCAGTAATCAATTGGCAGAATCACGCAACACATGGTTAACGACAAAAGGAGTGAAAGTGGCCGTCAGGGGAAACGCTACGTAGGTTTATTTGTTGTGTAGGCAGATATCTTCCTGGTTGCTCAGGCAGATATTTAAAATGGTAAAGTATATAAGCGTTTGTAGCACGGACAGATTCAGTTGTTACCTCAGACGTTGATTTAGCCATGTAAGTTACTGAGTTGATTACCAAATTTCTCGCATTCTGTTTTATTATATAACGCATATCGATGACTTTAACATGCCATTGCTTATGACACACATCATGTTACGTTGTTTATTCGAATTTATTCTAATTGGTTAATTGCGTCGAAACGCACACCCTATTCCAACATCGGCTGAAATGAGAAGATGCGCAACAACCACATGTGATTCTAACTTTCCACGGGTAAAGCATGTACTATTCTGTAAAAATGCCTAATACGGATGATAAAGCCAAGGACTGACAGCTCCCGTGTGACGGTTTTGTGAATTACGTAAATTCAAAAAATGAAATTACACTGAAGGGAAACGCGCATTTGTGGACTGACCATATTACCCACACATGTATATCCGTTTAGGCCGATTTCGTAGCGGTGGCCAGCACAACGTCTCGCTGCGTCTTTTCTTCGCTCGATGGACAGAATTCAAAGCAAGTGACACAGATGGTGCAATGCATCGTCAAGTCGTTATTAAATAATGGGCAAATTGAGTGCCGAATAAACATAAGTTGAAAGATCATTCAACGGCTGATAAATAAGAGGAGGAAAGCAATTCCGTCAACATTCCCACCGACTGTATTAGGTAACCAGTTTCAGCCGGGGATTTTTCAATATCTGGTACGCCAGGACGAGGTCTCTCCGCAAACGGCGACAACTTCCGCTGTACACTCCTAGGGCTTTCAAGCGCGGTTGATATGGTAAGTGGAACGATCCCTCCATATTTTTGGTTGCTCTTCGCTGTGCGATCTCAAGTGCAACCGGGCCGAGTTTTAATCAGTGTTACCAGGCCTGAATCGTCTACTCTACATGGAGTATCACATACGTGCTGAGCATCTGAGAGAAGATTGGGGGATCGAACCGACCGAACGCCCTCCGTAAGTGACCAACTTGTTGGTCCGCGGTTTTGGACGTCTTCAAGCTTTGCGCCGAACAGCCAACGTTGTCTTGCATCACCACCACAATGTCGCGATGCTGCGGGGCGATCTTCAAGTAGTGGTTTCCAAGCGTGTATACGTTAGTGGGCTTGTGGCGTACATTTACAGTTTTGCACTTGTCCACGCCGGGCGCAAATAGATTTACCTTTGGCCATTCAAAAGCACCGTCTAAGTCTCATTGCAGCAGATGGTATTCTACTTGACTTTCGATCGACCACCATAACTTGATGTCATCAGCAAAAAGCAGAAACTTTGGCTCCATGACGCGCACATGGTCTTTACTGAAGACTAAGAATAAGCGTGTCTCCAACACTGACACTTGTGTAATAGCAATACGATCAGAAAGCGAGCACCGAACGATATCCTGAGCGATGCCTATTGGCAGTCCGTGGCAGATACTTTAGTTCTAAAGACATATATCCCCTAAAAGGGAAGCACCCATGTATAAATGGATGCTTTATGCCTCGTTTTGGCTCAGCTAATAGCCACTGCGATCCAGAGCGTTTGCTGTCCACATCCGTTACATTTGAACACAGGCACCTTCCGCCCTATTTCTACCGCATACTAAGAAGAATATGAATTCCGAATAGCATGATTGGCCATCTCTGTATGTGTCCGCAATCTCGGAGCGAATAACGCTAAGGTCGTAACTAAATGAGCCTGTTTGGATTTGTTGTGCTTGACATAATAAAAGGCGAGCTGCGGCAGCGAAGAGGTATTAAGTCAGAACACGTGTTGTATAAGATCTGCCTTGAAACACTGTTTGATTCTTCGAGTGAGTACAACTTCACCGACGTAGTCAGCGGTACGACATCCTTATTCATCTTGTTTGATTGAAACGTGTGAAATAAACAAACAAAAACACTTCCATTGGCAGGACTAAGGTGTCACGTGTGGGCTTCGAGCGGTCAAAGAGGTCTAATTGTTGTGTTCAAAAATTTCTACGTTGCAAATTCACAAATAATCTGTTTGCATTTCACCCGTAATATAATTGAAAAACAAGCCGGTAGATGCTAAGCGTCTCCATCTCAGAGCGCAACGAGTTTTAGCCGAATCAGCCAAGCGTAAGCATTGAAACCCTCTGCGTGATGTCCTAAACAGTGAGCATTGTTTGCATTTTTGCCGGCCCGTAGCCTAAAACTAACGAGCTTGTCTTGTAATTCGAGGGCGCAGGTTCGAGCCTGCGTATGGATAGGAGGATCCTCTCAATAACTTTAGCTCACGTGCGATTGGTGGTGGTTGCACGGCAACGAAGCGTAGGTACTGCGTACCAGCGAATTACTGGTTCCCTTCCTGCTTGTTTGCAATTTATTCAACCAAACTCAGCCAAGGCATAGTTTGAGACAGCACTTTTTCTGGTTGTTACAGTTGAACAGACTGAGCATTTTGAATGCTACTGTGGCACAGATAACAAGAAAACCTTGTGAAATAGAACAGCCGAATTACGTCAACAAAGCCAGTCACGACTTCATGTATAAAACTGTAAATATTGGCAAGATAAATTTGCTTGTGGAACGTCTATCGAGCTGTGATTTTCACTGGCAAAATAATTAAATATGCGGAGGGTCTGGTGATTGAGTTCCGAAAGCATGCTGCAGAGTTCACAGTGTTTCAGCAACTGTTAGTGCTGTACGAACAGGAGATGAAAAAAGTTACTATGCTGTTTTTTAAGAAACTTCAGGGGTTGCTATTTGCAGTCATGCTACTTCTAGCTGTCTGTCTCGTTGCGCCCTTTTTTCTTTGCAGTTAATTAGCATTTCAGACTGTAGGGCTCAGTAAAGCTGCAATTTTCAACTATTCTACTGTTCATGAGCAGGGATTTTTGATGTAATTAATTGAGAGTTAGCCGCGCTGGTTTTTGCATCAGGTCTTCCTCCAAGGGCCCGAAAAAGCACTACACTGCAGTTTCAACCTGTGGAATAATCACTAGTGTGTATCCATCGGATCCGTCAGTATTCGAACCCATGATCAACAACCGCTTGCACCACCAATCAGCAGCTTGTACCACTTAGCCATCATGATTTGTAAGCTAACTGCGATATAGCGCGTCTTATCCTGCACTGCAGTGTAAGTTCTGAAAGTTGCACGGGACAGAGTCAACGCCAAAAGACACGACATCCACCGATAACAGTTAACTACGACACAGTATTTAGAAACTTTTATGGTGGATATTTTGATGTACTTATGAGTGGGAATTTTTGATGTAATTCATTCTGCTATTACAAACTCGGGGTTAATCTTTATGTGATTTTCGGTCTTACTCAAAAGCCGACTGAAGTGGAAACTCACAAGCCAATGTCTTGGAAAATCTTATTTCGAACTGTACCGGTTTGAAATGAGCTCCATAGGGACTGTGTGCTCTGGTATGTAATGGTGTATCACATGGCATATTTAAAGTACAAAGCTTAGCTATGCACCAAATTATATATTTTCTTCCGAATTATCACATCTCATTTAATTACTGCCCACATAACTGGGAGGAGGCATTCTGATGGTGACCAACATTGAGGGATTTCACTAGCATCATGAAGCGAATTAACTGTAGACGGTCCGCCAACAATTTCTGCACACAAAACAGTTGTCTTTTTTCAAACAGTGTTACAATTAACATTCACTTCACTGTGTCCCTAGGACTAGCTTGTCAACATAGTGGCAGCTGTGATGGGATAACCATGGTTGATAGTCATTACATCGGTTCAGCCAAGTGTTTTGAGAGAAATTTCTTTCATGCCCAGGGAATGCTGTGTCCGGCCTAAGGAAGAAATACAGGTTAACACATAGACATGCGCATAAATAGATTATTTTACGCTTTGGTGCCCTAAGATACAGAATGCATTGAAAAGACGTTGATCCAGGTACGCAGTTGCATTACTTATCCTCCACATTTCAAAACAAAGAAGTGATTTGGGAGATTGCTTGCTGTTTTTATCACGTAACCGGTGCTTTCACCCAGCTGCAACACATAATGGGAACTAATCAACCAAACCAGTGGACCCCTGAACGTCGTAGAAAAAGGAATTTCCGTTTGCCTAGATTACGTCCGATTATCATATGGACCATAGGAGTGATTCGGGGCACCTGACCCACTGTCCTTTCGAAGGTTTCGAACACTTGTTTCAGGCAGCTGTCGTGAAGATTCCAAGCACAGGTCAACCCTGGATTTCGGCGACCGACATGGAAAAGCGATTAACGCTGAGAGTGACTGCAATTTTGGCGTCAATAAAGTAGTGTTTATTAAATACAGTCTAATGGAGCCCACTTCAGGTAAGGGGCACAGTTATGAGGTTTGGTGCGATGTCAATTAGTAACTATTGTATCCTTTGTCGTACCTGAACAACAGTGCAAATTGACTTGTCCCCGTAATCAAGTTGGTTCGAACACTTCAGCGCTAATGTACCTTTTAGTGGTAGGCACTTGCAAGTGGGCTATTGAAAAGTGCGTGTGCTGTCAATAATTGTGCAAGTGTATAGCAACATGAATTTAATTGTGTGGTTGAGGGAATCACAACAAACACTGCTCAAACCATAAGGAGTAGGGTAAACAAAAGTGTTCTTATGATACAGTATTCACGTTTTACATTTTAGGAACCATGTCTATCGAAAGACAAGGAACAAAATGCCACCTTAGTCCCTCGTAATGCGACCGATGTGAGTCCAGCTTCGCCGGCGGAACTGACTTACCAAGTGAAGTTTGTGGTGAGTGAAATATCGATCCATCTCTTACTAGCCTGTGAATATGAACGTGCGTCTGAGACTCCATTTTCCTTACAAGCGTTAAGTGCTTTTTGGATAACAAAAGCGCTTATTTGCAGTCTGCCAGTATGATAGTTTGACATACTTACTACACTGTTCTGGGAAAGTCGTGCGCGCAGGAATAGGTAGTTTCTCCTTCTTAACCTGTCTGTTAGCCTTTCATTTCTTCGGTATTCATTTGGCCGTGAGTGTTATGAGAGAAATGTAAGCGTGCGGATGGGGTAGAGCTACACGCGCATGTGCAATTCCTATTGAAGTCTGAACTATTCGACTCATTCAAGCTAGCGAACGTTAGTGGCTGCTGTAAAACATTCATTGGTACGCTATGCACATAACGAATCACGGTGCCTTTTTGTCTTTCTTCTGTCAAACAACTTGCTCCTAATTCGAGCCGCAACACTGCTAATCATCTGAAACCCATGAGACAAACATTGACATTCTCCAGCCGCCACGTTGTTCGCCTTACTCAATGGAATAATGTGACAAACATGTGTAATTTTTATGGTGATGGACAACGTTTCGCTTTTGACACAAAAGCTTCATCAGGCGTTCACGAAAGTAGTAGTAGTAGTAGTAGTAGTAGTAGTAATAGTAGTAGAAGTAGAAGCAGAACTAGTAGTAGTATTAGTAATAATAATAATGGTCCTAGTAGTAGTAGTAGTAGTAGTATTCACTTATGCTCCCATCGACTGCAATTCTGAGGCTGGCAAGAACACATTTTATCACGAATTGAACGCGTTGCTACCCAGTGCTACCAATTCAGATATCATAGTACTTGCAGGGGACATGAAAGCACAAATAGAGCGTTTGACCTCTTCAGAAGCTCAGCTAGGTGGCAATTATGGGCTTAAGTGCAAACGGACGGACAAAGGCGAGTGTCTGTTGTAACTGTGTGCGGAGCTCCAGTTTTTCCTTAGTGGCACCACTTCCAGTCACAGTGGACGCCGAAGTGCCACTTGGCGTCCTCCTGTAGCTAGCTAGTGATGGTCCCAAATTGATCACACTACCATAAGTTACAGATTCCGTGGTTCCAGCTTGAATTACTTCTTGCTCTGGTATACCTGCGTCGACTCTGATCATGCCTTGGTACGCTGTCCTTTTCCATAAGCTTTACTGAAAGCGTACCAATCGTCTCCTTCTATTGGGGACTGTTATCTGAACCGTCGGTCAGGCATGTGGATGTGCTTATCAGGATGTGCTGCGTTCCAAACTTTCGCTCTCTTGTCCTAATGACACTGAGCTTCAGTGGAATAGGATCTCGGCCGCCAGAGCATCTGCATGTGGTACTATCAATCGTCATCGTACGAGTCACCGGAAATCCGAGAGGTTGGTGCACCTTTTGGGATACAGTGGAAACCTCCCAGCTGGCTCTGGGCACGATGCGGCTAGACGGACTAGTAGGCGCGAACTAAAGCGGCGCCCGAGTGCTAACAGGGAAGCCTGGTGGACCAGCCAGGCTCAAGAAATGGTGGAGACAGGAACAGTAGGCAATTACCGCAAGCTCTTCCAGATGATCCGCACCACTGGTCCCAGGAAATCAGCCGCCTGTGAGACATTCAGACAGCGCGGGTGCACTGATGCCGTATGAACCGTTGGGCGGAGCACTTTCAAGATCCGTTCAATTGGTCCCCTATTTCATGACCTCTTCCTACTCAGAAGATGCAGGATAAACCATGGACAGTAAGTTTAGAGGCTCCAAAACGCAATCACAGCCCTCAATCGCTTTCATCTTACTGGCCCAGATTCGCTCCCAGCTGTACTCTTTAAGGATGAAGGTGAGGTCTTCTACAAAACACTGACCACCCTATTCGAACTTATTTGGAAGGAAGAGAGTGCCCTGGCTAATTGAAGTGGAACGATTATAGTGTCAATATTCAAAATGCGCAGTCGCACAGGCTGTGCTAACCAAGGGTTATTGACCTGGCCTCAAGTTTCATTCGTCGCCTCATTGTGGAACGGCAATCCCGGATTAGGGAAGAGCAGGCAGGTTTCGCCCTGGGCTATAGCAGCGCCACACAAACTGCAGGCCGACATAGTTGTGTTTCTCGGCTTCAAGAGTGGCCGCCACAGCGGGGTCTGCTAATGCAGGGCAGGTGAGCATCGTTTGCTTGACCATGTGAATCGTGTGTCTTTATTTGGCTCTTCTTTGGCATATCATTGCACCAGTTTTCCTGTTGGATCAACGACGTTATTGAAGGTGGAACTTTCACGGGATTTTACTACTGTTCCGGTCCCACTTGAACTGGAACTTGAAGTTGAACTTGAACTTGAAACATTTGTGTGGAAATGTGTCCGAATGAAATATGTGAACATTTGATGTGCTCTATACTCGGGTACTAGAGGCCGCGTCGGGGTCTACGGTGACCTGTCGGATAGCTGTCCGACCACAAGTGGCGTTCGTCAAGGTTGTCCAATTTCCCCATTTTTGTTCACTTTCGTCGTGAACTGCATCGTGAAGTGTTCTATTGCGAAGGCTTATGATACAGGCGTTGAGGTGCTACCTGGTGAAAATATGGTTGATCTTGATTGTGTGGACGATATCGTCTTTCTTTTTGACTATGTTGGAGCGGCGCAATCAAGCTTGAATATCTTCTCTGGAGCAGTCCCATTTTTAGGTATGCGCTTCGCACCTTCAAAGTGTACAGTGTTGCTGCATGACCACCAACCACTTGATGACCCCTTGACCTGCGTTAACGAGGTACTCGATGTGGTTGATCCATTTACTTAGGTTGGCAGCTGCATCAGCAATGATGGGCGCATAAAAACTGAAGTGAGTTCGCGTATTGTAAAAGCCAGAACTGCCTTCTCGAACCTGCGGCGTCTTTGTTGAGTTAAGAGAGCTACTCTCCATCTGAAAGGCCGTATATACAAGGCCACAGTGATGGTCGTCCTACTCAATGGGAGCAAGGCTTGGCCCCTTCGCTCTGAAGATCTGAGGCGCCTTCAACTCTTTGATCATCGTTGTCTGCGGTGCATTGCTTGGGTCGGTTGGCACCAACGTGTACGCAACGATGATTTGCGTAGTCAAGTCCTAGGCTGTGATAGCCAAGCTAGTTCCATAGAACAACGCACTGAATATGTTGTTTTGGCTTTGGCACGTACTAGGTGGGCCTGCTCACTGATTACCGAAGAGGCCTGCCAGGTGTAGGGAGGCGCAAGGCGCGAGGTGGACAGAAGTTGACATGGCAGTGGAAAATGAACTTACTGACGACCAAACTGGGTGCCGTCGGTCCGTCTCGCCCTCAGGGCTGGAGTCCACGTGACTCACCTTGTGCTTGGCTGGCGTCGTTACAGGACATGACTCGCAGTCGGCACCAGTGGCGTGCTTGCAGCTGTCTAGTCGGACTACCTAGTTAAACTGTGTTTGGTGCTGAGTTATCCACGGAGTAATGGCTGATTATGACGCGTGGCAATGAAAGCCACAAGGAAGCTGTCTCGCTGATGCTGCCTTATATTTGCACGATAGCCAGCTGTTTGACGGTATGTTGTTAACACAAGGTATAGACGCCTTGACCCTGAATGTTTGCTTAGGGCATTGAGGTTTTCCGGTAAGTCCCCTTTCTCTCCCTCTTATTATTCTTCATTCCATAGGTTATCATGGCAGCGAAGCATCAGTTCGAATGACTAATGTACTGTTTTTGTGATTGTTGACCTGAAACTTTAGTCAGTGACATTGGTTCGCAGTTCACTTCTTTCCAGTTTACCGTTTTGCGCACAGAGGGGCGTCACGCATCTACGCTCACTGATGTTTCACATCCAGTCAAATGGACAAACAGGACGTTTCGTTGACACGTTTAGGTGATCGCTACTGATTATGTGGGGGAAGTAATTACTTAAGTTAGGCTGGACCCTTTCCTGCTAGCCTATAGATAAATCTGGAAACCCAGATTCCAAATCAATTTTCACCATCAGAGGCATTAATGGAATGAATTTCTTGCGGCTCCTGGGACATACTATGCCGAAAGAAAGGATCACGCAAATGAAAAGATATAACAATGAGTGACACAGAACTTAAGGATGCCAATTTTCCACAGGATAACGTGTTTTAGTCAGAGACTATCGCGTGGAAAGTCTTCAGTGGGTGATAGCGTCGATCCGGAGAAGACTTGGTCAGGTAATCTACGCAGTCAGAGTGGGTACTTTGATCTGGTCTAGGCACGCTAGTCAGCTGCGACGAACTAGCATCCAGGCAAGCCCTAGTAATCGACCGCTACCCCTGCATGGTCTACTGGACAATGTCGATATGTCGTCAAATACGCAGAACGCTTCAGATGCACCTTGAACTGATACCCCAGAACAGCCAAAAATGCAACCACAGCGCCGGACTGATCGAGTATGTAGACTCTCCATGAGATTGCAGTTGGGTCCAAGAAAGAATTTGTATGTTAATTTTCTTGGGAAAATGTTAAGTGAGCCGACACCGCTTTGCTAGCAGCCCAGAACAGTTGACCCTGACGCAGCCCGAAGCTTATTGAGCAAACAATGAGAGCATGGCTAATAATGACGTTTTACCTTGAACGCTACCAATGAGGATGGTATATCTTTGAGCCTGCCAGTATTTTATTGTACACAGTGCTTGCCGAGTGCTCAATACACTTTTTGCCTGTAGTCTTTGTCTTCTAATCTGGAAAGTCGATCGCTCAATGTATACAGTAACGGCAGGATATCCGTACAATCAGCGGAAAACACGGCAGGGATGTTGTTGTAACTCATTTGTAAAGATTAACTGAACCCAATGCTTTCAACACCAGTGCAGTTCTTTATCCCAACTAGTTCACATTGCTAGTAATTGCGGCCATTGTAAGTGTATAGTTCAGTCTGAATTTCCTCTAGACCGGACATTTGATGTACTCTGTCGTTAACTTATTTTTGATACCCGTTTTCAGTAACAAATTAAGATCAAATGTAAGCCATTTGCACAACACACAAGTTTCAAACCACGCGGCACTTTACTAACTCACCCTATTCTGGTGTTGAAGCAGTAATCAGATGAACACAGACTTCAGCGTGGGAGCTAGTTAATCATCGTAATTTCCGAAGGTTAGCTGGCAATTTGTCTATACGCAATGCCTTCATCAATTGACACGGATAGGTAAATATCCACAGGCATTCTTTAGAAAACTTTATGTGCATTGTTTCACGAGCAATATGACCTGATAGCTAATCGTCCGGGCACAAGACGAGTAACCAAGCCACATATGGAAGCTTCTGATCAGCGCATTGCTGACTTAGCGCTCAGGACAGAATGTATCCACCAGATATCCATTTTCAGTGAAGACCACAATGATGATACCGAGTAAAATGCAGCCCTAACTCTCTTGCCGCAGTTTCTGCGAATGGGCGGAATGGCTCCGGTGAAATGTAGATGGATAGAATCTCAGCGACATCTCAGAGCCACTCTCACAATCGAAGACCCCCCTAAAACGCATGTAACGACCATGAAGATAGATGCTTTCGATGTTGGCACCTGTCTACGAGATATTCCTACTGCGGCTAAATTTACCACTAAAATCGGTATCCATTCTAACCGCACTCTGTCGCATATTCCGGTTTGTTTCACTCTAAATACTTATATAAACATGAGTTGACCTTTGCTGCTATTCCGGGCGGTTCTTCTTTGCTAGTATAGGCAAATTCCTCTAGAGAAATTTATGTACGGTAGTATAGCAGCTGCCACAAAGCCAGCGTCTCGGTTTTCGAATACCTGTAATAAAGAAAAGTTCCTTCTCCATGGTTTGGGTCGATCACTGTCCCAGGTTATAAACATATGCCTTGCTCACTACTTGCCGCTTTTCTCTGAACGATTATCACCCATTCTGCTTAGTGGACATCTCAGTTGATGAACCACTCTATCGTGAAAAGCAGCCGGTTGCATGGATCAACTCCTTATGATCGACCGACTTCTTGCTAACCTTTAGCGCAGCGGTCCATGAGGTATATAAGTACTACGCGAGCAAACGGTTTACTGGAGATAGGCAATCTAACATGGAAAATAAACTGGACAAGAGCTTATTACATGGCCATAGCTACGGCTAGAAATATGGCACCCGAAGGTGAAGTAGCTAAGGAAAATGTGAGTGCATGCGAATCCCGTAGCTGAACGCGGGCTGCACAACGTAACGCGTACCGGAAAAGAGCTCAAATGCACTGACTCAAGAAAAATCGAACAACATTCAAAAAAGTCAGTCGGTTGATACCCTAGGTACAAATAAAAGCTGTACTTTTCAAGTATTTCACACAAAAATCCGTAGACAAACGGAAAAATTTCCAGGCGTCTACACAGCTTCACCTTGAATTTAACCGTGGGTGACCGTTGGAGATAAGTGACGGCAATCCGTCGCCGGTCAGATTTCTACAAGCTAAGCTAGTGAGACATGATGTAGCTGCTGATGGAGCAATAATGCGAACTTATCCCAGAGACCTCCCACAGCGTCCTCCCTAACGGTGCCAAAAAGCATACTTAAGCTGTGGAAATTTTTTGAGGGGCAGCTGTTCGCTTCCCACGTATTGTTCGCCAACCAGCATATGTAAAGCAAACAGAAGCGTGGGTGCATGCATTGGTAGAACTAAAAGGTGTTAACAGCACTTACCGGGTATAGAAGTAGGGTGCAGACAAAAGCCGTTCTTTCTGGGGTTTTAAAACACTGTATTCTTATTTCTCAGGAAGTTTTGGATTTTTTTGCCGTCCTCCATTATTACCGAAGCGAAACACATGAAAATACTTTCAAGAACGAAAGAAAGCTCTGCGTTCTAAATAGCATGCCTACCAGTAGACGAAATCGCCAAATCTCGTAACCTTAATCTGTTGGGTGAATTCGGTGAGTTCAGTTAGCGGGTTTCCAGTTGAATCGCTTATGGTTGCATTGGGCGTGTATTCTACCATAAGCGGAGTGTATTTCTCGAAATACAAAGGGCCAGAATGTTTTAGTCACTTCCGGTTCGACGTAATTTTGTAACGATCTCACGCTTGCCGTTACGTTTGATAACGAAGTTGTGATTGTAAAGCAGCAGGACCTTGAGTGGACCTACGTAAAGGTCGTTCGTGTGGTCGACGTAAACCATCGACACGTTTAAAGACGGACAATGGTGAAGATCTTGGAGAACAGATGACTTATATTGCTGTTCCTGGATATCGGTTGTTTTGTTGCGGCGCATGCTCGTGGCCTACTGTCACACGTAGCGCGCGTGGTAGCAAGGAATGTTTGGGTCCCCGGAGAAGACCTTGCCTGGCGGTCGTCCATAGGCTAGCTCGGCGCTTGACGATTGCAACTCAAAGTTCGAGGCTGATCTGATGTAGATAGTTAGCACTGATAATAGTTCCGTCCGCGTTGTGTACCTTGATTACATTCAAGTGCGGATTTTCTTTATTGGTGGAATCGTTTTACTATACCTTTTGCCTGCAGGTGGAAAACTGCGGTCCAGATGACTTGAGTATCAAGAACTGAGTAGATAGTTGATTTGTGGATTCGAACCGCGGACCGTTTTCTTTAGCCACAGCCGTATGAAGCGACTCAGTGCTCGACGAATGCACTCGTTATAGTCTCTGCATGTACGTCACGAACGCGAATGACTTCAGACCGACGAGTGGCGAGACTATTCATCGTCAGTGGGTAGACTATACTTTGGAAGGAGATAGTGCTCTTAAGATGTTCAGTTTGAAGTAGGGGTCTCATGATGACACTGATGGGAAGCGTTCAACTGCAGTGCCAATCCGTCTACGAACTATGGCTTTCTGGCAGTTGCATGCTCAGAGCTTGTCATCTTGCATCTCAGGCCATACGTATCTGTCGGAACTAAACTTGACTAAAACACGAACACCAGTGTATCAAAGACTGTTCGACGAGAGGCGGTAGGCACCAGTGGAATTGGGTGTCCAATGAAAAGTTTACCGAATATTGTGCAAAACACTTGAACTTAAAAATCTTATGTTTGATTCCACCACGGATGAACGTTCCATGCCTTACTTTCCACCGTTTAAGTCGGCGCCACTCGTTCGTATGTCACAAGCCAGGCTAATGCAGAGGGTCAGTAATGGCTAGATGGGAGGTAACAACTGGCTAGCCGAACAACGTCCTAGTGATGCCAACTGGGTGGTTCGGGTTTATTCCGTTCCAGCAAATGGTTCGGTGGCAGTACTCCAAGACGTTGCGGGTTCTCGCCTGGCAAGCATTCTCGCTATAAAAAGCCACATATGTTCGTTTAACTGCGCTGCAGCAAGACGGATATGACTCGCCACTACATAAACTCACTGGCCTTTCCTTCTCTCCGGTGCGGCATTGTATTCCACCAGTTTTGTGCTGCAATTATGGGGACGATTGGGTCCCTGCCTGGTGGCTTACCAAACAAAAGGCGGTTGAACAGAGAAATCGGCCACCGGCTCCCAATAGCACTATTCTCTTACTTCGCCCCCTGTCTTGCGGGCAGGCTGTCGATCTAAAGGCTCGGTGTGGAGTCCCTTAAGACAACACCCTACTTTGGCTTGGGCAACCGGGTTGTATCGTGCCCGCCAAGGAAGGTATGGATCACACTACTAGTTCTTCTCACGCTCTCGTTCCTCTCCATGTCGTCTCTCGCCAATCTCCCTCATATGCTAAATATTATTCCGTTATTAATCCTTGTCGCCTTCGATATAATCCCTACACCGATTTCGATACTACCCACAAAGTCAGGCCTGAGGCAATCCTTCGACCCCGATTGCCGTTGCGGCAGACAACATACAATGTTCTAACTCTCACACAGGTTGTACAACAAGCCGGTTTAGCACGCACTATGGACTCGCTGGCTGATGATATATGCTGCCTTTCCGGAACTAGATGACAAGACCAGAGCACTGTGCGCAAGTTGACTTCCCTGACGAACCAAGCAGCTACATAGCGCCTACCTCTTTCTGGCGAGGCAGAACCGGCTGTAGCTGGTTTAGCAAACGTTGGTGTGGCATTAACCAGAAAGGCCGAGGCAGCACTAGTGGACTGGTTTCCATTCAATAGCCGATTACGTGCAGATAAGCTTCAAGGTTAATGCAGAGTTCACAGGCATGACGCTGAATGACTCAACCTGCTCACGGTCTCCGCTTATACGCCAACCGTATTTGTGAACCGATCAAGGATGAGTTACATTACCAACTTCGTCCGTTATTCCGCAAAACCGCCAAATCGGAGGTCGGCGTCCTCGCCATAGTCTTTAATGTACCTTTCGTTCGCATGCTACCAAGTGCTTATCCCGCACTGCCATCACGCACTGCACGAGAATCGCTCCGACAACGAAACCAGCCTTCTCATCTTGTGTGAAGACAATAGCTTATTTCTCGCAAGCACCAACTTCAAACACGCGAGATGCATACAACCGGCTTGCGCCTTCCTTCACCAACTCAGGCTTGGTCCCAAATAGACCACATTGCAATCAACTCCAGGTGGCGTCGTAGCAACTAGGACTGTAAATCATTTTGGTCTATCTGTCTTCATTCCGATCATGCGGTGCTTTGTGCGAAAATTTGCATGCGCTTTGAGATTCCTCCCAAATGGAAACATTATAGATTTGATAGGAACAGGCTAGCAGCCGATCCGTCGGCTCAGCCGTACTACCAATTCTCATTGGCAAACACCTTGGTTTGTGCTCCTCCCACTAAGTCTAACTGCACTTGAACTGCTTGCAGAATGAAAGTTATCTTCTGACCAATCAGTCTGTAGAATCATTCGTCACCCTTCAGAGTGGGATTTCTGTGCGCTCTCTGACTCTTCTCGACCGTCGCCCAATTCTCCTCCATAACTCCGATCAGATCAAATTTCTTCACGCTATCAGCCGTCAACTCGAACGAAAACTTCGTGATGATTGTGAAGCTAGGTGGTCTCAACACCCATGAAGATGGAAACCGCCGCTCTCTCTGGAAACATTCTTATGTTGTCTCACCTCATTCGGACTACTGGACACAGAAGGTCTGGTGTCAGTGAGGTTAGCTGCAAGGCCGATGGGTCCAAGTAACCAACTTGCAGTGGCGGATGGACAGATAGGCTAAGCACTTCCAATCCCAGTCCTGTTCTTCGCTGTCGCCCACTTTCGCACTCAGCTCGCCCCGTCGTGCGCCATGGGCCGTGTCACTCAAACCAACCGCTGAGACCGAAGTTCACCTAGAGATTATACATCTAAAGCGTTTTAGGGCTGCTTGTTCAGACGGACTTCCTACAAAACTGATCGAAACGATGATAGGAAAATTGTCATTCAACTAACCTCCCTATTTCCGAAGACCTGGAGAGAAGAAAGGATCCCTTTTTCATGGGGAAGTCAGTTAGGATCCCAGTCTCTAAGAAAGGCTCCCGGACTTTAGGTATCAGTCACAGGGAAATCAGCTTGATATCAGTTACCTACAAGCCACTGGTATCCACCAGTTTGCACAGGCTGTCATCAACTCTCGAGGCGCACTATCGGGAGGAACAGGATTGTTCTCGGCTCTGCTGAGGTTGTGTGGATCAAATATTCACGTTTTGTTCTATCCTCGAACATCACCACGTGTACCGCAGACCCACTATCGTCGTATTTTTAAACATTCGGGCTGCAATCGACTCGGTAGACTTACATGTCTTATGGCATTGTCTACTACAGAATGAACTGACGAGAAAGTACGTTGCTATTCTTCGGGCGCTATACCACCATACTTCAGACAGGGTGAGAGCCTACAGCAAGACCTCCACAGTCTTCCCTGTCACCAGTGGTGTACGACAAGGATATCCTATGTCTTCGTTTCTTTTCAAGTTCGCGACCGAAGATGTCCCGTTGGGAGCTTTAGAGGACTTTTAGAATTTTGGAATTAAGCGACTTTCAGGTACTCTTGCAACCGACCTAGATTGCACTGATGATATCGCTTTGCTCAGTGACGATCCCCATGGTATGCAGTTGATCCGACTGGTGGTTGAAGCGTCTGAGTATGCTATGTGCTTTGCATCCTCAGTTTAAAGTGCAGGCGCAGGATTGACAAGACGCTCTTCCTTAGCTCACCAACCATAACACCCGACTTGAGCAGGTGGATAGTTTTATTTACCCTGGGAGCAGTGTCTCCAATGACGAAACTATTGGAGAGGCAGCGTCTCTCCCTATCGCTAAAGCCCGCTCAATCTTTGCCCATCTAAGACTTTTGTGGCTTCGTCGCGTCATCACGCTTTTGTTAAAAGGTAGGGTTGGTAATGCCTGTGTTCGTGCGATACTTTGGTATGGTTGCAAATCCTGGCCATTCCGAATGGATAACATGCGTACGTTTTCGGCCTTTGAGGACGCCCGTGGATGGTGGCAACATCGGGTGCACAATGATGGTATTAACTAACACGTCTTAGGCAAGGCGGATCTCCCGCTCTTTGAGATTATTCTTTTTTCACTAGTTGGTCTGAATTGGCCACCTCCTGCGCATGTCTGGAGAGCAAGAGCCAAGCCGCGACTTATTTGTGCACACAGGGCTGCATTAGAAGAGACCGCATGGGAGGCAGCCGACCACATGTTGTCAAAGCATCAAATCGCTGACATCGTGTCTATTACTTGCTAGTCCGATATGCCTTCCCGGTTGGGGACAGAAAAGCAACACGCGCAACTCTGCCTGAATCACCGAGTACAAAAGTAAAACTCCTTTAAAATGACCGAAAAACATAAAGGATGAAGAAACAGTGTGTGAGTCAAAGTTTTTTTGATTTTTCATTACTTCGACATCAGTTTACGTCATATTCATTACACGTTAGCTGGAGGTGGAAAACACCTCAGCTATTGTGCCGCAACACAAAAGATAAGCAAAGGAAAACAAACGGTGGCACTCCCGCTGAGTCCCCAGTAACGGATGGACATCATTCCGGAGAGCCAACAGCTGGCTGCCGTAAAAGAGAGTCATATTATATCTATCAAGTGAGATCATGATTGGAGGGGGATGCTAAGCAGGAGGGGGATGGACAAAGGAACTCACTACACAAACGCCATTGGGGTCGGCTCCAAGCCATATCAGCGAGTGTGTCCAACCAAACGTGTTCACCATCCTTAGGACCCCAGCCAGGCAGTCGGGATGCACCAACCGACGCCAACTTCGAAGTGAGGGTTTTCATTTCTCTCGACCAAGTCATCACTTGGCCTCCCCTCCGCCTCTTCCAACCGCACCCACAACGCGCAAACAATGCACGTCGCGGGAGTCGGTATGCTGGCATGCGCAACACGTGGCCCAACCATCGGAGCCTGGTGCGTGATATAATGGTGCTGAGCGGTTCACTCGCTCTTCCTGCACCAAATACGCGACGTCGAACACGCTCATTGCCCACGCGGTGCTCCCACCAGACATGAGCTAAGCTGCGAAGGCAGCGATCATCGAATGTGACGAGCCTCTTCATGTCTGTCGACCTGATGGATCAGGTTTCACAGCCGTATAGGAGAGTTGAACGGACGGCTGCGTTATAAACTCTGCCCTTCAGGGCAAGAGTAATGTCGCGTCTGCGCCACAGGTGGCGGAGATTGGCAAAAGCACCTCGAGCTTTTGCTATACGGTTCGTAACCTCATCTTCAATCCCACGGGTGCTAATATAGCTGCCCAGGTACTTAAATTCCTGAACGACTTCTAGCATATCAACACCAAGCGTTAGCGCAGGGTTGGGTCCCTGCCAATCTTGGAGAAGTACTTTGCACTTCGATGGAGCAAAGCATAGCCCAAAACGATTGACAGCCAGTGCTAATCGGTCCAGTGCTATTTGGCATGTTTGGGAGCCGTCACAGATTAGGGCAATATCGTCTGCATACTCCAAGTCAAGAAGTCGCTCACCAGGAAGTAGCTCCACACCTTGTAGGTCGTGTCCAGCGAACGCTGTTTCCATGACTTCATCAATAGCGAAGTTGAAGAGGAAAAGTGACAGCGGGCATCCTTGTCTCACACCGCTGGTGAGACTGAAGGGTGGCGACAGTTTGCCATAAACCCTCACCCTGCCCGAGCTATGCGCCTACAGCGCTTTGATAATATTTATATATTTATCAGACACACCTTTCCTCAACAGAGAGTCCCAAAGGGCACATCGATCGACTGAGTCGAAGGCACCTTTTATGTCAAGAAACACGACAACGGTGGGTCGCCAATAAACATGGCGGTGCTCCAACACTTGACGTAATGTGAAGATGTGGTCGATGCAGCCCCGACCTTGACGAAATCCGGCTTGCTCTTCACGAAGCTGGCTTTCACGATTGCCAGTCAGTCTGTGGAGAATGATAGAGGCAAGCACTTTAGAGGCAATCGAAATTAGACTGGTCACTCTATGATTGCCGCATTCCAAACGGGAGTTTCCCTTGAAAATTGGGACAATGACGGAGCGGTTCCAGTCTGTCGGGGACTGTCTCCTGCTCCCAAAGTTTTACTAACAACTCGTGTAGATCATCTACTAGAGCATGTCCCCCGAATTTGAAGAGGGCTGGGGGAATTCAATCTGCCCCTGCGGCCTTAAGCAATTTCAACAGCCTGATCCATCAGTGTACGTAACCTGTACCCAATTACAATTGTATGGTTTTGAGTGGGTCAGCGTCCAACCATACAGCGGGTTCCCCAAATTCAACTTTGTATTGCTTTCCGCTGTGCAAAGAGTTGCTCGCAAATCTCAGTAGCATAGTGTTCAGAGCGTCAGCCGTGAACTACAAGGCTCTGAGTTACCCCCAGCTCAGGCTATCACCACCTGATGAGTCCAAACCAGGACGAAACCACGGCCGTGGTGTGCAAGTATTGGAAGGAGCAACACCCAAATATTTCCATTCTGGGTCAACGTCTAGTTCATATATATATATATATATATATATATATATATATATATATATATATATCAAGTGGTGGACTGACCACCATGAATCTTCATGCAGTAAGTGCCACGAACGTTGCTTAATCAGTGGATGAAACTACCTTGACGATAGGATCGTTAATGGGATCATAAAAACCAATACCCTTGGGTATCTTTTGCAAATCCGACGAAATATTCCGTCCGTAGTTTGCATTTGTTGGAATTAAAGATGTAAATTGCTTAATTCCAGATCTGCTGCGCTCTGCGTCTGACTGTCACTCATGCTCACAAATTAAATGGAACTCAATAGAATCACGAATTCGGAATATATTACAAGAAGATTTCGCGCACCGAACATCAGTGGGTTTGCGAAATATACAGAATTTCCTCACTCACGATACACCCTCTTCCTGATTACATTACATAGATCAAATTACTGTACAACTATCCGCACACATTTCCATTGGTTGTCAACAATGTGTTGACTAACGGCTATCAGTAACACGATTGCTGAACAATGAACAATGATTTATAACGGGTAAAGAGGCAGGTGCTTGACATGTTCCGTAGGGTATTTAGCGTGACAAAAAAGATAGAGCAAGGGATAATGGAGTCGTCAGTTTGGGCGATTACAGATGTAACTGCACTGTCGTATAAAGGGAGTTTGAAATGAGAATGTACGCACACAAAGCAATAAGGGGAGTGGTTATTGATCACATAATAGGCGAGAAAAAATAAAAAAGATAGCAACGCTAACGCTCACTCGTGTGCAACTATCTTGGGTCAACAGGATACAGAAATCCAGTTTCTATAGTAGTAGCGTTTATCAAAGTTCCTGCAAGGCGTTTGGAGTGACTCATTCTCGAGTACGGTTATGGCACTACCCACTGTCTGCTGTGCGTTTGTGCCAGCATCTGGTGGTCATGGGCTATAGCATGTAGTATAAATGTGATAGAGTATCGTCAAGGCAATTCTTGAAAACGGATAGGGTGGGTGCATTAATTACATTTTCCGGAAGGGCGTTCCAAGACTGTGACACTCGAAGGGAGAAATAGTTTCGCCGACATTTCAGGCGGCTGTACTGCGCGACTAACTTAAACAGGTGACCTCTTAGCGAGGTGTTTTGACTGAGTATTAAAAGGGTATGGCATGGGTGGTTAGGGTTTCTCAGGATCTGGTACACCATTATGAGATCGCCCCTTAGACGCCGATAATGCCCACTGTATATTTTGAGGGTCTCCAGCCTGAGTGTGTAGGGGATGCTGGTCAAACCTCCAACGCTCTTGCTTGCCCTACGTTGTGCAGTATCGAGCGCAGTGAGATGGTGCTTGAGCCAGGGTTGCCGCGCTTGAATAGCGTATTCCGCGTGCGGCCTTACGTACGCACTAAACATTTTTGGAAAGTCTATAGGGTCAAACTTCCCGGAAGCTCTGCAAAGAAGGCCGAGGTACTGGTTTGCTTTCTTAGCTGCCTTTTCAGTCTGCCTCAAACAACCGAGCTCATCTTGAACTATCACGCGGAGATCGCACTCGTGAGAAGCCCGCTGTAGAACTTGTGATCCTAAGCGGTATTTGTGCGTACTCTTGTGCCGTATGCTGAGAACTTTGCACTTGGTGACGTTGAAATGCAGCATGTTCTCGATGGACCATGTGTACGCTTTGTCCAGGTCCTCCTGTAACACTGCGTGATCCTCCACTGCAGGTATAGTGCGCCATACCTTTAGGTCATCTGCAAATAGCAAACAGTTAGAAGATAGCACGCTCGCGAGATCATTTATGAAAACCAGGAACAGGCGGGGTCCAAGTACCGAGCCTTAAGGTACGCCGCACTGAACTTCGATGGATTCCGACAGGTTGCTTCTAACCCTCACATTCAGGTGAAGTTGAACGAGAAAGTCTCCTATCCAGCTCAGAACAGGATCCCCGATTTCATATCTCTGGAGTTTGTGGAGGAGAATGTGATGGTCTATACGGTCGAATGCCTTTGAGAAATCCAAGTAGGCCGTGTCGACTAATACACCAGCGTCCACAGATTCCGTCCAGCTTGCACTAGCAATCAACTGATTAGTGGTACAGGAGTGATTTTGGCAAAATCCATGTTGCTCCGGAACGAGAATTTTGTTGTTCTCTAGGTACCCCATCAAAGCCTCAGATACAATGAACTCCATAACCTTGGAGATCACAGGAAGTAGTGTGATCAGGCGATAATTTGCTGGTTCAGCACGACTGCGATTTTTGTAGATAAGCGTGATGATTCCTTACTTCCACATCGTGGGGACGTGCATCTCGTTCAGACATCGTTGAAAGAAAATTGCTAGTGGTCCTGACAAATTCATGGCAGCAACTTTCAACGCCTTCGGATGAATGCCGTCCGCACCTGGGGAGCAGAACTCGCGCAGAGACATCAGTCTCCTCAGTACAGCTGCGGAGGTGAACGATATGTGAGTAAGCCCTGATAGCGGCGTTATCTGCTTAGGCAGGATGTATGATGATTGCGCGCTATGGAAGGTACGGCCAAATTGTTGTCCAAGAACGTTGGCCGCCTCTTGTGCGGTTTGGGCTAACCCGCATGCTGTGTGTAGAGCAGGAATACCGCGCTTAACACGGCGCAAATTGTTTACGTGTCTGTATAGCAGTTTGGGATTAGAGCACAACTTTGCAACTAGACCTTGTTGGTTCTTAAGTTTATCCTCCCGGATTAGTTTGACACAATGGTTTCTTTGTATTGTGTAGACATTCCAGGTATGGTCGTTCGGGGAGGCTATGTAGGTGTGCCATGTCTAGTCCCTTAATGCCACGTATTTACGTGTCCTGCTCCTTACGAATGACTTCATCCTTTTAGGCCAGCAGAGTTTGGTTTCAAATGTCCTTGCCACGAGCTTGGTAAATATGTTGACGAATTCTCCGCAGGCCACCTCAGGGGTTAATTTAGCTAAGTACGACCATCGGGTTGCATCAATTAGGTCGGACAGGTCGTCATAGTTGGTTGGGACATGATATTCCTCGGCATGCTCTTTAGGATAATCCGCGTAGCGCATGTAATGAAACACTATTGTCGCATGATCACTGCGGCCCAAAGGAGTATTGGTTATCACTCTCTCGACCATCAGTTCTTCATTGGTGAATATTCGGTCCAACATGGATGGCCTGTCAGTTCCCCTGAACCTGGTGGGCGTAGTGACGTGGCCATAAAGCGGGAAGTCTGAAACCAGATCTTGCGAATCTGCTTTGGATTGCTCTCCTGGTATGGCCCGGGATTCGAGGACATGTAAGTTGAAGTCACCGGTGCGTCGAATGTGACTGTACTTTCTATTTATCACTTGCCTCAACGCAGCCATCAAATTGCAGTCCATCTCAGGAGCGGACAATGGTGGGCGGTAAACAACAATCAATAGGCCAAGATCGTTCCCGCTCAGCATTATATCTGTTGTTCTGAGATGCAATAAGCATATTTGTAGCGCACTTATTAACATTTAATTACTGGAGGTATCTAGTTAGCTGAATTAGTCACAGATCATTTCGCGTACAGTCGTGCTCCGAGTTCCTGCAGCTAAGTATTAGTATAGTTCCAATTTACCGAATCAACTGGTCCAAACCTCTAAGAAAATTTGTGCTCAAACGTGGTGTTACCATCCTGTTTTTATAACCCATCTTTACTGACATAAGTGCCAAGCACTTTGGATATCTGCTTTGTATGTCCTCAAGCGCCGTGTTAGACATGGCAACACCAAATATCCCGTCGATAAATCCAGATACAAACCCAAGGATCGAAATGTCTAAATTGCACTTGAATGCAAGTCGGAGTCAAATTTAGGACTGTGTGTCGAGATCCAATCACAGAACAGGTACTACTAGGCAACAAGACAGTGGGTTTTGGCGGGTTTAACTGGAGAGCTGGGTAGCCGAGCCGCCAGGCTATTGGACATGCACCAATGCGCACTCGACTCCACTCTCACTTCCGGCTTACTGTTCCTGCAGAGTCTAAACAACATCAAAGCCGGTATAGGAGTACCGTGTTGGGATTCTGCAATACTGGCATTTTTCAACACCGTTGTTTGTTCGTTTTTACTCCTCTTTGCGAAGCAATGCATTCACACGATATGCTTTTTAGTATCACAGTGAAGAACGTGAGTGCGGCGGTAGTGATGCTAAGACGGCACCTTTTAATTATCTGCTGCCTAGATGGCTGCGACCATTTCACACAAGTAAGCATGTTAACATCCTTGCTTGGATGAAATATTTCAGATTTGCAACCCAATTGCATCCCTTTCTCTCACAGTTATGGTAGAGAGCAGGGGTCACCAAACTACGACCCGCGGGCCGGATCCGGCCCGTGACGTCAGCTCATCCTGCTCGCCGGCTGTGCCCGAGTTTGCTTAGTAAAGCGTATTAAACACGAGAGCCTGTAATACCATTTACATTCAACACTGCGTATCGTGTTGTTCATTACAATATACCGTTGGAACACTTGCGTGAGCTATCTCATAGTTTGTACTGGTGACACCGTATTACCTCCTTGGGACATTGATGTAAGTGATCACACCTGTAACCCATCCCTCCGTGCATTTTGTCGTGTTTGTGCTTACCTCACAGCTCCACTGAACGTTGGGTCACATAACTAGCCGCTTAATAATACTCCGCTAGTTCATGCATTTCACTTTGAAGCCATCCTTGTTAGGTAGTTGGAAACAATTTTAGGTTGGTACCTATGGAATAGATCGAAAACCGCAAATTTTTGTACATCGTAAAATTTGTGATGTTAAATGCCTGTAAGTAGCACGGGTATCTGGTCCGACCACTGTTTGTTGATTTGACTCTGGTGGAACCGCTTTGTTCAAGTCTTCAAAGCGCGTCTCCGCTTGCATATATATATATATATATATATATATATATATATATATATATGCATTCTCATATGGTATGTTCTCTTACGGAAATTGCCGACGTACTTTACGTGTACCATGGTGAGCTGTAGTTCCACCAATAATAACAACGCCCCTGTTTTCCGGTGTTTACAATAGGTGTTTCTTATTTTTGTAATTTGATATCCTGGGGAGCATTGGGCCCCTGTTTGCAAAGGAACAACCGAAAGGCGGATGAACTGAGCAATCAGTCACCGGCTACCAATGGGCGCGATTCCCTGAATTCGCTCCGCTGCCTTGCGTGCAAACTATTCAGCCAAAGGCTCGGGGTGGTGTCCCTTAAGTCAACACCCTACTTCAGCTTGGGCAATCAGATAGTATGTCGCCCTCCGACGAGACTATGGGCTTTGATGTTTTGTGTTATGTTTTCTTTTACTGTTTCTGTACCTTCTTTTGCGTCCCATAGTTTCTGATGGCCTTATGTCTATTCGCAGACCGTTGAAAAAATATATATAATATAATAATAATATATAATATATAATTCAATATTATGTTCTTGTTCAGATCCCCTGTATTTCACCCGTCACTTGGGCTACTAAGAAGACAAAAGCGAGCACCGAGTGTCACGTTTTCTTTGTCTATTTGCTCTGAGTTTACGTTCTGGTTTGCAACTGTTGTGCATAATGCTTATGCGAGCCACGCTAACCATTTTTCAGTTATCCGGACGGCGTCAATTATTTTTTCCCGTTATCCGACCTTCTGTATAAAAAATTTGGTGACCCCTGGTACAGGGTCACCTTATGAAGGGAAATCGAGTGAGCTGCTGTCTGGTAACAGTGCGAATGATAGTTCATGTTGGAAAATGTTGTGCACATGTTTCGTCTCTTGATGTGGGGTAATTGTGCAAAGTGGAAAAAGCTTCCGTTTGACATATCTCGCAGTCTGTCCTTATAAATAATCATCTCATGTTTGTCTTCACATTCGCCATGGTTTGTAATTGTCATTTCAACTCCACCTGACAAACTGAAGGGGAGTAGATGGGGAGTTCTAAACTGACCCCTACCTGCTTATGCGTAGGCTAACTGCGCAATTCACTGCACCGGCTTAGACTTGCTTTTAATGAGCATGTAAATGAGATGATTCCTACAGGTTCTCCAAAGAGGCACAATAATGGTCGAAGACATGTATCAATGCTAAGCAGCTGTGTCGCCTTTGACCCCACTTTTGTACGCTACTCGTTAACAAGTTTGTTGGCCTTATCGGTGCATCCACCATTTTCAACCTAACATTGCAAGCTGAGGATAAGCATACCTAGCTCTCCGCTATTGATCTTCAGTGTCGTGTCCCGATGTACGCGGTGACAAGTCAGCTGATTTGTTGTTTATTTTTTGCACCAAAGGAGTTAAAGGTGACGAGTATGTTTATTTGGCCAGGCACCTGTGTGCACCGTTCATACGTCTAGCATAACCGGCATGACAAACCACCATTCATATTCTACGTGTTAACAAGATACAAGTGGATTGAACGGTCAGATGACCCAGGAGATCACACTGATTCGAATTGGCAAGTGTGGCTACCTGAAGCAGTGATGAAAGTCGTTTACTTCACTTCAGTCAGACAGCACTTTTGCATCGTTTCACATGAAAGCGAACACAACTCGCCTCGTCATTTTAGAGAAGCACGATTTCTGGACTTATCCGAGAATGTCCTATTTTCATTCAGTAGTTGGCTGGTCTACCTTGGCCATTTTACTCCTGTGGTCGTATTAACTAACTGGAGTCATGTTATCTTACTCGATGTCTTACTCAAAGCTGTTATGAAGTCGTAATATGTCCACTCATACTGCACCTATTCCAGATACTGCTTTTGCAAATCATACTATTACGATTAATAATGTGTGGTTAATTATTTATCTACTTTCTCCCTTCATTTAGGGCACAGGCGACTATGATACATGCCGACAAACTATGTATCCAATATTAGACAAACAAACCGATTGCCAACCATTTCAGTGCGCCATCGGACATACTCCTCAAGCTGACATCGATTTCCCCGTAGTTGTTTTTTATGGCCTTACAAATTTTTACTACTCCATGGAAGATTTTCTTCCCAGCTCTAACTATTCTTACGCAATCGCTTCAAAAGGTGTAAAGGTGAGTTACAATCTGTCCATTCTCCATACTTGGCGCGTAGTAATTATCGATCGCTCCATCTAGCAGAACACACCCTTCGGATATGTCAAGCATAACTACATTGTTACAGAGGAAGTGACCGGCAAATAGCATCAGTATGCCGCCGTCCAATTATTAATATCTAGCAAAACGGAAAAGTTTTTAAATTTAAATGTGTTATACATTTGTCCGGCTAGCGCACACCTCTAACAGTGACTCGTGACATCAGGATGTGAACTAAGTAAACCTATCCTAGTCATTTGAGCAGCTAACAATAAAAGCATTGGTATACCAATCAACCAACTAAAACACTTGGCACTCAGGTATACATGTACCGTTTACTTCCGATCCAGTGACGTTACACAGACAGGTGGATGGTGGAGCAATGAGATCTTCACTTGGGCCACTGTTAACGGACGTCTGTATGGGAACGCTAGAAAGCGCTCCGCTAAAACAAGTTATCTCCGGTCTGAAATTCTACAAGCCTTATGTGGACGATCTACATTTTATGAATGATCGGAATACAGCAGATAGTCGATACTTTCAACAAGCTTCACCCGAATGCCACATTTACGGCTAAGGAAGAAAATGACAATCGGATGAATTTTTTAGACGCATGCCCCATCCGAAGAAACAATAAAACAATCTAAATAAAAGTATACAGGAAACCCGGACTTCACAGCTTCGTTCCACTCAGAAGCAAAGACATTGATACGAACCCTAAATGATCGGCATACAAAATCTACAGCGAAAGCACCATTGAATCCGAACTCAAACGAAGCAAAGAAAAGCTTCCGGAGAATGACTATGCAAAGCGCTTTATCGAGGCCCACATGAAGCAAAGCATACCAAATGTGCCGAAACAAACGGTAGAAAAGAAACAACATTTTCTCATATTTTCATTTAAATGATATAGTGTAGCTGAGTTATGCACACGTAAACCAAAGCAAAACTGCAGAAAAGCCTTTAATGGTACGAGACTAAATGTTGTTTACATGAACAGAACTTTAGTAGTTTCCATATTGAATGTTCGCGTGTCTGAACATCTCCAACCAATGTGGTTCTACCGGTTCACTTGCACATGTGACTCTAAATACGTTGGACGCACGATCAGGCATTTAGGTAAGAGAAGCAACGAACACCTCCCAACTTGGCTCTTTAATTACCAAGAGAAGGCAAGTAACAGCGCAATGACAAGCCACCTACTCAACTCCGGTCACCATATAAACAAATAGAGTGCCTTCCCAATTCTATGCAGAATAATGCGCCTATGTGTAACCATCGAGTAAGAGCTTGCCTACTTGCCACTGTCGGAGCAGCATGCATAAGGCTAACGAGTCCCCGATTTGTGCGTTCATAAGAAAATGGTACAGACATTGCAGCTGTCTTGGCCGACCATCAGACGGGAAGTAACTGCACTCTGCAAGACCACCTGACTTCAATCAGGTGACTAGATGATTGGCATCATGACGACAAATTATTTTATCTAAGCTATGGATCCATTGTTGTGGGGAAGATTATGATAAATCTTGTTCTCCCTTTTATTAATGTATGAACCTAAGGATGAAGTGATCGAGAACAATTGTTTGCTTGAAGCGTCGTGTTTGCTTCTCTTTCTGAGCTTTACAAATAATACATTCCAGTGGTGAACAAACAACTCTTTCGTTGGAGTGTTGACGAAAGCCGGTCTATGCTTGAGTCTACTCACATTTGCAAGTATGTATTCAGCTAGATGTTTCTTTGATGCTGGCCCGAATCTCAGTAAGTCAAAAAGAACCCAGAAAACGTAACTGCGTCTCAGATCGTAGAATAATATACCACTGTTTTCATTTTATTACTAATTGTGTATAGTGGAGACTTAGGCTCGAATATACTGTCCCCGGATGCCTTTTCTAGGATGCAAAAGTGTGGCCACCTTTTCACTCATGGACATTATCCTCGTATTGGGTTGACAACCGCTGTGGCAATAATGTATCAACTGTCTTTCACCACCAGCTGCTTGAGGGGATTACAAGGTTTGATGTACTGTGAACAGTTTAGACAACATGTTCGATGGCTGGCGTTTTACAAAGAGAACGTATTTAGTTCTACATGGTTATCCGTTATCGCTATCTTTCGTAGCATGCGAGGGATACCTTTTGGTTAGCCAAAGCCTAGACGAAGGCCAAGTCGTAGGGATTAGCAACTTGAAGAGGACTGGTGAATCTGAGCACTGGTCAGATGAGACACACATTGCCATCCACATATTCCTTTCGTTCAATGGATGAAAACTGGTTGGCCGGCAACATGTTACACAACAAAGCCTTTCATTCTAAAAAAATACTTGGAACTGAAAAGTAGACTCGATTGCTATGAAATGACAGGAAGTTTGCTGAATTCACCGTAAATGACGATAGCAGGATGACCAGAATTAATCCTCTAGGGGTTCTCTGCTATTATCTTGGATAAATTGCACGGATGCACTCTGATTGATTAAAGGCTACTTACAACTTTTGTGTTAGTGGTAAAAATGGTCGCCACTTCCGTTCGCCTGTCTTCTAATCGATGCAAATATAAGTAAATGATCGGCGGGAGGTATTGGTCCTTTCCCATCATCCTACACCATCCACTTAATGGGTGTTGTTGAATAAACTGAACATCATATGTGGACCCGACATTACTTCTTGGCCATGGTTGTGGTCGTGTTTGCCAGACTATGCGTACATGCGAGTGTTCCAATGAAAACGGCTGAATCCAACTCGGTTGCTTATAACCGACTGAAAAACTCGTTGTTTCGTCTTAGGAGAAAGATTTAGGCAAAACATACTAACCCCACACTGGTATCATCACAGCTTCGTCTGTCTCAACGTTTCTCAATGTAGGTTGCTCCATTGCTTTATTACGACGGAGATGAATAACACCTCGACAAATGCAATTCACTCAATGATACTTTTGCCTTATATATTTGTTTGACTATGCTATCTTGTCTCAGTCCACCTAGTAAGCAGCAATACTCGAGAGCTTGTGACAAACATGTGAACCGTTGCCGACACGAGGTTTGCTACGTGGGACCGATCGGAAAGTCATGTGTTCAGGGAAGTTCGGAAATAACTATTTTTTAAAGGTCTGAAATGATGAACCACTGCTTCACTATGGCTCAGCTGCCGATAGGAGGAGCCACAACTCAAAGGCTATCCATGTGGTACAAAGAATGCTTTCCTCTGCAACCTTAGTAACAGTAATTTTGCACTCCCCTGAACCTATTATTCAATTCCAAATGTTCATATGCGATGATTTAATGAGGTGTAAGTTACGCAGGCTGCTGCCGCCACAAACTGACTTCCACTGGCGGTCCTTTTTATACTCCGGATCAGCAAAATCGGTTTGAGCCGGACCAAACTCCTTTGTGTTAGCTCTGGACACTAGTGGGAGTGTTGAGGACTTTGATTCAGTTATAAAGATGTAACTGTTTCAGTTGTTCGCAAATCGATTTCTGTGTGAGACTGTTGTCTGGTCTGATTCTGTGCATGTCAGTAATCGATCCCATTAATTCTACCTGATTGTCCCCAGTCTAAATTCCAAGGTGGCTTTAAAGTTTGACCGTTTATCTTTATGGCGACGTTCTCTACATATATACAAATCATTACACAGTTCATTTAGCTCAACAAGTTAGCCACGTGAGGATTTTTCGTAATTCATACAACTATGGTACACCGGCAACTGATCCAGTGAATTCATTGTGTATTCCTGGCCCACCAATTACCCGCCGATTCATCCGAACTTGAAATAGTTCTGTAACCCTGTTCTTGGAGTCCCGCTTTATTGCACAAAACGAGAAGAAACCGAACTATACAGGTTTGGTACATGGGTTACTTTCTTCCATAACTCACTAAACTGCGTTGCAAAATACTTTTAATACTCCTTCAGGGCAGATGCACCAAACTGGTTGATGGTTAAACGTTAAGCAAGGCGGTCTTCAGAAACTTCAGGTTGTTTGAAAACGAGCAACGGAAAATGTGGACGCAGCTTAATGCATGTAAAACACTGCGTCATGAACTATCTTTGACGGTGAAGGCGTGCAACATTTACCCAATGTTCGTTATCATCAGACTCAACTTAAGTGCTAAGTTATACGTAATCTGAGGTTAATTGCGGTTGTAACGGCATTATTTAATCCAGTAAAATATATGTATAATCTTAGCTTTATCATAGCTTCATGCAGTGTTTTCGGGCGTGCAACACCCACTACCTACAAATATGGGGACATTTAAGTAGTGCGTGGGAACCTGCTTTTGAGGCCAACAAGGAAACTGAAGGTACACAACCCGCTCCAGTCTGTTCTGTAATTAATATTGTAACTGAACGTACTAGTGCTAATTCTAGGATGCGTGCTTTATCCAAACTAAAAGTACTGACGAAGCAAAAGCGCCTTGACAACTTAATGTTTCTTAACAGATCAGCCCCACTATGAGATTAAGTAGTTTGACCAAAGGCAGCGCGCTTTTTATCGTGGTATTCATGACTTCAAGCACTGAAACAGATTTACATGCATTTCACAACCGCTGGTAACTCCACCAGTCTGTTCACATTTTTATGTACCTCTGACTTCTCAAGGGGTCATCTCACCAGGTACATATTGTGCATGTCACTGCAGCTCATGCAACATTCCGAAAAGACAAGTACTTATCATATAGACAAGCTGAGGGTTTGCGCATACGTAATGACCTTTTGACCATTGCATTTCAATTGGAGACAGCGAACATTGATTATTGGAGAGGTGGCCAATCCCTGGGTCGTTGGCAACGGCTCCTGTGAGACGTGACGTTATCATTGCCGAAGTCCGATAGTTGATAAACGCAGTTGAACCGCCGGCTCCATTCCGGGTCGTCCGTTAAGCGTAAGTCTTTAGTGCCTAGTAGACTGCAGCGATTTTACGGTTACAGACTAATTACCTAGGCATGCATCCCGCTTTCTAAAATTCTGGCCAATTAGGCTAGGTACGCATTAGGTGAGGTATTGACGTGGAGGAAGAACATGCAGAGACTGGACGAAGGACAAAACCCTGTTGGGATATGTGGCCACACTTCTTGACAGCGGAAATGGCATACACGGTCTCTGTATGAAAGTTGCGTACGACGTGGCAAGATCGAACGATAAGTATCAATGTTGCCGTTGATGCTGCACTTTTATTCCTGCTATGTAACCTTGTTAGTGTCTGCAAATCTCCTCAATTGAATTCCCCTTAAGTTAAGTTTCAATCACTTGTGATGTTTTTCCTGCGATTGCTAGATGTAGCACAGTAACTTACCCTCATGGATCGCAGAATTGTTGACACGCCTAGTTGAACTCTGTTGCATTCCTGAGCTTTAAAATTACTCGAATGACGTCACTATCACGGGTCAGGTGTTTTCATTGATGCAAGTGGAAGCAGTTTGCGTAGCACACAATAAATTACAGGCTAAAACCATGCCGCATCGCTAGCATGTTTCACAGTGAAGTACGTCTGTGTGCGTAGTTCCGACTCTCATTGTGTAAGAAATGTTCACGATCTTCGACGCAGTTCAAATAACACCGGGCACCTCACACCAATGTTTTAGCAAATCAAACTGTACTTGAAAGCAAATGTACGTAGAGAAATAACACCTCCTTAGCTCAGCAGATATCCGTCATAACCAAATCCATTTTTATGGACAACACTCACTTGATAACGGTGTTTACATAGCGTTTGCTTTTAACAATGCCCTTCTGTACAATGGCACACCATACTCTGCGCAACACTCTGAAGTATTAATTTCAACACTAAGCGTAATCTGTCATGCCAGTGTTCACGTTGATTAGTGTGTATGTCTGCGTTTCATGGTCCTCACTGAAGTAATCCAACAATTTAGAGTAGTTTCTTTAATATAAACCCCAATCTTCGCACATTCAACCATTGATGAATCAAACTAACACTGTATGGTAGTGTATTCAACATCATTTGCTCTCATTCACTGCAAGCAAAGTGATCCCGGTGTGACATACGACCAACTTTAAGCGACCTAGCTACGTGTAATTGTAACTGGACCACACCATGTGATGTCAAAAACATACCCCAGATGTCGCATACATCTGGCCTCTTTTCGACCCGCTTACGCTGCTTTTGGGTCACTTCGCAGAAAATACTATTTTTGTGGCAAATTTACTCAAGTACTGGCCCACTTCAGAAGTAATCCCTCCGTTCATTTTAATCAAAGTGGGAAAGTAATAAACCGAACTCCCATAGTGAAGCGGGTAAAAGAAATGTTTTTGTAATCTGCTTTATCTTGCGCATGGGAACTGAAGATGTGCAGCTGTGATTCCAGCTAGCACCGAAAGCAAGCTTCATTAATTCGGCTGTTTTCTCCACCGGTTTGCGTTTTTTTAACAGACACGTCCAAAGGTGTGATTTGTGACCATCAGCAGTGGTGTCTCCTAATTCAACAATGTTGCATACAGACAAATTGAAGTTTAATGAGTTTAGCTGCACTCTGATGGTGGTATTAAAAATGTTTCGCCGTAACTTCAAAGAACTAGACTTTTAGTTGACGGATCACATGTTGAAGCATGTTTAACTTCCCATATTTTCTATTTAGTGACAGCCGATAGATTATCTATCAGGTGTGAAGGCTGCTTTGAAATCAACGACAAGACCATATTTAGCTATCTATCTATGTTTCGTTAAGTGTGCTTCACCTGGTGCTAAGTACTAGGCGTTAGCTCAAATAGGTTACACGATGAAGCGTTTTCACCCAACTCACTCAAGCTTTATGGGCCGTGATCCATCGCAATTTTTAAAAGTATCTGTGCTTTAATTCAGAAGCACTACAGGGTTGCAGTTGAAGCCGATCGGACGACAAGTACGAATATTTCTTAGAAGCGAGCATACACGAAAGCAGCCTTATATTTGTCAGATAAAAGAGGGCGGCCTTCATTTGTTTCTTTGGAAGTGTAACTAGCAAAACTCCCAACTCCGCTGTCTCCTCCAACTATCATCCAAATTCCAACAAACTGAGCGAGAGCACTGACAGTTGAACAGTAGCAATGGAAATTGGACACCACATGGAGCTAGCCAGGTCACACCATACACAATTTTGTGACAATCAGACGCACTAACAGTCGCACAATAGCTATTGAATAACGCCATGGAAGGCATCCAATTTACAATGGAACCGGAGAAGGAAACTCAGCTCTCTTTCTTGGACGTATTAGTAACAAGAAGCATGGAAGACGAGCTGCAAACATCGGTCTACAGAAAAGGCACACATAGACCAAATTGTGAACTTTAACAGCCACCACCCGAAATGCCACAAAGGAAGTTGTGTGCAGACCCTGTTTCGTAGTGTACAAACACACTGTAGTACCACAGATGCAAAATAAATGGAAGTAAAGCACATAGCTAAATGTTTCCAACCCTACGGATACCCATAAAGTTTCATCCGAAGGTGCCTGAATCACAGCAACGTAGACAGCCTGCATTAACGACAACAACAACAACAACAACAACAACAACAACAACAACAACAACAACAACGGAGAGACGCGTTGTTCTGCCTTATATGAAGAAAATATCGGAAATGGTAACCAGACTATTCAAACATCATCGTCTCATCGTGGTACACAAAGTAATTGTCACGTTGAAAAATAACTGGCAAAACTGCAGGCGCATGAACAACGCAATATGTTATACAACATACGTTGCCGAGCTTGCGAAAAGGATTACGTTGGCCAGGTGAGAAGAAAAATGGAAACAAGAATATAAGAAAACAAAAGAGCCTGTGCAAAGTATTATGCATTGTCGTTAATTTCATTGCGCGTAGATGAAGAAGGACGTCGCTTCGGTTGGAGCAAAACATAAGTACTGACACGGAGTGCAACAAGAAAAGAAAGGGAATTCCTGGAAGCTTGGTTCTCAAGGAATAACTCAATCAACGTGCGCCTCGATATTGATTCAACATACCAACCAATTGGACAAAAAGAAAGAAAGAACATTTTGTCACGCGGTTTAAGTCAGAACAACTCGGGCGCTGACTTCAGTCGTGGGGAAAGTGAGTAGGGGTCACAGGATGCAAAACTAGACTTACCCTTTCAAAAGTCCCCTGCAGGTCGATCACGGATGGACGATACATTGGGAAAGATTGCACGTCGCATCTCACTGCACTGAGGTTGCCACATCGCATGGTTGCGAAACGTTTTCAACAAAACCACCAAGCTCGGAAAGCAAAGGAACAAGTGAATCCCATAGCATTTCGTCATTCCAAGAGAGTGAAATAGTTAAACATCACTCACTTCCAGCTTTAGGTTTAAACTTCGGCTCTGACCCAATTTTCCCCGCGACACTAGCCACATGCGGATCAAGTGCCGTAAATAGCGTCCTACGCGCCATGTATATGGCTTTGCTTCCTATAATCTCTAATAATGGCACCAATCGCAAGGAAAATAAATTGACAACTCAGGCGCCAACAGACGAAATACCAGCAGTAGTGATCACCTTACCTACCAAATCGAAGCACGGTCTAAACATTTGTTTCCTAACAACGGTGTGCACCAGTGTTCCCTAGTTTGCTGCTATCCTGTGCATAGATTGACTATCTAATAACCTCACACTTTTGTTCATTCAAGTGGATGTCAAATCCACGCACAGACTAATTTGGTACCAGTTGCTTGTTGCTCTAACCTGATGCATTATGGTGAATCCTGACCAGTTCCGGATTCGCATTTATCCTCTTGTTTTCAGCTGCTCACCAACTCTTAATCTTCATCCACCTTGCTTTGGTAGACATTTGTTTCCTTCGTTTGACTTAGAAATAATCGCAGAGTATAACATCAACCCTATCGACAAGCCCATGTCCAACCAATCGGACATCAGTTCATCCGCTTCTATGTGGAGTCCTCGATCCTCCCTTAGAGTGGCATGCTCCAACGTAGGCACTTTCTTGTAGATCGATCAACGGCATTCACTTGTCCGCATACCAAGTATCCTATCCATCGATTTCTTCTGGTGACTGGAAGTCAACTCACACGTCTCAAGCTCCGTGCTCACCCGTTTCCCTGGATGTGCCATTGACACCGGTTTCTCATTGCGTCTATCGGAAGATATTACGGCTTCGAAGGCCAGTTAAACTATTGGGGGGTATTGATCTGAGTCCTCCGGCTGAAGCTGTTCTAGCAGACTGGATCCCAATCAGCAACCGGACTTGTAGGGTCCAGCTAGCTGTTTCGTTAAAAGTTTCGAACTCGTGCAAGGCTTATATACCACGTTTATCATTACCGCGTGCATCCCCACAAACTGCAGCATCAATTTGGTTAGAGATGACTTCCATCATCAACTGGACGAACTTAATTACACGCAAAATTCGGATCCTGTGGTCCTGGGTGATGATCTGAACGTATAATTGGAATACTCTGCAGGGCTGAACTACATCTTGGTGGCCAACGCGGCGTAGGCACCGTAATGATAACGATGTACGGTTGTTATATTCGTGCGAAAGTGCTCGCTTATTCCTCGTGAACAGTAACAATCGAGATGGCAACCGCCAACTTAGCACCAGCCATTGATGCAAATCGGCCACTTCACGATCGGTTACCGTTTTTTTTTGGGGGGGGGGGAGGGTTGCGTTCAAAACACACTTTATTTGAAACGCAAGTTTTGGCTCCTACTTTATACGTGTATATGTCGACCTCCAGTTACGTTATGGTGGAGGCCAACAACGACGTTGGGAGCGCAAAAACACTCACCAACAAATGCAACCGGATGATCGGAATGCGTTTCAAAGTAGGCTGACATCCAACCTAATAAGTGCTCACCGAACACAGATGAAAATGGCTCATTACATGTTTGCCAAACCTTATTAGTAGCAAATATGTCTTCATGTGGTAAATTTGGTTGTGCCTCTACAGCGTCTCCGGTACAACTGGATGTTCGCCTACACATTCCGATTGGGAGCGAACACGAGACCTTAAGCCAGTCTAAAGAAAATGGTTCTCAACCTTTTTGAGACCGTTAACCACAAAGCCGCTACATTAAGCAGTTACCCCCAACTTTTCAGAAGCCAATTACCTTATGACTATTGCAGTTTTTGTTTTAAAGTACGGAAAGTTAACACCATATGTCTTTACTTTCGAACACACAAACACAAAACTTCTTTTTGAGCAACTTTTCATTAAATCAAGAGGTAGTGCATAAACAGATACTGGTACATTTAGTGTGATTTCAGCCAATGCACATCGCAAGTCGTTTGGTGGTGCTCAGTGATTCTGAAAACAAGCACTCTTCTTTGAAGCTGTCGCCTTTTATGAACTGAATAGAAATAAGTAGCTCGGAACAAGATGTAACGTCGCTTCGCTCATCTGAATATAGTACGAAGAAAAGACAGGACTTTCATTTCTTAAGTATCGCGTCTAAAGTATTTTTGCTAATGTCCTGGATGCGACTTTGTTGGTGCTGTTAGAAAGCGTTATCAAACATCATTTCCGCATGTTGCTGTACACCAGCGGTTCCTAACCTTCTTAAAGTTGTTACTCACAACTCGGGTTCACTATACTCAACCCCCCAAATTTCCATTTTAAACTCTAAGTGATAGCTAGCGCGGTTTTTGCTTCTAGTTACTGGAAATGATAGCCATTTTTCTCGCTCATCATAAGATAGACAACAGTTATTATGATGCAACCTTGTATACAATGAAGAGACGATATACATCAATGAGACGGTTGATATTGTCTAGCACTAACAATTTCTGATATATGTGATGCAGTTTCGACTATTCGCATCGTGTCGTACATCAATTTCATTTGATTCCTTGCTTTTTTTCATTGTCACTACTGTAGAACATCCACTTTCACATCTATAAGTAGTCACGAATGGTATCAATATTCTCAATGCTCTTTCCGATAGCAGTGAATACTGACGACCTATCTTGGCCCGAAATGCTACCTGTGGTGTGCTTTGGAAATCTATTTTCAGTTCGCTATCTTCGCGCATTCCCAGGAATTGTGCTTTGTGTTTGATTTCACTATGTGAAAACATTTCTTCATCCACTGAAAAGGGTTTTAGCACCTAGACATTTACTTGACCTTTTTCCAAATCAGGAAAATATTTGCTGATAATTTGAACCACTGATGACAAATGGCAAGGTATATCAACTGTGAATGTGTGTTTTTAATTCCTGCCAGCGAGCACCATTATTAGTTCTGATAACATCTACTCGTCTCAACCGTAGCTCTGCTTTGGTAAAGCTGCAGTTTGTGAAGCAAACTGCCAACCTTCCCCTGAGCAGTTAAAATATTAATCATATTTTCTTACGAACTGAGGTTCAGCGCATTTATTTCGAAGAAATCTGCAAGATATGCTAGTTTGGAAATAAATATATTGTCCGTTATCATGAGCTGCAACCCGTTTCCCTTACCCTTATACAGCTGCTTCCTTTCAAGGAACATTGTAATTGCTTTGCGAAACTCGAGCAATGGTTGCAGCAGTCTGCCTCGCGACAACCAACACACTTTTGTACGCAATAAAACCACGTCAAAGTTGTCAACAAATTCATTGCACAACTCTACAAAAACTTGTTTAGCTCATACTACCGCAAATGACATTTACTATGTTTACTATCATGGTCAACACATCCACTAAAGCAGCTGAAAGAGTTTTCACTGCTAAAGCATAACCATATGTGATGCAGTGGCTAAAGATAACATGCGGAGCAAATATTTTGACTAACGTTTGAAATCCAGAACGGACGCCCAACATGGATGATGCTCCGTCTGTACATACACCCACCAAGTTTGAGCGTTGTAGATCCTTTTCCTCGACGAAATCCTTCCCCCTTCGAAAGGCATCTTCTCCAAGTGTAATTGTGCTCAGTGATTCTGAGAACTAATACTCATGTTTGAGGCCGTCGTCTTTTATATAACGATCATAGACAAGCAGCTAAGAGAAAACGCAACATTGGTCGACTTATATAACTGTAGTACAAAGAAAGAACTTGACTTTATTTCATTGAATAATATGTTCAAACTATTCATGCTCATGTCCTCGATACCACTTTTCATGGTGTTGTTAGAAAACGATATCATACCCATCTTTCCGAATGTCGCTCTGCAAATACGTGCTTCACAGCATCCATTATGCAAGGTATGATAAGATTCTCTCCTATAGTGTGCGGTTTCTTGTTTTTGGCGATTCGACGAGTGATGCGGTATGGAGCTCCAAGACCAGCTTCAGTTGGCTGAAAAAAGAGCCAGATATATCCAGGCACGGACATTTTAGCGCAACTTCCTTCCGTTTGAAGCATATAATATATTTTCCTACTAACTGAGAATGAATTCGTTCGAACTGATCTTTCGATCTGCTGGGTTTCTTGCTCTCCCCCGTGAGCACTTTGCAGCGCAAAACACATTTCGGTTTCACTACATTTTTATCGAGAAAAGCAGTGATGCCCATTGCAGGAAAGCTTCTTTGTAGGACAGCTTTTCTCCAGAAGACAAGGTTCCCGAGAAAACTTAGGCATCTAGGTGTTATATATATATATATATATATATATATATATATATATCTCGACGAAGTAAACTGTTAAACCCAACGGGAATGTTACGTCAGTGTGTTAGTATATTACATCGGAAAGAAATCGGCGCATAGCGACAATCGTTTTATGAGCACCAATTGGCTGCACCCGGAGACGTACGATGCAGATCTTTAGCAAATACCTTATGGTCACAGCAGAGTACACATCGGTACGTACAGACGGTTGAATACTTGGACATTTGTAAAACAATGCGAACACTGTTTGGAAATTCGCATGTTTGACAGTGGGCAACGGGACTTAGTTGATGTCACCTGTCACTATCCAAGATTTCGCATCAATCGTTCTTTGTGAATGTGCACGTACCTCGGGCAGCAGATGATCAGACCGATGGGGGACATGGAGAGCCAGAAGTGGACACTTCATCACATTCGCATACTGCGCGATCTCCCCCATCAGCTACGCACAACAGATTACATATAGACGGCAACACCTAAATGCACACTATTTCACTGTACCAGTAGTTTAGTTATCTTTCTACCTAGCAGTTGCTACACTATTGCTATATGGGGTTCCTTCAAATACGCATGCCCAAGATTTAAGGCTGTCACGTCTAAATGTTGAAGAAAACGTCAACAATTCGTATTGGGTACTTATTCTCATGCTTGCGAAATTGGTTGTTCGCCTGATCTCCAAACGAAACCCATACACGTTTGTCGTACCATTGATCATGAGGTCTAATATCTTTCTATCCAGTTTGTAGCAATTCATACTTAAGTTTGCATAAACGCATGTACATCTGCTGTATTCGAAGTGCTATTGGACACGGATGACCCCAAAGCATGTATATATGTATACCGAACGAATTCGACGAGAATACTCATACAGCTTTTGTACGGTCAACTTAGTGCAGGGAAGCGGCACTCGGGCAAACCGAAAGTAACATTACCAGAACATGAAGTAGGTGAGTTCATGACAAACCCATGTTAGTTACAGGTGTTGCAGATCTAAGGCAACTTTTGTTCAATGCGAATTCCGTGGACTACTATAAAGGGATGTTACTCAGGTGCAGGATAAGGTACTATTGGATGCAGAATTGAAGCACCATGAGTATGCTCCCATTCGATTTACTAATCCAGGCCAATAAGGTGGCGTATGTGGTACGTTTGCCTGCATGATGAGTAATCTTGCATTTCAGAAGTAGATGTTACTTGAGCTCCGCGGTGTGACTGCACATGATGTGCATATTGACAAGGTGCTTACCTGTCTATTATCCACCACCTCGTCCCTACTGGCTTTAGCGGACAGTTGGCCGTTGCTGGTGGGGACGGGATGCACTGTCCTCGTGACGGTGCTAGGCGCAAAGACTGGTTCCATCCTGTGTGGAACGGGCTACGGTCCAGCCACCGCCATGTGTACGTCTGGTGTGCATGATTTCCCATTTAGGCCGGAATACTTCTGTTCTGCTTGTTGAAGGAGTGTGGGCTGGCTCCGTTGATGAAACGTGGCTCCCATTCACATGCCTCCCGGTCTTATTCCTTCGGGTGTACACCGGATATGGGGTGTGTGGGTGGAACTGTGGGTGGTGCAGCGCAGGCCACCTATGGCCCTCTGTAGGTGCAGGCATCCTGTGGTTATCCCCATGGAAGTCACAGTGAGAGGCAAATCCGGATACGGACGCCGCAAAATCATATATACATATATATATATATATATATACATATATATATGAATATTTTCGTAATTTAATGCAGGTGATATTGTCGTAAAAGTTTGCAGATCAACTCATTATTCTCGATATCAAAGATATTGCATTAATTCACTCACCTGCTATGTCTTCTCGTCAAAAACAACTGTAGATGAATGTTATGAACTCAATGCTTAATCATCACTGGCGTCCAATCTGCTGTTTCTGCCTTGATTGTGAACCCAGACGCAGTGGTTCTGTGCACTTATAAACGCCTGCTGTTATCTCTATTCAAGGCATCTTATGACCCTTTCGTGTATGATTACTGATCAAACATGAACAGATGTCAGTGATTTCTCATATGTTTTATTCATCCACTCCAAGTCATTCCTGCATAATAACTTGACACCACCACTCTGTATCGATAAGTCGTGAACTATAATCGCGCGTTTTGATCGTTTTAACTTGTAAACCATCGCGCGCTGCCTTAGCTGGTCGTTTGACCAATGCTCCAATACTAGTTGGCAATCGACTCCATAATTCGTCCCGGCGAACGACTGCCTAGGGCTGACTCAAAAGAACAACGATAGCCGCGGGAGCCGATTGACGCTTCATCTAGTTACAGCGAATAATGACTGGTCACTGTTGGCTAATACCAAGCGTAGAAGTAATTAGCGACATGTTTCGTTACAGATGATTGTGTTATTATGCTTGTTTTGCGCCTGATTGATAACCCAATCTTTGTACTAATATTTACCCCCATACATTGCTATTTTACCCTTTTGGGCGTAATTACTCTCAGGTTGGGAACCCTTGGTCTAAGGACAACCTTGTGCGCTAACCTGATAAGAGACTGTGAAATCTTATGGTCTCATCTTGCATCGGAAATGGAAACAGCCACTGACCTTAGCCACCATTGGAAATTATACGGGAAATAGGAAACAAGGAACCTGATGTTTGAGAAACTATATGCGGCGAGAGGCGACAGACATTCACATCAGTGGCCTCCTTCAAGTAGCAACTATGCGACTACCTTGCTTTGTATGCTGGCCAATTCCATGGTGACTCTTACCGTGTCACCGGTTGAACATTGAGCCTTCACTTAACTTCTTGCCGCTTCGATAGGTCGAAAAACCTAGGCAGATGGCTGGAAGACGCACAGAACATAACACAAACAACTTAGATAGTAGTGGTCTAAACTAGACTCGTAATAATAAGGCTGTGGTGAAGAACCGGCTCCAATGGCATTTGTGTTGAGAGTTTCCTTGTCCATTCCCCTCCATTCTCGATCTCATGCAAAAGGCATAATATGATATCTAACCTCATACTTTTTGTAATGTAATTTGTGTAATTTGTAGCGTAATTTTCTAGTATCTTATCTTTTGTATTGTGGCACATTAGCTGAGGTGTGTTTTGCACCCTCAGCTAACGTGTACTGATGATGATGGTGAGGATGACGATGATGATGATGATGATGACGACGACGATGATGATGATGATGATGATGATGATGATGATGACGGTGATGAAGGTTGTGGGTTCTGGCTCCAAAGAAGACAGCTAGAATAGTTACTGGCGACGATCACTTCACGTTCAGCGCTTTCTGCGTGCGCGGTAGCTGTCCGACTATGTGTGGCTGTAGTGTATGTCCTTCGAGATTTAAATATAAGTCTTCCTGTTCACTTGGCTGCAAACAATCAGAAATTAACAACTTACTTTCTAATGTGAGCTAGCGATAGTGGTTCAGTATGGTGTGGTGGCAGCTTAAGGAGTCGAGCGAATCCTCTGCGATTTGGAAAAGCGCTTGCGAGTGTAGGAGGAGGAGGAATAGAGTCGCACTATATCACATGCTGTTATTTAGGCAATACAACTGCCACTACCCCTTCGTGTCTTAGTGATCTTAGAGTATGATCCGGGGTTCCAGCACCAGGGTAGACAGCTGCAGTACACACTCCTGACGGGTTTCGAGAAGGTGCAAAGACCGTCCAATGCTTTTAGGATGTGCAGCAGCCGTTTACCTGAGTTTATAGATAACAAACCCTTGTTGAGCATTCACTATTTTAGTCAAACAGCTGCCAGCTGTAGTAAGTAAGCAGCCACAGCGGAGTATATACCGACCGACCGATCTCCTAAATACATAAATAAAGTCTATATTCCTGGACGATGCAAGAAGCTGTTCCCTAAAAGGAACAGATCAAAACCTGTTGCATCATTTTCATACTATCGCATCAATGATTTTGCAAAACTAAGTAGGGGCACAAATTTCCAAGTTAGCTACCAAAGAAATCAAAATCAACCCGCTGTTTTTCCAACTGTTGATGAACCATGGTTCGTCGCAATCCTACGAAAGACGTTCTGGTCCATAGAAAAGTAAATTAAGTTAACGGGAGTTTGGTACAAAATGTTCCATGCATGTACAAACAGCAAAATCAGGAGATGTAGACTATTATTTGACTGTCTAGTCTTCTGATTTTTCTCTTTGGAATGATTCTTGTTTCATATTTGTATGTATGTCTTTTCGTAATTTAGTCAGGGATCATCGATACCGTTCTGGAAAGCATTACTTAGGGATTGTGAAATTCCGAACATATTAATCGCGTTTCGGACGGTTAACTGCCCAGCGCTTCTATTAGGCGGGAGTGATGAATCAAGGGATTTCGTAGTCACACCTGATCATTTTGTTAGCACTTTCGGCACTCCATGACCATGCTGCTGATGCAGTCAGCAGCAGCAGCAACAGCATTTTGCCTTAACACCTGAGCACCCCAGTACGCTCGAAATCTGAAAGTCGAAACTAACCTTTACCTTGGTCTAGCCACCAGTGTTACCACGTTTTCCGGAATAGGTGAGCCTTTTGGACTATTGCCATTGAGAGTAGCGCATTTGAAATGATAGTTTCTAACCATTTAAGGAAAGTAGCCCTGCTTTCAGCATCTCGAATTTTTCATTCATTTGTGCTATTGTATTTAGTAGCGCTTATGCGAGGTATGCTCGAAATCAATATCGACATTTTGTCTTCGTAATAAATTTATCCGTCAGTCACATGAAGAACACAACTTGGCGGAAGTATCATCCGTCGTAATGTCCGTTTTGAGTTTGTCGATGATGAATGTTGCGCGAATGCTGCAGAAACGATTGTCCTGACTCCGTTTGTGCCGTTGTGAGCTTTACATGACAGCTACATACACCTTTTTCGGCCTCGAGAGTTGAGGTGCTGGAATGTTAGGTTATAAGCCGACATCGCCCAAACTTCTCTTAGTGGTGGTGTTCAGATAGATTGCAGGTGGACTTTGAATCCAGAACGTTAGCCGTTTCAAATCAGCTGTATGCGAGTTATCCCCCAACAGTTGGCGCCTCGTACATATGCCACCAACGCATCATTGTATAGGTGGGATCCAACCCGAATTTCACTTAGCACACCTAGTAACCTAGTGTGTGTCAGTAATGAACAGCTTGTGAACTGGCTGAACTCATCATCAACAAACCTAATGCCAGAAAGGTGGATGGTGGAGAACAAAAGTGTGATTTAGTGTCACCGCGCCAAAGGCCAAGTGGCTGAAACTGGAGCAGAACTGATACCGGTGCATTTTTGCATCTACCGACGACGCTTGTGGCGGGGGTGAACGTCTCGTGTACAAAATGATTACCCACGAGGAATTAGTAATTTGTCAGCATACGATCGATTGTGGGTGGCTATTTTACAAAGTCAGCAATAAGTTTGATGTTCCGGTTGTTACATTTGTGCGCCCTACACTGTCTCACCTATCATCCACCTAAGCCTACCTTTTTCGAATAGTATGCACCTAGTAGAATCTTGGCTAGTTATATCCCAGAAGTAGCTAAGCAACGATGCTTACCCTACAGACATACTTCGGATTGATAAGTTACAATTAGTAGTATTTACATCCGCTGCAAAGGCAAAATGTACAAACTGACGACTTCACAGAAAGCAGCTGACCTACTCTTGGTGATGAATACCATGTAATCGTCCTATGCATGTAAAATCGACTTTGAATTTCCTTTGAAGCCAACGGCAATGCCGATAGTGCATGCACTCCACGTTTTATTTATTCTGGCATTTACCGATTTAGGTTTTGGCAAGTTTCCGACTAACAGCGAAGTTTTCAGCACCAGAAAACCATGTTTATTGGGTTTGTGTCTCTGGACAAACATCAACTAAGACACCGGGCCTTTACATATGACCTAACTATAACTTCCGTTTTCCGCTCAAATGGTGCTATGGAACACTTGCCGAACCATTTGCAATCGAACACCATTATAGTTTAAATTTTTCGAGGCATAGCAGTGCATGGCGTTGAGTGTTTTGGCAATAACTAAACGAGATGCACACAGACCCCGACTGTCTGCTGCGCTTCTCTCCTGTGTTACCCCGATGGGGAACAGTGATATTTTTCACTGCCAACGAAACTATTGAATTCAGACTTAATTTTATACTCAACAACAGAATACGTGCACGGTTCCGTTGATGAGCTATCTCGCAAGCAACCACATGTGCACTAATCCTTGCGTTTGGTTCCATCAAAAACAACAACAAGCCACTCACCAACAACATTTGCATCGGGGAGACTTCAGACTAAAGACGCTGAACTTTTAAAACACTCATACGCCACGCCCATACCGCTGACGTCACTGGAATTCGGGTGCGACTACCAATAGTTCATACCACTTATGGCACGTCTGTGAATAGTGTAAAACTACGTAACACTACCAATGATTAAGTAATGTCAGATGTTCAATACAAAACATGCCAACTACCAGGTGCACACGACTATCATGTTTCAAAGTGTCACGTCTCGGTGTACTTGTGCTTATTTGCATAATTGAATCGTGAATAATCTTTACTGACCTAAACCACGACAACCCCCACTCGTCGATCTTTTATTTTCATGAGGAATTCACTGTGAGGAATTCATTGTGAAGTACGCTTGCTTCTGAGTGCTCTTGTGACTGATTACCGAAAATCTGTTGGATAAACAGGAAGTTAAATGTTTCTCGTTATTCCGCCTACCTAGCAATGCTTCTGAAGAAAATGGGACATGAAGAAACAAATACACATTTTAACCCCTTCTATTGAAATGCTTTACTCGCAACATCTATACTCCAGTATGACAGTACATTATTTCCATTTTAGGAAGCATGTGCAAAAACTTGGGAGAAATTTGTGGAGGACTTTACGAAATCCCACCCAGAGCTGACCCAGGAACAGTAAGTATCTCGATTGAAAATTACGGTCCATCCTCACACAAAGATTCAAGGATTGTCTTACTGCCATCACATCGGATGCCGATGTTATTTAGTTGCTTTAAAGGGGCGTGTGTACGGTCCGTTCCATGAACAGCTACAAGAGTTATATGAACCAATACTGTGAAATACCTGTCAATGACTGAGATGATAAATTAGACAGTCCCGACAACACTGGTGAAAAGTACGATAGCTTTGGAACATAAAACTAAGAGTGTGGGATATGATTACGACTGGTTATTACTTCTTCCACGTACCTGGAGTTCATTTGGTAGGTTAAGCACAGAGTGCTTCCATGGATTTCAAAGTAAAAATATAACACAAAGAAAAAGCCAATGAACTAAGTGGTCGGGTACGATTGCCCGTCATAGTAGGCGCTCCACTTCGAGTGTATAAAGTGGTACATATTCCGAAAGTTTGGATCGCGTCCACTTTAAACCGTGCGGTTTAATTGCGCTGTACTTTACTCGAAAACCACTTGGATTGCATGTTAGTCCGCGAATGGGCAGGTTTCTTTTTCCAGACAACTTCAGTGCACATGTTCGAAGATGCCTGTTTGTCCCACTTTTGCAACACACCGAACATAAGATCGGATTTCGTCAACTGTGGTCATTTTTAGAAAGTCTGTTTAAGTCACTCTAAGGTTGTCCACAAGTGCTCTAGTGAGTGGTTCTGGACAGTCAAGCAGATGTTACGGATTTCACAATCAACAGTCGTGTAAATAATCGGAAACCTTTTTTGTTGGCGAGTTTCTACCTAACCAGGGGTATGTAACTCACTCGCAGAATATTAGCACGTACAAGTACATTTTATACTCTGTTTAAAATCATGCCAGTGAGTTTCTGTTTATCATAGCCTTGTACCAATGCAGCTCATAGGGATTTTAGACAAGAATTTTAGTACCAACGTTACCATTAATTTTATACACCGACCTATAAAGAGAAGCTGTTTACGTCACAACGAATTGCTAATTGCCTCCGCATCTTTTAACCGTCTACTTTGATTGATGGGCATTGAACGGCGGATAATCATGAACGCAGCCCTGTAGCCTAATTGCCAGATATTTCGCTGCAGAGGGTTCTGTTAATTTCTACACGCACCTAAGCATAGGAGCTCTATCTGTTTGGAATATAACTTGCTCAAGTGAGAGGGTCGAAATGACCTCCAGCTTACATATTATCCTAGAAGAAATGACTTATTAAGTGATCGTCACAAAACTTATTTGGGATTAAACGTATCCCATGCTTGCTTATTATTAGGACAGATGTCACCTTAATTAAGATTATGATATGAAGCAACCTCGGATACAGTGAATTTGAGAGCGGGGCCACGAATTGTTTTTACCTTTTACGACAACCAATTATAAAGCTTTGAATCATACGACCCGCTTTGTAGACGAAATTATTTCACAAAACGCATGTGATGGCGGCGTATTTTAACCATTTGCATTGACAAACCGACGCGCGTTTCGACTGACAATCAGCAGAACACATTCCGTATCATTCGACATCGGTACGGGATTGTGTTGGTGACAGAGAGGAGTTTATCCGATAAACTTGAGGGGACAGGCAGCTATCACGGAAAACTTAGGCAACGGCCGAATATCATCTAAGCATTCTGAAGGAGTTGTTAACTACTTTTTCATTAACGATCCAAAGACCCCACTGTTTGACAACACTTTTTTTATCAATCAAAATGCTAGGAAAAGCAAATTGTGCAAGACACCTCCTGAAATCGCTTCCAACTGTCAGACCACAAGTTCTCCAGTACAGACACATATCTGTAATTACCACGTTGCCGAGTTCTATTCGCTATTGGAGCGTTGTTTAAGTGCTGTACCAAATAACTGCATATCTTAGCGTGTCGTCCATGCAGAGTACTGATACTGTATCATCCAACACTTGTAATAATCATAATAACGACGTATATACTCGGGTTCGGGAGATTTTCACTTCTCTGCCTGATCAATGACTCCATTTGTTTCGCATGAGGTCCATGGGTTAGTGTGAATGTTGCGCACAAATGATGATCATAAGTTAGCACTGATTGTTCTCCATTTCAAAGCACTAAATGGATGCAAAATAATTCGTGGCGTCCTGACAGTACTCTGTGTACAGACGAAACAAGCTTTTTGCTTCCTTAGAATGCGGGATGTAGGGCGATGGTATGGTGATAAAAAGAGCACTGAATCTCTGTTTCAAGACATGCTTTTTCATCTAATTTAGGCAAAATATTCCTATACATTTCGAAGTTCAAATATGGAGTAGTGAAACTCGAAGATATTTATTCACTTTTAGTTTAAAAAGTGAGCATGAGACCCTCGATAACCCTAGCAAGAGATTTACTGAATCGGACTTGATCGACAGCACCAAAACACGTCAAGCGTTTTGCTTCACTGTGCGCCACACGTATGCAAGTAAGAGGAAAATGGAAAACATCAAGGGAAATAGGGTCAGTATGTGGGGTATTTTCTTTTATGTTAATCAACGTTGAAGGACAGAATATCCATGTTGCGAAAGTGCAACATTCACGAAAGTACTACATGCTGGTACAGTGTTTTCTGGTAGCTTGGTCTGGAATTTTTCTAATTGCCTGAGCAATCACAGGTGTAACGGAGCCGCTAACAGCAATGGAAGCAGCTGATCTCCTACGGCTTCATTACTTCCAAACTTTCCAGCAGGTAACGAGCCCAAACATTCTCCTCTTTTCTATTACTCCACCGTCGGGTTTAGACAACATCACCTTCACTGCAGAAGCTGTCTTGAAGAAGCTGTTACACTTGCGTATCCAAAGTTCTCCTGGAGTCGACAACATCTGACCAAAGGCTCTGCAGGCGGTAGCTAGTGATCTGGCGGAATCACTGGCTGTTTCCTATCAGCGATAGCTACAGGAGAATCATATTCCACCGGTATGGAAGCGAGGGGTCATCACTAAGGAAGTAGCCGCAGTGACCCCACCAACTACCGTCCAAAAGCACTACTTCCTGTACTATCCAAAGTTATGGAATCAATCATCGCTGATGCAGTATCTGGAAAGCCACAACTTTATAGCCCCAGAGCAACATGGCTTTCGTCAAAATCGTTCATGTAATAATAACCTATTAATTATACTTGATAGCTGGACTGAAGCTGTTGATGATGGAGCAGGAGTCGATGTCATCAACCTGGAGTTCTCAAAAGCGTTTGATCGCTTAGACCCTCGAATTCTTCTTCAGAAGCTTCAGAACTATGGCATTGGCGACCCAATCCTGAGTTGGATTAGCAATTTTCTACACTAACGACGGCTAGAGGTAAGAGTCCGAGAATCATTGTCCGATGCAATCGATGTGGTGTGTGGTGTACCAAAAGCCTCCCTACTTAAACCTCACCTATTCTTGGTTTTCATTAGCGATTTGGCGAGATCAATTGCCGCCGATTTCCTATTTTTCGCTGATGCTATCAAGATATGACGAAGGATCAGAGGACCGGATGGCCACTAACGGCTCCAGTCCGACCTTAACACAGCGTCGAATTGATCAGTTCAAAACGCTCTACCATTCAACGTAGACAAATGTCGCGTTGTGCAATCACGCCATAAAGTTCACTACACCTATTTCCTTGGGATAAACGGGTTGCAGACCATCTCCCAGGAACGTGACCTTGATGTGCTCGCACAGAGCGACCACTACTGTTCAAAGCAGGCTGAGTTAGCTGCCAAGAGAGTCAACCAGCACGTCGGCACGCAGCGAAGGGCATTCGGGAGATTTGACCCATCTATCTTCCCAATGGTGCACAATTCCTACGTGCGCCCGCATGTTGAATACGCTATCCAAGCTTGGCAACCTTGTTTGAAGCGCGACCTAGAGGCGTTAGGAGCACCACAACAAGAGCAACAAAGGATGTAAAGGGCCTGCGCTATCACTCTTACCACTGAAGGCTGAAGTTGCTGAGAATTACCAGCGGACGCTATCGAAGGCTGCGCGGCGATCGCATATTAGGGTATCAGATATTGTGTGAGCCCAACCACGTATGCCGCCACTTGCTGAAATTTAGCCACAACACGCAGCTCAAAGGTAACTGCTTAAAATTGAAGAAACAATATAGCCGCCTAGAGTGTCGACGTAATTACTTTTCCCTTCTGGTTTGCCAACCCTGGAACGCACTCCCAGACTCAGTTGTATCCTCTCCTACCTTAGACGTTTTCAAAAAAAACGGTTAGATGTTACTGTTAACTCCCATTACTCTGTTACCTAAACTCCTCTACTGTGAATTACGTCAAGCATACTTTTCAACAAAATTTGTGTATCAAATGGACCCAATTTAGCGACCATATTTTACTTTTCTCACGCCTTATATCAACGACCACTGCACTCCAGTATATTTTCGAATGTTTACAGTTGATTATTTTAATTGTACACTGATGTTATTTACCAAAGTATTCAGCTCGGCAGACTTTCGATAGATGATCCAAATACATTTTGATTTCGTTGTATTCACCTTAATCATCTTACGGGACGTGTCAAGCACTTGCTTTTATTCCGTGATAAATCATTGTCCATAACAATGCAAAACCCGTGCTTGTGGTGACAGCCTTGAAACCGTCGTATTACTCCATTGTTTCTGCTGGATACCGATAGTCATATATTTCCAGACTTTTTCCGTTCCGACACAGAACCATTGTATATCGTACAGGTTTTCTTGTGTCACTAACCAACTTGACTGTCTTATTAAGTCAGTTGCTTTAGTAACAATCCTGCTACGCTATTGCTTCGATATATATATATATATAACACTTGACCATTTACAAGACAATTGGATGCATGCCACAACACATAAGAGGAAAAGTAGATTGAAACGGAAAGCAACTGTTAGGGTAGAACTGTTTCACAGCAATTACGCCATTTCGTACGCTCCTTTACCATATCCTCCAGCGATTGCAAGCAGATGTGCTCGGGGTCATTTGGTCCCCAACCCGGCAGCCAGGGACGCCCAAAAAGAGCCAGTTTCAACGTTTGCGCCTTAATACGTTTGATCCAACTTTTACATTGCTCTCCATTTCGTCGCTTCCACACCACGCCTGTGCCCCCAAATAGGGCTCGTTGTGGTGTCCGCTGGGTAGGTATACGGAGTACATTCCCAAGCTAGCGAAGCCTCCGCAGTGAAATGATGCTATCAATCGGTCGGTGGAGTTCGTTAGCTCTAAAGACTTTCTCATTACTGATGTGATGCTGCCACCGAACACCAGCAATGCTTCGCAGGCAGCGGTGATCGAAGACAGATAGCCGCTGAACATCGCTTTTGCGAACGGTTCAAGTCTCACAGGTGTACAGCAGAATTGCTCGTACCGTGGCATTGTAGCTCGTCCCTTGAGAGCCAGGCTGAAGTCGCGACGAAGTCACAGGTGACGAAGGTTAGCGGAAGCAACTCTAGACTTGAAGACACGCAGCGAGACCTCATCTATCTAACCGCCAATACTAAGACAGCTCCCAAGATAAATGAATTTTAATTATAATGTTTTCGTCCCAGCTGCTCACAAGCTACATAACACAGCCTAGTCTGGAAAAGCACTAGACGCTTTTCGCCCTATTAGGGTTCGTCAGTGGTGCGCATTCCCTCGGTCCCCTACTGGGGATCGAACGTATGAGCGCTAGAGGCAGATGGCTACTAGACAGCAGCTGAAGCCACTGAGCCATGGGGGACGTCGGCTGGGCTACACAATTTGCAAGCTAACTGGGATATAGCACGACCTATCTTCCACTGCCACGCAGGTTACTACCTTAGCAGATGAGAGTGGCTAGCCTCTGTCCATAGGATTTCAAACTAGAAGAGGCTACATTTTATAGTACTAATAAGTAGGAGGATATTTTACTCCTACTTGTAATGTTTTCCTTCGAGCTTGTGAGCATCTGGACGTAAACTACAATTACGATTGCAAAATCCTCATAACCATTAGTAATGTAAAATGTAGCCTCTCCTAGTTTGAAATGCTATGGACGGAGGCTAGCCACTGTCATCTGCTAAGGTAGTAACCTGCGTGGCAGTAGAAGATAGGTCGTGCTATATCCCAGTTAGCTTGCAAATTGTGTAGCCCAGCCGACGTCCCCCATGGCTCAGTGGCTTCAGCTGCTGTCTAGTAGCCATCTGCCTCCAGCGCTCATGGGTTTGATCCCCAGTAGGGGACCGAGGGAATACGCACCACTGACGAACCCTAATAGGGCGAAAAGCGTCTAGTGCTTTTCCAGTCTAGGCTGTGTTATGTAGCTTGTGAGTAGCTGGGACGAAAAAATCGCATTCAATTTAAATATCCTCCTACTCATTAGTAATATGAATGAATTTGTCGACAACTTACAGCAGATGCGCCGAAAGGGTGATAGAAAGATAAACTTGGTCAGTCCTGTAACAGGAGTTTACATTTGGAAGGGGCAAAGGTCAACCCAACTTGGGAAGCGGACATCTCTAGTCTAAGCAGCACATGCTGGGCGGCTTGGGAGGACTCTCATCTCACTGCCATGTCCTCGGCATAATTTAACTCCCGAAGGTGGTCACCAGGGGGCAGTTCAACACCACAGGACAGTTTTCCAGGGCAGTATCTAGGATATCGTCCATGGCGAAGTTGAACAAGAATGGCGAGACTGGGCAAACCCTGTCTAACACCGCTAGTGATGCTGAAAGGGGGCGAAATGTCTCCGTATACTCTCACGCGGCCCAAATTTGGATGCTCAATGGCACCGAGAATGCTGATGTTTATCTCAGATACTCCCCTCTTCAGAAGCAGTCTCTAAGAGCCACTCTGTCAACAGAGTCAAACGCGGCTCGAATGTCCAAAATATGACTAAAGTCGGTTCACTGAAAGTATGACGATGTTCAAGTATCTGGCGGATCGTAAAGATATGATCGACGCAACTGCGACCTGTGCGAAATCCAGCTTGTTGTTCACGCTAGGTACTGTTCCGTACGCAACTGAGCCTCCGCAAGAGTAGGGCAGCGAGCAGTTTGGATGCGACACAAATGAGACTGATGCCACGATAGTTGGGACAAGTGGTCCAGTCTCCTTTTTGTAAACAGGTACAACATCCGCTAAATTCCAGTCGGATGGAATGGTTTCAGTAGTCCAAATCTGATGGAAGAGAGATGTCAGTTCGCGAGTGAGAGCAGGACCCCATATTTGAAGAGGGCAGGGGGAAGTTCATCTGGGCCAGGTGACTTGTGGCGCTTCAGTAGGCGAAGCTCATAGGAAACCTCAGCCTCAGTCGGTGGAGAAACATCCACGCACCAGGGAGCACTGTGAACCCCGGAAGATGGACTCGGTTGCGCTGGTGGCCAGTTGAACTGATCTTCAAAGTGCTCTGCCCATCGTACCAGACGACGGTGACGACTGTGAATTAGTTCACCGTCATTTTCACGCAAAACCTCACTCACTGTTGGCCTTCTGCCTCCCGTGGAGCGAATAAGTTGGAAGAGTTTGCGGGAGTTTCCTGATGAGGCTGCCCGCTCCATCTCAACGACGCGCTGTGTCCACCAAACCTCGCGATCCTTCCTGAGGAGCTGTCTGAGCTCAGCACCTGTGGTTCTGCGTAGTGCGTTGTACTCAACTCCGGCGGGAATTGTTCGACGACTTTCCATTAATTGGAGAGACTGTGCAGAGATCCAATGACTAGCAGCTCGTCTAGTGAAGCCACAGACCAGGGTAGCGGACTTTCGTAAGGCGCTCTGGATCTGTGCCCAGTGTGTCTCAACATCGGAGGATAGAGGACGCAGTTTGGAGGCTAGTGCGTTCTTAAATGGGCCGAGAACATTTGGGGTGGCTAGCTTGTCTGTGTCCTGCCGTTTCCGGCGACGCTGTTGGGTGCCTCCAAAGCGCAGAACGAACTTAGCACACACGAGCGCATGATCTGAAATCAGGTAAGTGTTCCAAATTGACTTGCAGTCCGTTATGCAGCCTCGCCAACGGTAACTAACAGCGATGTGGTCAATCTGCGTCCAAGCTTGACCAGGCGCCGGAGGTTGCTAGGTGGCTCGTTGGCGCAAGGAACGTCGGAAATTGGTGCTGAAATGGGACAAGCCGTGGTCGGCGCACAGCTGCAGGAGTCGATCGCCGTTGTCCGTCCTGCGAATACCGTGGCTGTGTTGACCCCCAAATTCGCGCTCATGAACCTCTAGTCTACCGACCTGCGCATTTAGACCTCTGGCGATTATCACGATGTCCGTGCGGCGTTTCTTGCGGAGGAGATCAGTGAGTTGGCGGTAGAACTCGTCTTTAGCTTCGTCCGGGCTGCAGTCCGTAGGAGCGTACGCCGCCACAATGAATAAGCAGCGCCTACTGGTCCCGTGGCTGGAAGATCGCACTGAGCTTTCCAAGCGGACTGCACAAAGACGGCTGTTGACCTGGAACCAGTCAATGAGCGTTGCTTCAACACGCGCGCTTAACGCAACTCCTACGCCGGCGCAACCAGAGGCTGCCGCTGTCGCATCTCCAGATAAGCGCAAGGTGAATGTGCAATTGGAACTTGGGGATGGTGAGAGCAATCGCAGCGTTGTGCTGGAGTCTTGTAAACGGGTTTCGGTTAGGCAGCAAACGTCGATTGAGAGGGTTTCCAAGGTGCGCGCAAGAGCAGCTTGTGAACCAACCTGCATGAGCGTTCGAACATTGAACGTAGCTAGCTTGAAGAGCGAGCGGGGTGCAATAAAAGCCTTGCTGTTGGTATTGGAATGTGTGCAATCGATTTTGAGTGGTTCATTGATAAGGCCAAAGGCTCCAATTTTATTTGTAATGCACTTTTGGAGACTCGCAATTGGAGGGGGTTGCCAAGAACAGGAGGGTTGAATAAACGTCAAACGTAGAACGTGGTTTGCGGTGAAGTAGTATGAGGTTTAGCATGCCCGGTAGTCAGCACCTCGGCCAAAGAGAGAGAGTTCAGAGATTGAGAAACGTGAGCACGGAGTTACAAATCTATCATTTCGTGTGTTGTGTGTGCAAAACCTTCCCGGTTACCCAGGCTGAGGAAGAGGGTTGACTTACGGGACCCCACCCGGAGTTTTTGGTCAAAGAAACAAGATCCGCAAGACAGGGGGGTGAATTCAGGAAATCGCGCCCACTGGGAGCCGGTGACCGATTGCTCGATTCATATGCCTTTCGTTTGGCTGGCTGCCAAACAGACTAGAATAGGCTAGAATTGTGGTGAGAACCCGTGCGAGCAAATAAGACTGTGAATTTGAAGAGCTTTCGACAGAGCTACATGCCTTGGATTAACTTTGAAGGTAAATTTAGTACAAGCGTTTACATGTTTATGGGCAATACCATCAATACATGCCTCTCTAGAAAGTTCACTGCATCTAGAAATAAGTTGTAACGAACATAAGAACCATATGTAATCTTTTTAGCAAACCAAGAAAATATCACTGGGTACAGTTAGGCCGTTGAGGCAGAATGCATACATTCACAAATTTAATGATCAACTCACGAGATACGGGAAGCATTCTAAGTCTGATAGCATAAACAGATTACCTTTTAACTTTGTGAACTGTTTCAGCGATATAGATAGAACAAGTGAGGTTTTGAGATTAAAAAAATACTCCGAGATATTTAACCGTCGATATCCAGGGTATGAGTTGATCACTCACTGCCAGTGAGGAGGTGGCCCTTGAGACTGCTTGCAGCTGATCAGCCAGAATAAAGAGAATGTTACGTCATGGTATTTAGAAATGTTTAGAATGAGAGACTAGGTCGATGACCACATCTTAAACTCATTCAGAACATACTGCAGAGTATTAGTCTCAATGGTTGGAGATAAACATCCAACAACGGCGTCATCTGCATATTTGCATCTACTAAAGTTGGACGGCATAGGGAGATCTTGCATATAGCAAGAAAACAGTAGGGAAGGGAGAATCGCTCATTGGAAAATACCACGATGGGAGTAAAGTATGGTGTAGTCTGTTCCGACATGCTGCGTGAAGTAGGTACGGTTTGTAAAGTAGCATGTGATCACGCTGCAGACATTTGTATGCACCCCTGTCGTGAACACCTAGCTGAATAGGATTGTTCTATTGAGACTCCCAAAGACACCGAAATAATGAAGAAACAGCCGGTGCACCGCCGTGCATTTCTTCTCCAGTCCCGATGATTTCGATTGTACAATGTACGATACAGCATGCGGTGTGGAGCGGTTGGGTTTACAGGCAAACTGGTGTACATCGTTTGCCTGGGTGCGCACAAGTAGTATATCAAAGCCTTTCAACATCACCGACGTAAAGGCAAGTGGCCGATAGATTTGCGATTCTTTCTTGGGCACAGGTGTTACCCATACAGCCTGCAACTGTCAGTGATTGTGCCACTCATAAGACAGCGGTTTAGAATACCGCGAGATAATTCGTGCACTCTTTTAGGACGAGCGGGGATAAAACATAAGGTCCAGTAGCCTTAGTAATTTTTGCTTTCTATGTAAACATCCAAGTGCTCAAGAGTAACTGCGATGCCAGTGTTGTGAAAGGAGGGTAAGAAATACACACACACTGGGAAAGTAAAATATCGTCATTTTGTCTGTCCACATCTGCACTATCAAGACGCTTCAGGGCACTTTTGCCACACAAGTGTTTTAATGCCCCCAGAGATCATCAGCATCATCATCCTTATACACGTCAGCTGCAGCTGGAAAACAACTCAGCTATTGTGCTACAATACTTAAGACAAGAAGGAAAAATACAACGGTGGCGAGCCGGCTGAGTCCCCAGTAACGGATGGACATCGTTCCGGAGAGTTAACAGCTGGCTATCGTGCTGTAAAAAGAGTTATATTATGCCGCAGATGTCCCGGTAATCGTGATCGCCTTACAGTTCCAACGCACAAACTATTCAGTCGCATTACATCTGATTTTAGTGCCAACATTAATCGTTTAACCTGGGCTAACTTTTGAGTACATATACCCGTTATTCCCTTCGCCTAATTTGCTTCAGTAGTGATGAGGCATAAGTTGTTGTCTTTAGTAAGGTGTTACACCACAACGATACATTTTCGTCCGTGAAAACTGCAAATTCAGTCGAATCCAGCATCGCATAAAGTTTTGCAAGATTCTCTCTTGAGTAATCTCACCCTCAGATGGCTTTTAATGGCCTTTTTGTCAAAGACACGAGTTTAATCTTGATGCAAATAACTTGGCATATTTTGATAACAAAGTGGGCTGAGTTACCCAGAGGAGCTCGCTTTGAATTGAAAAACGAAGGAGTTTTGCTTGTGAAAACAAAGTGCATCTGCGCATTGAGTCTGGGTTCGAAAGGCACCGTGCTTTTTGGACCAAGTGTCTTGATGAACGTCGCATCACATTTGTTAAAGTCACCACCAACCATACACACAGAGCACTCGATTTTAAGCAGTAATACAGGTGGGAAATAATCCGCAAAATTTTTGAGCTCAGTCGTTTGCGTGTCGGGGGCGACGTAGATGTTTCCGCTGCCGACGGAAAGATATGCACTCAAAAATATCGGTTTACACTCGATTAAATGACAGCTAAATTTTGATGCGATATGTAGAGGGCAAATTAATCGAATTACAGCGTGATTGGTTCATATAAATGGTAACGCCTCCTCCGCTATTCTGCGGCTCTCCAGGACGATGGAACCTCATGACGCGGTATGCATTGAGTTGAATAACCTCATTGTCCACATCAGAATGTAACCAAGTTTCCTGCAGCATTATAATACCTGCGTTTGCCTATACCTTACAGTGTATAGTGGCATTGAGTTCGGCAATTTACCAAATAGTGTGCTCAAACTGCTAGAGATAATTAGCGGAATTTGCGCTTTATTAATCTGACAGCGTTGGAGTTCGGCCTACCAGCCAGCAAGGTGCTTACTTCTTTTGCCCAAGTTTTCTTATGCAATACGTTTGATGGTGTTTATGATTTTTGACCGCATACGACATACAGCGCACTTTTCGCAGCGTCTCTGCACAATTTCAAAATGTCGGCAGAGTAGGATAACATCGATGACCTCAGAAAGATGCAAATAAACTAGAATGCGGGAACAGAGACATAATTGATAAAACCGCAGTAGATGTCGTAGAAATGGTACTCCTAGGAGTAGGTCCCGCCGGTATGACGCTGAACGCTGAAGTCACCTATCGAAACCTGAATGGGTCAACTGATTCCAGAATTCGGAAGTTTGTGAAGTAGAATGCACTGATTCAATTGGTTAAGTGCCTTATTTTCAGCTGCATTGAAATGGATTGTCTACATATGCTGCACGTAGTTAAACATACTCCGAGGCGATCTACCGCCGGCATAGCTGAATTGCATTGGGAACACCGAATTGTTGAGTATGTTTGGTGTTAGTCGCTTTGCTATATAGACGTTCAAAATCGGCCGACACACTGTTTTGATGCTCCCTCAGGTATGGCACAATCACGAAATGGTTGGCACCTCCATTTGTTCCATTATTCCTTGCCATCAACCACCCCACCTGGCGATTTTATTTTTGACCACTGCCCCATTAATGTTACTGTCTCATCTCACCATTGCGAGTTATGCCCACTTGGCCCGATGCAATGATACAATGCAATTAATCGAACACATCAAATTAGACTTCAGATGTATGGTTTGAATGGCCATATCTCAGGTGTGACGCTGATGGCAAGCTGTCTTTGGTAAGAGCTTCTTTGGATCCAAAAAGTAATTGTTTGGTTTCGCTAAAGAAAAGCTGCGAAACTTGTCCTTCTTGTCTGCTGCTTTCTTCTGAGGAAACAACTAGGATACATCCCTCTCTAATTCAAACATCCAAATAAAACCGTTCATCCGCACAATGCTATACAGCGTTAGTCGAGAAATGTCTCACTTGAAGCTGAATGCAAGTCATAGTGGACAGGGAACGCTGTGGAACATATTTGACGGCATTGTCTTACGCACGCGGTGTTATTCCACTTCTTTACTAAGCTGCACTGATGTATGAAACAATTTTGTAGAGATAGCATAGAACAAGGAGGGAATCGCATTGTCTGGAATGATCACTATTCATGCTTTTCGCAAACACAGTTACCATTTGTGCAAGTGTTATGTGGCCAATAACTAAGCGAAGTTCTCTTATCCGAAGAACAAGTCTAACAATGCACTTAAGTTCTTAGTTTGATACATTGCGTAACAAAATGTAGCACTTGTGGCTAAGTAACCGCGTCACGTCACATCTGGTGTAGTCCCAAAAGGCCGCCGATGCAAACTGCACGTGAGCGGAAACGACTTTGTCTTTGGGTCTGCAGTGCTATGTAATGATTCTGAATCAATTAGATGAACTACCACATGTTCAAATAAATGTCCACGGCTGAAATCAGCACGTACTTTGTTCATTGGCACACTATGCATCGTTAAGGAAATTTAGCCTATCTGACAGATCTCAGTGCCTGATTGACAAAAAATTACAGACATATTTGAACATAAGAGTTGACTGTTAAGGGAGTTGTAGCAACTTTGAAAAACGGACGAAAGTGTTACTATCACTTAGCCTTTTAACTTACTTTTTGGTCACCTCATCGGTATGCGGCGAGAGGCCGACATTGGAACCACCGATTCTTCTGGCATAGCAGCGTCTGCACAATTTCACTGGCAACTGGACAGACCCAGCAACGACGTACCGAACAGATTTGGAGCCACCATCCCATGGAACAACGGAGAAATGATTTATAGCAAATAAATAATCTGCTAGACACCGCGTTTAAGGTGGTTAGCTTGGAAAATACAACACGAAAACACAGTTCCTACAAAGCAGGGTTCATGTTAGTGGACTCACCAAGATGTTCGGATTAGCACAAATGTAAGTACTCTTGACACGACGGTCCAATGAATACGCAATTTTTGCGCCTACGTCGTCATTCGATGGAGACGAGCAATATCACTTATCATAGATATTTCAGTGTGTCGTCAAGTTATTTGTTGAAAAGTGCTAAAGCGAAACGTTAACAAGGTGCGCAGTGGAACTTCCACAGCTGCCATACACGCATGGGGAAATACAGTCAGCGACTAGCCAGACCACTGTACTGCTTAGCTAGCTTAAACTAATAGCTCATCAGGGGTTTCTTTGCAGAGTTTCAATAGATGGTGCTAAGAGTGGCTTTGGTATTTCAGGATTTGATGCACCATTAGTAGATCGCTCAGCAGAAACTAATAACGCGTACTGTGCATTCCAGAGCTTTTTGGTTCTTAGGATAAATAGCTAAATAAATTGTATGTTTCTCGACGGTGCGAGACACATACCAACTACTTGATGTGATTATTTTGTACCACAGAATCGTATAGCAAAAAGGGATTTTTGAGTTTTATGAACCACTTCCACTAAGCACAATTAATAAAATCACGGTAAGTGGAGAGAAAGAATAAATGTAGGCATAACCAGTAATTCCGGTAAAGTAATGTGATCATCCGTGGAACTCTCTCTGTCCTGGGGACCTGCTTCTATGCTGCACAGTCCCTCTGGAGGTTTCATCCCCACGTCCACACCTCATCTGGCCATATGCTGATTCGGCTTGAAAGCAAGTATGCCATCACCATGATGATCTTTCTAATGGCTGGTTTTGTATGTAATATTTCGCTAACCTTGTTAACGTACAACTAAAGTAACTCGAATGTACCGGCAATCGAATGCTTAGTGAAACACATAGTGTTTTATTTTCCGTCCTTAATTACAAGTGGCTTCAATATGCACCCCACTTGTGTAAGTTAACGCGTTTAGTTGGCCTAGCTGGAGAGTTATTCGATGAAATACAGAATAGTTTTTGACTTCATGCTATAACAATCATCCTATAAATACCTGGAGGGCGATACGCGGTGCTAATCTGAAAAATACTACACTACGCTCCTCTCTAGGCTGAACCCAAGTCAAACTGCAGTACTCATGCGGGCAGAGTTCAAGAACCCCCTGCAACTTATTTAAACCCCCATCAATTGACTAATGCACTGGGATGTACAGCGAACGAAACGAAGTTGAAAAAATTGTGAAGCGTTGATCCTATGGAATATTTGAGTTAGCGACGGCTACGCCGTTCGTAAGCCCAGTGAAAAGTGGGCCGCATACTAGGTGCTAAACATTATATATATATTTTGCAACAGTCTATGAATAGACATTGAGCCATCGGAAACCATGGAACTCAAAACAAGGTACAGAAATAGTAAAAGAAAACACAACACAACATCAAAGTTCATGGTTTCGTCAGAGGGCGAGATACTACCCGGTGCCCAAGCCGAAGTAGGGTGTTGACTTAGGGGACACCACCCCGAGCCTTTGGCTGAATAGCCTGTCCGCAAGGCAGCGGAGCGTATTCAGGGAATCGCGCCCATTGGGAGCCGGTGACTGATTGCTCCGTTCATACGCCTTTCGTCTGTTCCTTTGTCAAACAGGGGCCCAATGCTCCCAAAATGTACTGCATAAACTTGCTGGAATACAATGCTTCGCCAGGATGAAGCTAGGGGCTGTGACTTTATTTAGTAGCGAGTCACGTCCGCCACGTCACAGTGTTGTTAAACGGACATATTGTGCCTCTTATAGGGAGAACGCTTGCCTGGCGAAAACTCCACGTCCTGGAACACTGCCGCCGAACCATTTGCTGGAACGGGAAAATCCCGAACCACCCAGCTGGCACCACGAGGAGGTTGTTCGGCAAGCCAGCCGCTAAATAGTATCAGCATGTAATAACTCAGTCTACTGAACGCCTCTGCTGGCGTTAAGCTTCAAACGCTTAATAGAAAGTCTTCACTGAGCAGAAATCTACAACGGGCCGACCGAAGCAAGAATGGGCGTTCACCGCCGTGTAGGTGACACGTAATCGTGCGCTAACAACTGGTGTGAAGACCTAAATCAGTAGGCGGAGCTCAAATGCATCTTTGACCCGACAATAGCTTGTAGTTAAAACAGGGCGAGCATCACAAATTTATGGCCATACTACGTGTACATTGAAACCTGTGTCATGATAACAAACAATACACGTGAGTTGATCCTTCGTAAAAGGAAACAGTCTGTAGTTCGCTGTGCGCTACGGTTACACTACATGGTTGGTGGCATCCGGTTTCGGATTTGCCTGTCACTGTGGCCAGCCACAGGACGCCTGCGCCTACAGAGGGACCATGGGTGGCTTGCGCTGCACCACCCACAGCTCCAACCACACACCCATATCCAGTGTAAACCCGAAGGAATAAGACCGGGAGGCATGTGGATGGGAGCCACGTTTCATCAACGGAGCCGGCCCACACTCCTTCACAGGCAAACACAAGCACGCTGTATTTGGGAATCAAGCGCACACAAGGCGGTGGCTGGACCGTAGTCCGCTCCACACTGAGTGCATGGAACCACTCTTCGAGCCTAGCACGGCCACAAGGACCGTGCACCCCGTCCCCTCCAGCAACGACCAACTGTCTCCTGGAGCCAGTATGGACGAGGTAGTGGGTAATAGACAGGTAGGCACCTTGTCAACATGCACATCAAGCGCAGCCACACCGGGATATCAAGCAACAGCCAATCACTTGAAACGACAAGATGAAATAAAATAAATCGAATAATGCATACAGATACGGTGGCATAACTCTTCGCTAAATTACCATATGAAGTAAGTTGGTTAGTAACGAATCCGCGATAAGTAAAAATGTCCACAAGTTACTTAAAAATGCTACAAACGCAACAAAGTTACCGAAGATAAGCGCAATCAGCGTAAGCAACGTGGCCAGTTAATAGAAGATTATTCAGGTAGGCAGAACAAAGCAAATAAAGTGGAATGAAATTTATCCAGCTTAAAATGACCTAGTTTAAGTGTAAGTTGGTTTAGCCCAACTGCAGTGAAGAAGCATCAAGAATGCAACATCAGCCTCAGGTCACTTAATATGCACAACGCTCATTATTTTGCATTGGAGAGGGCAGAGTGGGTTAGTAGAAACCTTCTTGTAAATCATTCACCTCCTCACAGTGGAGTAGGGGACCCATCATATGATCAAACATTGAGAGGTGATCTCCACCGTCAAACTTCGCCACCATACTGCAGCTGTTACTAAAAAAGGAATGCGTACAAGGTAAAATCAGGTGAATCTACTCATCCACTTCTCAATCAACTGGCGACGGCATCTCGGTGATGTGTCTCCTCAGCGCTAGTCCGGTATAATAATAACCGGCCTAAGTACGGATATAAACGTATGTTGCCTATGGGCCCAATAGACCGCAAGCAAATCAGGCTAAAAGCACACTGTCCAAAGCAGCAGTTCGTCCTTAAATAATTATTCCAAGCCAGAGTACGCATAACTACGACAGACCGCTAAAGTAACTCTTTTACACCTAATTGAATAGCCTTCCACAGCGTTTTTAAAGCGCCCACTGTACATTTTGATAGTGGATTACTCTCAAACAAGATGCAGCATTTCAAACATTAAGACAGCTCCCAGTGTCGATTAGTGATATGGTTTACTTGCTCCCAGTAAAAACTGCAATCCCTTTGTGTTTGGC
>OX104060.1:43596134-43738217 GCA_944474145.2 Dicrocoelium dendriticum
CACTGATTCAATTGGTTAAGTGCCTTATTTTCAGCTGCATTCAAATGGATTATCTACACATGCTGCACGTAGTTAAACATACTCCAAGGCGACCTACCACCGGCATAGCTGAATTGCATTGGGAACATCGAATCGTTGAGTATGCTTGGTGTTAGTCGCTTTACTATATAGGCGTTCAAAATCGGCCGGCACACTGTTTTGGTGCTCTCTTAGGCATGGCACAATCACGAAATGATTGGCACCTCCATTTGTTCCATTATTCCTTGCCATCAACCACCCCACCTGGCGATTTTATTTTTGACCACTGCCCCACCATTGCGAGTCATGCCCACTTGGCCCGACGCAATGATAGAGTGCAATTAATCGAACACATCAAAGTAGACTTCAAATGTATGGCTTGAAAGGTCATATCTCTGGTGTGACGCTGATTGCAAGCTGTCTTTGGTAAGAGTTTCTTTGAATCCAAAAAGTAACTGTTTGGTTTCGCTAAAGAAAGCTGCGAAACTTGTCCTTCTTGTTTGCTGCTTTCTTCTGAGGAAACAAATAGGATACATCCCTCTCTAATTCAAACAGCCAAATAAAACCGTTCATACGCACAGCGCTATACATCGTTAGTCGGGAAATGTCTCACTTGGAGCTGAATGTAAGTTATAGTGGACAGGGAACGCTGTGGAACATATTTGGCGGTATTGTCTTACGCACGCGGTGTTATTCCACTTCTTTACTAAGCTGCGCTGATGTATGAAACAATTTTGTAGAGATGGCATAGAACAAGGAGGGAATCGCATTGTCTGGAATGATCACCATTCATGCTTTTCGCAAACACAGTTACCAGTTGTGTAAGTGTTATGTGGCCAATATCTAAGCGAAGTTCTCTTATCCGAAAAACACGTGTAACAATGCACTTAAGTTCTTAGTTTGCTACATTGCGTAACAAAAAGAAGCACTTGTGGCTAAGTAACCGCGTCACGTCACATCTGTTGCAGTCCCCAAAGGCCCACGACGCAGATTGAACGTGAGCGGAAACGACTTTGTCTTTGGGTCTGCAGTGCTATGTAATGATTCTGAATCAATTAGATGAACTATCACATGTTCAAATAAATGTCGACGGCTGAAATCAGCGCGTACTTTGTTCATTGGCACATTATGCATCGTTAAGGAAATTTAGCCTATCTGACAGATCACAGTGCCTGATTAATAAAAAAAATTACAGACATATGTGAACATAAGAGTTGACTGTTAAAGAAGTTCTAGCAACTTTGAAAAACAAACGAAAATATTACTATAAATTGGCCTTTTAACTTACTTTTTGGTCACCTCGTCGGTATGCGGCGAGAGGCCGACATTGGAACCACCGATTCTTCTGGCATAGCAGCGTCTGGACAATTTCGCTGGCAATTGGACAGACCCAGCAACGACGTATCGAACAGATTTGGAGCCACCATCCCATGGAACAACGGAGAAGTGATTTGTAGCAGATAAATATCTGCTTGACACCGCGTTTAAGGTGGTTAGCTTGGAAATTATAACACGAAAACACAGTTCCTACAAAGCAGAGTTCATGTTAGTGGACTCACCAAGGTGTTCGGATTAGCACAAATGTTGTAAGTACTCTTGACACGACGGTCCAATGAATACGCAATTTTTGCGCCTACGTCATCATTCGATGGAGACGATCGATATCATTTATCATAGACATTTCAGTGTGTCGTCAAGTTATTTGTTGAATAGTGCTAAGGCGAAACGTTAAAATGGTACGTAGTGGAACTTCCACAGCTGCGATACTCGCATGCGGAAATACAGTCAGCGACTAGACAGACTACTTAGCTAGCTTAAACTAATGGCTCATCAGGGGTTTCTTTGCAGAGTTTCAATAGGTGGTGCTAAGAGTGGCTTTGGTATTTCAGGATTTGATGCACCATTAGTAGATCGCTCAGCAGAAAGTAATATCGCATACTGTGCACCCTAGAGCTTTTTGGTCCTTAGGATAAATAGCTAAATAAATGGTATGTTTCTCAACGGTGCGAGACACATATCAGCTACTTGATGTGATTATTTTGTACCACAGAATCGAATAGTAAAAAGGATTTTTGAGTTTTATGTACCACTTCCTATGGGATGTTTTCGCGTTTCATTAATTACAATTAATAAAATCACGGAAAGTGGAGAGAAGGAATAAATGTAGGCATAGCCAGTAATTCCGGTAAAGTATTATGACCATCCGTGGAACTCTCGCTCTCCTGGGGACCTGCTTCTATGCTGCGCAGTCCCTCTGGAGGTTTCATCCCCACTTCCACACCTCATCTGACCATGTGCTGATTTGGCTTGAAAGCAAGTATGCCATCACCATGATGACCTTTTTAATGGCTGGTTTTATATGCAATATTTGGCTAATGTTGTTAACGTACAACTAAAGTAACTCGAATTTACCGGCAATCGAATGCTTAGTAAAATAAATAGTGTTTTATTTTGTGTCCTTACTTACAAGCGGCTTCAATATGCATCCCGCAAGTGTAAGTTAACGCGTTTACTTGGCCTAGCTGGAGAGTTATTCCATGAAATATAGAACAGTTTTTGACTTCATGCTATAAAAATCATCCTATACATATCTGGAGGGCGATACGCGGTGCTAATCTGAGAAATACTACACTACGCTCCGCTCTAGGCTGAACCCAAGTCAAACTGCAGCACTCATGCGGACAGAGTTCAAGACCCCCCCTGCAACTTATTTAAACCCCTATCAAGTAACTAATGCACTGGGATGTGCAGCTAACCAGACGAAGTTGAAAACATTGAGAAGTGTTGATCCTATGGAATATTTGAGTTAGCGACGGCTACACCGTACGGAAGCCCAGTGAAAAGTGGGCTGCATACGAGGTGCTAAGTAGTATCAGCATGTAATAACTCAGTCTACTGAACGCCTCTGCTGGCGTTAAGCTTCAAACGCTTAATAGAAAGTCTTCACTGAGCAGAAATCCACAACGGGCCGACCGAAGCAAGAATGGACGTTCCCCGCCGTGTAGGTGACACACGTAATCGTGCGCTAACAACTGGTGTGAAGACTTCCATTAATGGATGGAGCTCAAATGCATCTTTGACCCGAAAATAGTTCGTATTTACAACAGAGCGAGCATCACAAATTTATGGCCATACTACGTGCACATTGAAACCTGTATCATGACAACAAGCAATGCACGTGCATTGATCCTTTGTAAAAAGGAACAGTCTGTAGTTCGCTGTGCGCTACGGTTGGACTACATGGTTGGTGGCATCCGATTTCGGATTTGCCTGTCACTGTGGCTAGCCACAGGACGCCTGCGCCTACAGAGAGACCACGGGTGGCTTGCGCTGCACCACGCACAGATCCAATCACATACACCATATCCAGTGTAAACCCGAAGGAATAAGACCGGGAGGCATGTGGATGGGAGCTAGGTTTCATCAGCGGAGCCGGCACACAACGTTTCACAGGCAAACACAAGCACGCTGTGTTTAAGGATTCAGGCGCACACAAGGCAGTGGCTGGACGGTACTCCGCCCCACACTGTGTGCATGGAACCGCTCTGCGAGCCTAGCACGGCCACAAGGACCGTGCACCCCGTCCCATCCAGCAACGACCAACCGTCTCCTGGAGCCAGTATGGACGTGGTAGTGGGTAATAGACAGGTAGGCACCTTGTCAACATGCACATCAAGCGCAGCCACACCGGAGAATTCAAGCAACAGCCAATCACTTGAAACGACAAGATGAAATAAAATAAATCGAATAATGTATAGAGATACGGTGGTATATCTCTTCGCTAAATTACCATATGAAGTAAGTTGGTTAGTAACGAATCCGCGATAAGTAAAAACTGTCCACAAGTTACTTAAAAATGCTACAAAACGCAACAAAGTTACCGAAGATAAGCGCAGTCAGCGTAAGCAACGTGGCCAGTTAATCGAAGATTATTCAGGTAGGCAGAACAAAGCAAATAAAGTGGAATGAAATTTATCCAGCTTAAAAAGACCTAGTTTAAGAGTACTTTGGTTTAGCCCAACTACAGTGAAGAAGCATCAAGAATGCAACATCAGCCTCAGGTCACTTAATATGCACAACGCTCATTTTTTGCATTGAAGGCAGTGGTTAGTAGAAACCTTCTTGTAAATCATTCACCTCCTCACTGTAGAGTAGGGGCCCATCAAATAGCAACATTGAGAAGGTGATCCATCGTCAAACTTCGCCACATATTGCAGCTGTTACTACAAAAGAAATCGTGCAAGGTAAATCAGGTGAATCTACTCATCCACTTCGCAATCTACTGGCGACTGCATCACGTTGATGTGTCTCCTCAGCGCAAGTCGGTATAATAATTAACGTGCTTAAGTACGATATAAACGTATGTTTGCCTATGGCCCAAATAAGACCGAAGCAAATCAGTGCCAAAAGCACACTGTCCAAAGCAGCAGCGGTAATACGCATAACTAGCTGCCAAAGTATTTTACACCTAACTGAATTGCATTCCACGGCGTTTTTAAAGCGCCCACTATACATATTGATAGTGCTTTACTCTCAAACAAGATGTAGCATTTCAAACATTAAGACAGCTCCCAATGTCGATTAGTGATATGGTTTACTTGCTCCCAGTATAATAAACAGCAACCCCTTTTGTGTTTGGCTGGACCCAAATGACGGTGCTTGGAACCAGACCGTTTAATGCGATGATGAATGTGAGCAATACCTGACAGCTATCAAGTTGATACTTTGCCTTAGGTGGCAGACAAGTTAGTTACAAAAGATGTAAAAATGCCCTAATCTGTGATAAAATGAGCGATTACACATCTGGCTTCAATAGCACCAAGTTAACTACTCCTACTTCACCGACTAAGGAAAGCACTGAAATTCGAAATAAAGGCAATCCATTTCGTTGGCAGGACCAATGCTTATAGAGAATGTATACATATATATATTTGAAAAAGTCTGCTAACAGACATAATGCCATCAGAAACCATGGGATTCAAACGAACGTACAGAAACATTAAAATAAAACACAACACAACAATGTCCATGGTTTCCTCAGAGTGCGAGATACTACCCGGTTGCCCAAGCCGAAGTAGGGTGTTGACTTAGGGGACACCACCCCGATCCTTTGGCTGAATAGCCTGCCCGCAAGGCAGCGGAGCGAATTCAGGGAATCGCGCCCATTGGGAGCCGGTGACTGATTGCTCAATTCATACGCCTTTCGTCTGTTCCTTTGTCAAACAGGGGCCCAATGCTCCCCAAAAGTACAGCATAAACTTGCTGGAATACAATGCTTCGCCAGGATGATGCAAGGGGCAGTGACTTTATTTAGTGGCGAGTCACGTCCGCCACGTCACAGTGTTGTTAAACGGACATATGTGGCTTTTTATAGGGAGAACGTTTGCCAGGCGAAAACCCACCACGTCCTGGAACACTGCCGCCGAACCATTTGCTGGAACGGGAAAATCCCGAACCACGCAGCTGGCACCACGAGGAGGTTGTTCGGCAAGCCAGCCGAACGTATACATAGATTACGTGGTATCTTATCTGGGCTTACATGACATCGTTTTGGACTTTGTTGAGATTGGGGAATTAATGCTTACAATGGATGCAACCGATTTTGCCGCGCGCGTCGTATCAGCATTGCGCAACATTTACATGCTTTCACCCACACCGTGAGATTTTAGCCAGGTTTACATTCAGTCACCAAGTTGTCGACACTCATTGTTTACACGTCGTGCCGATAATCATGGAGACCTGCATGTAATAATCAGACAAAAAATAGCCTGTAGTCAGTAAATAGTTTAAAGCAGTTAGTTTCCTTCAACAATTTGAAAAGCACCGGAAGAAGACGAAGGCTGACTGATGCATGCATTTGGTATGGTCTCCTCAGCACCATTAACACTAACCGGTATACATAGATATAAGCAACCGTGATTGCGACCCAACAAGCTTGAGGTGCCCTACGTCCAGTGCAGCTTTAGGCTGTCAATTATTTGTCAACCTGCCAACTTTCGTCTTCTTTCCGTGCTTGTCAGTAATTAATGTCGAAAAAGAGACCTAGTTCATTTCAACTATCTAACGTTTTTTTTCTTTGTTATGCCGCATCGGGGCTTAGAACAAATGTTGTTTGAGTATGCTCATGGCTAAACTTTTCTACATTTCCTGAAACTGCAGTTATGCGCTTCTTACGAACCACCATTTTCCATCTCAACCTGCTTACTTAATAGAACCAAATGAGTGGGTGTAGTACTCACTGTCGTTAGCTTTTAATACATTATGTCACTGGAGTCGATTTAATGTAATGCTCAGAGGCGATGCGTTGCTATGCAAGGAAAGCTAATGGTTCTATTGTTTCAGGGGAGATATTTGCATTGCTAATTAACTAAATTCCTCGAAGCAGCAATCCAAATACTGGTGCTAAGCAATGTTCTAGGCGTGTGTTGCGAATCATTTGCGTAATATCTGGGCCATCGCTATTTGGCTATCACTAGTCAAGTGATTCGCAAGATGGTTTAGGAAAATACCTCCCATGGACATTATCCTCTTGCTATAGGTACTCAAAACAGGATCTTTCAAAGTAATTATGGTAAGCTGGTTACCATGGAAGGTAACTGTGTCTATACTCAGATGGGCTGTTCTTAAATACAATTGACAGATGGTTCGTTTTCAGTCAAGCAAGAAGTACTGAGGGCAGCGAGTTTTACACCGTAAACTTAAACTCGAAAATAAAGCAAATATTCGGAAGAATGCTCCTCACATATGCCATCATGGAGCGCCTACATTACACTCGTACGCTACTGAAACTTGTGCATGTTTATTAGGATTGCTTTTTTGGTTTTAGCTTGTGATGTAAGTCCTTATCCTCTTAGCAAAATTTTAGGATCATCTTTAGCCAGTAATACGCCTTTGTTCGAGTCCGCGTTTTCATAGAATGAAACACTTTACAATTTATTTCATCGCTTTGGTAAATGTATGTAGTTATACTGTTGCCAGCGCTAAGCGTACTAGATGAGAACACCGTGTTCGAATAAACTATCCATTCTATCTTGTCATAATACTGGCGGCCATTCAGATTGGGCATATATGAGAGGGTAGCTGACATAAAAAAATTCTATCGATCAAAAGATTGTTATATTGTCCAGACGCCTTCCTTGTGTAAGTTAAATAATTTTGGATCTGAAATACCTGCTACTTTTCTGCTTAAAAGAAGTCAAATACAGTAAATCCTACACCATGGTGCAGTCACATGATGGACCAGTAATTGTCCACAACTACGCATGTACTTCAGCAAAAGAATATGCAAGTAGCACGCTTGACGCGCTTATATATTAGCCCGTAGCGTAACAATAATTTTACACTTACAAAGTTTCAAGTACAGTTAAATCTTGAAGCTGTATTTTGTGTGTTATCCAGAAGGATTTTATCATACAAACTGAAAGTACCCAAACAACAGCTTACAAACGTAATCATAGCTCCGGGGGCTGGTCCTGTTATATGCATCTTCATAACCTACGTGAGATTGGAGCATAAAGCACGCTTTATGGCAGTTAGAATCCAGTCATGATGGTCCACAGCCGTCACCCATGGTTCAGTGTGATAGGTCGGTGCCTCGTGAGAGTAATGCAATGAGTTCTTACCCAGTGGGATCCGGCGGGTGCGCGCTACTGAATAGTACTCATAAGGCGAAACAGCCGTTTAGCGCTTTCCCGCATGTGTGAACGCTGTCCGGCTGAGTCTAGCTATGACAAATCACAAAAACAAAAGAAATCGCACTACCACACTCTGGTATACAACCAATTTTCTTATCATACAATGATCACAGGCGATTTTCACAAAACCATGTGAACTAACTAGTGTGATCTACCGATTTTAGTACGAAAAATAAAGCCTATTATAGTGAAGTATAAACCGGTGTTGATACCCTTTTAACCAGTCGACTTACATTTGATGAAACCGAGGAGCACTGAATTTATTACCGGGGAAAAGTAAACAATTTAACCAATCCATATGGTTCAACGAGTAAAACACATAAACAAGCGTGTCGGAAAATATTTTCGGTTGGTGGACTACCAGTAAGTTTTATTTGTACAGAAAAATTGGTTACTGTAGCTTATAGCCCAGTGACCTTGTAGTATTGAGATGACATCCTCCTGCAGATTGGTTCTCCTAGATGTTTAAGAAAAGTTCAGTAAAAGAAATACATATTATTCCAAATGTCCGGTTTCCGGTTGTCGTGGAACTCCCTTTACACTAAATCCCATTGAAATTAATTTTCTGAAACCCGCTGGTGAAATACACATCCCTCAGCAGCCAATGAATTTGCCTATTTTCCAGTGGTAATCCACTTGTTGAGAAGTTGGCGAGCCGGCAGTTCTCATGCCTGCTGTCAGAATAACATTTGTGCTTTTTTTCGTAATGTCTGACAAACGGTAAAAGTCTGATCAAGAGTTCGAGCGATGTACACAAACCAGCCATTTTCTTTGTGTCGCAGTTATCTGGCCATGCGAAAATGGTGTGTGTATTCTTTTTGCCTTCCTGGATGAAAAAGATTTGCCGAATTTTATAATATAAATAGTGTTATCACCTCAAAACAATTGTTTAAACACCAACTTTGCTTTTCACAGGTTACAGCGTGCAATCTCATTGAGAGAGTGAGTTGTCGTATATTCTTTCTGTATTAAATATGGTATACATGTTCTAGCTGCGCCTCTGATCTTGGAATGTTTTCTATAAGTTTATATCTATGCACAAATTGAGTGAAACTAGGTGTAACCTACCTTTGAGCAATTGTTTCCTTATTACTTTGCTTCACTCCGTTTGTTGGTTCTCTTTATGTCCCATCGATGCACCAAATTCTCCCCTGTTCAATGCTTGAGACTAACAACACCGGATTGGTTCACCGGCGCCATCCCAACTGTCTGCATAAGTAAAACATGTCCAACTGATCTTGATACATTTGAACTGATTTGCAATAGTTCAATCCATGGTTTTTTCACATGCTGGAACATGCTAACTCCGTGAGTAGGGTTGGATGAACAGTAGCATTCATGCATGTGACCGGGTAACTTTTATCGGAAGTAGAGAATTCTGTTTACATTTGGGAAGTAAAGCGGAGTTTCCGTGAAATAAAAACGCAGCTTCACTAAGACTAGCGGTAGCCAGTCTGTGTGCAAACGTTTTTGGAAAAAGTTATATTATTTAAGCAGTAACATCAAGCATGCGTGACCGCAGTTAGTAAGCCACAATCAGCATTATCAATCTTTTAATGACCTTTTCAATCTTCCATATCCTTGCTGCACCAGGTCAAAGCCATAATATCACACGTTCCAGATGTTGTATCGCTGAGCCATCCAAGCTTTTTTCTCTCACTTCTCTGACAAATTCCGACGGCCGCTTAGTACTGGAATCAGCGTTGCACAGGGATAAAATATACAGCCCAGCCGGTGCTCCAAGATGGAAGACTTCTTTCCTACCGTGAGATATGTATCCACCACATAGTGTGCGGTCGTAGATGACAGCACGCGGTAAATGCAAAACGGATACCCTCAGTATAGGTCAATCATCAACTTGTTTGGCAACTGAAGTATTGTAGTAAATAGCCTTAACACTTATTATTTTCAATCTAGTAAGCGAAATAAATGCTGGCTTCATCTTCACACTGAACCCACATTCCGTAAGTCAGCTAACCGGCTTAATCTTGGTAACTTACTGACTCACTTGGACGTCATATGCTATGGGCTGAAGGCGCCCACATTTTACCGCAGTTTGCAATAAGTGGATACTAGTATACGTCATTCAAGAACCACTGTATGCAACTGATGTTTATTTGAACATTTTAGCTAAATTGGACAGTTTTTATCTACATGGTACTTGCCAGATTGAAGAGGCTAACTAACTAACAAGATACGTTACATAGTCAAGCACTTATCTACATGGCTCTTATTGTTTATACGCCTGGAACTTTCCGTCATTTTTTAAAATTTTTACTGCAGTGATTATATCATTTGGCATTATACAATGTTAGGCGTCAGGAATGTGTTGATATCTTTGATGCGACGGGACAGTCTGAATGTTTGCGATCGATTGCGGCCATCTAGTTATCGAAAACTCAGATGCAAATATACCAGCCGAGTTTGGCAATTGGGCTGCAAGCATTTCGTCCCTACATGATATGATATCATCAGTACATACCGAAAGCTAGCGAATTTGAATTAGTGCTGGTTTTGATCCGATCCCCAAATACAGGGGTAACCGCAATGTTACCTAACAGCCAACTTTGATTCCTGCCTTTATGTGAGACCTCGAGTATTTGGAGCTTGTACAAGTGCGGGGATGCTGCTCAGTAACGATAGCCACGTCACTGGCTCTTTATTTATGGCAATTTTCTTGTTGCCCCAAGTAGTACCGTAATTCGGCAACATTTTAGTTTTCACTGCTCCTATACAACCATTGACACTCATTAAAGAGACTGTTTTCATTTGAATCTGAATTAGTATCTTCTCCCTAACATCAGTCATCCCAAGTAAAAACGTTAGTATCTTCTCTTTGCGCAATAAACCTTAAGCTATAAATAGCAATTCAATGTTCAAGTGATTACCTATTCTGAATCGTCTGTATTAAGCGCGTGTTTATCTAAGGCACAGGAATTACTCTTTAATCACTAATAATTGTGATTGGCAGCGTTTTACTGGTGTAGTTACGAGCGACTTTCGTCAAAAAAGATTTCCACCCGGAACTTATTGCGGATACCTCTAGCTCTGGAGGTACAGAACAACGCAACAACCACCGGTTGTCATGTTCTTCAGTCATGAGTAGATTTGTTTACAATCGTTAATACTGCGGAAACCATTTCAAAAGATCTGATGTCTCAGTATTGCTTTTAACTTCACGAGTAAAGTTCTTTTTCAGCTGTCAGCTGCAAGTGGGCATAACACAAATGTTGTTCAACTTTAGCGCTGCCGTGGCCCGTATTCTACTTAAGTAGCATCCCAGCTTGCTTTTTATAAATGCCACACATAACGGCTCCTTGCACAAGTCAGCATCATCATCAACAACAACAACAAAAACAAAAACAACAACCATTACTACTACTACTACTACTACTACTACTACTATTACCACCACAGTACTACATTGGTACAACCACAGGAGCTACAGAATGAAGACTAATAAGGTGGACAGAAGGGGACCTGGCGGACGGCTTAAATGTCCTAGGTAGACATTCAGGGTCTGGGCGACTACACATTGTCAACAACCCATCGTCACAAACAGCCAGTTGCATTAGAAAGCACCATCATCATCAACATCAAGTGCAGTACATCAGCCATTTGAACTGACGCTTTGCTGCCATACGACCATAACAACCTAGGGAACGAAGAATACAAAGAGGCAGAGAACGGGGATTTACTGGAAAACTCTAATGCTTTAAGCAACCATTCCGGGTCAAGGCGGCCACAACTTGTCAAAAACATGCCAACATAAACAGCTGGCTATCGTGCAAAAATAAGGTGGAATGAGTGATGCAGCTTCTTTGCGGCTATCACCGCCCCGCGTCACAATCAAGCATTACCTTACAGTTAACTCAGCATCAAACACATTTCGAACAGACAGTCCGGCTAGGAGACGACAATAGATAGGCCACTGGTGTCGACTGCGGGCGATGTCCTATGACTTCACAGGCCAAGCATAGTTCTGGTCGCGTGGACTCCAGCTTGGAAGGAACGATAGACCATCAGCAGTTGGTTTGGTCGTCATGACTTCATTTCACGCCGCCAAGTCAACTTTTGTCCACCTCGAGGGTCGCGCCAACTTAAATCTCTCAGACAAAACAAGGCCTTCCTAGGCAAACCCAGTACGCGCCCAAGCAAACGCAACCTACTCAGTGCTGTCTGTTGTTCTAAGTAACAAGCTTGAGTGTCATTGCCTAGCAGTCTCCTACGCCCTTCATCGTCGCGGACACGTTGGTGCCACCCGACACCAGCAATGCTCCGCAGGCAGCGATGATCAAAGACCTGAAGGCGCCTCAGGTCCTCATATCACAGGGCTCAAGTCTCACTCCCATAGAATAGCACGGCCCTCTCCGTGGCCTTGTAAACATGAACTTTCAAACAGATGGAAACTCCTTTCTGCTACCAAAGATGTCGTAGGTTTTGCAATAGGTGAACTGATTTCAGTTGCCATGCCATAATCTTTGCTGATTCACCTGCCAAGGTAAGTGAACTGTTCAGCTTCCTCGAGCTTTTGCTATCTGGGGTCAAGGGATCATCAAGTGACTGGAGGTCCTGCAGCAACATTTGACACTTTGAAGGTGTGAAGCACATGCAAATAATGGGATCACTCTAATGAGGTTATTCCGGGTTGATTGCGCCGTCCAAACCTCGACAAAAACAGGACGATATCGTCCGCATAATCAAGAGCAACTAGCCTTTCACCAGGCAGCAAGTCAAAGCCTGTATCGTGAGAATCCGCAAGGGAACACTCTATGATGGAGTCCACAACGAAATTGAACAAAAATGGGGAAATCGGACAACCCTGACGAATACCACTTGTGGTCGGAAAGTTATCCGAGTATAGAGCACGTCAGTGTTCACATATTTCATTCGGACACATTTCCACACAAATATTTCGAACAGAATTGTTCGATCGACTAAATCGAATACACGCCTGAACCCGAGGAACACAAGGATTATCGGCCTGCGGTATGCGTGGCGCTGCTATAACACCTGACGCAGAGTGAACATGTGGTCTATACAGCCACCTCCAGGGCGGAAACCTGCATGCTTTTCCCTGTTCCGGGATTCCCTTTCTGCAGTGAGGCGACGAATGAAAATTGAGACCAGTACTTTTGTCACTACGGGCGTTAGGGTAATACCCCTGTGGTTAGCACAGTCTGTGCGACTGCGCTTCTTGTACTTTGCCACTATAATCGCTTCACTCCAGTTAGCCGGGACGGTCTCCACCTTCCATATGTCTTCGGACAAAATATCAGTGCTTTACAGTGGACCTCACCTCCATCCATAAATAGTGCAGGTGCAAGGGAATCTCGCCCAACAGCATGAAAACGGTTGATGGCTGTGATCGCGTTTCGGACTTCAACCTCCATTGGATCCTCTAAACTAACCCTACATGTCTCAGCCTGCGTCACCAGAGTAGGAGGAAGTCTTGAAACAGGTAGACAACTGAACTGATCTTGAGAATGTTCTACGGAGCGAGTCCTACGGCCCTCCTTATTAGGAATCATGGCAAGTGCACCATCTCTGATTGTTTTCCTGACGTCTGGTTTCCTTATACCAGTGGTGCGGGTCAGTTGGAAGAGCTTGCGAAAATCCGCAGCTGCTTCCGCCTCCTCCGTTTTTGGAGCCCTGCTAGTCCACCATGCTTCCTTGTCAGCGCGCAGGCTACGCATTAGTTTGCTTCCAATAGTGCGTTTGGGCACATTGTACACAGAGCCGGCCGGGAGTTTTCTTCTGAATTCCAACAGGTTCACCTACCTCTCGGACTGATATTGCCACAAACAGATGCTCCTGCGCTCTGCATGGTGACCGAGATCCTATTCCACTGCAGCTCAGTGTCAATTCGATAAGGGAGCACGAATTTGGTACGCAGCACATCTTGGTAGGTTTGTCTGACCGAGGCCTGAGACAATTTCTCAGTTGCCAATCGGAGGGGACGCTTGGTGCGCCTCCCGGTAAAGTTCATGGAAAAGCGACAACGTACCAAGGCATGATCAGAGTCGACGCAGGTATTCCAATACGAACGGCAATCCAGGATGGGACCGACCCACCTGTAACTTATGGCATCGTGATCCATTTGGCCCCATTGCTGGCCAACTACAGGAGCAAGCCAATTGCCACTCCGGCGTTCACTGTCTAAAAGTGTACCACTAAAAACAACGTCGCACACAGTTCCAAAAGGCACTTGCTCTTATCCATAGAGCCGGAATCAAGCCCATAACTACCAGCCAGTTGATCTTCTGGATAGCCCAGACGGCGTATTTGCGCATTCATATTCCCTGCAAGTACAGTGATCTCTGCACTGGTAGCACTGCGTATCAGCGCGTTGATTTCGTGGTAGAATGTGTCCTTAGCAACATCAGAACTGCACACTTTGGGAGCTTAAGTGGAAACCACAACTAAACGGCGTCTGGTACTGCTTTGTGAATCAACCTTAATAGATGTCCTCAAACGTGCTGCACACAAGCGGCTGTTCACAGGAAAGCAATCAGCCAACGATGACTCAGCCTTGGAGCTGAGTTCGATACCTACCCCAGCTTGATCAGAGGCTGCCACGTCATTGGCTCCGGATGCGCGCAACCAATCGGGAGAGAACAAACCGGGCACAGTTAATTCAACTAAACGATGAGGGTTATTGATCCTACTTTCGGATCCGTAACACACGCCAATACTCGATGTGTCTGACGTGCGTGCGAGTGCGGCCAGCTGACCTATTTGTTTTAGAGTGCGAACGTTGAACGCTGCCAACGAAACGGGACGGCATGGACTTCGGAGGAACTGTTGCCGATGGGCATTAAGTGGGTGGTGCAGGAAAGTAGCTGCAGTTGGTTCGCCTCCAGTGGCATTACATCAGTTGTCAATCAATCTGGGATCTTTAGAAGGATGATTAGTAATGGGGGTGGGAAAGAAGTGAGCGAAACAGGTGGAAAAGAAAGAAGGGAGGCGCCAACATTAGCACTTTCTCCCTCGCCCGCCCTTATTTATGCACCTGCCAAGACCATCCTTGGTAACTTGCGACGGCCGATGCAGGATGTAGGTGCACGTTGAGGAAATTTTCACTATTCGAATGTGGGCTGAGATACTGCCAGGGCACCGAGACCTAGACAGGAGGACAATTGGTGTCCTAAACCAAAGTCTTTGGTTCATAAGCCTGTTCACGAGGCAGCGGGGCGATGGCAATGATTTGGTTTCACAGAAATGGACGCCCTCCAATTTCAAACGCCCAAACTGGAGGATCAATAGACCGAGTATTTTGACATCTAACTGTCGACCACCCTGGTAGGAGTAGCTCTTATGGGACTTGCGGGCACCATCTCTGCATAGCACAATGGTTTAAAGAGGTATGCAAACCGTCACACCACGTGGGGTTCAGTCTCGTTGCGACGGTATGAGAAAGGTGACATTGGTGAGACAACTACGTGGCGGAGTTCAATGCCCTGTATCATAGCCAGCCATTGCCCCACCGTCCCATTAGGAACGACAATTGAGACCATGAATGTTTCCACCAGATGCGTTAGACTAATACTCATTCCGTGTAAATACCCGTGTAGATCGCCACTGCGATGGGTTCACCCCAGTCGGCTTCTTCATTTCAGACCTGTACAAACAGATGAGCGAGTGCATTGTAGAGAACCACGCCAGTACAAGCGAAATTAGACCAGCAATTTGAAGACCATTGGAACTGTGATCGCATTTAAAATCTTAGCCTCTGATGGAGCTTCAAGGCTAAACGAGCATGGTTCCGCCTGAAACAATGGACGATGGACAATGGTTTATTACGGGTAAAAAAGCATCGCTTAACAAGTCCCGTGGGATGGAAATTATTGCGAAAATCAATTGCATAATAAAGTGAAAAGCGTTGTGGTGGACTCACCATAGACTTATGTGGAATAGCGGAGATGTTCGCATATCAAACGTATAAATCCATAAATCCATTGGTTAGGCGTTTGGCAAGAAACCGTTTGATTGCGTTTTGTAGCCCCTGGCTAACAAGTCATAAAATGAAATGTAAGTGAGACAATGCATCGTCAACACGTTTTTAAACATCGCCAGATTGGGAGCAGAGACGACATAATTAGGGAGGGCGTTCCAAGGCTGACACACGCGGAGAGAAAAGAAATTTCTATGGCATTCAAGCCGGCTATAATGAATTGTCAGTTTCAGAGGGTGACCTCTTAGTTTAGTGTTGTGGTTCAATTCCAGCAGCGGACGGCAAATGTGGTTTGGGTTCTTCAGAATCTGGTAAACCATTATGAGATCCCCCCGCAAAAGCCGATATGGACTGCTGTACATTCTCAGAGATTTCAGTCTAAGCTGATAGGGCAGATGAAAGAGGCCCCTGACATTCTTGGTTGCCCGTCGTTGAGGAGTCTCGAGAGCAAGGAGATCCTGTTTCTGCCACGGCTGCCACGCCTGAATAGCATATTCCACGTGAGGTCGCACGTAGGCGTTAAGCATTTGGGGAAAGATTGAGGATTCAAACCGACCGAAAGGCTCTGCGAAGAAGGCCGAAGTGTTGATTTCCGGTTCTCCTCGCCTTCTCTGCTTGTTTTGAACACCCGAGATCTTCCTGTACCAATACACCCAGGTCACGCTCCTGAGAAACCTTCGCCAAGGTGTGGTCTCCAATCTTGTAAGCGCTCACCGGCTGGTGACGCAGATGCATCACTTTGCACTTAGCCATGTTCAATTGAAGCTTGTTCCTCCTTGACCATTCGTAAATGCAATCTAGGTCATGTTGGAGCAGATCCTGATCTGGCTTGTTACTAATCGCCCGCCATATCTTGACATCATCGGCGAAAAGCAGGAAGTTTGAGGAGATGACTCTTGCCAGGTCGTTGATAAACACCAGGAATAAACGCGGTCCCAGCACTGAGCCTTGTGGGACACCACATTCCACCTCAATTGGATTAGAAAGTGATCCCCTAACACGTACTTGGAGTTTTCGTTGGTAAAGGAAGTTGCCAATCCAACGAAGTACTGGATAGGAAGAGACGCAGCAACAGCTGGCCAACTGAACTGCTCGAAAGTGTTTCACCGAAAGAGCCATACAGTGATCCTTATTGCGAACCTTATTGCGCTGTCTCCGACTGTCTCACAGAAGCTTGGTTTCCTGAGACCAGTGGTGTCGAGCACTTGGAAGCGTTCGCGATAATCACCTACTTATCTCGCCTCCTTCATTTACTGGGTCATACTAGTCCATCAGGCTTACTTGTCAGCACACATGCTTCGCTTTAGTTTGCGCCTATTCTTCCGTCTTGTTTTATTGTGCTCTGAACTATCAGGGAATTTGCTTCTGGATTCCAACAGGTTAATCCACCCTCTTATATGCTTTGATCGTGCACTGGTGACTGACATTATCGCAGGCAGGTGATCACTCATCGTGCATCACGACGGCGACCCTATTCTACTTTAGCTCAGTTTCATTAGTGTGAGGGAGTGAAAGTGCGTCCTTATAGATTGGCCTAAAAGGGGGCTAGGCTAACTTCTGCTCTGACAATCGTGGGAGACGCTTGGTACGCCTCCCGGTAAACTTTATGGAAAAGCGATGGTGCACCAAAACATGATCAGTGTCGACGCACGTATTCCAGAAGTAGTGTCAATTCAGGATGAAACCACACCACCTGTAAATTACGGTAGCTTGATTTATTTCAGTCCATCACTGGGTGGCTATATGAGGACGCCAAGTGGCACCTCGGCGCCTACTGTGCCTAAAAGCGGTGTTAATAAGAAACAGTCGGTACTCAACGCACAGTTGCATCAGATGTCCGTTGTTGTCTGTGTATTCATAGTTAGCTGGATACTTTCCATCTACCTGAGCTTCTGAGGAGTTCATGTTCTCCGAACAAACATCATCATCGTTATACACATCAGCTAGAGGTGGGAAACACCTCAGCTACTGTGCCAAAATACATGAGGGAAAAGGAAAATAAATACAAGTTGCATGCCAGTTGAGCTACCAGCAACGGATAGGCATCATTCCGGTAAACTACCAGCCAGCTACTAGGCAAAAAGAAAACTTATTATGTAAAATTATATTACGCTGCGAAATCAGATCGTGCGTGGAGCGGGAGGCTAAAAGGGATTGGGAGGGACAAAGAAACACAAAGCAGGTACGCCACTGAGGTCAGTTCCTTGCCACGTCACCAAGTGTATCTAGCCAAACGTGTTCATCGTCTTTTAGACCCCAACCAGAGAGCCGTGAGGCTCCAACTGATGCCAGCTCCGAAGTGAGGGCCTTCATTCCTCTTGACCAACTCATCGCTTGACCAACAAATCTCTTCTTCCATCCACATCCACGGTGAGCAAACAAGACACATCGCTGGAGTCGGTGGGCTGGCATGTATAACACGTGGCCGAGCCATCGGAGCCTGGTGCGTGAAATGACGATGCTGAGCGGTTCAGTTCCTTTTCATGTGCCGTAAACAAGGCGTCGAACACGCTCGTTACTCACGCGGTGTTCCCACCAGATGTGAGCCAAACTGCGAAGGCACCGATGTTCAGACTTAACTAGCCTCTTCATGCCCACCGATCTTAGGGGCCAGGTTTCGCAACCGTACAGCAAGGTCGAACGTACCGCTGCGTTGTACACTCTACCTTTCAAGGCGAGAGTAATGTCGCGCCGCCGCCATAGGTGGTGAAAATTAGTAGAATCACTTCGAGCTTTTGCTATACAGTTCGTGATCTCGTCTTCGATCACAAGGGTGCTGATACAACTTCCCAGGTAGTTGAATTTCTGAACGACTTCTAGCTGATCCCCACCAGGGGACAGCACAGGAAGAGATCCCTACCAATCTTGGAGGAACGCTTTGCATTTCGATGGTGCAAAGCAAATCCCGAAGCGGCTGACAGCCAGTACTAATCTGTCCAGCGGAGCTTGGCACGTCTGGGAGCCGTCACAGATGAGGGGAATGTCGCCTACATGCTCTAAGTCAAAAACTTGTTCTTCTGGGATTAACTCTACACCTTCCAAGTCATTTCCTGTAAACGCAGTCTCCATGAATTCGTCAATAGCAAAGTTGAAGAGGAAAGGAGACAGCGGGCATCCTTGTCTCACACCGCTGGAGATATTGAAGGGTGGCGACAGCTTGCCGTAAACCCTCACTCTGCCCGAGCTACGCGCGTATAATGCTTGGATAATATTTACACATTTCTCGGGCACACCTTTCCTGAGTAAACAATTCCAAAGGGCACACCGATCAACCGAATCGAAGGCACCTTTGATGTCGAGGAACACGACTACGGTGGGCCGCCAATATGTGTGACGGTGCTCCAACAACTGACGTAAGATGAAGATGTGGTTGATGCAACCATGACCCCGACGAAACCCGACTTGCTCCTCACGAATCAGGCTTTCACGAGCGCCAGTCAGTCTGTGAAGGAATATGGAGCTGAGTAATTTGGAGGCATTGGAGATTAGACTGATTCCTCTATGGCTGCCGCATTCCGAATGCGAGCCTCCTGTGAGGATGAGAACAATAACGGTGCGGCTTCAGTCGGTTGGGACAGTCTCCTGCTCCCACAGTTTCACTATTAATTCATGTAAAGCATCAACAAGATCAGAGCCTCCGAATTTGAAGAGGGCTGGAGGAAGATCATCTGGTCCCGCGGCTTTGTTCAACTTCAACAGTCCGATCTCACGTTCCACTTCTGAGCGAGAGGGTGGCTCCAAAGGGACAGCCCACGGAGCAGGGCGAGCACTGGCTGGCGAAGAATCGAACAATTCTAGCCGATGAAATTGCTTTTCAAAATGCTCAGCCCAACGCTCCAAGCGTTTTGACAAATTGTGGATAGGCTGTCCACTCCCGTCACGTATAGTTTCACTAGCACCAGGTCTCCTGCTGCACGTTTCCCGTATCAGACGGAATAACTTACGATGGTTGCCAAGGACAGGGGCCACTTCCATCTCTGACGCATGATGGGACCACAAAAATTCGCAGTCTCTCTTCAGGCTAGCACGGAGTCTTGCCCGGATCTCTTTGCGAGTTTCATTGTGCTCGCTTCCAGCTGGGATATGCCGGCGAGCATCGATAGGTACTAGAGACTGCGAAGAGACCCAACATCAATGTTAGCTATTAGACATACCACATGAGGATTTGCCTGCTGCCAGTAAGGTCTGGTGAACATGTGATCAGTGACCATTAATTGTCCCCAGTGAGCGCTTACTCAACTCGCATGTCAGCGTACTTCGATACGTATTCAGAACAGCTGGCTTTGTCAGTTGGCTGGTGTCAATGCGCTCACAGCGTCGTCGTAGGCGTCCGTCAAAACGCATCCGCTTGTCAGCACATACAAATGTATGATCGGTGTCCACACATGTGCTCCAAATCGAGCGACAGTTCTGGACGCAGCCTCTCCAGCGGTAACTTATCGCAATGTGATCGATTTGCGTCCATAGCTGGTTCGAGTCTGGTGGGTGTCAAATCACCCTCCGGAGGGCGCTGTGTCGGAAGTTAGTGCTCACAAGAAATAAGTGGGCATGTTCACACAAATGAAGTAACCGCCATCATTACGGGAGCCTACACCATGCTGACCTCCCAGATGCATTTCATCAGTCGACAACTTCCCAACTTTTGCGTTCAGATTTCCAGACAGCACAACAATGTCCGTGCTTGTTCTGTAGCGAAGGAGGGGTCAGTTGGCGGTAGAAGTCGTTCTTTACCGAATCAGCGCTACAATTTGTGGACGCTTAGCAGCGATGATGAATAGACACCTATTAGTCCTGCGCGACTTCGAAGCTTTGAACGAGCCAGCCAATCGGACCGCACACATCCGGCTACTGATTAGAATCCAATCAACCAGAGCAGCTTCAGCACAGGGACTCAGGGCACTGCCAACACCAGCTTGGCCGGTGCTCGAAGCTGCATCGCCACCGGATGGCGCAATGAGAAAATACTGCTTGCGTCACCTGAAGGGGATCTCAGAGTGAGCACAGAGCTCGAGTCTTGCAGTCGGATCTCCGATAAGCAGCAGATATCGATCGAGAGGGTCTCCAATGTTCGGGCAAGTGCTGCCTGTTGACCGATCTGTAGTAGTGTGCGTACATTGAGGCATGCCAATCTGAAGGAGGATCGAGAGCTCCAAATGGAAACCGATGAACTGGAACGGAACGCTTGGTTGGACATGAGCTTGTCGACAGGAGAGGACTGACGCTCCTCGTTAGCACGTGAGTTGAAATTAGAAGATAAATGCCTAGCAAAGCAAGGTGGGGGAGGGCCATGATCGGGAGGTTGAAAAGTGGGGGATTAAGTTGAAGTTGGAACGGGACGGTAGGAGTGAAAAAGCGTAAGAGGGGGGATAAGAAGGTGGGAAGGCTTGAGCAGTAGCATTCAAACCCCTATCCACCCTGCTCGATGCAGCAGATAGGGCACCGTTGATTATCGTTTGCGGTGGCCAGAGCATCAGAAATTTGTTTGAAGAAAGATTCATTGTATTGCGTGGGCAGGATACTGTCAGGTTGTCCAGGCCTAGACAGGAGAACGATTAGGGTTCTCAACCAAAGCCTTTGGTTCAAAAATCTTACCGCAAGTCAACAGGTTTGGCGTTGGGCTACAAGGAGTCCGTTTTAAGGAATAAAGTGCCACCCTCATTCCAACTCCAAACCTGGAGGACCAGGAGGCTGAGTTTGTCTGGCCTCTAACCATTGACCAATCTGGTATGAGTGGCTCTGAAGGTGCAAAAGCACCAGCCAGCATAGCTCAATGGATCGCTGAGGCACACAAAACAATCGCACCACGGTAAGGTGCCGCCTCATTGCGATGGTCTTCGAACAAATAATGAAATCCGAACTCGTAACGTTGCTAGCGGCGGGTTCGATTCGTGGTGGAAGACAACCTTGACATCGGAACTGCAGTCGAAGGAACCGTTAGGGACAACCACAAAGAAACAGCATCTAATGTAACTTTGAAAATAAGCCTTAATTGTTGTCATCAAACGGGGTTGAGGCTCAGCCTTAGAGCTGAGAGTGGTTCCCATCCAAACTTGGCCCGTGGTTTCCGCATCACTGCCCCCAATAGTCAGAGGCAAAGCCGGGTAAAGTTAGTCCAACAAGCACCTGAGTGTCTTTGATCCCATATTTGGACACGCAACAGACGTCGATGACCAGGGTGTCCAACGTGTGTGCGAGTGTTACTTGTTGACCTAGTTGTCTTAGAGTGCGGAACGTTAATGCATTCTTTGAAGCGGGACAGCGTGGCCTTATAAAGGACTGTTGTCGATGGGATTGCTTTGGATGATGTAAGCTCATAGCGGCAAATACCAGAAACTCATGTACATTCAGCTACTGTCAACTAAGTTGAAAAGTATGGTATCCATGAGGGGACTAAAAGAAACATATGGAAAAGAAAGAAGGTAGGCATCAGCATTAGTAGGTTTTCGATTATTTGCCCAGTTGGATGCAACAGATAAGACGACACCATGAAACTGCGCGACGGCCAAGGAAGGATGTGGTGGAATTTTAATGAAACCATGTTTGTGTGTAGTTTGATGTTTTACCAAAGCACCTAAACCTAAACAGAGAACGCTTAGGGTCACTAAACAAGGCATTTGGCTCCAAAGCTTGAGCGAAAAACACCGGGGAGATAGCAACTAGGTGGTTTTGTATACATGGACGCCATTTTATTTCCAACCCCAAACTAGAGGATCAGGAGCATGAGTTCTTCTGAAACCTAACATTGACCAATCTGATAGGGGCAGCTCCCAAGGGGCCCTGGGATATCACGCAGTACGGCCCACTGGGTCGAAGATGTACGTAGACCATCGTATCACGATAAAGAAAGGTATCAGCAGTACGGCGATGCGTTGCACCGATGCTCCACTACCATATGACCACCACCAGACACAGGTGGGCTAGAAATACTATGGCGTCACCAGCACTTGTTCAGATTCGAATCGGTGACCTTTCTATTGCAATGCAGATGCCCAATCGCTTCGGTCGGCTTTACCAGAACCTCAGTTACTGTTAAGCAGCTATTTGCTACTGCGCGCCGATGACGCCACCTACATTGTTGGCGAATCGTCTAAAACCAAATTACTTAGCTTGGCGAGCAAACCAACAGCTCAGCTGCCAACTAGAGCTAGCGGTATTCTACGCTGCTCCAAACTATATTAACATGCGATTTCCATCGCTGGGTACCTTGAGATTCAGCGTCAGACTTTATGTTGGAAACCAACAGGGTAAAGTCCAGTAGCATGCAGGACCCGTTCGATTTGTTTCGCTCCCATAAAATTATTTAACCGAAGGCACATAGCACACGCCGAAAGGATCATCTAAACCTGTTTGCCATGCTGCAGCGGCACTTGCAACTTTGGCGAAGTTATTGGAAGTCCCAGTTGAAGGCGAAGAAGTCCGTACGGACATAAGTCATCTACTTAATGCGTCCAAATACAGAAGTCGATTTAGAGTTGGAGGATGGATCGTTTTCTAGGTGCGTTGCATATAGTGCATTTAATGTCCGGTTCCAACTTGACTGGGTCACAGCGACAGACTGGCCTGTGCTGTCTGTAATATACCAAATACTTTTACTAGATGCACTGCTGGGCATGTCTGTACCTCAGGAAGAATTTGAATATCCGGCATTTTCACAATGATTTACCCGAAGCTGTCTTTATGAATATTCGTATTGCAGGTATTCAAACAAACTGCCTCCAGATTGCACTACTAAAATGTTGTAACTGAAAGCACCTTCTCCATTTCAAACTAATACTCAAAGTTCCGGTCAATTCCTCCGAAATCTTCCTTTGGTGCGGGGTGACCAAAAATGAAGTAAACATAGTCGTTCTATTCTGCCGCTAAGCTGTTAGGCAGTCACGCTACGCTAGCTTAACCCATGTGAATTTGTAATGTAAATTCCCCAGATCCCCAGTGATTACAGCCTCCAAACTGTCACGGTCACTTACTTAGTCAGAGGCCGAAGTTTGTAAAACGTGTGACGCAGAACTTTAGGTGGCAGCACATCCCTTGTCTGCTTGTTATTCACCTTTTACGTTGGTTCCCTCGATGGGATCTAAATTGTTAAAAACATGTGCGCCTATCTTGTAGAAGTTTCGTCACCAGTCGAGGAAATACTTTCGGTGCGCAGTAACAGTCGCGGTTTTGTTGGTAGACAAGAAGCTTCGAGCAAATCAAAATGCCTACTGATCTGCGAAAGTTCGCAGCATTGGCGGCGATCCATGTGTGTCACTGGGAGTATAACGTGCAGCCATACCATTAGAGGCACCCTTATCTCAAACACGCTAAGCACCTCGCAAATGTTTGTGTTCATAGTTGACTTGATAATTTGGTTTGGACATAAGTATATGACTTGCTTGTTGATTTTTGCCTTTATCTAAGTAAGAAACTTTGTAAAGCCCCATACATTGCTTCGAATCGATTGTTACCTATACACTTTTACACCTGAGCTCAACATTTTACACGCTGTTCGTATCTGGCCGCTTTAAACTGGTCACCTGTGGTTAATCTCATTCAACTAATGCTGCGCTTAATGAGGACGCTGCCAAATTCTGCTGCTTTTTACTGGTTTATCACCCATTTTTCCGTCGCTCTTCCAGTGAGTATTGTCCACTCTTCATCTGGGTTGGCGCACTGGTCCACAGCTGTATAAGTGTGCGCCCAGATTTATCCATACTTGTTTTATTAGGGACATACGTGGTGCCTTTGTGTGACATTACTTCAAGTCGAATGACTTCATGGTCAAATAACAACTTTGTAAGCTTTTAAACTCATACTAATTTATTCCTTGCTTAAATGAGCGATTCTGATAAGTTTTAAAACAGGCACTTAGGTTAACTTAACTGGTCACACACTGACATTGACATTCTAGCTTGATTTGACAGACCCGGCAAGGCTGTGATATCCACTTTGGCTTAAGTTTACCTCTGATGTTATCAAGTCAGCAATCTTTTATACTCGCGAACTCATTCTTTGGGCCACGATGTAAAGATGTCAGTAGTCGCAAGCCCGATGAGACCTCATTATAGCAGTCGAGGTGCACGGTGAGGTCGTCAGACCATGATATTTGTGTAACTAACTAGATTTTTCATGAGTTTCCTCAGTGCACTGGCTGGTTGTTATGTTTTATTCCTACTCATCCTTTTGCTTATTATATAACAAAATGATAAACAGATAATGCTGTTCTCGATAAATCCGAATATCCCCACCCGCAGTGGATTACATTCTAATCGCTTTTATGTACCTCTAATCTCACAAACTATGTGCAGTACAAACTGGATACTGTCTCTGTCCCTGTTTCTGGGCTGTGCGTGCAGAGTCAAGCCATCAGCTTGATGTAGCCGCGATAGGCGGGTTTTTTTTCTTTCGCAAAGAACGACACTTTGAACACAATAGCGGCAATAATGTGGGCTCTCGATTTCATTCGAAACTCCCTTCCAACATGATGGTTTTGCTATTAAACTACATCAAGACATACATGTGGTAGCATAACTTCAGGAAACTGGTGCATTCCCATCGTTAGAGATGATTTTTGGGCCGCTTTCACCCCACTGCACTACTTTGATCTTTTGCAAGCAGATTGGATTTGTCCTACACATTTACCTATTTCGTGTTCCACATGTGCCCATAGACCCAAAATCCCAACTTGTGTTCTGGATGATATACGCACCAAAATCTTTGTTTATGGCTTTGAACTAGCTTCGGACTCACTATTTCTCTCTCAATGAGGCATGTGGATCGGAAGCGGAGCCATCCTAACAGTGGCATCGATAGTTTTATTTTCCCATGGAATTTACCCTAGTGCAACACATCACTTTTTGACAATGTAGCTGCGAGCAGCATCGCAATCAAAACCCAAAATGGCTTGTACGATGGATGACGGCCCGTTACCTATAGCAGGTACAACCAAATTGTGTGCTAGTTAAAACTTTAATCGCACATGCATGCAGTGGCCAAATTTGTTTGGTTGCACACTCGATGCCTACGCATAAGTTGGCAGAGTAATACTCAAACATAATAAACCCCAAATAGCACTAAAATTTCACTGTGACTTACGGTCAGAAAGTGATGGGCCTAGATGGACAAATGCGTCTTCGGAAGCGCCGTAACGGCGCTTCGCTGCCACGCGACTATCACCAGTCGCGCGTGGGCTGAGTATACCGCGAGGACGCCCGCCCCTACGCGGATTCGAACTGGTGACCTTATGGTTGCAAACCAGACGCGCATACCACTCGGTCACCGGCCGCCTTCGGATAACAACTTCATGATCAAGCATATTCGCGTAATTTTGACAGCCGCTGATTGGACATGTAAGTCATCATGGTAGTTCGCAATAGTGGACGATTTAGTTGAGTTATCCGGTTGCTCAAATCAGGAAGCTGAGAACCACTATTTGATTAAAAGATTGCGTTAATTAGGTAATTATATGCATGCGTATGCAAGTATAATGCTACATTCACCGGTAAGGGGTAATAGATGCAGACTTTTACGGTTGAACAAGAAACTAGGCAAACGAGTAATAGAAAATTATACCGGTGTGCAGGTGCGCTGACTGTACGAAATGGTACCACACATACGACGATCCTCTTCTTACTTATTAAAACATACAGTAGAGCCTATACTTCAATCCATGTCATACATTACACGACAAATCGTCATCGTGCATAGCAGAGAAAACATGGAGAATGATTGCAATCTAGGGTGTTCGAACTTGCATTCTTCTCATCACAATCCTATCATTCTGCTAAATTTTGTATGAGTTAGCCTTGCATACTCTACGAGTGTGAGTTCAGCATTTCGTCTGATAGTTGTCCCACACGTTCTGACCGCAGATAAAAGAGTGAAAGTTAACAACAACCAGACCGGATAAGTAGTTGAACCGCTATCCTCTGGTGAATAAGAAGAGCCTGTTTGTGTGGTAGTGTGAACAGCTGTCGTCGAACGAGTCCATGCTGATACGGAGTTTTAGTCTCCGTTCAGGTAAGCCACGTGTGATTTGTGCCCTGGGGACTTGTTTTGACTGCAGTAGGCAGCATAGCGACTGAACTCAGTGGTCTGTTCTGACCAGTTTGTTCTACCTGCTGCTTAGCAGATGGTCCACACGTGTTACATCAACACAATTGATCAGTCAATCAAACGTCGGTCTCGAAGCATATTGAATGTGATAACAAGCTGTCGTTCACTGTTAGCAAATGTGTTGGGCTAACTGTAGACAACAGTGGGCACACTGCGCAATAGGCCGTTGGTGAGCACACAGGAACAATGTTGCGTTAACTATTTCATATGACCTGGAGATATTAAGGTTTACTGTTCATCTCACGAACTCGCTCGGATGTTCAGGCACTTATATTTCGACGAACTGCAGCTGGTTGGCCCTATGCGCCACACGAGTTAGGTTAAAATACTTTTTTGTTTCCAGTTTAATATACACCATACTCAAACGGATGAGATAACAAGGCCGCGTACGCCTTCCTCATTTGATTCGTACAGAAATGTAAACCGATAATATGTTCTTTCCCGTGATTAGGGACGCTCGGATTTCTGTAATGCTTCACCTGCTTTTCTAAGTTACCCGTCACTTTGAGCTGGCGATATTGCAAAACCCACTCACAAAATTGCTCCCTTATTTCGGGTTTTATAGACGTATGTTGACCAGATCCCCTCCTTACTAGTTGCAATCGTGTGCAATAGAAGCGCGATGTAAACTTGGATCATCCATCTTTCAAATTCCAACTATTGGGCCCATCGGCTTCATTCATGCCCCAATTCTTTGTGTTTTTGGAAAGTTGTTCGCAGAATGAGTTAACAACAGCCACTATGGACTGGGATTGCTAGTCTTTCAGAGATAAAGTCAGTCGTCACACCTTGTGTTACCATGATTGTAATTAGAAATATAAATGGTCATGTAACCAAGTCGATACAAACAAAGAGCTAAAGTGTAATGTTCCAAGTTGCAGCCAATATCATAGGTTTCAGCAAGGAGTAGAAGTCTGTGGATTAATTGGCACAAATCGCCAAATTTAACTGCAAACACCAGCTTTTATATGGATGATCCTCCATTTATACGTAGTAGTGTTCGTTTTATCAGGTCCAAGCCAACTGAACCTCCATTTATAGGGAGTCAGGATCTCGCTGTGATTTTGGCCTTAATACGTGACGTATCCGAGATAACGCTTGGTGGTTCACGTTTCTACAACCTGATTGGACCAAATTGTGTAGGTCCCGGTCAGTAATGATGATCTGTGGTCCATGCAAAACTACGCTTCATGTTAGCGGATGGTGTGCACCACTAGGCTATTGCCTAAACAGCAATTGTAACATGATTAAAGCATACTTATTAGTGGCATTTCCCCCATCGGTGTCCCCACCATCATCAGTTTTACGTCCGCAATAAAGTTCGACAGTCGGCGCGCTGTCTCACCAGTTTTGTTCATTATCATATCAACTGAAGTTGGAGTACCGTGGCTCGCATTAAGTAACCAAATTGTGTTCCACTTCCATTCCCAACAGATATGTATGCTTCAAAGGTGTGTACACCATTACTCTCCTTCACGATGGTTTTAACTTCCCAAGAGATTATCAAAATCTGCTGGTTGTTGACACACTGAATAATACTGATGTACAATGGAGCCTGGGTGCATTATTCTACATCTTGAAGTGAGTTTCTTGAAGTTAACAAGTCCGCATATCCTTGGCTGGCTTCTCGTGGTTACTTGTCTTGAAAACCATCGGTTAAACTATCGGTGTAGAAGTATTAAACACAAAATAACATTGAAAAAACGCAATGTCAAAGGCGACCGCAGATTTGTTCCTTCGACCACCTAGCGCGGGTCAATAGTCTTAATGTCCACAGAACTGTGACATGCACCGGACACTGCGTTGCGAAATTTAGCTTGACCTTGAGTAAGCGTGTTGCTACCACCGTTCCTGTGAAACGCACACTATCAGTACCCGGTATCAACCAACTTTATATATATATATATATATATATATATATATCAAGTTTAAGAGACAGCTTCTTTATTTCCGATGTTTGCACAAGGACCAGCAGAAGGAAAAGCAGACAATATGCTTTCTCCTTCCTATGGTCCTTACATTTTGTAAAATGCACATGGGATCACAATATACAAGTGTTTGCCCTCACGGCCCCGTTAGCTTTTACGTAGTTTCAGAGTACCTCTAGGCGCCAAGAGTCCATGGCTTCATCAGGCTCGTTAAGCTCTTGTGCATCGTCATCTGAGCTAGGATTAATAATTGATTCACCACATTACACAAACAAAGTATTTGCTTCATTTTCATTTTTCTTTTCACACTTGGTTTTATAAGCGGGACCTTTGAATTGGCCGTTGCTGCTCTCCCCCAAAACATCGTTTTTGCGCTATCTACTGCAAACGCGCCTATTCTGTATATGTTTACGAAAGCTTTGGTTGAACAATTTCAAGGGCGATGCGGCCGCGCAATCCCCACCGAGTCTTTGCAAAATTACCCGATACATCGTGCATAACTCTCAGTTTGCTGCTTTGGTCTGAATAAAACGAGCTATTAATAAACGTTTTAACAAATGTTGGCCTCCAACTGGATTAAGAATCTTATAATTCGTTTTTATTAAATTGCGGTCGTTGCTTAAAGATGCGGGAACGATTACTTAAACGACACCTGTGCACTCATTGCCCATTCTGTTTTTAAAATCATAAAATTCTCATACGTACGAACGCTGTTTTATAATATTTTGTTAGATAGTGAAAATTTTGGAAAAATGTATCAATCTACTTGCATAAAGCTTTCCTTCACTTCAATCTACTTTGCTTGAATCGTTTGCTAGCTCTCATGCAGTAATGCGCTCGGCGCCTATGCTTACTATTCCAATCGATGGAACGTGAAGCACATTGGCGAATTAATGTTTAGTTGTGAATGAGCATGTTGTTACAAGAGAACAAACGGACGCTTTTTACGATAATTCTGTATCGCCATGAATAAAGAAAAGGAAGCTTTCTGATAGTTTAATAGCTGGTCGGTATAACACGTAGCGTAAGTGATTTTGCCATCTGAAGGGTTACGCGAAGGTAACCTAAAGTAGATTTTCCTGTAACCATTATTGTCGTTTTGAAAGATGACTAAACGTAACGGTCTCTCGCCGCAAGTTATTTCGTGTGTTTTTTATCCTGTCTACCTCGCTAAGGATTTCGTTTACTCACCACTGAGGTTCCGCGTCAGGTTGTAAACAGCAGACGGGAGTAAACTTGTCGACAAGGCCAGGGGACCTTTTAGGCAAACAAATAGAAACGTCTCGAAAAAATTTACCTATAGATAAAACATAAGCACACATCAGGGTGCACATTCGAACCACCTAACAGCAGAAGCACTTGCGATCAAGTGGCTTAAGTCGGAACTGTGTAAACAACAGGTACTTGTGCAAGCATCAAGCCTACCATGGCCCCAACCTAGTCAGCTGCCTTCGGGAAGAATGATCAATGGTAGTGGGTTTACATTGATGTCGATTGTCACCATTCCTCTGGTCGCATCATACAGATAGCCACATCGCTGCTAATCTTTTCTATTCCAATGATGAGAAATCTCGTAATTGTAACTGCCTGATGAGGTTTGTCAAAAAGTAATTTCTTCACAGTTTTCCATTTGACAAACATCTTTAGTCACGAATTGAGGAGTAAAGCAGGTCCCCGTCTTGGCCAAAGTTGATCGGAGTAGGCAAACCCGGCCGCATCCCTCTCATTTGAGTTAAATAAAAGCTACCCTTTTACTATTTGCAGTGTTCTGCTTATTTATTTTGTCACTCTGTGAAATCTTTTGGCTGCGTTACTTGCCAGGCGGGCGTCCCATTGTTTACTATAATTCACGCAGTTCTAAACCTAACCGACACCCGCCCGCACAATGACTAATTCCGGATCACTGATTTGAGTTTATCTTGCTTTAATTGGCCACTTGACCGTTAACACGAAAATGTCCAGTTTTTGCCTCGTTGAAGAAGCCGCATTAGTGTCTTATATATAAGAACTAAATTACTGGTTAGAACACGAAGCAACGGATGTTTGTCATGAGTAGCAGGATTTTGCGTACTGGGATGAGGAACTCGGAACTCAGGCATTGCGGTAATCGGACGTACTCTTACAAGCGAATAGCCTTAAACGATCTAGAGTAGTTGGCTGATCCAGTGGTCTCATCGATCCGCTAGTGTCAATCCGCGATCCCTATCACCGTGTTGCGATGTTCCCGTAGTATGCAACTTGAAGTATGCAACTCTGAGATTCGTTAATTTAGCAGTCCGCCTAGACCCATTTAACATGTGCATGGTAACACCCAGTGACAACCACACCCAAGGGCTTCATGTACGAGGTGCGTAATGAGGAGATACTAGCAATTGAAGTCTCTGATTTTTAAGGAACAGACTTTTGCAGTCACTCGCACACTTCAAGTGAGCGGAAACTGACATACAGGCTATGTGCATCGGCGACAGACCTGTGACTCCTTCCAGCATGTAGTCAATCGTTCAGACTAACTATCTCGTTAAGACAAGGAACGTTTTGCACACCATCCGCGAGTAGCAGCATCGTGATCCAATACTTGTTGTGAAATATGGAACAAATAAGAATCTTGACAACTTCTCTAACGTACCTATTCATATCTTGTGGTCAAGATAAACTAAGCATCGAAGTAGTGACTGCACGATTCCGGCTTTTAAGATTGATCCGAGAAAAGCAACATGGAGCAATATAGTCCACGGTCATCTATTTCATAGCTCCCGAGCAGCGATATCCCCGTAAATACGTCAATAGTAAAGGTGATGTCACTGGCTACCTCAATTACCCGATGATGAGGATAATGTTCGTGGGTGCCGACTCCATTGAAAGCAAGTAGTTGCATAGTGGATGTAGTCTGAGGCCACCGATTTAAAGTACGCAGCAGCTGTCGTGGGCTCCAGACTAGGGGACTATCATAAAAGTGTATGCAACAAAGGAACACCAAATTTTCTACAAACATACATGCTTTGTCGTTTGGGCTCAGAAGATAGAACAAGAGCCCGGGAAATAATAACATAGCTTGCACACACCATAAACGCTACCAAGTTGCATTTAACGGGCTCAAACACCCGTAAATGCCACTGCCCATTGAGTGCCCAATCCCAAATCAGCCAATGACATCCCACTCTATGCACTCATCTGTTATACTATCTATTGAATTGGGACTGGCTATTTATCGAACAGTACGCATTTTTCAGAAGCGCTTCCGCCCGTTGGATGCAATCTGATAGCATTAGAACCCATCTTCAAAGATCTATGGAGAAAATGTTTCCTTAAGACGGAATTTGAAAGCGTTATGGATGCCGTTAGCAGGGAATAAGTACAGTGCATCTGTCTTTTAACACACCAGGGTTATGACATTCTTCGCAGACAATAAATGCAGTGTATAACACGGAGACATGTCATGGGCGTTTGGGGGCATCGAAGCTGTGACAACCAGCCAATGGCTAAGTTGAAGTTCATAGGGCTAGGTAATCCAGACGCATACAGGTCGGAGACAGAATCGTAGAACTATACTCGGCAGTTCCACTTGGAAATTCGTATCGCCGCGAAGACTGCGTCCTCCATTCCCCTAGTTAAAGTGACAGTTTTATGATGTCCCCAAACAAGGCATTGCAACCATGGGATTTAGTGTGTAGTAGTACTAATCACATCATCTAAAGATAAGCGTCATCCCTGTATCAGCTTGTGCTAAATTCCTCATTTAAGGGCCTAACCGCGCAAATTCGATACAGGACCCTATGTATCGTATGTTTACGCAATGAGACCTCGGTTAGCTGCGCTTCGAAAATTGAAACCCTCGATAGTAACACAGTGAATGAAGGCGGACAGGGGGCCCATCGCCACACGCACGGTGCTGTCGTTTTCAAAATCGAGTTGCTGCAACTGAGACAGTCTATGTCGAAGAGGTGGGTTATAAATGCTGCAGTGGCGTTCGCCGCACTGACGAACAATACATACATAACTTGCTATCGATGCCACCGCTTGGTTTCGATCCAAGACGGCAATTAGATCATCCTGCGATCGGTTGTGTACCAAAAATCCAGCGTCGGGATCTTTTCGATAATACAAACAGTTGTAAGCTTCCGTACTGCGACACACATTCTACACAGCTTAAGGTTGCTATTTGGTAATAAGGACCATGGTTCCATGAACACATAAACAACATAAATATATGACGACAAAGTTTCCACAAAATCTTTGACGAACACACATCATCACAATGTGGCACCGGATTCACATCCAACAGTAGTGAAGTACCCCGTTTTTCACCCGCATTATTGCTTGTTTAAATAGTGAAAAACAGCTGATTACTAGTGTCAAAGTTGCTATTCGGTGTAGTCGATTCTGATAAACCTCGCCGTTAATCGACTTGAGAAGAGGGCAATGCTCTCATAACTCTCTTTTTAACAGTTCGCATTTGTGGGTTATGGTGCACGCAAGGTCCCAGACTTGTATTGGAGTTTATGTCTAAAGCCAGAATGCAAACTAACCCTCGGGTTCAAGTCCTCTGTTGTAATTGTTTTCAGTATCGTCCACCAGCAAAACCTTCTTATTACCCAGTGTCTCTATATCTGCGCTAGGTTGATGGGAGCCAATTATCTCGATGTTAGTTAGGTGCCTCATACTTGCTTTGCTGATGCTTGACTATGAAGTATGGAGTCAGATTGTATTCTCATGCGTTTGGACCTCAACCTCTGATCTCCCGTAAAAATCTTAAAATGTGCTGTGCACATTTTCTGTCATGTTTTCCTCCATATACCTCAACCTTTCTTCTTTCTTCTCTCTCGCTCTTTCTCGATTCCTTTAGCTTTGTTCCCATGGACAATCCAGGTGGCCTACTTGGATATCAAATTGCTCTCATATTGTTGGCAGTGATATTGGCAATTGGCATCTCCGTAATCGTAACGGTTATGTGCGTCTGCAAGAAGCGCAGGGCAGATAAAGCATCACCCAGTGAACCGAGCACCATTGAAGACACGCTGGCCAACACTCAGCCGGATGGCATCTCCCAGCCCAAACCAAATTTGTGATACGCGCTGAATAAGCCTATTGACTTCATAGCCCAGTGGGGTTGTTTGATCCGGTCTCTCTACATCCTAACAACACGGCGCAGTCTGCATAACAAGAAGTCTAACCTCTAACCTGCTCCCTCTTGCTGTGAAAAAGAAGTGAACCACTATGAATGCAGTCCTTTTCTCTTTGAATGTACGCACAAATCGGTACCCGGATATATTATATCACACTGCATCCATGGTAACGGGGAAAACAGAAGTTTAAATATTTCTACTGAGGAAAAGTGGCGGGAACCTCCAAACTCATTAACAGTCCACACCTCACCTTGACAGTTCTTATACACATTCTGTTCAGCCAGTAAATGATGGAGTACCACATTTGTTTTCGGTTCCCACACATACGCTTCTTTGGACAAACGGTTGTTTTCTTCACTGCATTTGTAATTGTCCAACAGGATTATTTTCTTTATAAAATTTACATTCCTTGGTTGCACTTGGGATAGCTAGCGAAAGGGGCTGTGGTGGACGATCGGGTAGTTTTAGTGGGAACGTCCAAAATGTGCTCTGATATATTGCAGTCAGTCATTAGCCCCATGAAATCTGTCCGTATAGCTTCTAAGTCCTTGCGCCGTACCAAGGCGATATGCGGAAATTCCTAGCTTGTGGGGCTAGCTGCTGTCCTCTACATAGTTCGTAAGTGACATAGCAGTGGAAGAAGAGCCGGGCTATATCACGGTCAACTGTCAATCATGTGGCTCTGCGGCTGTCACCCATGGCGAAGTGGCACTAGCTGCTGGCATCCGGAAGCCATGGGGTTGGAACCCAGCAGGGATCCGCTGGAAGGCGCACCACTGGCGAGATCCAGAATGTAGAAACAATGGTGTCCGGGGCTTTTCCAGACTAACCAATGCCTGCTGACTGAAAGTTGACAATGATGAAGTGTCAATAATCCCATTTATTAGAATGAATCAAGGGAGGCAGAATTTGAGTAACGAATTCTTTTCGGTAATTCTCATCGGACTCAAACATTACATGATGAGGAAAAATGCTAAATGTGCCGGATTGGGCTGCGTATTGAACACAATGTTTAATTTCACGGGTACAAATCAATAAATCACGGGGTCATTGTAGGTGGCAAGTATGTACAGGGAAAATCACATCCGAAGTTGTAGGCCACGGTAGGAGTAAAGGACGTACAAACTGTTTTTGTACGCATAATTCTGGCTTAAGATGGCGAATGTAGATGGCTTCCGCGATAGACAGAAGATGCATCCGGAATCCGCGAGTGAAACGTTCAGGAACAGTATAGATGACTCTAAAATCATTTTACGTTCCTGTGTGACTGCACTCTAGAAGGTGAAATAAGGTGGAACTGTTACTCGACCTCGCTTCGCCTTTGTAAAACCATTTTGGGATGTACATACTTGCCAACTACAATGACACTGTGATTTATTGATTTGTACCCGTGAAATTAAACATTGTGTTCAATACGCAGCCCAATCCGGCACATTTAGCATTTTTCCTCATCATGTAATGTTTGAGTCCAATGAGAATTACCGAAAAGAATTCTTTACTCAAATTCTGTCTCCCTTGATTCATTCTAATAAACGGGAATTTTTGGATTGCTGAGGATCAGCATTCCCCGTGATTCTGTCAATAATCCCTCAAATAGGTTTGTACCAAAAAGTTGTCTAATAGTATGTGCAAGTATAACCATTTGAAGGCTCTACTGGCTACATTGTGGTTATTTCGGTGAAGGCATCGCATCCTCCGCGTTTATGGACTGCTGCGTTCTCTGTTGGAATAGCTAGATCTGATTATTTGCGTCGGTAGCGTTCCGTGGTTATTGGACTACACGACTTGTCTTCAACCACATGCCAGGCGGCAATGAATTTATACGGGCTAAGAAGCGTTGCTTTACAAGTCCCGTTGGATGGTTGGTGGGAATATCGAAATAACAATAATAATCATAGTAAAACCTTGATACTTTACATATGAACTAAGGATTAACCTTTGCTCCGCTGTAGTCCTGCAGTCGGCTTAGATTCACAGCACCCACAGTTAACAACAAATAAATCCATGGTAAATCCCAGCTGTAGCAAAGTCAGGTAGCACTAAGTGACAAACTGTAAGCGCATGAGTGCGTCATCCAACCGTCTTTCAAATACTGTTAATGGAACAATGGAACAATGGTATATGACGGGTAAAAAAGCATACGCTTAACGAGTCCCGCAGGTTGGCAATAGAAATACCAACAAATTGGCAAACCACATAAGTGGTTGAAGTAAGGAGAGTCAGTGAGATAAAAGGTAGAAGTATAACAGTTTTAGGGGGATAAAGTGGTACGACGCAAAACTGGCTAAGAAATTGTTATCGTTGGTGATGGTAGCAAATAAAAATGGAGTACTCACCGGTTCGCACAGATTTACGACCGTGAATTTGGGGTGTAAATCCAAAGAAGCTGGTAAGCCTAAAAATATATACAAGCGTTTTCGTTCATAAAACAAAGCGCAGGGCGCTCAGTGCGACGTCCAATCGTTTTTTAAACGTATCTAATGTGGGGGCACAAACAACTGAGTTTGGAAGGGCGTTCCAGGGCCCGCAGACCCGGAGGGAGAAATAGGTTCTACGACAGTCTAGACGACTGTACTGTTGGCTCAGCTTTAAACTGTTACCGCGAAGGTTAGTGTTCGGGCTGAGCTTCAAGTGGTGGCGGCATACGTGACTGGGATCGCTCAATATCTGGTACACTAGTATGAGGTCTCCACGAAGTCGCCGGTACCGTCCGCTGAACACTCCGAGTCTCTCCAGTCGTTCCTGGTAAGGAGTGTGGCGCAAGCCCTTGACGATTTTCGTTGCTCGACGCTGTGGGGTCTCAAGCGCTGCAAGGTCACGTTTTAGCCAGGGTTGCCAGGCCTGGATTGCATATTCGACGTGAGGACGCACGTAGGCATTCAGCATCAAAGAGAAGATGGATGGATCCAAAATTCCGAATGCTCTTCGCAGGAGTCCAACGTGCTGGTTGCCCCTTTTAGAAGCGGAATCTGACTGTTTGGAACACCCGAGGTCTTCCTGTACCAGCACACCCAAGTCGCGTTCCTGAATGGTGGTCTTCAGATCGTGTGCCCCAAGCTTGTAGACGTGGACTTGTCGATGGTGGATATGAACAACGCGACATTTGTTCACATTAAACGGCAGGGGGTTTCTCACCGACCAATTCCAGGCTTCATTCAACTCACGCTGTAGGACTTCATGGTCGTGAGATCGTTTTATCGCCCGCCAAACCTTGAGGTCGTCCGCGAAGAGTAAGAATTTCGAGGTAATAACTCTTACTAGATCGTTAATGAAAAGCAGGAACAAACGAGGCCCAAGTACCGAACCCTGCGGTACGCCGCATCCCACTCGAATCGGATCGGAAAAGGATGATCGAACTCTAACTTCTAACTGCCGTTCAGAGAGAAAGTTACCGATCCATCCTAACAAAGGGTCTCCGATACCGTACTGTTGAAGTTTAATGAGCAGGATTCGATGATCCAGGCGATCGAAGGCTTTCGAAAAGTCCAGGAATGCAACATCGACTCCTGTTCTCTCATCGACAGTCTCGGTCCAGTTGTCACGAGCTATCAGCAGATTCGTCGTACATGAACGATGTTGACGAAACCCATGCTGTTCTGGCGCAATTATGCCGTAGTTTTCCAAGTATCCCATTAACGCATCTGCTATCACCGCTTCCATGACTTTGGCGATCACAGGCAGAAGCGTTACGGGGCGGTAATTGGCAGGATCCGATTGACTTCCTGCTTTGTATATGGGCGTTATTACACCTTGTTTCCACCTAGAAGGTACGATGTTCTCATCGAAACAGCGCTGAAAAAATGCAGCTAGTGGTTCGGCCAAGTGGATGGCAGCTACCTGTAATGTTTTCGGGTGAATGTTATCGGCCCCGGGAGAGCTGTGTGGACGCAAGGATAGCAGCTTTTGCAGCACCATTTCTGCAGTGTACGTGACGTTGGATAAAACGGACGGTGGGGTAACTAGTGGCGGAATATACGTCGAGGTTTGTACACCTTGGAAGATTGGGGAGTACTGGGCCCGTAATGCGTTGGCCGCCTCCTTCGCAGTATGTGTATACCCACTGGTCGTATTAAGTGGTGGGATTCCCCGTTGCACCTTGCGAAGTCCATTCACATGTTCGTAAAGAAGCTTTTTGTTCGAACAGAATCGTTTGGCTAGCTCCTGCTGATGCGTTCTCTTGTCTTCGCGAACCAAAAGCACACAGTAGTTGCGATGCGAAACGTATTCCGTCCAGTTTTCCGCGCTGGGGTTGCTTTTATACGTGCGCCATGCCCGATCCCTTAGAGTCATGCATTTTCGCGTCCGGCTTCGCAAGAATGATTTCACTGTGCGGGGATGTTGGGAAACTTTTGGTGTTGAGGCTTCTATGACTAGTGACGTGATGGTGTTCGCAAATGTCTCCCAGGCTAGTTCTGGGGTGCAGTTAGCTAGAAACGTCCAACTGGTATTCTCAACTAGAGCAGACAGAACGTGGTAATGGGTAACAGATTGCCTCGTTTCGAGCTCCGCAGCTGGATATTCGGCGTAGCAGATGTAGTCGAACTGCAATGTCACGTGATCGCTACGGCCCAAAGGACTGCACACCTTTAGTCCATCGACCATGAGCTCTTCGTTAGTAAGCACTAGATCTAATATCGATGGGTTGTTTCCTGTTCTGAACCTGGTTGGAACGGTGACGTGGTTATACAAGAAGGTGCTAGAGAGTAGCTCTTGCAAACATGCCTTGAACACTTCTGTCTCGGATGCTGGATTTTTCCAAGTCATGGGTGTTGAAATCTCCTGCAACGAGGATGTGGCTGTACTTCTGATTAAGCACGGAGCGAAAAGCGGAGATAAGTCTGTTGTCCCTTTCCGGAGTGGATTTCGGTGGTCGGTAAACCACATAGAGAAGGCATACGTCGGTGCGTTCCAACCACAGTTTGCACCAAAGGACGTCGGAGACACAAGTCTGGGGATCGTCTATGAGCTCATAACGAAGGTTCGTTCGGAAATAAATGAGCACGCCACCGCCCTTGCCCGTTCTGTCGTTCCGGAGAAGTGACATACCCGGTATGGCAATCTCAGCGTCTGTGATTTCGCCGCTCAGCCAGGTTTCGGCGATCATTATGATGTCTCTAGGCTCCGAAGCCAAACGGTGACGGAGTTCTACCAACTTACTTATGAGGCCTTGTGCATTAGTATACATGCAGGATAGTGCTTTTGTAACCAAGTGTGAGCTTGCACAGGTTGTGGTAGGAATGGAGTTTGTGCCGACCGTTAAGGGGTCGGCCATTAACCGTTTTTTTGTGGTGACGTTTGCCTTTGAGTTTGCTTTCGGTTAGACGACTGATCGCGGCCTTCCGGGCCCTGCTGGTCCCCCGTGTTCAGCCATGTTTCGTGGGATATTGCGGTTGTCGATAAATCCATGCCTTCACAAAGTCGCATGAGTGGATGGTTCAACAATTTGATCGCTCCCCGTGAGTCGTTGGTAATCCGTGGCAGCGTATCTGATGCCTTTAACCGAATTTCCGCTGGCAGCTTCATGCGGAATTTGGACCAGTTTTCCAAGGCGAGCGGTAACATAAACTCAGATTGAAGCACCACCTTCATAAGTCTGGGACCGTTCCCTTTGTAGTTGGGTGAAAATGGAATCGTGGTCAACCGCTTAGCGATGATATTATTGATGATTTCGTGGCGGATGTAACTCCATTGCTCCCGGTGCAGAGACGACTGATTCTGAGCGAGCATTCCACGGGTCACAGACACGAATGAAAATATTTCTGCAGGACTCCAGGTGGTTCTGGGAGTTTCAGTGAGTGGCCCCTCAGGGTTGTATTGGCGCTGAGGCGCAGTACAAGGCGGCACACATTATGTGAGTCTCGCAGAATCAAGTATGCCAGAATCAGTTCGCTTCATAGTCTGCGAGAGCTTTTGCTGAATACACCAAATCGTTGCAGCCACTTGGTATGAAAGATTACGCATTCCAATTACGTTCTTAGGTGCCCGACGTTCTGGCTGCTCCAATGCATTAAGGTCCTGTTTCAGCCATGGATGCCCTGAGAGGATCCGTTAAAGTGATCGACACCAACATGAGTGAAGCTCGGTTAAAAACCATCTCACACTGACAAAGTACACGCACACATTCACGAGCGATTCCGAGCAACAAGTATGCGTTTATCACGATTGCTGTGCAAATGGTACGCCAGGGCATTTGTCCGATCTCGGCGAATTCATGTGATCTCCAGGTCTTTGGCCCTGAATGGACGCGTTTAATATAGGTTCATGGATACGCACTGGGGTAAACTTTTGGTCAAATCGATCATAAGAAGAGTAGCTGAAGCGCATGGAAGTTGGGGGTTGCTCACCCAATGCAGAACACATTAAGATGCCCTTCGACCTCATGTGACCTCATCAGATGGAAATAGCAGTCCTCGAACCCGGGACAACGGAAATAGGAACCGGAATCTCTACCTCTTGAGCTACCGGGTCATGGACCCCGATACTCACTGACGTGAACCATAGTCAATCAGTTTTATTGAGAGTGTAATGCAAATGCGTCACAAGTTGCCACGTAATTAGCGCTTCAGAATTACACTTCCGATCCACCATTAACCATCTTAACAAGCGACCATGTGGTATAGGAGTAGTGTTATCGGCTGACACCCTAAAGCCCATGGTGAGTTCAAACGATCACGAAAGGGACTGTGGATCATTTTGTCGCGATTGAAATGCACCAGACATCTATCTCCAACGTCATCTTTAATGAATAAGGAAGACACAAGCACACATTATCAGATAAATCGAAGTGGGCCTCAAGGTCCACGACATGAGAACAAATGCTGTTCATCGAGGGTGAGTCAGTCTAGTGGATCGTACCATCCGCCCAGCCAGCGCGATGCCTAGTTTACCTCAAGCTAAAGAATTATGTAGCTCTAAACAATACACTCATAAAACGTAGCCTGTGAGATTACTTCGTCATTTTGTTCACTATTATCAAGTACAATCACATTCAACATTAGAACATATGCAGCGGTAATTGGAGATACCAAGACTCATGTGCTACCATGGTAGGCTTATTGCGCCTATCAGCTGTATTTGAATGCACAGCTATGGTCGTTCGCGACAAAATTATCAAAGGTGGTGTTCCATGTTCAAACTGTTGCAAACTTTTCCTTGCGAACTACGGTTCACAGAAACCTAGCGAGGCGAGATTTTATAACAACAAACTATATTCTCTCCGGTCTTGCTTGGAATGCAGTCTATCCCACTGATAAAAAGCGTGCTCTTAATAAGTCTGCAGTATTAGCGAACACTAGCCTAAGTTTAGGTATGATCACCAAAATTACCACAGTGAGGGCAAGCAAATTACAGCGCGATTATCTGACTTTCTTAAAAACCCACAAAGTTGGTTGCACCGCATTTATGAGTTGTCAACTAGAGATGAATCATCCCACATGCGAGAACGTGATCGCACAACGTAAATACACTTGAAACACCCACGTGAGTTTACGTGTACACGCATGGGCTAGGCGTGGCGAAGTGAGCGATTTAGGTGACACTTCGCTTGAGTGGTGTACTTATGCTGTGAAGCATGCCTCAAAGTTATCAGCTGCTTCTTTGCGCTGTGTGACGCAAACGTAATAAAATGTTACTCGTGCTAAGCGGCTGGGCAATTTATCCAGTTCATCCGGTCCAGATTTTAACAGTTCATCGTCTACGCATAATGTGCTTAGACATCAAGATAACGAGATCCATCTGTTCCTCTCCAAAAGCATATTAAGCCATACACAGAGCGTCCAACGAAACTGCCATGATTCAGATTATGTGGAAAAGAACTACGTTACTTAGTAAACGCAGCAGTTTCGCCAGAAGAGCGGTTGAACGCAAGCAGTTGTGGGGTATACATGCGTGGATAGCCTTCCATGAAAGAATGATGAGTCGCTTTCTTGTGATGAGAAGCGTTGTGTGAGAAATGAGTAAACTGTTGTCATAAACATGTAAGGTGAGCAGTCTACTGATCTGCCGGATGTACTGTTGGTTACAAGATTAGAAATGGAAAGACAAGAGAATGATTGAAGACAAATTACTTTCCCATTGTGTACTTCAAAGGCTGGAGTAAATTACCCCGAAACAATAAGCCTCCTCGTACTTTGCAAGGATTTAAAGTGGCTTTTAAGAGAAAGCTCACTGTGGAAAACCTTATATTTATGTCGTGAATATTAGTCTTGGGATATTACACACGAGAAGGATATCGACAACCTGAGATTGTTATCGCATCTGCGCCGTTACACGTGCAAACAGTGTCAATGTGTCCCAAGCTAGAACCATAGGGTCTCCAAAGCTCTCATTACAGAAAAAGTGTGAAATAAATTCCACAGTAAATCAGGGTGATGCGCTTGGTGTAACGCCTAACTTTTGTATCAGTACTACCGCATTCCGATGCACAGCACTATCCTATCCCTGAAAGACAGAGAGGAAGTGGTCAGTTGATGCTTAACCAGTCGGCTCACTCACTACACCTTCTCGGTTTGAGCAATACAGAAGTCGAATTTGATACAAAGGAAGCTCATATTCACCCCGAATAAGCAGTTCGCTAAAACTTTGGCATTGCGTTGACGGATAGCATATTCGCACAAGAAGTAAAGCCTTTCTCCTTAACTCATCGCAGAGGTTCGATTCAGTGTGACGGAGCAGTCGCCTAAGCACATGACTAGAGAGGTAGATGGTTCGCCATGTTTTGCGTACAAATTTGATGGGAAAGAGACAATGAATAACACGCTAAATGATCACCCTTGAAACACGGTCCTTGCCGTAACGCCTTGGACAATTACACTTTATTTGTTACACTTTTTCCTTTGGGATACACTTATTTTTGCGCGACAGGAGCAAACGGTGTTCCCTACCGAGCATTTGAAACTTGGTAAAACAGTAACAGCACCATACAAAGCAATCAAACACCTATGTGTGTGTGAGTTGCTGTATGAACATGAAAGACACTTCAGACTCCATTTGGAATGACAAAGTGCTTACCTCCTTTAACATACTAGGAATGTTGCACTGATAGGTAGAATATACATGACTACTTGCTACATATTGGCTCCATCCACTGAGGTGTCCCAGCTTTAAACCTTTCCTGGGCGGTTAGCGATGGCAATGAAAGCGGTGCACATCATTATTATGAAGGATCCGGCTATTGCGTGACCTGTGCGTCATCTTATCTTCTGATATTCACTGCACTATCAGAACCATAATCTAGTATATGTTAATGTCATGCAGTGCGGCAGATAGGGCGAGATTTGGTGCCCTGTATGTTCCGAAAAATTATGGCGTCGGCTTCAAGTAAAGACCACGAGAAGTATAAAATGCCCTACGGTTTGGCAAAACTACAGTAAGCGATGATTTACCCTCTCGCTAAACCTTCGCTTTGGACAAGTGTAATAAGCGAATCATTACACACTAGCGTTTTCTGTACTACCGAAAGCATAGAATTAGGGGAAAGATATTTGGAACACTGTTTACTTCCACAGGGAATGACGGGTTTTTCACTCACAGTTCACTTGGAGAAGAAGGTTTCAGTTTCCTTGATGAGAATTGTGCGAAACAGGTAGTTCATGAATTTAGCTCAACCGACTGCATACCGATATTTGATATTGTCTAATCGTACAAGCTTGTTCCTTATCTAGTTACACCGTTTCTAGCACTAATATTACGCTAATTTTCCATACCTAGGTCGTTGTCATCTTGTGAGTGGCTTCAATGAAATAGCAAACGCACAGCATCGCTACATGCAGTAATTGCAAATGCAAACTGCAGTTGATAAGATGCGGTTCTCTGTGATACCGGTAAGTGCAAAATGTGTGTCCCACAATATTCCAATCGTTGGAGGCTCAAAGTACCTGTGTCACTGGACACAAGCTGTTCCTAAATGACTCATAACTCAATTACTCTGAGACCAACTTGGTTGATTAAATCGGTGAGTTATTATTTCAACTTCTCAGCTACTTCTTGCAGTGACTGTAGCCAATCGGGATGTTGCGCTTTACAAGCTTTTCGGGTGCACCTTACCGCAGTCCGAATGCATACCGTCAACACATGTTCTGTTCGTGATGAGTTGGTGAATGCCGGTGTGAAGAATCAAAAACCTGTGCCTCGTTATCGGCCAACACAATCAGACATTTAACACAGCCCAGATGTTTTAACATCAACACATTGTACACGTGGCTCACTCAGAGCACACATCCGAGTTATAACCGATAGCCTAAACTAGATGCGGTTAAACTGGTGGCTGTCTTGAGCAGCGAATTAATAACATAGAAATACGAGACCATGGTAAAATTCGCAACGTCATCAAACCGGTCACTGTATTTATCATAGGGTACCAAGGGTGGAGTTCTCAACGGGAATTTACCTTGAAAGTTCAGTAAAAGCGAAGCATGCGTACCTAGGTAACATTGCGTTGTTTGACAAAATGGTTCGCATCTAAAGACGTAGCGGCAAATAAACTGCGCCCAAGCTTGGAGAAATAATGACTAATCCTATGAACGGAGGAGAAATACCACTGACGGACCGAATAAATTGCAATAAAATATGCTCTCTAATGAGGAAAGCACTAAATATGCGCACAAAGGCACCAATGTCACAACCACGTGTTCGTTAATGCTGCAACTAACATAGACGCGATATACAACTGAGTAGAAGCTAGGGCCCACATTCTGACACGCACACAGACACTAGTGAACGCGGTATTTACATTAGTTTGGAAACACCCTACATTAAATCATCTGCCCTAAACTTCAAACTCACGACCAAACAAAAGAGAAACTATTAACTGCCACTTCTTTAGTAGCTGAAGTGGTGTCCGACCGCACAATTGTGCAGATAGCGTAACCTGCTATCTCAGCTCAGAAGCTAATACAAGGGATACCGGCCTTACGATGTGAACCTGAGGGAGGTTTGGAAATGTTCTTTTCCCATTCGACAACCTGGAACCGCGAAAACGACCACAGTTCAGGTAGCTGGTACGGTCATCCTTTTGACAAATACCAGAACTATCCGATTCACCAGAACATTTAACGGAAAGGAACAGTTATGTTGGAAAATATGCAACAAATCAAACGCCGGCTCATATCAGAAAATTACTAAAGTTGTCCACCTTGTAGTTTAACTGTTGATAACATTACTGTCCAAACCTTGTCTTTTTACAGGCACCCGTCGCTGATCTCTTACTCCTAATGGATGGTTATAGGGATTGAAATTACCGTGAACACGAATGACATACGTGTCGCGACTAATGCTCACAGGTATATGGCGGCGAAAAAAGAGCCGAAGCTTGACATATCCCATCGGATGATTGGTTGAGGTGAGCAAAATGAAAGGAAAAACAGTAACAGCAACTAGTGAATAACCACAAAGTATCAACTTGCAGGTTACAGTGTTCCGCTTTTGAGCGGTCCATCCTTGGTTTTATGTAGTATCCAAGGTCAAAGGCTAGGATTTTCAGGCTAAATGGTGGTGGGTTGAAATGTTTTTTTTGTTTTTCTGCTGTTTGTCTGGGTTATTTGGGTTACTTAATATATTATGGTTCGGTCAGCGCAACATCGACGCGAGCCTTAACTACGAATAACGTGGGGACTGAAATAACAGCTTCTGAGACAGAATTCCACGTGTGGCAAAAACGCAGTGAGAAGAAGTTTCTTCAACAATGCAACCGGCTGTATTGTTCTACCAACTTGAGATAATGACCTCTCAGTTTGTTGTTGTGACTCCATCTAAACAGGTGATGGCACAGATGATTAGGGTTGTATAAAATCTAGTAAATCATGATTAGATCAGCACACAAAGGCCGATAGTATCCGCTGAATATACCTAGCAATCTGAGGCGCTGTTCATTTGACAAGTGGCGCAGCCACAATACGTTTTTGGTAACCCGACGTTGCGGATTCTCCAAGGCCGTGAGATCCCGGTTTAACCACGGGTGCCATGCTTGAACTATATATTCTACGGGAGGACGTATATAAGCTGGACGTAGCTGACGGAAAATAGACGGTTCCAAGCGTCCGAATGCACTCTGTAGAAACTCCACGACTTGGATCCCCTGCATCGATGCTTTTTCAGACTTTTTCGAACAGCCGAGGTCTTTCTGGAGCAGCACACCTGAGACCTTTTTCGAGAAAACAGTGTTGCAGATCCTGGTCCCCAAACTTATAACTGTAAATCATTCGGCTCTGTAAATGCAACACTCGTCATTTAACCACATTGAAATGAAGGCGATTTTGGACCGATCATCCATAAATCTCAGCAAGATCGTTTTGCAGCTGGATACAGTCTTCTGGAGCTCTGATCACTCGCCAAACTTTATTATCATCCGCGTAGAGTAAACAGAATGATGCGATTTGGCTCACTAGATCGTTAATGAAGACCAAGAATAGACGGGGACCCAGTACTGAACCCTGGGGCCCACCGCATTCGATAAGAATTGGGTCTGAAATGGATTCACGTACTCTCATCTTTAGACGCTTATGGAAGAGAAAACTGTAGATCCAGTCGAGCGAATGGTCCCCCAGGGCCACATCCTTGCAGTTTGGCGAGAAGGATACGATGGTCCAAACGGTTGCATTACTTAACAACGTCAAGGTAAGCCACATCGACTCCTGCACCAACATAGAGGGTTTCAGTCCGGCTGCCGCTTACTAACAATAAGTTCGTGGTGTACGAATGCTAAGCTATGTGACCATAACTGTCCAGATAAGACATGAGTGGATGGACAATGATAGACTCAATAACTTTTCAAAGAACTGGCAGAAGAGTCACTGGTCGATAAGTAGCTGAGTCAGAAGGACTAACTCCTTCGTAAATGGGAGCTATTATCTCGTGATTCCCCATTGCAGGAAAGCACCTCCCGTTATGACAATGCTGTAGCGGCCGCACCAAGGGTTCGGTCAAAACATTAGCCGCCCCAAAAAGCGTCCGTGAGTGGATGTCGTCAATTCAAGGACAGCCATGCAGACGCATGGATAGCAGCTTTTTCATCAAGGTGTCTGCCGTAAAACATTAATGAGTGTGTCCTGGAGTAGGCACCATAGTTTTCAAAGGTTCAGGAGACCAAGGGATACAATGAAAGATCGAGCATATCGTTGTTGTAGAATATTCGACATTACTTTGGCAGTCCGAGTTAGACCATCTACTGTTTGAAGACGGGGAAATCCACTTTTCACTTCGCGAAGGCTGTTCAGTTACTTGTACTGGAGCTTATGCTTGGAAGCAAATCTCTCTGCTAAAGCCTGTTGATATACTACTTTGTCCTCGCGCACCGGTTATGTACCGTGGTTCCGGCGGACAACATGGGCATTTCGGATATTCGGAATCGACTTGGTATTGTGGACAAACCACGCCACGATACACATCACCATGCATCTGCATGTCCTACTCCGTATAAACGATGAAAGATTTCTTAAACTGATAACCTTGCTTTCTCATGCCCGACAAACCAAAGTGTTATACTTTCTGATGATACTTTACCAGGAAAAATCCCGTGTATCCTCGGTTGGGAAACTCTAGTCGATCGCTTCAACAAGCAGTAATGGTACCCTACCTTGTTATGGTCCTTGCCGTTTGTTCTGTCCTCGGGGTATTCAGCGTAGCACGTGTACATGAATTGCAAGGTTGTATGAGCACTGCGGCCTAGAGGAACATGAATTATCACACTCTCTCGATTATCAGAGTTCTTCATTAGTGAATATCCGGTACAGGATGGATGGCCTGCTTTTTCCACATGAATCTACTGGGTGAAATGACGCGGGCGCAAGACGACAAATTTGAGACAAGATCATGTAGGTCAGCTTTGAATTGCTCTCCTGGTGTTGCCTGGAATCCGAGAGCAAGTTAGTTGAACTCGCCGGCGACTAGAACGCGACTTTACTTCCTGGTTATCACCTGCCCCAACGCAACCACCAAGTTACAGTCCATCTCAGGTGTAGACGATAGGAGTCGGTAAACAACAGCCACTGAGCCAAGGTCATTCACCCTCAGCTGTAAGATACACCAAATGTAATCAGGTACCTCGGTATACGAATAGTGTATGGGTTCACACTGGCGGTTGTTACGAAAGTAAAAAATACCCCATCACCTTTGTTAGCTCGTGCATTCCGGACAACGGACATACCTGCTAGCGTGATTTCCGCATACGTTATCTCACACCGTAGCCATATTTCTGTGATAACGATGAGGTCCCAAGCTACTGACACAAGTCGAAGTCTTAATTTCACTAATCTGCTGGGCATCTATGTATATGCATGGTAGCTTCGCTGAAACCAGGAGCGTGATTGATTGGTGAATGAGACAAGTGAATGTATACCGACCGGTGAAGAGTCGGCGGATAATCGTTTTTTAGATCACTTATAAGCTCTGGAGATGAAGTTGGGATATATTCTTGCATCAGATTCTCCGGATCCCGGTGATCGCTAGTGTCTTACTGTGTCGCTTCGAGTGTCATGCCTACCGTTGAAACCGTCAACGCGTCGGATACTACAGTGGGTGCTTTCATTGGGGGTGGCGCCCCTTGGTATGTCATCAGAACTTGGTTGGGTTGCTGCGGTTTCCAGTTGAATTGCAGTTGACGACAGGTCACGGAACTTAGTCGAATTCTCTTGAGGAAATTTGCTGTTACTTCAAACTGCAAGACCACTTTTAACAGCCTGGACCGCACCCCTTGTAGTTAGGTGACACAGGAATCCTTGCCAAGGAGGTAGGGAAAACATTTTCAAAAGTGCCTCGCCGATGTAGCACCTGCTTATCATCAGTGGAGGAAGCTGCAAGTTCCGGAACACCGTAAGCAATCACAGTACTCGTAGCTCCCATTTTTCTGTCTTCAGCTGTTAGTGGGATTCGCTGGACGTTCTTTCCACTGGACGTTAAGTAGAATGTGGACTTCACTTGTGGCCTTGCGGAGTCGATTCGCAGACCTCCCGAACTAATCGGGGTTCACCGTAATGCAGTGAGTTCGGGTAACGCACAGTGCATTTTAATGTCGCGAGATCAGCATACAGATCCATCACCGTACCGATGGAACTCCATTGATTTCTGTCAGCTGTTAGCTTACCCTTAATTGTATTGAATTTGGACTCGGGGACATTAATGCACACGAGGTTCAAGGCACTATGCTTGCGCCTGGTGACTATTGGATTAAAGCCTTAGTTCCCCGTGCTTTTGCTGAATTTGTGGAGAGCACTAGTAGAGGCCACTCGTGTTGCGACAATTCAGTTTTCCTCAATCCGGCCACTAGTATACCTGTGCTCTTTCTGGTGTTTGCTTGCCGAAAACCGATACGTATGGTGCTTTGTTTCTCACTATGGTGGGTTAACTATAGCTTTGGATCCCGTGTGTGGCGAACGAAGTATTGGGTGAGACACATTGCAAAGAAGTTGAAACGGGCAAGCTGTATGCAATGTTTTACTTGTGGGGGAGAGAGAAGTGAAATTGTACTGTTGGAGACTGAGACTTTGATGCGAACTTAGGACGCCTGGTTTTTTCTTCGGTCTGCATGGGGAATTTGGAGTGCTTTTTTCACAAACGTGCAGATCCTATTCTTTCCATAGGTACAATTGAACGATGGCATATCAAGCGTAAAAAATCGGATGATTAACAAGTACCTTAGGATGGCCAGAATGAGAATAAGTTGGTGAAAAGATAACAAAGTGATAAAATGCAAATTGTTTTGTTGTACCCAAAATAGTGTTCACACAGAGGCATGCAGAAAGGAGCCAACCTCAATTGTGCAGGTTAATTCCGGTCGTGCAACCATAGTCACATTATATCCTTTGTTCATGTGCAAAGGTTATATCTCGAAGTTTAGCTGTGGTAGGAGAGCTTCAAGTCCATGTTGAAAACAGATAAAGTGGGGCCGGAAACAATGTAATGTGGGTGGGCATTCCATGGCTGGCACACACGAAGAGAGTAGAACTTTCGTAGACATTGTAGCCGACTATATTGCGTGGCCAACTTGATTTGGTGGCCCCTCAAATTCATGTTGTGGCAAAGTTCCAGTACGTGGCTGCAGACATGGTTGGGGTTCCGCAAAATCTGGTAGGCTAATATTGAGTCACAATCTAAGCACCGATATCGGCCGCTGTGCTGTCGTCCTCAGCCAAAGTTGATATGGAAGATGGAAAAACCCTTTAACGTAATTTGTGACTCTTCGCTGTGGAGTCTCGAATGCCGCGAGATCTTGCTTGTGCCAGGGCTTCCAGGCCTGAATTGTGCGTTAAACATGAGGACGCACGTATGTGTTAAGAAACTGCGAACAAGCAGAGGGATCAAACTGCCCGAATACCCTCTGCAACATGTCAACATGTTAGTTTCCAGTTTTTACGACTTCTCGGATTGTTTTGGGCATCCGAAATCCGCCTGGACTATTACCCCAAATTAGCGCTTCTGCGTGGCTGCTTGTAGCACATGGTCTCCAAGCTTGTATATGATGTTCAGCTGGTGACGAATGTGAACCGCTACATACTTAGATTAATTAAATTGGAGCAGCTTGTGAAATGACACTGTCGCTCAACAGTTGCACGATTGCTTCCGTTAGTCTTTGACACTTCTTTGGAAGCACAGTTAGACAGCTAAAAACTGAGATAGCACCGCGTACTTGGCAGAACCAAAACGCCTCTTTCGTGCTACTGTACCGTTTCATTCTTAGCGGCCCCATCCGAAGATACCAAGTGTAATATGATTTCGGGCAGCTGCTGCACACTAGCTCTATGCGCAATTGCACGTCGCTTATTCTACACGCACATCATATCTTGTTCTATGCGAATTTAATTCATATTGCTTTTAGGTCCCGTTTGCGTGAGTCTAAACTGAATAGCGTTGCCTGATCTTACTGTAGCTTTGTAAACGATACGGTGCAGTATACTTCTTCTGTCCTGTATTTGCAACCGAGGCTGTGACTTCTCTGACCACGTTCGGAACAGCCATATCTCTTTACTCGCCGCATCGGATGATATCAACCGGAAGTAATTTTTCAATTTCGCGTGGTTGCAACCTCCGTGATTCTATTTGCAAGAGGTTCAAGGAAATTGGTTGATATGACAAGCGACCACTAGTTAAAACATACGCATGAGACTCATCATGATCATCATCATACACGTTAGCTAGAGGTGAGGAACACCTCGGCTACTGTGCCGCAATGCACAGAAAAAAGGAAAAAATTGCAACTGGTGCAAGCCGGCCAAGATACCGGTAACGGATGGGCATCGTTCCGGTAAACTACCGGCCGGCTAATGTGCATCAAAAAATACTATGCAAAATTATATAAGGCTAAATAATGAGATCGTGGTTGGAGGGGAGGCTAAGAGGGATGGAGTGGGACAAAGAAACTCACAGCACGAGCGCCACTGAGGTCGGCTCCTAGCCATATCAGCAAGTGTGTCTAACCAAACGTGTTCATCGTCTTTCGGACCCCAACCAGGGAGCCGTGACGCTACAACCGACACCAGCTCAGAAGTGAGGGCCTTCATTCCTCTCGACCAAGTCATCGCTTGGCCACCCCTCCTCTTCTTCCATCCACACCCCCGGCGCGCAAACAACGCACGTCGCGGGAGTCGGTGGGCTGGCATGCGTAACACGTGGCCGAGCCATCGGAGCCTGGTGCGTGAAATGACGGTGCTGAGTGGTTCATTTCTTTTTCCTGTGCCGTAAACAAGGCATCGAACACGCTCGTTGCTAACGCGGTGTTCCCACCAGATGTGAGCTAAATTACTAAGGCACCGGTGGTCGAAAGTAACTAGCCTCTTCAGGTCCGCTGCTTTAAGCGGCCAGGTTTCACAACCGTACACTAGGGTCGAACGTATCGCTGCGTTGTACACTCTACCCTTCACGGCAAGAGTGATGTCGCGCCGGCGCCATAAGTGGCGAAGGTTAGCAAAAGCTCCCCGTTGGGTAGTTTGTTGGGTATGGCGAACTAATAGTAATAAAGCAGTACTTTAAATATAGAAGAAGTACTTGTCGCTTGCATCGTTGTAGTTCTACAATCCGCGTAGTGTGCCACAGTCCCACCAGCATCAGTAAGAAAATCAAAAGCACACTTCAGCAGTAGGATGGAGACATCGGGCTAAGTAACGAAGTGTAAGTGGATGAGTGCGTTATCCAATCGTCATTTAAATTTTGCTAGCGTCGGTGCAGAGATGACCGATTCGAAAGGAGAGTTCCACGAGTGACACGCGGACATATAAGAAATTCCTGTGACGCTCCGGACATCTATATTGTTCTGCTACTTTCAAGGTGTGACGTCTTAGGCTTGTATTGCTGCTGATTTGCAGTAATGGCTTACAGGAATTGGATTATGTAAAAATAAGTGTGCCATTATAAGATCGCTTCGTAATCTGAAATATCGTCATTTGAATACCCCCCCCCCATCGTTTCCCCCTCTGTCCGTGTGAGAGATTGCCCATTCTTATTACGCACTTGGATGCCTAGCTTGAGACTGCACCAGTGCATTGAGGTGGTGTTTCAGCCAAGGATGCTAGGAATGAGTTGCACATTCGACATGGGAGCGAACATACGCACTGAGAATTTGGCTGAAAATAGAGTGTTTATTGGTCCGAATGTCCGTCTCAACAGATCAGCGTGTTAATTACCAGATTTTGAGGCCTTTTCGGACTACTTGGAGCAACCCAGGTCCAATACAATCCAATAGTGTAAAATATTAAATGCGCGCATGTGTTAGTTTACTACAACCTCACCTTTAGCACGCTCCCAATCATTGTCATCCCTAATTCAAACTTTCGAGTGAAAATTATTTCATTCTGGGATCATTGCATTAAAAGTAATTTGTTGAAAACCAAATTTTGAGTTTCAAATGATACGTGACTTCCATTTTCCAGTGCTTACCAGTCGGTGATCACAACAGCCAATTTCAGGGCCTATGAGCCGCAGCTATGCCCTTCTTGGTAGGTGATCAAGTATGGTATGGTGTTAACCACTAACATTCCAGAAGAACATGTGTGACGTTACCCAACGCTCGGACGTCCAAGTTAGCTTTTTAAAACGTTAGTAATATGTTTAGTAGGTCGTATGGTAGAATAGTTATTTGGATTACAACTCATTGTCTAATCATAGGCAAGTTTTTCGAGGGACACTAACGCAAGTTATTAGACTGGCTCACCTTTCTTGTTTTGGTCACAGACAACAAGGTGTGTGGTAGGCCCTGTCCTCAGCTAGAAAAGCTACGATACACTGGAAATAGGCGAATCTTTATCCCATGGAAATGCAAGGAAACAATGTTGCGAATAGTACTCTTTTCGATAAATCTCCTCAGGCATTGACAATTATAAAATGGAAAGGCACAAAGCAAATGGCTGATGAAGCCAAAGTGGTGGGAATAGTGGAATCACGACAAACAGAAACTCAAAATATCGATCAACAAAATCCATTAACAACACATGTGACAAAGCATGTGTTAGTTGATCAGTGGAATGCCAAGTGCATCATCCGACCACTGTAGGTGCCCGGAGTGGTAAAAATTAGTGAGCTAACTGGGGCTAGGGTAGAAGAAGCCCTTGCGGCAAACCCTTCTGTTTGCATACTTCCGGTTGAAATATCCTAATCGCGATCGCTTCGGCCGTCCGTAAAATTTGCATTCTTAGATCTTTAGTGTAACGTGGTTGTATTACGTAAAGTAATTGGAAGGCATCAGCCGTCCTAATTCGGTGTCCGCTTTCCACCAGATGTTCCAGGATGGAACTGTTGGGGCGATTGACGATACCTTTCCGCAAAGCCGCTCGGCAGTGCTCCGCAATGCGTTTAGACAGACGCCTGGTTGTGTGTCCCACGTACCTCGCACCACAGGCGCAGGTAAACTGATATAAGATGTAAGATTGGGACCGAACCAGAAGTCTATCTTTAATGCCTTGGGCTATAAAGGGAGCTGTTTCCGCAAGAGCGTGTGGGCATGCGGCTGGGAAGGTTCTAGCCACTGCGGTGGAAATCCTTCTGGTCAACAGATCAAAGGCAACATCACCTTTAAAGGGAACTGATAGAAACACGTCCTTCTTGGGGACAGTAGTAATCCCTTCAGGGCTATGGCGGATCACTGCATACTTTTTGAGGATGCACTTAGCATTCCACCGATCAACTAACACATGCTTTGTCACATGTGTTGTTAATGGATTTTATGGATCAATACTTTTGTGTTTCTGTTTGTCCTGAATCCACTATTCCCACCACTTTGGCTTCATCAGCCATTTGCTTTGTGCCTTTCCATTTTATAATTGTAAATGCCTGAGGAGATTTATCGAAAAGAGTACTCTTCGCAACATTGTTTTCTTGAATCTTTATCCTTTATCATCCGGAAATCCAGCTCTTAACGGGTATCGACCTGGAGATTTCCTCGTGTGATGTGTAAACTTTTGCCAAACTACAGTTTCATTTCTTCACAGGTGGTGTGTTTGTCTCATCTTGGCCAATATTTTGATATACACACACATTCGGATTGCAACCCAAACACTGTCTCTTTCGCTCCCGGACCATTCTTGCCCACCTCGCGCTAGCTAACCATTGTTTGGTGCTCTTTAACTTAGAAAGCTTGTACATTTCTGCAATATACGTATATGTCGTTTGTGTTTATTCGTATTTCTACCCTTGCTATACAGTTGGCTGGTTGTGCGAATATAGTGCCCGTCCATCGATTGAGTCATAATCGGAAGGCCAAAAGAAAATGTAACGTCGTGCCGTCTTGGATGTTTTCAAAAAACGATTAGATGTTGCTCTTAGCTCCCAACATTTTGTTACCTAAACTCCCCTATTGTGGATTCCGCCAAGCATGCTTTTCAACAGGATTTATGTATCAAATGGACCTAAGTAAGTGACCATATTTTACTTTTCTCACTCCTTACCTCAATGATCACTGCACCCCAGTGGCTTTCTGAACGTTTACGCTCGATAATTTATTTTAATTTTACACTGATTTTAATTATCAAACTATTCATCTCGACAGACGTTCGATAGATGACCCAGACATATTTTGATTTCATCATATTCACCTCAACCATCCTACGGGACGTGTCAAGCACTTGCTTTTATCCCGTGATAAATCATTCTTCAGTGTTCATTGTTCATCTTGTTTTGGATTGCACACCATGCTAATTTGAAGATTAGATCGGAATCTTAATCGTGAAACACGCGATAGGTCAAGTCAAATTATGCGTTATCCACCCGTACGGGTGCATTTGCTGTATTGCTTGCTATTAATGTGCCGTTAGTTCAATAAGCTATGCATTTGAGCAATGGTGCTTGGCTAGTTCGTGACATGATGGCACTATTATAACTGCATTGCCTACTTGGTTTTATGACTTGATGTAAAAGAGAACGGTAGCCTGCTCATTTTTGTGAATTGATAAACTCGCTTGGCCTTCACACTTTGACGAAAAATGATGCGAAAGTTACCTTGATTGCCATGCACACCCAAACGGGGATATGAAGAGCCAAACTAATTGGTTAATACCCCAAAAACAGAAGTCGTCTCGAAAAAGACACCGCATATTTTCGTTAGCAAGTGACAAAAAATCAAGATTTCTGAATGAAACCTACTCTTGTACTTTGTTTCATAGTGACAGTTCTAGAAGCATTCAACTCTTTAGTCTAAAAGTCCAAAAAATCAGCCAGTTGAGTTTACAGCAACGTTATCGAGTTGCAGACCATCCATTAGAAGTAACAATGCACAATTATTTATACCGGGTAAAAAAGCAGTTGCTTGACAAGTCCTGCAGGGTGGTGGGGCAGAAGTACAACATCAAAAGACATTTGAGTTGTCTGGTTGAGCGCTTATCAAGCAAATAGGCCGCTGAATAATAATGTAAGTGGGAATTGCATGCGAAGAACGTGGCAACATGGGGGCAGTTATAGTTCATGTCCTCGTTGAGTAAAGTAAAAACAAGAATACTCTATTCTGTACTGCCTCGTCATGTTTATGTGAAATATTAATCCAGCTTGAAAGGATAATTAAGATATTTCAAAGTAGTACAGTTTACTCAACAAAGGGTTGGGGGCCAAGGGCAAGATCCAATCATTTTTTGAAAATTTCCAAGGTGGGGGAGGAAACAAGTAAGTATGGGAAAAAGTTCCAGGGCTGGCAGACCCGAAGAGAAAAATAATTCTGCCGGTATTCCCAGCGGCTATATCGTGCATTCAACTTCAGAGGGTTACCTCTGAGATTGATGTTATGGCTGAGTTTCAGCATGTGACGGCATACGTGATTAGGGTCACTCAATATTTGGTAGACTATTATGAGATCATCGCGCAGCCTCAGGTACCGGCCACTGAAAACAGTGCTTTCAGTCTTTGCTGGTAGGACAAATTTCGTAGGCACGAGTTTCTTTGTGGCCCTGCGTTGTGGTTTCTCTAGCATTTATAAGTCACACTTCAACCAAGGCTGTCTAGCATGAATGGCGTATCCAACGTGAGGTCGCATCCTGGGGAAGATGGATAGGTCGAAACTCCCGAATGCTTACCGCAGCCAGCCGACTCTTTTCGCAGCTGCCCCTGACGGCTTTGAAGAGTTAAGGTTACTTTGCTAGTTATTACAGAAATACACCAGACGGAGCCCAAACCTATTGTAGAGGGGCCGCTTCCAAGAATGCCTCGGGGGAGCTCTTCGGAGCTAGCTGAGAGCGGATCGCGAAAGACGGCTAGCGACGAGCTTGGGCCCGGAACTACGGAGCGGGAATATGTGGACAGCGCAATAAATCAGACAAATACGCCGCTAGCGCAGCCCACAGGACCGAGGCCGAGCCGACTGACACAGCCCAGAACAAGCAAGTCAAGAGCTCTCGAACGACTCCTGGCCGATCCAAATCGGGTGCAGAGAAGCGGAGATCGAGGCGAAAACAGGAAGGCGGATCTTCCAAGTCAGAGCTCCCGAGGCGAAAGGACTGGCTCGCCTCTAACATCCGTACCTGTGTTGCGTGGTGGGACGGAAATCTAGTCGATATTCGATGGCGCGCGCGAGACCCTCATGTGCCCATTTTCGGTGTGCAATAAACGTCTACCCCCCTGTCTTGTCGTTCTCGCTAAACTATGGCTACGTATTAGAGATAGTGAAGATGCGTGAGTCAGTCTGCTTCACAGTAAATGCATCTTACATCTTTCCAATCCGTTTTAGGGAAAATTATCTTCCGCTGATAAGAGGTTCCGGAATTCTTTGAGTGTCCCATACTGAAAGACTTCACATAGAGTTCTTTGTCCGCACTTACTCGGGTTCTTCTAAAATAAGCGTCAGCCTTAGGCTGGCTGGTCAAGTCATCTCTCGAGACACTTTTGACCATAGTGCAGTGTGAAGCACACTTTCATCTGCAAAACCACTGCAAATCCAACACAAGCCTATCAATTTACTATGAGATTTAGTTTATCCTTACCTATGATCCGGACCGCAGATCAGTCGATTGGTATTATATTAGTATTAACCTACGCCGTTGACCAAAATAGCTTGCAGCAACAAGGTCATTATCGCTGGAATTTTACATGCAGGTTGTTCGGTTAACGGGATTGAAGAGTAACCAGTGGTACGTTGAAACCGATTATCTAGAAGGACAGTCTGCATCATTATGGTCGGCACTTTGCTACCGTGCTCAACATACGCCTAATCAACACTGTGTACACGATAAAAATGCAAATTATTGTGGATTATGTTGTCGAACGCACCATCATCCAAAGCAGTACTATTAGCATGTCCAAGCAACAGTATCTATTCCTATACAAACGAGACCTGCTTTTCCAATTCAGTGCTAGAGACCTAGCTTCATAATATTCAGCTTACTGTGTATGTCGCGAAACTGCGGATAACGGACCAAAAATGAGCCTGCCGAGTAGCTAATCGCCAATTACCAATTGTCTGAGGGATACTTACTTACCGAAGTTTCCCAACCCACCAGTGTCGGAGATATTGATTGAACGTGTGTATCATAGTCAACTGCGGCCACGTTCGATGATGTGTCGCCAACAAGTGCCATGTTGGAAACGGATTCAGGACCACAGCAAGATCAAGCAACCTATGCACTAGGGACAGTGTAGAGGCGCCAGGTGAAAAGCCGAGGTCAGCGTTGATGCAAACATGTGCGTCCTTGAAGGACTGACAGTTGGCAAAACGGCACCAATGTTTACAACATATTTCACCAAAGTTCAACCGGATTTAAGGTCGTTACAAACGCATTGTGTGTGAAGTGTGCGCGAAGCCGTTATAGGAGTGCACGCTGATTGCAATGCGAAAAGTGATGGAATTGAACTAAACTGAAAAACTACGAACAGCCTATGGATAAACTACCCAATCGGTTCCCTGTGTGTCCCATACAGCCAAAAACGGGCTGAGCACCTGAGGTGATAGACTGAAGCTTCCGAGCTAATAATTATCCCCATGAAAGGCGTATTATCAATGGAGGACTGGCGTTTCAAAATAATACAAGATAATGCTTGAAAAGAGCTGAATGCTAGAACTGGCTGGATGGCTTGATTGTCCATTATGTATGCATATAAATAGGCATAAAATGTGTTAAAGTGGTGATGGCTTACATGCTATTTTGCCACACCGACGCACGGCCATATGTGGCACGGAAGTGCAGATGAGACACTTCGAAGGAATAATCCGCATGGAAGCAGGTACCGCGGAAACGGTTTCATGGATGTGTTAAATAATAATAATAATAATAATAGGTATATTTCTCATCCAGTGCGAAACTGCGGCCATATTTGGCACAGATCATATGTGTACATTTACTACCATGCCATTGCGTGCGTAATATTATGTGCTCATATTTGTTGGTTTCTGACAAGTTATTTGTCTCATACGTTTGTTATTTGTGCAAAGGTAGGAGGCAATGTTGCATGTTGATTACACTGCAAACACTAAGGGCTAATTAGTTTGCGTAGTTATGGTATTTCACTTATTATCTAGGCCGTGACTAAATAGATCGTTAAATGATCTTCCATAGGAACAAAACGGTGTCCAGGTCGAAGTAGCTTTCCAGCTTACTACAAAATGTTTTCACAGCCTCACACAACCTGGTTGTGACTGAGAACCAATTGACAGAGTGAACCACGACGTATTCCGTCGTAAGCTGAGGACATCCGGAATCCGTGGCACACTACTTCAGTGGTTACACGAGTTTATTGTGGGACGAAGTTTTAGTGTACAGGTCAATGACTACCTGACAGACTGGTTCCCGTCGACCAGTGGACGAGGATTGTTTCTTATTCATATCAATGATCTCCCGCAGCAGCTCTAGTCACCATGTGCCCTATTTGTAGATGATTTGAAAATCTGGACTATCATTGAGATTCAGGACGACTGCGCTCGCCTCCATCATGATCTAGAGCGACTATCGATGTGGTCCACTGAAATGCAACTTCCTCTTAACGCAAGCAAGTCAGAGTTCATCAGTATCACCAGACGTCTAGCCACTAGATCATAAATCTTGGACGGCCAGTTGCTCCACCCTAACATATCTGTCAGAGACTTAAGACATGATATGATATCACTAGAAAATACAGAGAAATTATACCTTGCGGGACTTCGCACGCTCTGGGCGTTAAGACGCCGTTTCTCCACATGGTCCGAAGAAACCATCCCTCGTCTATTCACCACGCTCGTCAGACCAATCCTTGAGTACGGTGTCCCAGCTTACAATCCGATAACCCAGTGGGAAACTGAAAACCTAGAGAAAATACAGCATATCGCAACTGGAATGATACACAGTCTACGAATGCTTCCGTTTGAAAAACGTTGTGAAAGGCTCGGACTCCAAACACTATCTTACAGCCGAGTAAGAATTGACCTTAATATTACTCATCGAGTACTACACTTGAATCACTTTCCCATACTGCGGCCAATATTTCACTTGCTGGAACCATGTAACATCCGAGGATCCCGTTACAAAATCAGGGTCCCCTGCATGACCAAATATCACATCAGCTTTGTACAAAACGAAGAATCAGAAACTTATGAAATACACTACCAGTAGGATTAATAGAGGCCGATTCTGTGAAGTGTTTTACAAGCCGTATAGACGATTATTTCGGAAACCTGTGCTTTTGTGAAACGATGCACATACAATGCCAGAAGAAGACATCGTATGCCCGGAAATAATGACACCAACACAAATTCCGAACCGAACAAGGATAAATGATTAACTGACCAGACACAATCGCTGATGATTCACAACTACATCTTTTTGATTTTTTATAATTCGATATTGTACAGAAGGTTTTCTACTTGTTCTTAAATACAGCCTCAGTCTGTCTCACAGAGCAGCACATTTAGTCAAAAAGAAGTTTAACCACAAACTTGTCCTACATCGCGGTTTAACCGGCGTAAAGTCTTTGTTACGAGAATCACGCGTGTCACTATGCTGCTGTGGACAGATTGCAATAGGCATTGTCTTAAGCCAGACTATACAGTACTATTATGTTACGCTTTAATGTGCTCAGCCAAAGTGGATCGGGATGTAGTTGCTGGCACCGCTCCTGATAGTTCTTGGTAGAAAGTTTTGCCGAATAGATGTTTAGTAAATGACCATTGCAGATTTTCTATCGCTGTTTGTCAGATTTGCTAATGTTGCCACAGGTGATGCTGCAATAATCCATGAGGTGACAAGTGAGAAGTTAAAAATAATTCAACTCTGGATGAGATTAAGTGTACCTTATATATCATATCCACGGATTTTCTGATTCTTGCTAGCTGGTACTCAATCTGTTCAGAATAGTGAAACGTATAGGAATATCCTAATCCCGAGGTCACATGCAAACCATTGTCCACAAATGAATTCGCTGTGCTACATCCTCCTGGTAGCAAACAACGACGACACATGATTTTGGATTTTTGTGATGATAACGTCATAAGCCATTTGTCGCCTCATGTCTCAAGGGAATGGATGTCATCCTGTATGAGTAGTAGTAGATTCTGAATGTAGACTTGTCGAAATGTGTAGAGTTTTTATGTCATCAGCAAATAAGAACGGTCTGCCATATTTGAGAGTCAAATTGATGTTATTGATATAAAGCAAGAACCTTAATGTATCGAACACACTTCCTTGTATAAGCCTACTGGCAATTAGGTGCGGAGAAGAGCGGTTGTCGCTTAAAGTGACTATTTGAGATCGACCGTTCAGGTATGAGAATAGCCAGCTGGTCCTGGACCCTAAAGAAAGCAGTCTTTATCAGTAACGTCTTTTGAGACACCTGATCAAATGCTTTTTTCATGTCCAAGCATGGGAGTAAGATTGCATATCCTGAGTCAGTGGAGTCTGATTCGTGGTTAAAATAATGCAGCTGGCATGTCGTGCACAATCGCTTGTCAAGGAAACCATATTGGTACTTGTTTATCGACTCCAGTGAATTGATGAAATTCATCACACCCTTTTCAACTAATTTTCCATAGAATCTGGAGACTATAGGAGTGTGATTATCCGGGAATCCGATAAAGACATAATAGAAACAAGGGAAAATATATAATGATGATTGAAAGCTGGGCTGAAGGGAATCGCCTACCCGTGCGGTCGATCAGGCAATCGATCGAGCGGACGAATGCGTTTTCAAACACCCGGCTAATTGGACTTTTGCCTCAGAGTTGAGAGGACAGTGTTTTCGGCGGCATTTATCTGGCTACGTTGGCAGAGTTTTTGTTAACACGTTTTTCGTGGTTAAGGCTGTTGGAATTTTGATTTTTCTTCGGCTGGGCTAGAATTGCTGCGGAGAAATTTCTGGGTGGTTAATTCGGAATAGCGAAAAAAAGTGAAGATCTAACAATGGCGACGGACAAGCACGGAAATGTTACAAATTTTTCTGCCGAACATTTTCAAAAGCTGCTTCTTCAGCAACAATCCCAGATGGAAGCACAAATGAAACTGATTGAAAGTTTAACGCAGTGCTTAAACGTACAATCAAACGGAGCAGCTACACGGGACACGCAGGCTGTTTCACTTGATCTTCTTACGAATTCAATCACTGAATTTCATTATGATGCTGATTCCGAATCCACTTTCGAGGCGTGGTTCAAACGTTGGGAGGATATGTTCCAGACAGATTTCAGCCGTCAAGATGATTCATGGAAAGTGCGCCTTTTGCTCCGCAAGCTCGGAACTAATGAACATACAAGATTCCTTGACCACATATTGCCCAAAGAGCCGAAGGACATCACTTTCAACGAAGCAGTGGCAACACTCAAAGAAATTTTTGGTGAGTCGACATCATTGTTTAGCATTCGCTATCAATGTCTAAAAATTGTAAAGCGTGATACAGACGATTATGGGGCACTAGCAGACATGGTTAACCGTGAATGTGAACGTTTCAAGTTACGCTGTTTGACGGATGACCAGTTTAAGTGTCTAATATTTGCCAGTGCTTTACAGTCTCCACGCGACGCGGAAATCCGCAATCGGCTCCTTGCTAAGTTGGATCAAGACCCAGATTTGACATGGAAGTCTCTTGTAGGCGAATGCAAACGGTTAATTACCTTGAAACACGACACGGCTATGATTGAGCAGAGTCGCCCCACCAGTGCCGATACTGTTCATGCTGTGCAAAAAGCAAGAAAGCCTGGCTCGAATAAGTCGTTCAACAGAAAGCCGAACAAGCCACCTACACCTTGTTGGTGATGTGGCGAATGGAATTTCGCACGATACTGTCCATTCAAGCGTCATATTTGTGATAAGTGCCATAAACGCGGCCACAAGGAAGACTTTGCCATCAGTCCCGGCCAAGAAATGTGAAGCAGTCCTGCCTAAGGAAGAATTTCAGAAAACCTGACGCAAAATCATTATCGGTGATTGCTACATTTCACAGCGATTCTAAAACACGCCGCCGATTTATCACTGGGTTTATCAACGGAATCCCAACCCGGCTGCAGTTCGATACGGCATCAGATATAACGATCATTTCCAAGAACACTTGGAAGCACATAAAGAAGCCGAAGATGATTGATTCCAACAAAGTCGCTCGCAATGCATCCGGTGGAGTGCTGAAGTTAGTCGGAGAAATAAATTGCAAAATTTCATTCAACGGAGTGGAAAAGGCCGGAACCTGCTACTTGTCTGATCGACTAAACTTGAACCTCCTTGGACTTGATTGGATGGAAAAATTACAACTGTTTGAAGTTCCCATGAGTCAGATTTGCAATAGAGTACAAATCGAACCAGTACATTCATCATTGTCGATAGGAGAAAAGACCAGGAAGCTAAAGCAGCAGTTTGTCGCCTTGTTTGAGGATGGTCCCGGCCACTGCACTAACTTCAAAGCAAAGTTGTGTCTTCGTGAAGGAACCAAGCCAGTCTTTAGAGCAAAAAGACCGGTACCTTATGCAGCCATGACAGCAGTTGATCAGGAGCTCGACCGACTAGAACGAGCCGGTGTCATCACCCCAGTGAACTACTCTTCATGGGCTGCGCCGATTGTCGTTGTGAGAAAGCCGAACGGTAAAGTGCGTGTCTGCGCCGATTTTTCGACTGGCCTGAATGCCGCATTGGACGACCATCAATACCCCCTTCCGATACCAGAGGATATCTTTGCCAAGCTGAATGGTGGGAAGTGTTTCGCCAAGCTCGACTTGTCCGATGCCTACCTGCAGGTTGAGGTTGATGAAAGCTCAAGAGAATTGCTGACCATCAACACTCATCGTGGCTTTTACCAGTACAACCGCCTCCCTTTTGGCGTGAAAACAGCACCAGACATTTTCCAGCAGCTGATGGACACCATGCTAGCGCGAGTTTCGGGAGCCGCGGCATACCTGGATGATATCATTTTAATGGGTCGGACGGCAGAAGAACTATTTCAGCGGCTCGCTGAAGTGCTTGTACGTATCCAGTCATATGGTATCCGTATCCGCGAAGATAAGTGTGCCTTTTTTGCACCAACCATCAAGTTTCTCGGTTTCATCTTCTCAAAAGACGGTCGTCGACCTGATCCAGAAAATATCCGAGCTATTCAAAAGATGCCCCCACCTGTGGACTTGCAGTCGCTGCGTTCATTCTGTGGCCTAATCAGTCATTACAGCGCTTTTCTGCCCGAACTACATCGCCTGCGTGCCCCGTTGAATAAGTTGCTGAGCAAGGGCCAAACCTGGAATTGGACACCAGAATGCCAGACTGTGTTTGAACGCGTCAAGTCATTGTTGGCTTCAGACTTACTCTTAACTCATTTTGATCCTTCCCGGGAAACTGTCCTTGCCACAGACGCATCGAGTCTAGGGATCGGTGCCGTAGTTTCCCATACGTTCCCAGATGGATCTCAGAAGGCGATCGCACATGCCGCCAGGACGCTAACGAAAGCTGAAAGAAACTACAGTCAGATCGAGAAGGAGGCATTGGGCATAGTGTTTGCAGCGAAGAAAGTTCACAAGATGCTGTATGGTCGCCGCTTCAAACTCTTGACGGATCACAAGCCGCTGCTGGCCATTTTCGGCTCGAAGAAGGAAATTCCTGCCTATACAGCCAATCGACTCCAACGATGGGCACTTACATTGCTGGGCTATGATTTTGAAATCCGTTATCAGTCAACGAATTCGCTGGGCCAAGCAGATGCGTGTCACGCCTCATTGATTCCCAGCAACAAGAAACGAGGACACCATCATTGCCTCAGTTGAGATCGAACCTGATGGCAAATTCCTGGTGAACGAGGCACTACATGGTATGCCAGTTACGGCCAATGCTGCGCGGGCCGAAACGCTTCGAGACCCAATCCTGAAGAAGGTGACACACTTCCACAGAACCAGCTGGCCACGTTCGTGTTCATCTGCCGAAATGCAGCAGTTCAATCAGCGAAGACATTCGCTTTCCATTGTGGACGATTGCATCATGTTCTCAGACAGAGTAGTCATCCCGCAGGCGTTGCAACAAAGAGTGCTGCGACAGTTCCATGCAGGACATACAGGGCTCAACCGAATGAAAGCGCTTGCCAGAAGTTATTGTAGCGAGAACGACAAGACAGGGGGGTAGACGTTTATTGCACACCGAAAATGGGCACATAAGGATCTCACGCGCGCCACCGAATATCAACTAGATTTCCGTCCCACCACGCAACACAAGTACGGGTGTTAGAGACGAGCCAGTCCTTTCGCCTCGGGAGCTCTGACTTGGAAGTCCCGCCTTCCTGTTTTCGCCTCGAGCTCCACTTCTCTGTACCCGATTTGGATCGGCCAGGAGTCGTTCGAGAGCTCTCGACTTGCTTGTTCTGGGCTGTGTCAATCGGCTCGGCCTCAGTCCTGTGGGCTGCGCTAGCGGCGTGTTTGTCTGATTTATTGCGCTGTCCACATATTCCCGCTCCGTAGTTCCGGGCCCAGGCTCGTCGCTAGCCGTCTTTCGCGATCCGCTCTCAGCTAGCTCCGAAGAGCTCCCCAGAGCCATTCTTGGAAGCGGCCCCTCTACACCCGCCCCTCCTCGAGGACCTTTCTTCCTCTCGTACCATGGTCGCAGGAGAGCAGCATTCACCCAACGTTTCATTCCTCCGCAGTCGATTAAGAAGTTGCCCGCTTTCTGGTCGATAATGGTGTAGGGGCCTTTCCAGCGTTCTCTGAACTTGCTTGCGCCCGGCCCTTCATGATCCGGCCGATCGTTGTTCCGTAACTTGACTCGTTCTCCAATCCTGAATGGCCTCCACTTGTGAGCCTCATGCCTGGTGTCGTAATTTCGCTTATTCCGCTCTTGTCGAGCTTTGGTTTCGCTTCTAGCTTTCCCTCGCCGTCGCTCTTGATGCCCAGCTGGATGTTTCCGCTCACACTGGTTCGGTAGGCAAGTATCGAGCGCAATCCGCGGTTCTCTGCCGAACAGTAATTCGAATGGCGAGACCTTGGTGGTTGATTGTATGCTGGTCCGATACGCGATCAGAACCTGAGGCAAAGCATCTTCCCATGCCAACTTCGTGCAGTTTATCCACGTCTTCAATGTCCGATTGAAGCGTTCAGTCAACCCGTTGGTCTGCGGATGATACGGTGACGTGCGTCGTCTCTGGATGTTCCACTTCTGCAATACGGCCTGAAACGCTCTGGACTCGAAACAGGGTCCTTGGTCGGTTAAAACACACTGAGGGACTCCATACCTTGCGGGTATATTGAACTCGAATACATTAGACACTGTCTCGCCTGTTTGGTCCTTGATTGGTATGGCTTCCACCCACCGAGTGAAGTGGTCAATCATCACTAGAATGTATCTGTTTCCTGTTCGACTCACTGGTAAGGGCCCAAAGACGTCCAGTCCCCAACACTGAAGTGGCTCACCAACCTCCATCGATCGCATCGGCGGTCTCGGGGACTCCATCTCCCGACTCGTTTGGCAGTTTGGGCACCCCCGAATGTATGCCGCGACATCCCTCTTCATGGTTGGCCAAAACACTCGCCTCCGCAGCAATTCAAAGACCCGCTCGAATCCCATATGAGCGCCATCATGAGTTATGCGCATCACACGTTCTCGCTGATTTGGTGGAACAAAAGGCACTTTCCGTCCGTCTATCGCCACCACCACGTTATCGTTTTCGACCTTCAGCCTGTCCCAGATCTTGAGGAGTTCCTCCACCTCTTCCGATGTGGCCTCCGGTTTGGTGCCAGCCTGTAAGTGAGAGCACAACGCCTTCACGAATTCATCTGTCCTTTGATCTCCCAGCAGGTTCTTCTCCCCCATCGCGATCACACGCACCGGTATGGCATTGTCTGGCATGATGTCGTCCAAACACGGGCGTGACAACATATCTGGCAATACATTCTGCGTTCCATCCACGTGCTCAATGGTGAAGTTGAATTCCTGCAATCGGTAGGCCCATCGCGCAAGCCGTCCCCGCGGGTCTTTCGCCGTCATCAACCACGAGAGCGGTTTGTGGTCAGTGACGACCCGGAATTCATTCGCCAGTAAGTAATTTCTCCACTTCTCTAACGCCCACACGATGGCCAAGCATTCTTTCTCCGTTGTTGAATACTTCTGTTCCGCCCCCGTCAGCACTCTGCTCGCGTACTCCACCACCCCAGCCGGTTGAGACAAAACCGCACCGATCGCCACGTTGCTTGCGTCGACAGCCACAGTGAACCTCTCACCAGGATTGGGTAGCCGTAGACATGTCGGGGCTTCTGCTATGCATGCCTTTAGATGGTCAAAGGCTTGATCCGCTTCCGCTGTCCATACGAACGGCACGTCCTTGCGAAGCAGTTTTAACAACGGGCTGACCTTCTCTGCGAACTGGGGCACAAACTTTGAATCATATGCCATCACTCCCAAGAACGAACGGAGCTGCCGCTTGGATTTTGGTTTTGCGAAGCCCTTGATCGTCTCGCGTTTCTCCGGAAGTGGATGGACTTGACCATTGCCCACGATGTGACCCAAGCATACAATTGACTTTTGGGCAATCTGCGACTTTTTACGACTGAGTTTCAGACCAGCTTCATCTAGCCTCTGCAGTACTGCTCCAAGTCTGGTCACATGTTCCTGTTCCGTCTCAGAGAAGACGATGATGTCATCACCGTACACAACCACGCCTTGCAGGTTCGCGAGGACCATCAGCAACAAACGCCTGAATGTAGCCGGGGCGTTGCACAATCCAAACGGCATTCTCAAAAACTCATACTGCTGGCCATTGACACTGAAAGCCGTCTTGTGGCGATCTTCTTCTGCGATCGGCAGTTGCCAATATCCCGAGCGGAGATCAATCAGAGATATCTGCTTCGCACTGTGAAGGCTTGAGAAAATTTCTTCCATCTGAGGCATCGGGAATGCATCCTTCACCGTCACCCTGTTTAGTTCTCTGAAATCGATGCAAAATCGATAGGTTCCGTCGGCCTTCTTCGTCAATAACACGGGTGATGAATACGGGCTGTGCGTTCGCCTGATGATTCCTTTCGATTCCATCTCGGTCACCTGCTTCTGTATCTCCCCCAGGGTGTTCTGTGGAATTCGTCTGAAGATTGGCTTGCATTGTCCTCCTGGGATCAACGGTATTCGGTGTTCAACCCAATTGCAAAATCCGTAATCATCTTCCGCGTCTGTGAATAAGTGGGCATACCTGCTCAGTACGTTGCGTATTGCACGGTTCTGACAATCAGGCACGGCTTTGAGGGCACTAACCCGGTCGGTTCTCCCCTTGTTTATCTCGATCGTCTCGTTAGCCACGATCACCACATCGTTTTTCAGGTCAATTGTGACACCGAGCCGTTTCAGGATGTCGGTTCCGATGATGGTTTCGGTCGTCTCCTCCACGATGAACATGTCATGACTGATGAGCGTTTCTCCTATCCTGATTCGTAAACGCTGCGTGCCCGTCACTTTCAAAGAATGCCCGCCGACCGTCTGCATCGTGATTGAAGATGGGTTTACTGGAACCCCATTGAACCTCTTCGTAATTGACACTGCCGCTCCTGTGTCTACTATGGTTCGGACAGACACACCTTCTATAGTTACCTGGAGGACTGGTACTCGCCACCGACTCGGCATGGATAGAGAGAAACAATGGGGCACATTGACGTTGGTGCAGAATCTCGCCACATGACCACTCTGGTTGCATCGGAAACAGCGGCGACCGTTCCGGATTGCCCGTACATTGCGTTGTGAAGTGGTGCTTGAAGACGCAATCGCCAACAGCTGCTCCACCATTTCGGATAGGCGATTTACTTTCTGTTCCAACTCAGCATGCTGGATGCTTCTCACTGTCACTCGTTCCGACAAATTCTGGGCGACCGTCACCAGATCCAACGCTTTGCTGTCTCCCACCATCGACGCCAATTTCACCTGATCACGGAGTGGATCGGGCAGACTTCGGATAAACTGCTGTTTCATTAGGCGCTCTCTTACGTTGCCCTCTAACTCGGGGAGCCCAATCGTTAGATGTCTGTCCAGCTGCTGGAAAAACACCATCAAATCCTCCTGTTCGTCCCATCTGGCTGCGTGAAATCGTTGCAGTGCTCGTTCTCTCTCCAGATCCTTCCCAAATTCTGCACACAAGGCAGCCCTCATCTCAGCGAACGAACAACCGGGTTTGGCCTTTCGAGTGAGCAGATACACCGCCTTGGCTCGTCCACTCAACCGTGTGCCCAAAGCAATTAGCAAATTTGCATCCCCCTCACACCCGTGCAAGCCGCAATTCCGTCGAACTCATCGAGCCACGCCTCCACGTAACCAGCCGCAAATTGCTCCAACCGGGTCAACTCCATCGCGATTGGTCACGGCACCAGTGTAGCGAGAACGACAAGACAGGGGGTAGACGTTTATTGCACACCGAAAATGGGCACATAAGGGTCTCACGCGCGCCACCGAATATCAACTAGATTTCCGTCCCACCACGCAACACAAGTACGGGTGTTAGAGACGAGCCAGTCCTTTCGCCTCGGGAGCTCTGACTTGGAAGTCCCGCCTTCCTGTTTTCGCCTCGAGCTCCACTTCTCTGTACCCGATTTGGATCGGCCAGGAGTCGTTCGAGAGCTCTCGACTTGCTTGTTCTGGGCTGTGTCAATCGGCTCGGCCTCAGTTCTGTGGGCTGCGCTAGCGGCGTGTTTGTCTGATTTATTGCGCTGTCCACATATTCCCGCTCCGTAGTTCCGGGCCCAGGCTCGTCGCTAGCCGTCTTTCGCGATCCGCTCTCAGCTAGCTCCGAAGAGCTCCCCAGAGCCATTCTTGGAAGCGGCCACTCTACATCATGTGTATTGGCCGTTTATGGACAGGCAGCTAGAGCAGCTAGCTAAAAGTTGTGGCAACTGCGCTACCGCCTCAAGGGCACCGCCGAAGACTGAACTCCGCTCATGGCATAAACCAACTAAACCTTGGAGTCGTGTTCATGTCGACTTTGCAGGCCCAATCAATGGCCAGAGTTTTCTCATAGTGGTCGACGCTTATAGCAAGTGGCCCGAGGTGTTCCTCATGAGAAGCACGAAAACCAGCGCAACCGTCTCTAGGTTGCGACAAATCTTCAGCAGGTTCGGCTGCCCTGAAACATTGGTGACGGTCAATGGAGCACAGTTTACTTCGGCCACATTCACGGAATTCTGCCAACGTTGCGCCATCAACCACGTGCGGTCTCCACCATTCCACCCACAATCGAATGGCCAAGCGGAGAGGTTTGTGGATACATTCAAACGCGCTCTCCTCAAGTCAAGGAGGGAGGGAGACATAGAGGAGGTGATCGACCGCTTCCTATTTCTGTATCGATCCACACAAAATTTACAAACACCGGGTGGAATATCACCAGCAGAGGCAATGATGAAGAGAAAACTTCGCTTGCCATATGATGCAGTTCGGCCATCCTCAGAGTCCATAGCTGGTGAAAGGAAGCTAAAGATGGAACGTGATTTTAATCGGCGGTTTGGTGCCAAGCAACGTTCGTTTAGACCGGGTCAGCCAGTACTTGTGCGTGATTATCGGGGTGGACACGCGAAATGGACGCCAGGCACGATCCAGCGCAAGCGCGGAAGCGTCATTTACGACGTGCTGGTTGGAACGCAGGTATGGGTACGCCATGCAAACCAACTGCGAACAACAATGTGTCAGCCACAAGCAACAGAATCCGCCGAGCTTCCATTTGACCTGTTGACAGACAGTTTCAACTTGCCTACAGAGCCAGTAGAAGAACCCTGTCATCAGACGAATAGTACCAGACCGCAGAGTACGGAATTCGAATCCAGAACACTACAGCCAAGCCGATGCACCGGTAGGCGAAGAATCCCTTCCAGGGGGCTCCAGGTTAATCCCCGGCTAGCATCCTACACAACGGCAGCAGCTTCAGGAGGGGAGGTATCCGGGAATCAGATAAAGACATAAAAGAAAAAAGGGAAAATATATAATGATGATTGAAAGCTGGGCTGAAGGGAATCGCCTACCCGTGCGGTCGATCAGGCAATCGATCGAGCGGACGAATGCGTTTTCAAACACCCGGCTAATTGGACTTTTGCCTCAGAGTTGAGAGGACAGTGTTTTCGGCGGCATTTATCTGGCTACGTTGGCAGAGTTTTTGTTAACACGTTTTTCGTGGTTAAGGCTGTTGGAATTTTGATTTTTCTTCGGCTGGGCTAGAATTGCTGCGGAGAAATTTCTGGGTGGTTAATTCGGAATAGCGAAAAAAAGTGAAGATCTAACAGTGATGGACTGGTCGATAGTGGTACAGCTTCGGTTTTAGACCGCTTTTGTGATAAGGGATGACAGACAATGTTTTCCATGGATATAGAAAGTGGCTCGATCCCAGTGAAATGGTAAACATATTTGAAATAAGCAATGTTACCTCAGGCCCACCCAGTTTTATGACGGATGGTGACATGCCACTGACGTACCGAATGGATGAAGGTTTAATAGGATTAATTGCTTGATGGCCATTGTGATGAGAAATAGCAATACTAGGTACAGTGTTAGTCGATTTCACATGACTGTATGAAATGAGAGAGTAATTCTCCCGATTCATGAAGAGAGCAAAGTACGTCTTAAATGTTTCAGAGATGGGAATTTGATCTTGTACTGAGTGGTTTTCTTCGTGGACCAGTTAAGTGATCAATGAGAAGCGGTTATTGGTACTTTGACGTCGAATTTCGACGAGTTCTTTTGCTTTACGTGCCGTTTGCTGGGCTGCTTGCCTTTCCCATCTTCTCCGCATTAACTGGGAGTGCTTGATTTCAGCGATATGTTGGTGTATTTACAACAGCAGTGTAAAACTACCTATCTTTAAGTGGCGCACGCTCAGTTTCCTGGATTTCTGATTGAACGTTCGGCTACATCTTTTTGAGCACGACTTATCCGCTAGTCTTGTGCAACAATAGTAGTTTTGGCCTAAAGAAACTGATGACATAGTACTTCAGGACTTTCAGCCAAATTGTAAGATCGGATTAGTTGACAGAAGTGTTCTCAGTTCATCTTGTGGAAAGCGAGGTGGAGTAGGGCGACTTGTTTGGCGGCCATTTTAACGCTGAATATGAGCTAGATCAATTTTTGTTTGCTGTTGAAGGAATTGCCTAAGATATCGGACTGTGTATAGGCAATGTAAATGTAAATATCAACTCTAAAGTATTAGTCTAACAAGTTGGCTTAGGAACCCACTGTGTCAAACCACCGACTCTGACGATGAAAGGAATCATATATGTATGGAGGAGGATGGCTGGGAAGACCGGTGTATCTTCCGAGGATTGAAATCACCAGCTTAAGTAACGGGTTGATCATCTGCAAAATGTGGCACGAATTTAGAACCATATGTCACCACTCTCAGAAATGAACGGAGCTGACGTTTGGAATTTTTACACTGCGAAATTCTTGATCGTCTCAATTTCTCAGTGAGTGGTTGCACCTGACCCTTCCCCACAATGTGATCGAGGCACACATTAGACTTCTGGACGAGTTGCGGCTTCTTGCGACTCAGGTTAAAACTGGTTTTCTCTAGTCCTGGAAGCACCGTTGCGAGTCTGGTACCATGTTCATGTTCTGTCTCGGAGAAAATAATGATCCCATCTCCACAGATCACCACTCCTTGAAGATCTACCAAAATCGTCAGTAGTAGGCGTCGGAATGTAGCGGGAGCATCGCACAATCCAAATGGCATCCTCAAAAAGTCATACTACTGACTGTTCACACTAAGAACTATCCTATGACAATATTCTGCTGCGATGGGAAGATGCTAGTATCCTGAGCGGAGATATATCAACGAAATCTGCTTTGCGTTGTGAAACCAGAAAAATTTTCGTCCGTCTGTGGCGTCTGAGATGCGTCTCTCATCGTCACTCTGTTTAGTTCTCTGAAATCAATGCAGAGTCGGTAGGTTTCGTCTGCCTTCTTCGTCAGTAGGACCGGTGATGAATACGGGCTGTTCGTTCTCCTAATGATCCCTTTAGTCTCCATCTCTGACACTAGTTTCTGTACCTTTGACAAGGTGTTCGGTTGTATTCTCCTGTAAACTAGCTTGCACTGTTCCCCTGGGATTAATGGTATCTGGTGTTCTATCCAGTTGCGGAACCCGTCACCATCATCCTGCACATTGATGAACTAATGCGCATAATTCTTTAGCCAGTCCCGTATCGTGTGACTTGGACAATCAGGTAAAACATCCACAACGCTCATCCAGTTAGCTTGTCCTGTGCTCATCTCAATTGTTTCCTCGCCCACAATTACCACCTCCCTTCTTAAATCGATTCTGGCTTTGAGTCGCTTGAGGATATCATTACCGAATATTGTTTCCGTCGCGCCCTCCACAACGAACATCGAATGATTAGTAAGTGTTGCTCCCATCTTAACTTTCAATCGCTGTACCACCGTCACCTACAAGCGATGTCCTCCGACCGTCTGCATTACAATTGATGACTGAGTCAACGGAGATTCAGCGACCATTCGCGTAATAGAAACCCCGCCCCTGTGTCCCCTATGGTACGGAGAGATACCCCTACAATATTTATAGTGAGGACCGGCATGGAAAAGTAGAAACAACGATAAACATTTCTGTTCATACAAAATCGGGCAAAATGTCTTGTATGGTTGCATAGAAAATAGCAACGATCATCCAGGCTTTCATATTCGTTGTGCTGTGTAACTTCTTTCGTGGCATTTCTCAAAGTCAGCTTTACACCATCGGTGTCAGCTCGTCTACTTTTCGTTTCAACTCCGAAGGCTGGATACTACGCACCGTCACAGGCTCCGAAAAACTTTGGGCCACTGTCACCAGCTCCTCCACACTGTAGCCGATCGATTTCCTTTGTGCATTCTGTACACAGCGCTGCCTTCATCTCAGTGAACACCCAACTGAGTTTAATCTTCCGAGTGAGTACATATCCCTCGCTCTCCCAGTTAACAGCATGCTCAATGCCGTCAGTAGGTTAGTCTCTTTTTTTGACTCCATTGCATGCAGCGATAGCTTCAAATTCCTCGAGCCAAGCTTCCACATCTCCATCAGCAAACTGCGTTGGCCAGGTCAACTTCATCCTGTATGGTCACGGCACCACTGTAGCAAGAGCGAGGCGGCAAGAAAGCACAATGCTTATTGTACACCATTACGGTTTTCGCAAGCTGCGCGCACGCGCGCATTTACCGACCATGTTTCCGTCCCACAACACAACATACATGGGGAATCACAACATGTCACGTTCGTGCATCGTTGACTTGCATCTTCGGACGCTCTGGCTGCGTGTCTGACCCTGTAGCTTTGCTTACGTAGCTCAGATTCTGATCAGCTTGAATTTGTACTAAAGCGCTTGATCTCGGTTGCGTTATTCGGATTGGCGTTACTCTTAGACGCACCGAAAAAAGTGTTTCTGTCTGATTTAATGGCCTATCAACACATCATCTTTGGCTAAGGCACGTTCCCGTTCGTTGATCCCGTTCCGCTATCCGTTAGCATTGTCAGCTTAGTGTTGCACCGTCAGATCTCGTCTACGATGTCTGCGCCCGTTTCCTTTCTCGCTCGTTCTAGTGGATTTTCAGTCTGCTGCGTGAGCACCGCCTTCCGCCCGACTACAAAATGATTCCAAGTTGTGCGTATTCACGACAGTTAACAATGCTTTTAAGCTCATCCATCTACTCTAGGAGCGAAGGGGCATTAGCGACTGGAAAAGTGGGTACGCTCATGCTTGGCAAGCTTTCTTCCTCAAAGCAGCTTCCTACCCCACATGGGGCTTTTCTATAACTTTATCCCGTTTTTTTGCAAATCCTTCTTATTTTATTCCTGATAGATCGATTATTTTTGTTGATTCGCGCGAAAACACGTGACGACTTCAGAAAACCGTAGGTGTTGTGTATCATGGTTAGCATTGCAGAAAAGAACAGTAAGTGAACAAAATAATGAGTATTTAGGAGTTATCCTCGAAAGCATGTGAGTCAATCATTCTTGGAATAGGAAAAATGTACAGGAGGGTCAAATTTGAAGGTCCCGTTGTCTACTGAAGGGCTCGTTTCTCTATCCGCGGCCTTAGACCTCTTCTAGCTTACTTTCGAATTTGACATAGCATGCGGCAACTTCGTAATATGCAATTGATTCAGGTCTTCGGAAAATATAGCGATATGGGGGCGGCTTGTGATCCAGTTGGCTTTAAAGATGTAGGAGCTAAGCATCAGTGAAAAGGTAGCTGTAAAAAAACTGCTCCCCACTTACAGTTACTTGCGAAAGCCATTCAACTAGGTGCAGTGCAGGAGGCCAAATCATTGGCTAGCTGATGTTGAACCATTCAGTGGAGGTTGTTACTTAAATAGCTCTATCAGAACGATTTTAGGAAGTGAGGCCTCAAACTTAATCGAAGAGCGACTATGTGATAGAAATTAAGGGGCCGGTCTAACAGTGAAAACTCGTTCTTCTCGAGCGGTCTATGTTAACCACTATGTGAGTACTATTTCCTGGTAAGTTCTCATTCGAAGCGAACTAAGAAAGAGACTTTTTGGGAAAACATTCTTCCACCTACTGAATATAGCCAAAAATGGATGGTGTCACAGTGCATATTGAAAAAAGTGGTTAGAATGAGAGAGTTGTAAGGACGCGAGTCTGGAGAAAAGCATCAGGAACTGCACTATGTCCAAAGTTTTCCATGGTTAAGTGGATGAACCACTTTTTCAGATTACTAACTTCCGCTTACTTGCAACGTACACCGGCTATATAAATGGTTGCATACTAAAGTCTGTCGAACTATCGCATTGTAAATTAGCCGAGCCATCAGCAGTTAATCATCATAGTGTAAGCAGTTCCGTTAGGCCACAAAATTGGAAACAGTTGTGAAGAAGTAGTATCGTACCGCTACAAGATTCCAACTTAATAGTAAACTGTATTCTCTCATCAATGGAGTTTAAGTGATCAAGCAACTCGTCCTTCTTATCCCGTTTAACAAGTATAAAGGTGTCGTCTACATAATGCCACCAAAATTTTGGTGAGGTAATGATGTTTGTTAACGCCCTGTTCTCGAAGTCCTCCATATACAGGTTCGCCAGTACAGGGGAAATTGCCGATCCCATGGCAAGACCTCGTTTCTGACTGTACAGCTTCGACTGAAAAACAAAGCAAAAGACATTAAGACAGACTGACATACCCTCGATTATCTGGTGAACCGTTAGTTTCGCCCGATCATTCAGAGTGACATCTTCATTTAGACAACGTCTTGCTATTCCTAGCACCTCTTCTTTAGGTACATTTGTGAAAAGTGATGTGACATCGAAGCTGACCGTCAACTCAGCTGACTCAATTTTGAGACTTGCTATCTTTTGAGCGAACTCATAAGAGTTCTTCACGAATGTACTCGTTCGCCCTGTTAGAGGATGCAATAGCCTTGCCAAATATCTAGCAAGTTCATGGGTCGGGGAGTCTATACCGTCGACTATGGACTGTACGGGGACTTCGGGTTTGTGAACTTTTGGCAAGCCATAAACCCTCGGAGGTAGAGTCGACTTTGGATAGAGACTGTACCACTTGCCTACTCATAAATCGTCCTTCACGGTTCTTAAATAGTTACCAACCTCCGTTTTACTCGTGTTCATTACTGACGCCACGGTCTTATCAACAACTACTCTATATGGACCCGTCTCCAAACGTTGTCCCATTTTTCCAAGTATTCTGACCTATTCATTACAACCAGGGTTTTTCCCTTGTCAGCCTTTGTAAGTACAATGCTGCGATCTTCCTTCAAGGAATTTAATGCGATACGTCCAGTTTGCGGAAGAGTTGGTTCACCCGGTTGCTGAACCTTAATGATATTTACTAACTGTTCCCGAATATTCTCTGCCTTCGTAGCGGGGAACTTTCTCACCGCGCTCTCAATGCTAGGGATAATCTCTTCCGCATATATCTTAGATTTATTGATGGTAGATGTCAAAACTGTCTCTAACAATCTATATTCCGTTTCATTCAAAACCCCATCTGATATATTAACTACATTACAAGAATTTTCGATGAACAACTTGGAAAATTGTAGAGAACATAAGCGTGTTTTCGCAACGCTTTTGATTAGGACGACCGGTGTGCTTCCAAGTGGACTCAGCGGCTACTGCCAACATCCAAGCTGAGAAGCACTGTGTGGGAGTGACATTTGACAAAATTGTCTTAGCATGGGAAACGGTTCGAAGCTGAGACCGATAGATAGCGCAACGTTAAAGGCCATTAACCCGAGAAACGGCACAGAACACTAACTAGATTTCCTGCTAGTCTCAGAAGAGTTTATGCCTATTTTGCCATTGATTCTATTCAGAGTCTCGGGCTTTGTTTCCTTCAACCATGAACGTTTTGTCTATTTGTGTGAAGCTCGCATAGACAAGCACGGACAGGCACCCGAGGGTGTTCGATGGGGTCGTAGGGCGTTTGGTTTGGGGTGCTCCTTTATCTTTAATGGAATCCGCTAAGCCGGTAGTGTCGCCGACCAGAAAAGTACCTATCACCTTACGTGAAAAGTTTTAGACGAGCTGCAGCGTCTTGTCAGTTTGGATGTAATAGCCAAGGTTGAGGGGCCGACCGATTTCGTTAGCCGGGTGGCGATTGTCACTAAGATATCTGGAGAACTACGAGTGTGTATTAATCCAAAACCACTTAACGCCACGCTCATGAGGGAGCATTGTATGCTATCGACGCTAGACGACGTACTTCCGGTGCTATCCAGAGCTAGAATGTCCACGAATGTTAACTGCTTTGGCGTTTTGGCACGTATTTCTTGACGAAGAGTCGAGCTACCTGACCACGTTTGGGACACTTTTCGGGCGTTTCCGCTAGCTTCGTCTACATTTTGAGTTGAAGGTATCTGGTGAGATATTCCAGAAACGACTGACGCAGAATTTGGATGATTTACCAGGAATGACCTGTGTAGCAGACGACGTTTTGGTTTTCGGTGCTACGCGAGAAGAGCACGACCAGGACCTCGACCAACTTTTGCAGCGCTGTTTTGAAAAGTACACAAGCAAAAATGAGAAGATCGAATTGTGTAGGACGGAAGTGGTATTTCATAGAAACGTGCTAAGCTCCGGAAAACTGAAACCAGACCCAGAGAAATTCAAGGCCGTCAAAGAGATGCCTCCTCCCATTGACATAAGCCGTTAAAAGGCTTAATGTTTCTTGCCCAGATTAGCCTATGTAGTGGTACTGATTCGGAAAGTGACTCATAAGGCAGTGAAGTGGCATTGGGACGCGGAGCAGGAGAGGGCATTTCAGAAAATAAAGGAGTTGATCGCGGGCGCTGCCGTTGTCGCTCAGCAATTCCACTCGAGATTCAGTGTGACAGCAGTCAGTATGGTATCGGAGCCGTACGCACATAGTACGGTAAGCCAATTGTCTTTCGTAGCGGAATGCTAACAGAGGAGGAGCGTCGAATCGCGGAAGGAGAAAAAGAAACGGTTGTATTGGTTAAGGCAGTGGAGGGTTTCAATGACTATAACTTTGGCCGCAAATCCACCGCCTTTAGCTACCACAAGTCGGTAGTATCAATCTCCAGTATGCCACTCCACGTCGTTCCACGCGGTCTGCAAATGATGCTTATTCGTCTGCAGAAGTATGATCTGCAGAGTGTCTACTGACCAAGATCCCAGATGTCCATTGGAGACACGTTGTCAAGGGCGCACCTGTCAGACACGCCCGGAAAAGAAGAAGACCTAGAGTTTGTCCATGCAACACAGTTGATCGTCGTCACTGAGGAACTCTTGCAACAACTCCAAAGATGTACAGAGTAGGACGAACAATGAACAATGATATATTACAGGTAAAAAAGCGATTGCTTTACAAGTCCCGTAGGATGGTTGAAGTGAAAGTAAACATAAGTGTAAATCTTGGATGTTTGTGAGTAGTGTAAAGTTTGTAGAAAGTAGAAGTCACGATTAAAATTCACGCACAATAATGTGCGTCGACGAGGAATCGAACCCCGGCCCACGAGCTTCCGGTCCGCTGCTCTACCACTGAGTTACCGAGGGCTGACGACTAGGTGCGCAAATTTTAATACATGGCTTCGTCAATTTAAGCGTCCAGCGATTCAGGTGCCCCTTATTCATATAAACATTTTAGAATGTGTACTGAATTGTTACTGTAGAGTAATATGGGAAGTAATATGGGGAAGGTATGTCTTAAGAACAAAAGAAACGACAACGTTTACTTGTGCGCCGCTTTCTTGGACCGAGGTAATTGATGAGTGCAGTTGTAATATATCCGAAACAGCAGTGTGTAAGTAGTGAAGCACAAAAGCTGAGAATGAGCACCGTTTGTTCGCGTCTGGTTGAGGTAGACATCTCTGATTATATAGCGTAATGTAAGTGGATAAGCGAATCATCCAGACGTCTTTTGAATGCCGTTAGCGTGGGGGAAGAAACAACGTATGTGGGAAGAGCGTTCCAGTGTTGACACACACGAAGGGAAAAGAAATTCCGGCGGCATTCCAACCGGCTGTATTGTGTGTCCAGCTTTAGATGGTGTCCTCTGAGTGTGGTATTGCTATTCAGCTTTAGTAGGTGACGACAACAATGGTTTGGATTCTTCAGGGAAAATCCCCGGTAGTCTTTCAACCTGAATTATGCTGCTGCCATGTTCCAGTTGGTAGTACCCTGGGTCAACATTTGGAACCGTTTCCGGAGATGGCTGTAAGCATGAACGGGTTTATTCAAAGTCTAGCTCGTTAGCATAATGTCACATAGTAGCTGCGGATATCTGCCATCGTTAATTCCTTGGGCGTTTAATTAAAGCTGGTGTACGGAAAGGAACGAGTCCTATACATTCGTTGTTGCATTTCGTCGTGAGGTCTCGAGTGCAGCGAAATCTCCTTCTTGCCAGCGTTTCAGGCCTAAAGACTGATCATCACACGCGGTCTCACATGTGCTGGACATTAGCAGGAAGACAGAAGGGTTGACTCAACCGAAAACCCTCAGGAAAAGGCAAATTTGGTGGTTCTCGTTGCTCTAAACGACGATCGCTTCGAGAAGCGAAAGTCTGCCTAAAACGTTACTTCAAAGCCAGGCTTGTGAGACCGTCCGCAGGATGTAGATTCTATTGAGGTTGGTGAAATCGTTGATTTGTTAACAGCAAAGAACAAATATGAAATCGGGTGACGCAGCAAAACAGGTTCGTAAGAGGGCATATTCTGAGTCTAGTCGAGTTAGCCCGAACATTCTGAACCGTTATGCAAAGTTGTAGCAAATGCTGGTGTTAGCTGAATCCATGGAAGAGCTGTGTCCACCGGACGCTATGTAAGTCGATGCGAACACAGACGCTTGGAAGCTGTGCTACTTTTACAGAGTTGCGGAAGGTGAACAGTGGAAAAAATCAGGCGTCAACATGAAGTCACAAAGCATGCATCCGAGACAACCTCCAGTGCTATTCAGAATCCCAAAGATGCATGGATAGCGTACTCATTCCATCTCTATAAGCACGATAATTACGTAGTCAAATGAGCAAATTAGTAAATTAGAGACGAGAAGCACACACAAGTCATATTTGATGAGTACCAGATCATAGCCGCTGCGAGCACAGGTCAAGAAAAAATACTAGGACTTTGATCGCTGTTCACTAATTTTGAGGAAACTTCGGAGCCAAGGAGCACGTATACGGCTGTGTAGCGGCGTTTATTCGTTCAGAATGCAATCGGAATCTCTTTTCCGTACGTGGGTGCCAATCGTGGAATGCTCTATCGGAATCTGTCATCTGTGCCCCCACACTGGTGGAGTTCAAAGCCATTGCGCTGCACCACATCACATGACTCGTTGCCCATGGCCAAACACGAGAGTCTGTTAGAGATTTCACTACTGGTCAACTTTTAAGGGTCACATTCCACCACTTTTACAAGGCGACACGATTGGTACCATTCCTTATGGACTTGTAGTGGATTTACAGTGTTTACTACATATACCGCGGTGAGTCCACCGGTGTGAACTTGCTTTTGTTGACATCTTTTCTATATTTTGCAATATTCACCCTGATCCTGATAGTCTCATTGAATTTAAGCTCCTTTTATACGTACTAAACTATGGTTCAGCTAACATATAAAATTCCAGCTACTCAGATTCAGTCTCAGAAACCAGGAGAACTATGTACACCTGACACTGGATTCTGCACTCCGTGGCTGCAGTTGCATTGCGCCACCATAAACGGGCATGAGGATTTTGGAAAAAGCACATATCCATGCCAGCGTAAATGGGGTTGCCGTACCCAAAGATGTCTGTTAGTTAATAAGCTACAGAGGAGGGGCGTTGACTTCCCAGGTGAGAAAGAGGATTCACGGTGTGGGCGACCATCTAAATTCATATTTAAAGAGGTTGATAAGTCGAGGATGGTCTCTTATTGAGCAACCTACAAAGTGTACGATTATGGAATTTGGGTTAGAGCAAGAAAGATCGCTGGTCGTGGAGTTTTGAGTATAACCAGTTCCCCGATTACTCACTCCGAAGCGTATTGCCTTCACTCCAAGCCGAAAGACAGATGGAATCTTAGTTGAACAAATAGAAAAGGAGATGGCTGCATGTACGATTTTGGCAAGCAAATAAAGGTGTACAAGGCGTGATATAGTAATGATCCTAACGAGTTGCTTCTGTGTACGTATGAATGTATTACCGAGTAGTCGAGAAGGAAGTCCTTATGATCGACCGCGATTGTCAGTGTCACTAATTTTTGAACGCCTCCCTATAGAAACCACATTTATAGGATGCAAATATGCTGACGATGTTGTGCTGGGATGTATTTCCCCCACTATTCAGGATTCCTAATTAGTTCAGCGTGGGTTGGATGATCTGGTGAAGTGCTTTTTATTCAGATCCCTCACACTTAACGATTCTAAATGCAATGATGTGATATTTTCTTTTCTTCGTGGCGATAAGTTGCAGCCCCTCAAAAATATCTCCCCACGGTTACTGGGAATGAAAATCCCTACACCCGGAGCATTCAGTGCCAATTATCTCGGTATTGCCTTGTCCAAGAACATTTCTTGATCTATACATGTTTGCAAAACTTTCCAAGTATCAGAAAACTTTCTTTCTATGCCCTCCGACTTAAAATGCTTTCAGTATCTCGTAGTTTAACATGCAAGTTTGTGACCTCTTGAATTATTCTCCGCTGGTTATATCGCTCTACTGTTATATTCCCTGGACTGCTTCAGAAGGAGTATACATTTTTGGTGTGATTTATGAAGTGCATTTCTAGATGCAGCGGCCTGTCTAGAGAATTTTCCACTTTTGATTATTTCTAGACATCTTAATGCCTGCAATAAATTCCCCCCTTGTGGCAACTGAGCAATTTCATTCGCTTCACAGTGATCTTTCAAAAACGTTCTCTTTATCTTCTACGCGTTCGAACTCCAAACTTTATCCTCCTGCACATCGTCGTATCGCAATGCTGTCTTGTCTTATCTAAAACGTTTGCTTGTTGACCCAGTGAAGTGATTGTTGAAGTGACAGTTGTGCATATTTCCATTTTGCTCCCAAGTTGATATCATCATCCGGGTTGTCCGCAGTGGTGGCGTAAATGCTGAAGATGTACCCATTAGAATACATAAAATCTTTTTGTTTTGATCTGAGGACTTGAGTTACAACGTAGTGATACTGTCCGGAAGAATACCCAGTTGAAGTTAGTGTAAGTTAGGATAACAGATACAGCCGTCTTTAGGAAGAGCTTAGATGGAGTCTGCGCAGTGTTTTCAATGAAATTAGCTATTGCTTGTGCAATTTGGATTGCTGCATGGTGACAATACCTTTGAGGTGAGAGCAAGCGAACTCCGGGAACAATGCGAACTGCACAACGGCCAACTGATAGTTGTAGACCATCAGTGTCCGAGCTCATTCGTCATCACGAATCCAGTGAAGAGCTGTGAGTAGAATATTATTCGGTCTCAGGAGCTACAGCATGGATAACAGAGATAAGAATCTCCTTCTGGCGGATATCTTACATTTTGTTGCACCATGATATACCACCTCGGTCTGTTTAATCATACAAAGTCTATATAAAGAATGTAACCACTTTATCCCACCTGTATAGATAACACTTTCGCGATACCTGTCAACGAAAAAGCGGCCAATGTCTCGGAAATTATTTCGGCTCCCGGTGTTTTGTGTCATTAAGTGAGCATGGATCCACCGGGATACAATTCTAGCAATTTCTATGGTAGAATTGAACGAAGTTACCGTCCCGTTCAGTAATCTAAAATGTACCACAGTATAGAAGGTACCAGCAAAACCGGCTAAAATTGAGCTATTGCTTTCTTTCATCTGCCATGAAGGTAGCTACCACTAAACGCTATGCCCAGTTACAATGAAGCTACCATAGGTGGGACGCAAAATTCGTCAACCAAAGTGTCGAATTCCTCGGGTGCGAATCAAAGTTAAATACGTAATGATCGTAATGAGAGTACTGAAAATGTAAACCGAACGATCGATTCACGCAGAAAATTTGAGCACGCGCATTGTCTCATTTATTTCTTGAGGCGACTGCTAAATTCGTAGTTCGTTTGAATCATTGTGTGACACTAACTGTGTCTATCACACTGCTATTTACCGCCTGTAGTACCCAATCCGTTTTAAACACTCAACCGACATAGCGTGAAGACGTGATTCACGACATTTTCACATAGTTGTCCATGCCTTCCACCCGCATTGTTTATGATGTTGACGAAAACAATGGAAACGTCAAGTTAAATCAAGATGAGTCGTGTGTAAACGAATGGGTGCATTTTCAGTATTCTACATTATCATCTGCAGATGGAATAAAATGATTATCAGAAATGCAAAACTTTGCTGATGGATAAAAAAAGGAAAGAGCGCACACGTGTCACTCGAGTTGCGTGAGCAACGATCACACACTAGCGAACAGTCTTCAAGCATTGTATCCAATCAATAGAGCAGTTTTACGAAAAATACTTCTTCATAATTGGGTTTAATTGGACGCAAGGTTCGTGGCCAAAAGTAGCAAATTGAGAAGCATGCGCAGTATCATGACCTTCGTATTCAAAATATGAATAAATTAAGACGATTTCAGCAACAATGGGATTAGTTTGACCCATGATGTCAACTTATTCTTGCAAACCAGTTTATCCACGGTAGATAAGGTGAAAATGATGTGCGGTAACGGTCCATCTAAAGACAACTTCATTAGCAGATGAATATAGTTGCCATCTAGCAATTCTCGTTAAGTACGGAGATCCTTGGTTGAACGTGGCTTTGGTACTACTAGGACTCTGGAGCTAATTACACAGCAGAGCGATTCTCTTCGACTTATGCAAACTGATCGACATCTATCAAATGCATCCATTACGTTGCCGTTTCTACCTGGATGTATTCACGTCACGTCACTTTGGATATGTGCATCTTCCATTCGAAGAAAAAAAGTATAAACACTGTTATCAACAAACCCGGCATCTGTTGGCACATCCAAACACAGATAACAACAACAGAGCTCATGGAGTGACCACAGTCATGTAAAACTGCATTGGTATCGTTCTCGCACGACGGATTACGATTTAACGAGATAAATGCTGCATAGCTACACTCTACTTTGGGGAATTATGAGTAGTCAAACGTCAAATGAATGTACACAAACCCCACAATGCACTCGATCATATTCCGGAAGTGATCATTTTCACTTTCATAGTCGGACGAACTGTAAACAGTTGCACTTCACAGATGCACTTCTCCGGATATAAAATATAGAAACGGAACAATTGGATTTCAACAGCATTATATAAATGATGAGTTCGACATATACCGGTCAGTTCCCCTGGCACCCATAGGTTCAGTGCTATGCCCCGAATTAATTGTAATGTAACGAGTGAATCGGTAGGCCGTGTTTGGGAACCCCTAACTAGTGGAAATTACCCTGCCTTATGCACATCTATAATTTGCAGATCAATGGAGATTGAGTCGTGTTCTATAACAAAGAACTGAATAGCCATAATGTTAGTTACCGATTAAGCGAGGTTTCAATGCTGATGTTCTTCTTTTTCTGTTACCTTTTTCAAATATTTTTGGCAAGTTGGGCGGATTTGAACTAAACTTATGTACTCCCAAAGCGTCGATTTCACCAGCGTCAAGTCTTAAAGTGAAAAATGCCGTCAAATCTACCGAAAAGTAACTTTCGTCGGCATGCTGAATGAACTCACTTTGACGTGCTACCGTTGGAAGCAAATACACAGTTCGTCAGACGATGCATCCTCAGTTAGATATGCCGTAACAGTCATCAGCAATTCAGATAATGCAAGAAGTCAGCTGAATAGATTCTGCTTGCAGACAATGAATGACCGACTAGAACAAAGTCGCTTAAACGCACACGTTGTACCTCAGTTTCTGCAAGTGCCATAACCAATTTAAACAATGGAAATTGACAAACATCGGCTATACAGGATGACATAAATCCTCATCTAGAAGACTAAAGCAGTGTGTTGCAAGACAGACAAATAGACTACTCCCAGCCCTCTTCAAATTCGGCGGAGCTGCTCTTGTAGATGATTTGCACAATTTACTAGTGAATCTGTGAGAGCAGGATACTGTCCCGACAAACGAGTCGTTCCACCATAGTCCAAACGTTCAAGAGACGCTCACACTCGGAATGCGGCAGTCATAGAGGAATCAGTCTAATCTCAGCTGGCTCTAAATCGCTTGTGTCTGTCTTTTACCACAAACTGACTGACACTCGTGATCTGTGAGGAGCAAGCCGGGTTTTGTCGAAATCGAGGCTGCATCGATCACATCTTTACTTTAGGTCAATTGTTGGAGCACCATGTTTATTGGATATCAAAGTGCCGTCGATTCGGTGAATTGATGTGCTCTTTGGGATTGTCTGCTCAGGAAAGGTGTGCCCACTGTCCTCTGCACAGTTCGTAACTGGCATGATAGTAGAAGATGAGCCGGGCTATATCATAGTCAACTGTCAATCACGCAGGTCCGAGGCTGTCACCCATGGCGAAGGCATGTGGGCGGAACCCGGCAGGGGTCCGCTGGGAGATGCACCACTGATGAGACCCAAAAGGTCGAAACGCCGGCGTCTGGTGCTTTTCCAGACTAGTCTAAGCCTGCTGATTGAGAGTGCAATTATGAATTAGCTGAATTATACCAAAATCCTCACTACTAGTCAGAAATACAAAAAAATCTGTCTGTATAGCTTAAAAGTCCACGTGCCGTGCCGGGGCGCTATGCGGAAAGTCCTGGCTCGTGAGGTTAGCCACTGTCTTCTGCAGTTCGTAACTGGCATGGCAGTGGAAGATGACCCGGGCCATATCACAGTTAACTGTCAATCACGCAGGTCCTCGGCTGTCACCCATGGAGGAGTGGCACTAGCTGTTGGCATCCAGAAGTCATGGGGCGGAATCCGGCAGGTGTCTGCTGGGAGGCGCACCACTGACGAGACCCAGAAGGTCGAAACGCCGATGTCTAGTGCTTTTCCAGACTAGCCTAAGATTCCTGATTGACAGTGCCAATGATGAATTAGCCGAAAAATGCGTAAAGATTATCAGAGTGCTGTACGCGCATAGTTCGGGCAGAGTGAGGGTTTATGGCAAACAGTCGCCGCCCTTCAATATATCCAGCAATGTGAGATTAGGTTATCCACTGTATTCTTTGCTCTTTTACTTCACCACTGATGAAGTCTCGGAAACAGCGCTCGCTGGACACGACCTGCATGATGTGGAGCTGCTTCCTGGTAAGCGATTCCTTGGCTTGAAGTATGTGGACGACAATGTCCTCATCTGTGACAGCTCCCAAAGGTGCCAAACAATACTAGATAGATAAGCACTGTCTGTCAATCGTTTTGGGCTTTGGTTTGCATCCTCGAATGCTAAGTCCTTTTCAAATATTGACAGGGACCCACCCCTGCACTGACAATTGGTGATGATCAGCTAGAAGTCGTCCAGGAATCCAAGCACCTGGGTAGCTATAGTAGCGCAGCTAGATCGAAGATGAGATCAGTAACAGTACAGCAAAAACTCCGGATGCTTTTACCAATCTCCGCTACCTGTGGCACCGACGAGACCTCACTCTCACTCAGCAGGGCAGAGTTTACAATTTGCAAAGAAGCATCATGCTGGATGGATGGTTATACTGCGGAAGAAAAATTTATCGAGCATGAGCATACCTGTTTTTCTCAGCACCAGCATCCACTCACTTCTTGGTAAAATGGAAGACTTTAAAATCAACATTGCTGTCGTGAATACGCGCAGCTAGGAGTAATTAAGCTATGGAAAACCTGGCTTCACAAAGAGGTTGAAGACGCTATTGTAGCAGTTAACGGTTTCATTTTCCACCGTGCTGATCGCTCATGCACGTTCCGCAACCGGGTTAGTAGTATTACCTTTATTAAGGCTTCCTGGCGCGCAACAGTGAAGACAATGTTTTGCTATTCATCGCAATGTATCAACTGCCTAGTTCTAAAGTGCACGCCGAAATAACTGAATGGATACAGCTCAATCTTGCTAGCCAGCAGTCCATGCTCAGGCGACAAATTTTACAATGACTTCACGGCTGTTGTCATTGTAAACATCGATCATTCCCTATGCACATTTGCTGGTGCTTTCAATAGGTTCGACACCACTTTCCTCACATCACTTGGACCGCAGAAGATAGTGAAATGCACCACCAGGTTAGAAGCAACCCTGGACTTAGTTTTTGTTAACAACCTGAAGATATTTTCAGTCAGTACTCGGGCACCGTTTGAAAGCGCTGATCATTTGATGGTCAAGCTATCTCCTGTTGTCTGCAGTAAGACGAACCACAAGAGGTCATTCGCTGAAAGGAACGTAAAAGTAAACGGAGACAAACCAACTCCCCAAAGATAGCATAACTGAAAGAAATGGTTGCCTCCCCAGATTCAGTTAGTTTTTCGATGCAGATGTCTCAACATATTGTGACCGGGTGATAAGTTATCTGAACTCTTATTTTGATCTCTGTTATCTGATGAAAATTATTCTCATTCGTGCTGAGCAGTTCTCCTCACCACTCCACAAGCAGCTGCGTCCACTTGAGGAGAGAGCCTTCAAAGTTAAAGATCGTGTTTCAATAAAGTTACTTTCTGTTCGTATCAGGGAAGAAATTCACCATCTCAATCATGCCTACGTCCAGGCAATTATGGGGATTTGGCAGATGATGAAACAATTTAGTGGAGTTGCTCGTCATAGTACCAATTCTGACAGACGTAGAAGAATTAAATCGCAACTTTTGCTGCTCCAGCAATGACTCACTCCCCAACTCCTCATCTGCAGATTCAGTGGCCTACAGGCTCATCGCCAGTTGTTGATGTTGCAGCTATTCACAGGAAGCTTACCCAGCTAAACGCAAGCAAATCAGGAGGACCTGATCGGTTGTCTCCCTTCGTCCTTAAGGAGTGTGCAGATTTACTAGCGCAACCGTTAGCTGAGTTTTACACATTGTGCCTAAACCAAGGCAAGATCGAAGGCTGTTGGAGAGCTGCTAGCATAACACCAATACCGAAGAAAGCGACAGATAAATATCGACCTATTGCGTGCACTTCGATGGCTTTATAGATATTCGAGAAATTCATTCTTGTAAAATTGCTAACAAAATCCTGTCTGAATGACGCACACCAATTTGCATACACGAGACGCAGTGGCTTGTCTAGTGCACTCAGTGCTATCGTCGCTAGACGGCAAGAACAAAGTCACACGTGTATGCTTCTTTGACTACATCAACTCCTTCGGCTGTGTTAACTGTGAAGTCTTGTTGCTCCTGGCATCCAACCATCCATAGCCTTCTTGCTACAGGGTTATTTTGCCAAACGCACTCAGATAACCAGGTTCAAAGACAGGAGCCCCTTACCTCTTACCACTACTTCCGGTGTCCTTCAAGGAGCCATTTTGTCGCCATTCTTATTCCCTATCCAGGTTGGCTTCATCCCTGTCCCCGAAGAAACCACAATGCTAGAATACTCCGATGGCGTACAAATCGGCGCGAATGATCTAACTTCAGCCTCTTCGATCATGCTACAATGTTGTTTGGATAAAATGGTGCATTGGTCAAACTCCCGCGGCTTAACTCTGAATGCTTCCAAATGCAATGATGTACTGTTTTCGTTGCATAAAGCAGACCGTTACCAAAAACTCGCCGCTGACTGTCCCCAACTTCACATCAATGATGAAAGCCTGAGCTTCTCGACGTCAGTGAAGTGCCTGGGAATCAAACTGAGCCATGATTTATCGTGATCAATTCACGTGAATTAAGTATTCACTAAAGTCAGGCGACTGTTCTTTTACGTCTCACGTCCTCGTTTGTCCTCAGTTTTCTATCAGTTGATCCTGCGATTCATCATAGCATGTGTTCTACCACATTGGACCTATTGTTCTCCTGTGATTATTCCCGGCCTATTGAGTAGGCATTTCATGGGTCGTGCGTTGTTTGCGAGCCGGGGGTGTGGATGGAAGAAGAGGAGGGGTGGCCAAGCGATGACTTGGTCTAAAGGAATGAAGACCCTCACTTCTGAGCTGGCCTCGGTTGGAACGTCTCGGCTCCCTGGTTGGGGTCCGAAAGACGATGAACACGTTTAGTTGGACACACTTGCTGATATGGCTAGGAGCCGACCTCAGTGGCGTTCGTGCTGTGAGTTTCCTTGTCCCACCCCATCTCTCTTAGCCTTCCCCTCCAACTACGATCTCATTATTTAATTTTATGTAATTTCGCATAGTATTTTTTGATGCACAGTAGCTGGCTGGTAGCTTACCGGAACGATGCCCATCCGTTACCGGTAGCTCAGCCGGCTTGTACCAGTTGTATATTTTTCTCCTTTTTTCTGTGTATTGCGGCACAGTAGCTGAGGTGTTCCCCACCTCTAACTAACGTGTATGATGATGATGATGAGCAAGATGCAGTGGCATTTCTAAACTAACCTTAGTTCAACACCTTGTATCTACTCATGTTGATTCATGTGCAATACTTGCTTCGAAAATACTCACTGATACCCAGACGTTTTTTACATAGCGTTTCATCTAACCAAATCTAGTTCCTCAACGCGACGAAACTACAGAGCCATATATGTGTCCGCACGCGGGCTTACGGCTTATCTGTCATACCTTATCTAACTAGATTTCAGCTTGATCCGAATAGTATCATTCAAGAACTAAACAGCAAATTATGTTGGTGATCCTGTACCACATATGAAACGTTGGCGTAGCCGCTGTTTGTTTAGCGTTTTTGCATTTATTATATTGTTTTCTTTACCGCATCGATCACGAGCGTGTCACAGCTGAAAATTCACCCTTCATGGGTGCATAAGGGCGAATTATTGACGACTTGCTAACTTGCAGTAGAAGAGTCCCCCAATCTTCAAGCATCAAGTTCTGCTCACCTGTCGGGAAAGAATGTTGGACAAAGCGCCAGATGTTTTTACCGGCCAAGTAGACACCTTTCTTAAAAGGAATAATCGGAGAGTAATGTCCACGGATAGTACTTCATCGACACTATCCCGTCTTTCCGCAAGTCAACTCGATGTGAGACCAACTTTGGCTTCAACAGCTTCGTTAACGATGAAACCGAAGATTCTGGTTTATATGAGAAATTAGTACCAGAAATTCTACAGTAAAATGTTTAATGTGCAAGTTCGCCCACAGCTACTGTATAACTGGAAATTGAAATGTGCTGTACCCGTAATCCTCACGAGAGACTGTGACGTCGCGACGTAACTGCGACCACGAGGAACGGATCCCAGTGAAGAAGTTTTGACACTTCGCTCCATCCCTGATGCTGAATCTATGAGTAGCGGCAATTCGTTACTGAAACTTCACTCGTCAGAAGTGGGGATCGTGCGCCGCACGAAGGAACCAACTAACCAACTGCATGCGGGTGATTCAAGCTCTATTCCCCATTGACATTAATAGGAAGCGGCCAAGTGTTTGATGTTTATCACCTCAACCTGTATTCGTAACGACTAGGGGGTGGGGCTCTCTAAAGATGATTTCTATAATTTAAATGTTTGAAAACATGAACAGCGCGGTCGTTGTGATGGCGTGTGCTCAATCTGGTCATATTCCTGATACGGAACAACAGCTCTGAGACTGCCTCAAGGCGACGCATCTTATGTCGTCAATTTCTTTGGCTGTGCGTCATCCACAATGCTTTACAAGCAGCACGAACGTGTAAGTAGTCCCCCATGGTGTTCACGGAATTTCATTCTCTCCTGGATCCAAAATGATCACACCACGATCAATTACAAAGTGCGTTCGAGATCGTCAGGAGCACTGGATTCTATTCGTAAGATTACTTTTTTACATCTGCGAAGAGATCACTCTTCTGGTCATAACGAAGCATCCAGTTTCGTAACTGGTTCACCACAGGCATGGAAACAGTAACGTTAAGTAACGAGTGTCACTAACACTAAAGGTAGACTAACTGCATGGCGATTGACATTGACGCAGCAAGCTACGAACAGGAGTCGGCATCGTTTTTTCGATACTTTCGGTACGTTACAACTACGAATAAACGTTTGACTGAAGAATAGAAGGCACTTTCGTTAGATATCCCCCTTTCACACTCCTATTAGAGTCTGAAGGTCCTAGTAGTAGAGCTGGTGGATGACAGTGGCCCGTAAGACAAAAGAAACTCAGTAGCCATGAGGAAGAGCAGATTGGATGCTGATGTTATAAATATGTCATGAGTGTCGTAAGACAGTGAGCTGCATGCCTTGACATGCAGCCTCCGTCTGCAAGATTTCAGTACGGAACTGGATAGATGCACAAGGACTGGAAATGATCGATAGATACATCTAGCTATGTAACAACGATTTCTAGGGTCGAAGCAGTGGGGAATGCAACGCCCGTATTGACAGTGTTTATGTGGATTTCAAAGAGCCATAATCACTTGTGAAGGCTATGAAGGTTCAATGTGTCAGTCGACAGTCAAATGTGTAATGTAGCTAAAGTACCAAAGATGCACTATGAGTCAGAAAGGTAATCAATGCACTGAAGAGACTTGCAAGCAGCATGTCCGTGGCGGTCGGTGTCTGCGTACTGCTGTTTTTATTCAGTATGAGCGTCGATTGATGCGGCAGTTTGTTAATTAGGGTTTGGTGACCTAAATGCGGCTCTCACTGTGGATCAGCTGTTAAACTTGAACCACAAGCGTTCATTGGCTGACGTACTTTGTATGCTATGACGCCTAGCGGACGATTTGACAAACAATAAAAGTATTGACTGTGAAGCTGAGCTTATCTGGCATGTGCTCGCTGCTTAGATAATTTTCAGGATCGAGTGCATTTTTAGCTGTATCAATGAACACGGCGAAGCCGCAAGATTTACGACGGTTGATACATCGTGCCTAATGTTCAACTCTTCAATCTTAGTTTCTGATATTTGCATCGCAGTTTTAATTGGCACGTTTCCTCGACTCTCTTTTGCACTTTATGCAAATTTGGCCTATTCATAACATTCTGGTGATCTGAAAAGGACTGAGTACCCTCGCATCATTGCCACGTTAATTAATCCACCTGTGTTCAAGCCGCGCGTCTATTGGTATTGATTGAGCGCCTGCCACACCATTTTACTGTAAACTGGGCGCTTTGCAAACGAAACTGGACGTTTGGCGAATCAAATCGGACACAGACTATAATTTGTAAGAATAACTTCAGCAATGTATTAATACAGAAGATGGAGTAGTTTGGACAACGTTCAAGTCATACTGCTGTCAGGCTAATGCAGCCCGAATTGTGTATGCGGTGGGAGATAGCGTAAGCGTTGATCGTGATTGTCGTCTGCTTCGATCAAAGGCGGTGATCAAGTTGTTCCCCGTCACCTCATTGGCTTTCGGGTATTGCGTATATGTGAACCTGTGCAGCTGCGCAACGAATGGAAAGTCAGATTCCTGAGAATAAGTTCAACCCCCATCTGCGACTGACGTAGGCCAACCCAAGATGAGGGACGCTCGCGGACGTCACCTTGCCTACAGTCAGTGGCAGTATAGTGAAGCTGATTGTAGCAGTGAATAACCAAGGCATCGTTCATTTGAAGATCAGCAACTAATTCATCTGCAATAGTACAGTTCCCAGTGTTTATCGAAGAGTTTGCGTCGTGTAAAAGCCACAGGGTGGAGATGAACTATGCATGGTAAATTATGGACAAGGGCAGATTTCACATACCAAGCGATCTAAAAATGATTCTAGGCTCGACTATATAGCTACAATCTCTGTCGCCCTTCTACCACGTGCGAAGCCCCTAAGATAATGTTTTCGAAGGTGAATACGTTGGTGAGACGCCTGCTGACCAACTCGACCCATGGTCAGACGCTAAGTTCGGTCATTCAGGGGTGTGTTTGGTGGTAACACGCTAGGAATGCGCGAATTGCATCCTCAATGCGATGATGAATGTAACAAAAGCAGCGGCGTGATAGCACTTCCTCAACTGTCCGTCGAAAACACATCCATCTACGATTTGTTGCGATTTCCCCAGATAACGCACTCCCAAGTCAGTCTGTCGTGTTGATAGATGTACGGAACGCAAAAATCCGGTCAACCGGAAGCTCAGAAATGCTGTCGCTCAGCTCGGCTATGCTGACTGTTCGAGCCGTACAGGTTACCTGGAGTGGTCCCAACAAAAAGAGGAGGAAGGTGGCATCCTCGTGGCCACTACTGCTGTGCACTTCCTATATACTGGCTGCATTTAAAAGCTTGTCCGTACACCAACTCAACCACCCATCGATTGGTTTAAACTGAAATGTATGGTCAATGTGTTGTACAAAATGCTGGTTAGTTTGCCATCCGTGCGCCTGACAGATTTTGTTCCGTGCTGCTTACGCTATCAGCCAGCTACTGAGAATTCATTGTGCAATTACTATGCAGATGTATAGTTGTAAAGATTAAATGCAATGAAGGCGATATGTTTCGTTCAGCCTTCGTGTTGAGAGTTCACGTGCATTCATCTCCAGGTGTAAATGGACGGTAAAATGAGGGAGGTACGATCGAAAAGGAAGATGAGCGAAAACATATGATGGCTGTACTCAGTGCGAGAACAGACATTTATCAAAACTGTAAAAAGGAATCAAAGCCAAAGTACTCAGTAAAGAAGTACAGTGGAGCAACTCAGAAGAATCTGGTAGTAAAGTGGGTGAACTTGAGGCCTACATTCAATCGAGCGGTGACCTTTTCGGTTAAATGAAGATCTCTATAGCCGGGAGAGTGCCAGAATGTTAGATGCGATTCCCGAATACAGGAACACAATGCAGAATCATAGCTCGAAAAACGTACAACACATTTGTGACGTTGCAATATTACTCTCTCATTGCTATTGGTTGGTCGTGAACCATATCCACACTTAACGGTCATTGGACGAAGGTGTGCTTACTTCTGATTGGCTTAGTATCACAACCGCTGTTACGTGTGCATACATCCGTATACGTGACCGAGCTACTGTTCTGTTTTCACGAAAAAAACACCATTGTATTCGGTGAACAAGTGAAGAGGAAAGAAATCAAATGGCAGACAGATGGGTATATTAATCCTTGTTACTCTGGCGCAAGGTTAGGCGAAATATGCCACTCGTGCAATGTTTGTTGGTTACTGAGGGCGCAAGGAGCATCACCAAGACCAAACACCACCGATACTCAGTACATTTGGATTTGCGAACCAGACAAGTGTACTGGTGCTTAGACACCAGTAGACGTATTTCATGGTAGACAAAAATTGTGCAGATTATGGAGAAAGATGCACTAATGTTAATCACTTATTCTGCCGTGGGTATGGTAAAAGATAGGAATTCCGGAAAGGGATCTCCTGCCTTTCTATCCAGCAGCGAAAAGCGTGAGATTGGTGGGGTCATATGTTAATTTGGCAATGTGAAGTGTAAGCGCTGTGCATAACTGGTTCACCTCATGTTTCAGGATGTGACCTACGAGAAGAAATCCGCGTGGGATAGGATGGTAGCAGTTTTAGGGCAGATGATCCGCTGTTGACCAGTCCGTCATGACTGCTTGTTTAAACAGGCTGGTAGCCAGTCTAAGTATTGCCGTCGTTGTGAACTGAGCCAGGGGAAGCCGAAGTGCTGGTCACAGCCTTTAAGCGGCAACCGGAAATGTGCAAAGAAAGATTCCTTCGAGAGTAGGTCAAGTTCAAACACTGCTTGAAATGTTAGACCTACTTTTATTAGCGACCCAGGCTATCATTTCTCTGCCTAAAGGTATGTATATTATGGGTTTCGTAGTACGCAGTGCCCATTAGATATGTTTCGTTTATTGTGTTTACACTGTGAAGCAACCCCAGTGTAGATGAGGCAAGAAGTATTTCAATTGGATTCACCAATAACAAATAAGTCAATACTAAACAGAACAACACTTAAAAATGAAGCCTCAAGTGTTCATCACAGGTGATCAGCGCGAGACATATTTACTTCGTAAAAAATGCCAATATTCCGTTGCCGTACACAGCACAAGTGAGCTGGGGTACAGTAAGATGATGCTAATCCCCAATACAGATTCGGATCAACAGTTAAGGCGACTGTGAAAATTCGCAAGCTTTGTTCATAAAACTAACTACAAACTGGCGGATTCGATTGCAACGATGCATGTCATTATACTAAGAAAAATCATGACTGATTCATTAAGAACGTGCAGAAAAACGATAGCTTATAAAGAAGAATTGAGAAAAGGAGGTCCGGTAAAAAGCCGTCGTTATAAGCGCGAGCACTAGTCACTTTGAGACGACACTATCGAAAAGGATAGCTATTCACTGAGTTGGTCAAGCTTGGGGTCCAGGTCGACTAAAATAGCAACGGCCACAGGACGCGTGGGTCTACAGAGGGAGTCTATAGGTGGCTTCCGCAGTATCACCCATAAACCTTATATCCAAGGAAACCACAGGAAAAAGACCGGCAGAAAAGTTAAGTGGGATCTGGTTCACGACCTTCGATCTTCGTATCGATCACTGCTGAGACCATCCGCTTAAAAGCAGCAAAACAGCATGACAAAGTGCAACATCCAGCAAGAGGGAATATGAAGATATGGAGAGCATGTCTTATAACCACCTTGCTAGCCAGTTACCGATGCAATGTTGAAAAAAATTTAATAACGGTGACGGAAGAGAAGCAACAATCATTCTTTGTGTGTGGTCTGGGCTCTGAGGCCCCAATGACTGGGCCACGTGTTGAGCATGTCAGCACACCGACTCCCGCATCGTGCGTCATTTGCGCACCCGGGATGTGGATGGAAACGGAAGCCAAGCTGTGACTTGGTCAAGAGGAATGAAGTCCCTCACTTCGAACTTTGCCTCGGTTGGTGTTTCCCAACTATCGGGCTGGCGTCCCAAGGACGGTGAACGCGTTCGGTTGGATACACTAGCTGACATGGCCAAAAGAGACCGCAGTGACGTTTGTGTTGTGACTCTCTGTCATCCCCCTCTCCTTTAGCTTCCCCTCTCTAACAACGATCACAAAACCTATGCATGAGATTTTAGCACTGTGTTACATTTCCGCAGCTTTTTAGTCCATTTTGTCTAATACCTTAACTCTTTTGTATTGCGGCACATTAGCTGAGGTGTCTCGCCCTCGGCTGACGTGTATGAAGATGATATTGTGGGCCCTGTTAGATAGACTAACGACTGGTTCGCATACGGCGTCTGTAATCCTCAGGTCGCCGGTTCGAAAATGGGTGTGGGTGTAGGGGCCTCACAGTATCCATAACCAGCGAAAGAATGCGTGGCAAAGAAGCGTCCGTACAGTATGCTAGCGCAACGCTAATGTCATCAGCGTAAGTGATCCGTGTTCCGTAAGGTGGATGTGATGGGAAGATCAAACAGAAAGGAAGTGACGACGTAGCAAACAGGTCACAAAAACGAACGTATCCTGCCCGTCGAGAAATATACCCATTTAGTTGACTATTTGTTCATTTATTAAGAGGGATAGAACGTAAGGAAAAACTGTGAAAATGTGTCCTTCTGGTGACAAAAGAAAGCGCGGCTCAATAAAATTGGCATGTATTATCCAATATGAGCTAGGAAAGCATTAATGCCGGGTAAACTAGTCATCAGCGACTTCGTGAAAGGACAGCTTGATTCAACTGTTCGTATGCTTCCAGGGCAATCTGCAGCTCTGCTCTGGCCAAGTCCGTCTGTGCGGTGGACAGTTCAGACTGAGTCCGATGAAAGCCTTCAGAGACAGCACGGGCATCGAAATCGTCCAGAGCTGCAGCCTCCTCAGTGATAATTTGAATAGACGAATCACTGTTCACTGTGACTGTCCCACTGCTCACTGAAACAAAAAGGACAGGTATTTATGGATCCGTACAAATAAACAAATTGAAAAAAGGAAGCAATCACCAGGAAAAGTGGTGCGAGTTGTCTCATGTAACCGTGAATCGATGTTAAAGCAGAGTGCGCCGTTGGTGATGAGGTTGAGAAACCAACGTATAGAGTATGAGCAGTGCAGTCAATCAACTATGATCCAAACCACAAGATTGAAGTGGGTTCAGCTGACATGGGAACGGCTGATAAAGCGAAGTAAGATGGCGAATAAGAATGATTAAGGAAATCAAATTTCAGATTGACTGAATGAATAGAAGTATAGTTAGAATTCAGATATAAAATTGAGTAGGGCCATTGACCTCAAGGCTTCACAACACCGAAGAGAGTGTATGCTTCCGTCGAAATTCACACTATCGATTTCTCAGTGCATTCGTCCACTGCGCCCGATCCCTGCTCGACAGTAGACTTGAGATACACAAATGCACACAAATGCAAGGCACCTTTTGTAACAAATTTCGAAGCCCTTCATCATCCTAACAATGGTGTCCACTGATCGACCAGGAGGCGCCTTCTTAGATGAAAAAACTTAAACTCTTCCCGATGCATTAGTAAAGGCATTCTGGCCTGTAGCGACACCGGATATCCCAAGACGTTCAGTTTTCACTGACTATTAATCCGGTCAGACCCAAGCCCAAAAAAGCATCAGCAGTACGCCGGCAGACGGTACAGACACTTCGCTGCCACGCAATTACCACTAGTCACGCAACGTCTGGGTATGTCACGAGGTCACCAGCATCCACGAGGATTCGAACAGACAACCTCAGGAGCAGAAAGCACGCGCGTAATCCCTTCGACCACCGACAAATACCAAAGAGAGGGACTAAGCACTGATGTTATCAGCTAAGAAGCCATCGGTTTGGATGATAACCGCGGCCAGGTTCTTTATGCTCTATTGGCATGCTACCGAGTGACAACCCACTACCTCCATCCAGCCTGATGAAAGGCTTATACGGCTGTAGGTAGTTAGCACACGCCAGAAAGACCCAAGGTAGACGGGATAGGCAGTGTAAACTGTTCGAACGCCAAATGACACTACGCAGTAGTACTAAGTTAGTGCTCTCCATAGAAATAAGTAAGCTTTCCCAAACACTAAAAGCGAAGTCTGTGAATTTCTGCAGCAGACTCGTGTGTCGCATACAACACTGGCAAAGTCGCGGCATTGCATTGCAGAACTCCGAGTAGTGCAGAAATGGTGTTCATTGGCACGGAGAACATATACAAACTATATCAGGCATCACTAATTAGGACACACCTCAACTGCATGTTGTTCCGACCCACCATGATAATTTTCTCCGGATGCTGGTCCTTTCTGTGTTCCACGTGTGGTCACTGGGCATGCGCTTTGTGGGAGGCCAATATGTAGCTGTCCTCCAAGGAAGGATTGAACTTTCAGAAGCCACGTGAGCCCCACAAAAATGCACGCAACATCGTCGGTAGATTGGTCATCAGTGCTGATACAGATCTACCTGAGTATGTGAACGGATTGAGCGATTCAAGTAGTCTATCGGTTATAGCGAGAATCGACTACGCGTTGATCCGGTCCCATAGTAGAGCATTGCATATTCGGGATGTCAAATAGCTGGTGAAGCGTGCTGCGCTCTGCTTCAGCCTACTCAGTAGATCATAGATAGGAGGTGGATCTCGCCGTGGGTGAAATAAATCCTCTACAGACATCATGGCTATCCGTAAGTGTAACTGGGTGAGGAGTATGGGAGGAGATCCAAGATGCTTGCATCAATCAATTAAGTGAGATAACTCATCTTTGAGCGATCATGGCGGTAAACACAGGACATGCTGTAATTCGTTAGTAAGAATATAGGGCTCTTCTTCAAAACGTTCACACACAAGCTGCAAACGCGTCCAATGCTACACTATAGTTTCATGATATACCGCAATTCCATGAAGAATGGCCATATAGCCTTAGAAACAGTGCAGCGGTCAGCTGCCAAGTGTCACACAGAAAAATAACAATAACATGGTGATAGTGAAAAGATCGGATATTGCGGAAAAGACTACCAAATGACAGATGTGAAATTCAGTCGGCGGTCGTTTCGTAAAAGTAAACATTCATTTCTCAGTGTTGAAAGGGCTACTGATATCTTGAGACCAAATTCGACAGATGAATGTCCTCATGAAACAGATACTAGTGATATCTGATTTGGACGGCAAGTTATAATTTTTATCGTCCGACCGGATATTTCTTCCTTTAGAAAACAACATAAAACTGAATTAGTGATGGTTTTCCGAAACCTTGTGTCAAGATCAGCACTAGCAATATTTTTTCAATATGACGGCAAGTATTGTCCGCACGACCGTATGTTTGTGGTAACCAAAGCACAAAGTTGTCCCCCAAATTTTGTGAAGCACCGAGCCACGTGGGAGCAAGTCAGCTTGACTCACGTCATCAAGACAGATGTATTACTAAGAAGTGCTGATAAAAAGAAACAAAAATATCTAACTCAATAGGAACGGACAAAAGTGTAAAATCGTCTGATGGAGCTGCCAAAGTTAAAAATAAAAAGATGATTCAAGAGTGCTGATGACCTCGTGGTTACGCCGTCTCCGACAGAGCACTGAACCGCTGAGGTGGTCGATCGTGTTTTGTTACCACACAAATGACACACCTCAAAGTCTCACTCTACTAGGGGCAATATTTGTAAACAGTACACGTAGGGATAGCCAACTGCTCGACATGCAACGGGCGTGGCTATGTCAAAGTAAACGATTCGAGTGCAACGGGTACTACAGTGCGGCAAAAGAAAGTACGTTTCCGGACTTCAATACCGCCCACTCGGCGCTCCAACTAGATATAAGCAGTCCATCTAACGTGCCGCTGATCGGCGAGGACAAGTGTCCTCAACGCGAAGTGGCCATATCCGTAATTCATACAGTAACATTGACAGTACTTCAACCGGCAGGCATACGCAACACAGTCCTCGTAAGTAAGTTCTGAAAAGTTAAGTGAGTACTATCGATACGTGCGGTTGCCTTTTCCATAATGCGTTGAACAGAAGTGACGCAGACATAAATAGGTGAACCGACCCAACACATGGACTGCCTGTTCTATAAGTTTGAAGAGTGGTGATAAGCCGGTTTGAAACGGTACCGTTACATTACAACCGGAAGATGTCAAGCACATTGTTAGGCGCTTCAGCAGCGATCACAATCTCCACTAGTCCCCCATCAACTCACCCCAGCGATTTATCGATACAAACGCATGCCCCGTGCAACTCGATCAAGATCGAATAATAGGGGCTGGGTACGCTCCTAGGCAGAGACACGAACCAACGCTGCACGCGGCGCACTGCTTTGGTCGCCATTGATAGCCTACTTGAGAAGTTGTGGTGCGCGATCCACCTCAGATGAGGAGAGCTACTCGTGGGTGCATTTCCTCGCAATCCCCTGAGCCGTTATTTGGATTGGCTACTGCATCTCCGGGACGACATGGATTGCCCCCATCTTCTACTCATATGTGACTTCAACTGTCCTAGAGTACGCTGGCCTGGAGTTCAACGTATCACCGGATATTGTGATGTCAAAGTAAAACTCGCTGAAATGGTAGCTGAAACTGGGGCAGCACAACACATCTGCCAACCGACGCGCATAACATCGCGCTCAACTGCATTGCGTTCAGACTTGATGTTAAGCAAATGTGACATTCATATACTGGAACCACAGGAAGCAAGCGACCACTCAGTTCATATTGCCAATGTGGAGCTACCGGCGCAACCATCCCATGTACTGCAGCCAGCTAATAAATACGGAAAGATGCATTTCGACGGCCTTGCTCGAGCCGCCAACCAAGTGGATTGGTCTCTGTCGAAATCTGCATCTGCTGAAGCTTGCTCGTTTGCTATAAATAATGGAGGAAACTCAATGTGTAACTGGCAAGGCAGTGGCGCAGACTGTGGGACAAAATCATCCACCCTAGCTCGGTCGAGGACTTAGAGGTGTATAAAAAGCAGCGAAGCATTTGCAAAAATGAGAACACTAGCAAGCGTTAGCATTTCGAACGACAACTTGCAACCGCCGCAGACAGCCACGAAGGAAATCTTTGTGTACACAAAGTGGCGCCTGAAGCCACTAGATGACCTGCAAGGGCGCGGACTAATCGCCAAAATTGACGGCACCAAGCGTCCCAAATCTGATGTGCTCCACCCACGGATTCTTCAGTCCTTAACAGCCATCATATCGCCTGCTATGGCTGGCAGGTTCAAGTCGCTGTCCAAAGGATCGTTGCTGATGGATTGGAAATGGTCAATGGCAAAGCCAATTCCGAAACGTGCAAAACCCATCAAGGTAGACAAGCACAAGCTAACTTGTTTGACACCTATTTTGTCCAGTGTTGCTAAGAAGATTGTGAAGGCGAGTAGGCGCTGCTTTGTCACAACAGGCGTCGCTTACCGTCATGGTTGATGCAATACACCGACTTGATGGTCCCTGAATCAAGTGAAACTGCGACGGGACTGTCGGCAGTTTGCATCGGCTGTTCTGTACACACATTCATAGGCGGCTGGACATCAATGGACTGGCGGTTTGCACACTGCGGACTGGTGCAGACGCAACGTAAGGGCAATTGACGGACACGTAAGTCGGCGCGCATCAGCTGAATTTGTATACTGTGCCTGTAAATACCCCAGCCGTGTGGTGTCTTCACACATGGGAATCAATCGTTGTTTGGCAGCTTTCTCCGGACACTTCACCGTCTCTTCTCCAGCCAAGGTACTTGACTAGCACAGCATATAGGCAAGCAACGTCTCAGTTCCTTCCTACGGTAGTTGTATCTGCAGAGCCCATAATTCTGCGAGGTCGGTAAACTCAAATCCCTACCTAACGACATGTGAGCATGTAGTTCATAACAGCCGATGGAAGCAAAGTGGTATATAACGGGTTAAATAGATAACGCTTGACATGTCCCGTAGGATGGCCGTAATGAGGAGAAAAATTAGATGATGAACATACCAATAAAATGGTGCGAAATGGTAATTTAGCAGCGATATTTGTACGACAACTGGTATACGTCCATTTTGTTGCAGCTAAACGCTCGTCATAAGTTACATCTTCGGCGCGAAGCGGGAACTTATCCATGAAATCCCCTTATAATTCCAGATAAGACCTCCAAAAGACTAAGGTTGTGGGATGACACTGTTAGGACGACCTATCAGCGCTCGGGCAGGTTCGATAAACCGGATATGGAGATAACCACAAGTGCATGACTGCGAACGATCAGGGCCTGTGGTGTCAAAATATCATGACGTGCTTACAAGTAAAGCGAAAAAGGGGTCTACACAATCTGCCCTTGAAATAAGAGTTGACAGATGACCCCATTGTGTAAAAGAGAGAGGTTTTGAGCGGCGTTCCGCTGAGAGCGCTGATACCGAAGTACGACTCCGGCAATTAGGTTACAAGGCGAGTGGGCAACGCTTTGTTACACCAGGCGTCACTTAGTGTTAGGATATTATTGAGCTGTAAGTAGAAAGTGATAAGGCGACGGAATTTCTCCCTGAAGTATACCCGAGTTGGACCCGTGTAATCTGCGTGCGTCCAGCAAAACAAACACTCAGAAAATGGATGATGACGAGATTTAATCCTTGAATGAGTAGATCATTCCGTAGCATTTCGCGATTTACACACCCGAATGTATGGTCATACTCAAACAAGTACGAGCTGCTCTGTTTCTGTTGCTCTGTGATAAAAGTATAGAACGAACGAGGAACGCCACTGCATCTACAGTAGATCTCGAACTACGGTAAGTGATTTGAAGGGGGTCATTCGAGCGGGTTCGGGACAGCATCATTGCAAGTATGATTTTCCCTTGAAGCTTCTAGATAACAGAAAAGTGAGCGATAGGTAGATATTTGTTGAACTCGATTCTTGGCAATGGTGTGATGTTGACGTTCCTAAGAATAGACGGCTATATACTTAGTTGAAACGGCGTAGCTCTTCTTTGATACGAACATTGAGAGACCTCACTGAGATGCCGACTTTTTCTTTAAACGCTCTCTCCATGAGTCAGCACAGCCTCTTCAGATGAGAGAGGTGAGTTTGTCTGCCCGGGCGTTGTGAGCTTTTCAAGGACAGCAGATGTCAACACAGAAATTTAGATAGCTAGTCAAGTTGTCACAATAGTTGGATACATAATGGTCAACGGATAAGTAAAATAATGTAGATGAAACCATTCCACGAGGTCGATCCATATGCTGTGAAGACCACTGCTTCTACCCTGAACCTTTTACTTACATCAGCTCAATAAAAGCCTCCATATTGGCATCGTCCTGGGTATCAAACATCAAAACGCCGATTACTCTCAGGTTACAATATCATCTGAACAACCTCAATAGTTGGTCCAAAATTTGTAATCTCTCTGTTAATGCGTCCGAGTGTCATACTATGCTTTTTTCGTTACACAGAGAAGCCAAATAAGATCAGCTCCCTATACAGTGTCCCAAGTAGCTTAGTGACGATGATGGATTTCACTGTGCTACATCAGTGACGTATCTAGGTAAGGTACTTGAAGTTCCGCCAGGTGACCGACTGACAAACCTAGAGTACGCGGACGACACAGCCCTCTCTGGGTGTGACTCAGGGGCTATGTAAGAAAACTGATTCACTGACGTGTAACGCTGCGCGCCTCGGCACCTTCAAAGTGCAGTGTTGTGACAGCATTGGTCCGATCAGCCACCTGTACTGGTTGTCCTTATAAAAGAGGAAATTCAGAGGCCAACCGAATGGTATTAAACAAAGCATGGTCAAACGGTCCGTTCGACACTGGTGCATTTGAATGACTCACTCCCCGCAGATAGCAGGATAAAAGGCATGAAATCAGCTTAAATAAATAAATAAGGTATATTTCTACAGTGTTGCTAGATGTTGTGCCCGCGAAGGATCAGATCAGTGATGTCGAAATCTTTAGGAAGGGTTTTCGATCCACACTCTAAAAGCTGACTGCTGTGACGTAGGAAATTGCCAAAACCAACAGCTGCGTAGACAATGGATGGAGTGGAGTTATCGAGCGTGTCGCGGACTGTCTTAACCCGGCCAGTCTGAGGGGCGTTGGCGGACGAATCTGGGGCAGAGCGCGAACAACAAACCCTCCTACTCCCATGGCAGGAAGAGACGTAAGTGTTATGACCCTGTACAATAAATCACCTGGGATCTTACCATCTCTAATTCGCCATCTAAAATGACACTTTGGCCTGTAAGGTGACTAACATACTTCTAGCATCTCGATAACCGCAATTACTGTCTTTTCTTGCAATAAAATCGGTACCAATGACCATCTGGTTCCCTTTGCCTGACGAAGTTTCCGCGCGAATGTAAAAGATTGGCCTATAACTACACCATAGACAAGTTTGTTTGGTTTGGCTTCCTTTTCACTAAATCTATAACTTCCTATTTTTCTAAAAGTTAGGAATTTCGGACAAAAAGTCGTTAGATGACGGTGGTGAGAACGGTAATCAAAGCCGCCGGTGATATATAATTAGCAATTTTCTAACGGGTAGTGAGCTTGACGGGACATGTCAAGCGTTATCTATTCAACCCGTTATATACCACTATGTTGCCATCGGCGGTTGTGAACTACATGCTCACATGTCGTTAGGTAGGGTTTGGAGTTCACCGACCTCGCAGAATAATGGGCTCTGCAGATACAACTATCGTAGGAAGGAACTGAGGCGTTGCTTGCCTATACGCTGTGTTAGTCAAGTACCTTGGCTGGAGAAGAGACGGTGAAGTGTCCAGAGAAAGCTGCCAAACAACGAGTGATTCCCATGTGTGAAGATACCACACGGCTGGGGTATTTACCACATCTTTAACAGGCAAGGTATACGAACTCAGTGTTCAATGGTTTGCTACTGGCCGCCTCAAGCCAGGCAGCATCTAGTCAAATTGGTGCAAACCCGCCAAAAACCCACCTGCGTCTGGCCGTGGTCGCAGGTGCATATCCTACTACGGTCGCAAAACATATATGAATCGTTCCAGTACCTGCGTGTGACGGCCGTCAAGCAGATCCCAATCTGTCTCTGCAATCACATTCCCGAGCTGGATCTGCTCCCCACTGCCTTGTGGGTCAGGCTATTGAGCCAAAAGCTCCGGATGGAGTCCCTTAAGCAAACCTCCGAAGCACAACGACCACCACATGTGCGATTGCCCACCAATGCAATCGTATGCCTGCGCGCGAAGCCCTCAGCATCGGGTGCTGGAACGTGCGCACACTACTGGACCGGAACTCCAGTGAACGCCCTGAGCGACGCACTGCACTGGTCGCAATGGGGCTGGCGCGCTACAACATCGATATTGCGGCGCTCAGTGAGACTCGGCTCGCTGGGCAAGGTAAGTTACATGAAGCAGGTGCTGGCTACACATTCTACTGGGTGGGAAACGCCGCCTCAGCACGACCACGTCATGGGGTCGGATTTGCAATATCCGATCGCCTCCATGGCCTGCTGGTGGGTGAACCAACAGGCATCAGCGCGCGACTGATGACTGTTCACCTACGACTCGGAAGAGGTAAGTTTGCCACTTTTATAAGCATGTACGGTCCGACCATGTGTTATCCTGATGATTCGCGTGGTCAATTCTACACTGAGCTATCCTCCGTGATACGGTCTGTACCAAGGAGCGACCGACTATTTATGCTGGGTGATTTCAACGCGCGCGTTGGGCGTGATGCATCGGTGTGGACAGATGTTATCGGTCCACATGACATTGGTTCAGCGAATGCGAACGGTGACAGGCTGCTCTCACTGTGTGCCACTCACGGCCTGACGATCACGAACACTCGGTTTGCACTGAGTGCGAGTGATATAGCAACTTGGACGCACCCAGGGAGTGGTCACGCTCACCTGCTCGACTATGTCATCGTACGTTAGCGTGACGTGCATGAAGTGCGCATGACACGTCTACTGCGTGGAGCTGAATGTGGCACTGATCACAAATTGGTGCGGACCAAACTGTACATATATTTTCGTAAATCTATGTATTGCACTCCCGCCGTGAACCGGCGTAAATTTAACATTCTCTCCCTCGGAACTGTGGAGAAGCGGAATGAATTGGAGAAGACGATGGCTGTACGTTTGTGTGATGTGGACTGCATAACCACAGTGGGCGACATGTGGCACCACATTCGTGACCAGCTGACAGCTGCTACCGAGGAGACCATCGAGCGGGTAACCTGTAAGCGTTCTGATTGGTTTGATGAGAACAATGCGACGATCAGTGCATTGGTGTCGGAGAAGAATGCAGCATTTGCTGCACATGTCGCAGACCACAGTGACTTGGGGAAGAAGAGTCAGCTTCGCAAACTTCGACGGCGACTGACTCGAGAGCTCCGTCGCATAAAAAATGCATGGTGGACGGAAAAGACGAAGCACATGGAATGCTACGCCGAACGCCGCCAACACAAGGAATTCTTTGACTCATTGAAGGCGGTGTATGGACCGAGATTGGAGCCGTTGAGGACACTGATCGATGGTAGTTCAGGCGCTACCTGCACACAGACTGCAGAAATAATGCAGACCCGGAGGAAACACTTCGACTGTCTCTAGATCAACCGTTCAGAGATTAACTGGCCTACATTGAACGGCCTCAGGCAGCCGGATGTGAAGACGAGTCTGGCGGACACGCCGACACTGGATGAGACGCAGAGAGCACTTGCTCAGCTGCGAAACGGCAAGTGTGCTGGGGCCTACGGGATCCCGCCTGAAGTATTGAAACACGGCGGACCCGCTTTGGTGACTGCGCTGCAACACTTGGTGCAACGCGTATGGATTGAGTAGGAGGTGCCTCCTAAACTAAAGGATGCCCTTGTGCTACCACTGTACAAGGGCAAAGGTAGCAAGCAATGTTGTACAAATTATCGTTGCATCAACTTGCTGAGTAGTGTGGGCAAGGTGATTGCCCGAATCCTGCTCAACCGCCTCGTCATTCAGGTTGTGGAACCTGTTATGACGTTGCCCTACGCCTCTGCCTCTCTGCGCTACCAACCAGCCAGGGAAAACAAAACGCCGAGCCTGCTAGACCGAAGTATATTAGGCACAGAACATGGCTACTTTTATAGGTCACATGCGCTTACCTCGCTGAGGTGACTCACATCTGTTGTCTGATTTCGTCAGCTTCCGGTTTGACCATGACAACGAGTCTGTCAGCCGCTCACGTGATCTGGCCGATCTCGCCCCGCTAGTGTGCATCATCGCAGTCAGCTGTTTCGCCGCCGTGACACCTCCTCCTCCGAATTGAAGCTGCTTCCACACCATGCATACTTGCTTCAATTCAGCTTTCTTTGTTTTTACATCAATCAGTTGCCTTGGTGGTTTTCTTCTCCTTCTACGATATACGTTGTCTGCGGGCCCTTGTGCTTTTTCGTGGTTCGGTATGCGCCGATCTGCGTGTCTGATCCATTTCTTGTTTCCAAGCGTTAGTTGGTAATTGACTCCACCATTTGTGCGGATCACCCTTCCTCTTGACCACCTCTTCGGTCCTCGGAACTCCCGCGCGTAACCCCTGTCACGAATTCGGAAATGACACACGCCGTCTGTCCGACATTTGCACGCATGACAACTACAATGCTTTTCTTTCCTGATTGGCATAAGGCGTTTTGCTCTGGATACTGGTTTCGTGACTGGCTTGTGGTTCAGAGCAGCACTGGTGATTCTGCAGCATTCTGGACCAGGTTGGAGCATCGCTTCGTGGCGTCTATTCATCCGTGTAATCTGACTGCCATTGGTTTCGTTCGTCGCATCCTTAAGTCTGATGGGCGCATCTGATTTCGAAGTGGCTGTGTGGCAGAAGTTTTGCTCCTCCATAGCTTCCGAATTTGCGACCACATTTGTCGCAGGATTCAATTTGAGCAACCTCTGACATTCCGAAACAATTTCTTGCGATGTCAACTTCAGTTCCAGTTCCCATTTTACTTGAATGTTTAATTTTTGGGATAGCACTTCCATCAACTGCCTCTGTGACTTTTCGAACTGCGTCTGCTGCTCCTGCAAAAGTGCTTACAATTGTTCGAAGCTGACTGCCATTCTGTGTTCAATTGAACTCGCGTCGCCACTGTTGTAAACGCTGCCCTTCGCCTCTGCCTCTCTGCGCTACCAACCAGCCGGGGAAAACAAAACGCTGAGCCTGCTAGACCGAAGTATATTAGGCACAGAACATGGTTACTTTTATAGGTTACATGCGCTTACCTCGCTGAGGTGACTCACATCTGTTGTCTGATTTCGTCAGCTTCCGGTTTGACCATGACGACGAGTCTGTCAGCCGCTCACGTGATCTGGCCGATCTTGCCCCGCTAGTGTGCACCATCGTAGTCAGCTGTTTCGCCTCCGTAACAGAACCTAACGTGGCGGAAGAACAGTGTGGATTCCGTTTGGGTCGCAGCACTATAGATATGGTGTTTGCGGCTCGTCAGTTGCAGGAGAAGAATAGGGAACGACACCAGCCGTTGTACTCGCTTTTTGTTGATTTCACCAAAGCATTTGATACGGTGAACCGCGAGGTGTTGTGACTGGTGTTAGGTAAGTTTGGTTGCCCGCGTAAGTTTGGAAGGTTAATTGAGTGTCTGCACAGTGGTATGCGGGCGAGGGTGCAGCTGAGTAGAGACCACGGATGACTTTGCAGTTGTCACTGACATTTAATATTTAATATATTATCTTCATGCAATGATGTCCTGTGCTTTTGATACAACTTGTGCTTACGGTGTTCGTGTGGAACACCGTATTGATGGTGGGTTGCTGAACATCCGTCGTTTCGGTGCGAGAATCCTAGTCTGTGAGACAACTATCCGGATGTTGATGTTTGCTGATGTCTGTGCGTTGTTTGCACACAGCGCGGATGAGTTACAGCACATGACTAATGCTTTGGCTTCGACAGCGGTCAAATTCGGGCTCACCATCAACACAAACAAAACTGTCTGTCTCTTTCAGCCTTCACCGGAGGTGCAATCTTCAATATTGCCGCGAATCAGCATTGGTGCTGAAGTATTGGAAACCACCTCCCGCTTTTGCTACATTGGGAGTGTCATGTCGACTGATCAGCAGATACACAGTGAGCTGCGTGTCCGCGAATCGAAGGCAGCAGCGGCATTCGGGAAGCTAGAGTACCGAGTGTGGAACAACCATCAGCTTAGCATTGGCACGAAGCTGGTGGTGTACAAATCCATGGTGCTGTCCGTTCTTCTATACGGCAGTGAAACCTGGGCGATGTACCGGCGGGATGTGCCATATCTCGAGCGGTTCCATCAGCAGTGTCTGCGACGAATTTTACGCATCAGTTGGGGCGACAGAGTTGCTGACACGGAAATGTTGCGACAAAGTGGGATGTATGCAGTGGACTGCATACTTTTACTAAGAAACTTTAAGTGGCTCGGTCATGTGTGGCGTATGGATTCAACGCGGATACCGAAACAACTCTTATATGGTCAGCTAAGTATTAGGAAGCGGCATGTGGGGAAACCAAATTTACGTTACCAGGACATGATCAAAGTGAGCCTCTCACGTTCTAATCTTGATTGCAGGTCATGGGAATCGAAGGCGGTTGATCAGCGTGCATGGCACGACCTAATCACGAAGGCAGTTGCCGAAGTGCGGGAGAAAGACCTCATAGATTCAGAGAAGAAGCGGCAAGTGCGGAAGCGGCAAGCACCGATGGGTTGTACACCATCGACATCGAGCGCATGGTGCTGTAGCACATGCGGTCGCGAGTGCCTGAGTTAGGCAGGCCTAGTGAGCCATGAGCGAGGCCACTCGGGACCCCTACAGAAGCGACGACGGGTTCTGCAGAGAACGTAGGCAGAACCAGCGCAGCGTTTGTAGGTACGCTGCATTCCATTTACTAACCGCGTGCTTACATGCTAAGTCTATTTATTTCAGGTGGTAGGTTTTCAATTTTGTCCTAATGCTTTTCTTTCTCATATAAATGCCTACCTATACTCTCTTCTATAAACTTGCACACGTCGCTTAAACCAAATGTAGTTAATTTCGATAACATTTTTGTGTTTGTGGCATTTCCGTAAAATATACTTTCCGACCTCGTGAATTTATCTCGAATTCGTTTGTAAAGAACTTATTTCATATGCCCATTAAGATCTATGTCACCGTTTCCTTATGCATTACTTGATTTATTTTCTTGCTTATCATTCTCTCAAATAACTGGCTGTTGCTTGATCACCCCGGTGTGGCTGCGCTAGATATGCATGTTGACAAGGTGCCTACCTGTCTATTACCCACTACCTCGTCCATACTGGCTCCAGGAGACAGTTGGTCGTTGCTGGAGGGGACGGGGTGCACGGTCCTTAAGGCTGTGTTAGGCTCGAAGAGTGATTCCATGCACGCAGTGTTGAGCGGACTACGGTCCAGCCACCGCCTTGTGTGCGATTGATTCCCAAATACAGTGTGCTTGTGTTTGCCTGTGAAGGAGTGTGGGCCGGCTCCGTTGATGAAACGTGGCTCCCATCCACATGCCTCCCGGTCTTATTCCTTCGGGTTTACACTGGATATGGGGTGTGTGGATGGAGCTGTGGGTGGTGCAGCGCAAGCCACCCATGGTCCCTCTGTAGGCGCAGGCGTTCTGTGGCTTGCCACAGTGACAGGCAAATCCGAAACCGGATGCCGCCAACCATACAAATTCAGCTGATGCGTGTCCGTCAAGTGCTCTTACGTTGCGTCTGCACCAGTCCGCAGAGTGCAAACCGCAAGTCCATTGATGTCCAGCCGCCTATGAATGTGTATACAGAATAGCCGATGCAAACTGCCGACAGTCCCGTCGCAGTTTCACTTGATTCAGGGACCATCAAGTCAGTGTATTGCATCAACCATGACGATAAGCGACGCCTGCTGTGACAAAGCAGCGCCTACTCGCCTTGTAACAAAATTGCCGTAGTTGTATCTCGGCATTAGTTCTCTCAGCAGACCGTCGTTCAAAACGGCTCTCTAGTACCCAGAGCGGCCACATAACCACCTGTATTTCGATTGCACAAGCCTCTTTTGTCGTGTGAGCCATGAGCGAGGCCACTCGAGACCACTACAGAAGCGACGACGGGTCCTGCAGAGAAGGTAGGCAGAACCGGCGCGGCGTTTGTAGGTACGCTGCATTCGATTTACTAACCGCGTACTTGCGTGCTAAGTCTGTTTGTTTCAGGTGGTGGGTTTTCAATTTTGTCCTAATGCTTTTCTTTCCCATATAAATGCCTACTTATACTCTCTTCTATACACTTGCACACGTTGCTTAAGCCACTTGTAGTTATTTCGATAACATTTTCGTGTTTGTAGGATTTCCGTAAAATAAACTTCATGACCTCGTGAACTTACCTCATATTCGTTCCGTCGCAACGAGACTGGACATTAACGTGGTGCAACGGTTTGCGTACCTCACTGACCCATTGAGCTATACTGGGCGGTGCCTCCGGGCACTTTGAGAGCTACTCCTACCAGGTTGGTCAGTGGTGAGAGGTCAGACAAACTCAGTCTCCTGGTCCTCCAGGTTGAGGGTTCGAAATGGGATGGCGTCCATTTCTGTAAAACTAAATCATTGCCACCTCCCCGCTGCCTTGCGGACAGGCTTTTGAGCCAAAGGCTTTGGATGAGGACCCTAATCGTCCTCGTGTCTAGGCATGGGCGCCCTGGCAGTATCTCAGCCCACATACAACCATGACATTTTCTTCAAACTGCATCGGCCGTCGCGCAGATTATCAAGGGTCGCCTTATCTGCCGCATACAGCAGGGCGGATAAGCGAAAACATGCTACTGCTGGCGCCTCCCTTCTTTCTTTTCCACCTTTTTCTCTTACTCCCATCCCGACCCCCATTACTAACCTTCCTTCTATAATTCCCAGCTTAATTGACAGCAAGCGGAATGCCACTGGAGTAGAACCATCTGCAGCCACCATCCCACAGCACCTATCGGACGCCTATAGGCAAAAGTCCCTAATAAAGCCACGCTATCCCGTTTCCATGGTGACGTTCAAAGTTCGCACTCTAAGACAAACAGGTCAACAGGCTGCACTCGCACGCACCTTAGACACACTGGGTATTGATGTGTGTTGCGTGTCCGAAACTAGGATCAATGAACCTAATGGAGTTGTTGAATTAACTGCACCCGGCTTATCCTCTCGTTATTGGTTGTACACATCCGGAGACGCCGATGCAGCACTCACGGGTCAAGCTGGTGTACGTATCATTCTAAGCTCCAAGGCTAAACCATCGTTGGTTGATTGGATTCCGGTGAACAGCCGTTTATGTGCAGCCCGTTTGACGACATCAGCTAAGGTGAATTCGCGAAGTAGTACAAAACGTTGTCTGTTTGTGATTTCCGCTTATGCTCCCACCGACTGCAGTTCTAATGCAGTCAAGGACACTTGCTATCACGAACCGAACGCGCTACTACGCAGTGCTACTAGTTCAGATATTATAGTACTTGCAGGGGATATGAACGCACAAATAGGGCGTCTGAGCTCTTCAGAAGCTCAGCTGGGTGGTAATTATGGGCTTAACTCCGAACGGACTGACAACGGTGAGCATCTGCTGCAACTGTGTGCGGAGCACCAGTTGTTTCTTAGTAGCACTGCTTTTAGACACAGTGGGCGCCGAAGTGCCACTTGGCGTCCCTCTGTAGTTGGCCAGCGATGGACCCAAATTGACCACATAGCCATAAGTTACAGATAGCGTGGTTCCATCCTGGATTGCCGCTCATACTGGAGTACCTGTGTCGACTTTGATCATGCCTGGGTACGCTGTCGTTTCTCCATGAACTTTACCGGGAGGCGCACCAAGCGTCTCCTACGATTGGCAACGGAGAAATTGTCTCAGCCCTCGGTCAGACAGGCCTATCAAAAGGCGCTGCGTATCGAACTTCCGCTGTCTTGTCTTAATGACACTGAGCTTCAGTGGAATAGGATCTCGGCCGCCATGCATGACGCAGGAGCATCTGCTTGGGGCACCATCAATCGTCACCGCACCAGTCACTGGATATCCGAGAGGTCCGTGAACCTGTTGGAATCTAGAAGACACCTCCCGGCTGGCTCTGAACACAATGTAACCAGACGGGCTATTAGGCGTGAACTAAAGCGGAGCCTACGTACTGACAAGGAAGCCTGGTGGACCAATAGAGCTCAAGAAATAGAGGAGGCAGGAGCAGTAGGCAATTACCGCAAGCTCTTCCAGCTAATCCGCACTACTGGTCACAGGAAACCAGGCGTCAGTGAGACAGTAAGAGACAGAGCGAGTGCGCTGATTCACAATAAGGAGCGCCGTATGGCTCGTTGGGCGGAACACTTTCAAGATCAGTTCAGCTGGTCCCCTGCCATGGACAGTTAGTTTAGAGCCTCCGACGGAGGCCGAGGTCCGAAACGCAATCACAGCCCTTAATCGTTTTCGTGCCGCTGGCCGGGATTCCCTCCCACCTGCATTATTTAAGGATGGAGGTGAGGTCCTCTGCAAAGCACTGACCTCCTTATTCGAATGTATTTGGAAGGGTGTCCCGGCTAATTGGAGCGAATCGATTATAGTGGCAATATACAAGAAGGGTAGTCGCACAGACTATTCTAACCACAGGGGTATTAGCCTAACGCCAGTTGTGACAAAATTACTAGCCTCGATTCTCGTTCGTCGCCTCACTGCGGAACGGGAATCTCGGATTAGGGAAGAGCAGGCCGGTTTTCGCCCAGGACGTGGCTGTATAGACCATATATTTACTTTGCGGCAGGTGCTAGAGCAGCGCCACGCATATCGCAGACCGACAATAGCTGTGTTCCTCGATTTCAAGAGTGCGTTCGATTCAGTCGATCGATCGATTCTGTTCGAAATACTTGCTCGGAAAGGTGTTCCGACGAAATATGTGAACATCCTTCGTGCTCTATATTCGAACACTACACGCCGCGTCAGGGTCTACGGTGTCCTGTCGGATAGCTTTCTGACCACAAATGGCGTTCGTCAGGGTTGTCCGATCTCCCCATTTTTTGTGCAATTTCGTTGTGGATTCTATCATGGAGTGTTCCCTTGCGGAATCTCACGATGTAGGCGTTGAAGTGCTGCCTGGTGAAAGGTTAGTTGATCTAGATTATGCAGACGATATCGTCTTGCTTTTCGACGATGTTGGGGCGGCACAATCAACCCTGAATAGCCTGTCCAGAGTGATCCCATTATTTGGTATGCACTTCGCACCTTCAAAGTGCAAAGTGTTGCTTCAGGACCACCAGCCACTTGATGACCCCTTGACGCTTGCTAACGAAGAACTCGAGGTGGTTGATCATTTCACTTATCTTGGCAGCTGCATCAACAATGATGGGCACATAGAAACTGACGTCAGCCCACGCATTGCAAAGGCCAGAGCTGCCTTCTTGAACCTACGGCATCTTTGGCGAAGGAAAAGAATTTCCTTTCGTCTGAAAGGCCGTGGCCACGGTGAGGGCCGTTCTGCTCTATGGTAGTGAAACTTGACCGTTGTTCAAAAGACAGTCAAAGTCTCCTTTCCAGATCTGCATTATCTCGTCAATCTGTGTGCAGGTGACGCCTGAGCTACCATCGATTAGCGTCCTTAGCGGCACCAAGCTCGGTCCATACACCGCCTTCAAGGAGTCAAAGAATTCCTTGTGTTGACGGCGTTCGGCGTAGCATTCCATGTGCTTCGTCCTCTCCGTCCACCATGCATTATTAATGCTACGGAGCTCTCGAGTCAGTCGCCGTCGAAGTTTGCGAAACTGACTATTCTTCCCCAAGTCACTGGGGACTGTGACATGTGCAGAAAATGCTGCATTCTTCTCCGACACCAATGCGCCGATCGTCGCACTGTTGTCATCAAAGCAATCAGGCTGCTTACAGTTTGGGCACCCGATTGTCTCCTCGGCAGCAGCTGTCACCTGGTCGCGAATGTGGTGCCACATGTCGCCCACTGTGGCTATGCATCCCACATCACACAGCCGTGCAGACACTGTCCTCTCCAGCTCGAGACGTTTCTCCACAGTATCGAGGGTGAGAATGTTAATTCTACGCCAAATCACGGCGGGAGTGCAATACATAGATTTACGAAAATATATGTACAGTTTGGTCCGAACCAATTTGTGATCAGTGCCACACTCAGCTCCACGCAGTAGACGTGTCGTGCGCACTTCACGCATATCACGCTGACGTACGATGACATAGTCGAGCAGGTGAGCGTGACCACTCCCTGGGTGCGTCCAAGTTGCTATATCACACTCACTTAGTGCAAACCGAGAGTTCGTGATCGTCAGGCCGTGAGTGGCACACAGTGAGAGCAGCCTGTCACTGTTCGCATTCGCTGAACCAATGTCATGTGGACCGATAACATCTGTCCACACCGATGCATCACGCCCAACGCGCGCGTTGAAATCACCCAGCATAAATAATCGGTCGCTCCTCGGCACAGACCGTATCACGGAGGATAGCTCAGTGTAGAATTGACCACGCGAATCATCAGGATAACACATGGTCGGACCGCACGTACTTATAAAAGTGGCAAACTCACCTCTTCCGAGTCGTAGGTGAACAGTCATCAGTCGCGCGCTGATGCCTGTTGGTTCACCCAGCAGCTGGCCATTTAAGCGATCGGGTATTGCAAATCCGACCCCATGTTCACGTGATACTGAGGCGGCATTGCCCACCCAGTAGAATAAGTAGTCAGCACCTGCTTCATGCAACTTACCTTGCTCACCGAGCCGAGTCTCACTGAGCGCCGCAATATCGATGTTGTAGCGCGCCAGTTCCATCGCGACGAGTGCAGTGCGTCGCTCAGGGCGCTCACTGGAGTTCCGGTCCAGTAGTGTGCGCACGTTTCAGCACCCGATGTTGAGGTCTTCGCGCGCAGGCATACGATTGCATTGGTGAGCAATCGCACATGTGGTGGTCGTTGTGTTTCGGAGGTTTGCTTCAGGGAGTCCAGCCGGAGTCTTTGGCTCAATAACCTGACCCACAAGGCAGTGGGTGGTTTGGAGGTTTGCTTGAGGGAATTTGCCCGGTGCCTTTGGCTCGATAGTCTGACCCACAAGGCAGTGGGTGGTTTGGAGGTTTGCTTGAGGGACTCCGCCCGGAATCTTTGGCTCAATATCCTGACCCACAAGGCAGTATGGAGAAAATTCAGCTGGGGAATGTAGTTGCAGATCAGAGTGGGATTTGCATGAAGTCCATCACACGCAAACTTTGAGGTACTGGAACGATTCTTGCGACCGTAGTAGGATACACCTACGACCACGGCCAGAAGCAGGTGGGTTTTGGCGGGTTTGCACCAATTTTATCAGGGGCTGCCTGGCTTGAGGCGGGCAGTAGAAAGCCATTGAACACCTGGAGGTTTCCTCGCACCGTCAGAGACAATGCGTAGCGCCCGTGTTCTACGCCAATCGAGCAGCTAGCTCTTAAACTGTAGACCAGTAGTCTCCCATAGCTAGGTTTTACGGGAAGAGCGCCATCGACCACTTCCAAACCTCCGAAGAGGATGGATTAGGATACTGCCAGGGCGCCCACACCTAACAGGAGAACGACTCGGGTCCTCAGCCAAAGCCCGAAAGGCAGCGGGTCTAGCACATGGTCAGTCCACTGACTCATGCGGATTGTGTCTTGGATCTTAGCAGAGAGAAGGACGTAACCCAACTCCCAATCAGAGGTCGCCACGAGATGTCCAGGATATGAGCCCATGGCACAACAGTAGCAGCAGTGGATAGACCATCTGTCACGATCTAGTCACCACCAGCCTCAGCGCACCATAGGCTCTCTTGTCATATATATATATATATATATATATATATATATATACAGGTCAGATATCAGCGTACTTTGATAGGCATTCTGAACATCTGGCTTCGCCAGTTGGCAAGTATCTATGCGCTCACAGCGCCGCTGCGGACGTTCACCGAAACGCACCGGCAGGTCGGCGCCAAATGCGTGGGCAGGGTCCACGCTTGTGCTCCAAATCGAGCGATAGTTTTGAAAACAACCTCTCCAGTGGCAACTGATCGCGATGTGATCAATGTGTCCATGGCTGGTGGGTGCCATGTCACTGTTTTGCGGGTGCTGTCGGAAGTTAGTGCTCGCATCTTCATACAGGTGTAGTAACCGGTCACCGTTATCATTAGTGGAACCTACACCATATTGGCTACCCAGATAAAGCTCATTAGTGGACGGTTTTCTAACTTAAGTGCTAAAATCATCAGCAAGCAAGTGTCCGTACTTATTATGTAACGAAGGAGTGCGTTCAAGTGGTGATAGAAGTTGTCTTTCATTGAGTCATCGCTAAATTTGTAGGCGTGTAGGCCGCAGTGACAATTAAGCACCGTTTGTCCCCACGCGAATTCAAAGCTTTGAATGAGCCAGTCAACCTGGCATCGCACATCCGGCTGTTCAACAGGATCCAATCGTTCAAGGCAGCTTCAGCCCGGGGCTAAGAGCAATGCTTACACCGGCTTAAGCGGCGTCATCTCCAGAGAAGCGCAACGAGAAAATACTGCCAGTGTCGCACGCCGAGGATCGCAGCGTAAGCACTGAACTCGAATTTTACTGAAATTGAGAAACTCACCTCAGATAATGTGCCACAATACAAAAAGATAAAATACTAAAAAACCCCAAAACGAAAAAGACAAAAACCAAGCAGCAAAATGATAAATATTATAGTACGCATTTTGTATGGGATCGTAACTGGAGGGGGAATAACAAAGGAAGGGGCGGACAAAGAAACTCATAGCACAAACGTCATTGGGACAGACAATTCGCTACATCAGCAACTGTCCAACCAAACGTGTTCATCGTCCTTGGGACCCCAGCCAGGCAGTCGGAAAAAACCAACCGACGCGAGGGTTTCAATTTTCTCGACAAAATCATCGTTTGACCTACCCACCTGTTTTCACCGCATCCTGGCGTGCAAACAAGGCACGTCGCGGGAGTCGGTGTGTTGGCATACGAAACACGTGGTCTAGCTATCGGAGCCTGGCGCGTGATATATTGGCGTTGAACGGTCCAGTCGCTCTTCATGCAACAAATACGCGATGCTGAACATGCTCACTGCTCACGTCGCGCTCTCACCAGACATCAGCTATGCTGCGAAGACAGCGAAGATCGTAAGTGACTAGCCTCTTTATGCCTGCCGACCTGATGGGCCAGGTTTCACAATCGTATAGGATGGTTGAACGGACAGCTGCATTAGAAACTCCGCCCTTCAGAGAGAGAGAGAGAGAGAGAGATTGAATGATGTCGCGTCATCGCCATAGGTGGAAGAGATCGGCAAAATCACTTCGAACCTCCGCTATACGGTTCGTAACCTCATCTTCGATCCCAAGGGCGCTAATATTGCTGTCAAGGTACTTGAATTCCTGAACGACTTCTCGCAAATCACCACCAAGGGTCAGCGCAGGGGTGGGTCCCTGCTAATCTTGGAGAAGGGACTTTGCATTTCGAAGGAGCAAAACAAAGCTCAAAACAAATAACAGCTAGTGTTAATCGCCCCAGTGCTGATTGGCACGTTTGGGAGCTGGCACAGATGACAGCAATGTCGTGCGCATAATCCAAGTCAAAAAATAGCTCATCAGGAAGTAGCTCCACAGATAGAAATTTGGAGGTGTCTGCCAGAAAACACTGCACTCCTATGCAGGTATCGAACCCGGAACCATTGGGTCAGTTCAGTTCAGTTGATCAACTCTGATCCGAGAACCGAAGTGGGGTGGATCCAGACGGCACGACCCACATGGCAAAAATAATTAAATAACAACGGTAAGACAGTGCGGCTAAAGACAAAATGTGAGGAAAATGGAAGCAAGAAGGAAGTGAGTTAAACTAAACAGAATGGAACCAAAGTTAACAACCAGCTGCATGAATGCAGGGATGCCACTGACTAGGTGACTTCACCATATCAGATACGGTCTTTAACCATTGGTGTGGACTATCCCACTGCCTCCATCCAGGAAGACGGCACACACTAGCCTGACCAAGTCTCTCAGTCAATTTCTTCATGCCACTATGCCACGTCATGGACTGGAAACCTCGCGGTTTCACCCAACTTAGTGCAGCCACTGCTTATAATGCACGCCGAGGAATCCGGTCAACGGGCATAAGTAGGACATGGCCTAGCCAACACAAACGAGTAAGATCCAACAAACACTGCATTGAGGTACCAGATTTCTTCCCAAAAATCAACTGGCAGACCTCAGCATTGCTCACCTGGTGCTCCCACTAGACGTGAGTAATGCTCCGCAAACACCGGTGGTCAAACACGGCCAACCGTTTAATGTCTTCGCCGCGAACTGGCCAGGTCTCTGATCCATTCAGTAAGACTGGCCTTACGGCATCGTTATACACCTTACCTTTCACTGACAGGCTAATATCCCGCCGTCCCCATAGATGATTGAGTCAGTGAAAAGCCACACGGGCCTTGCTGATACGCGAAGTAACCACCACAATGATGTGACCACCAGAGGTGACACATCATCATCATCATCATCATCATCATCATACACGTTAGCTAGAGGTGGAGAACACCTCAGCTACTGTGCCGCAATTCGCATGTGAGTTGAAACTAAAAGACAAGCGACTATTGAAGCAAGGTGGGGGAGGGCCGAGAATTGGGGGGTTGAAAACAGGGGGGATAAAAGTGAAGCTGGAACGGGACGATAAGGGTGAAAAAGCGCGAGAGGGAATAAGAAGAAGGGAAGGCTTGAGCAGTAGCATCCAAACCCCTATCTACCCTGCCCGATGCAGCAGATAGGGCACCGTTGATTATCCTCTGCGGTGGCCAGAACATCAAGAAATTGTTTGAAGTAAGATTCATAGTACTGCGTGGGGAGGATACTGTCAGGTTGCCCAGGCGTAGACAGGAGAACGATTAGGGTTCTCAAGCAAAGCCTTTGGTTCAAAAACCTGACCGAAAGGCAGCGGGTTTGGCGGTGGGCTACAAGGAGTCCGTTTTAAGGAATAAGGTGCCACCCTCATTCCAACCCCTAACCTGGAGGACCAGGAGGCTGAGTTTGTCTGGCCTCTAATCATTGACCAATCTGGTATGAGTGACTCTGAAGGTACAAAAATGCACCACCCAGTATAGCTCAATGGATCATTGAGGCACACAAACCATCGCACCACGATAAGGTCCAGCCTCATTGCGATGGCCAGAGGTGACACAGCTACCAAGGTAAGTGAACCGATCCACCACTTCCAGTGGTTGTTCGGTGACAGAACCAGAAGTGCGTCGGTCCAGTATTGTAGCAGTACTTTGCAGCTTGAAGGTGCAAAGCGCATGCCTAAGTGTGCGGTGCTACGAGTCACTCGATGAAGCCGTGTTTGCATAGCCAATGCGTCGGACCAGAAGAGCTATGTCGTCCACATACTCCAGGTTTGTCAGTCGGTCGGTCACCCGGCAGAACTTCCACTCTAACAGAGCTTTATAGAAAAGGAGTCACGATCATTTCGATGACGAAGTTGAAGAGGAAAGGAAATATAGGAGAACCCTGGCGAATCCCACTTGCTGTGGGGAACTCAGGAGACAGATTCCCGTAGACTCTTACACGGCCTGAGGAATCACGGTAGAGAGACTTAAGAATAGAAAGGAATTTAGCCGAGACGCCCTTCATGGATAAGCAGTGCCACAAACTGGCACGGTCAACAGAGTCGAAGGCAGCTATCAAGTCAAAGAAAACCACCATTGGCGGTCACCTGTATGTGTCACTGCTCTAACAGTTGGAGAAGAGTAAATATGTGGTCGATACGACCACGGCGGATCAGTAAGTCATCGGAGGATGGTACCCATGAGGAGTTTGGATGCAATGGAAACAACGCTGATGACTCGAGTTTTGCACAAAGTACGTTGATCTTTCTTGAAAATCGGAACAGCAGTTGACAGTCGCCAGTCTGAAGGTACCTTTTCACTGTTCCAAATCGTGTCAAATAGAGTAGCAAGTCCAGTCAACAAAGGGTCACCATCATCTTTCAGCAGATGGAGGAAGCTCGTCGAGTCCATGAGCCTTGTTTCGTTGCAACACAGAAAACTAATGTCGAATCTCTTCCAAAGTGGGAGGTGTCAAAATTGTTTCCAACGACGCCTCAGGCGATTCGGCAAACGACAATGTCGTATCATGCCTACTGAACTGCTCTTCAAAATGTTCCGCCCAACGGGCTAGTCGATGACGCTGCAAATGGATCAGCTGCCCGTTTTTCTCAACTATTGTCTCGTTAACGGATGGCTTTCTCGGACCCGTGTTCCAGATGAGCTGGAACAGAACTCGGCTGTTCACAATAGCACTGGCTTTCTCCATCGCACGATCTATCAACGTCCAGGTCGGTTTAAGGACTCCTGGTGCTACGTCGTTTCAGAAAGTTACGGACACACTGGAACTCAGTGCCCATTGGAACATGTATCAGTGCATCGATCAAGCTGATCGATGCCTCAGAGATCCATTCGCAGTTATGACGTCTCAAGTTGGGTGCACAGCATGCGTCAAAGGCATTCTTCATGGCCTATTTGAGACAATTACAGTCAGCCTTCAGTTCACCAACCTCATTTATCACTGGCAATTGGTGGGCCAGTTCGTCGTGATATTGTTGAACTGCAGATTGTGAGTTCAGGTTGTGACCGCCACATCTGAGCCAGCGGTGTAGCGGTCTCAATTAACATACCAATGTTCCCGGGTTCGATACATGCATGTGAGAGTAGTATTTTCGGGAGAGCAACACCCAATTTCTAGCTGCTTCAACTACGGTCCTCGTGATCGAAAGACCAAGGTTCATTTCCATGGGAATCACGGGCAATATTGAGACTGTGTGCGCAATCCATCCACACAAGGTTTAATACAAAATGACCTACAAAAGTACCTCCACACTTCTGCTTCCATGACTTAGACAAAAGTTCAAGAGGTAAGGTGAAGCAGGCAATCTTGTCGCACACCGCCGAAGACACTGAATGGCGGCGGCAGTTTGTCTTAGATCCTCGCTCTGCCTGAGCTATGTGCTTACAGCGCTCTGAGAATGTTTACGTACTATTCGGGCACACTTTCCCTCAGCAGACAGTCACAAAGGGCACATCGACCCACCGAATCGAAGGCACTTTTTACGTCGAGAAACATAATGGTGGGCCGCCAATAGGCATGATGGTGCTCCAACAATTGACGCAAAGTGAAGAGGTGATTGATGCAGCCCCGACCTCGACGAGACCCTGCTTGCAATTAATGAATCTGGCTTACAATAGTTCCAATCAGTCTGTGAAGGATGATAGAGGTAAGCGATTTGGAAGCGATGGTGAAAAGACTGATTCCGTTATGGCTGCCGCATTCCGATCATGAGCCCTCCATTAAAATTAGGACTATAACGGAGTGGCTCCAGTCTGTCGGGACAGTTTACTGAACCCACAGTTTCACTAGTAACTAATTTAACTCATCCACAAGAGCAGGACCCCGAATTTGAAGATGGTTACCAGGTGGTTACCAAAGTCAGCGGCCACTTCCATTTCTGACGCACGATGAGACCGCCAAGATTCGCGGTCTCACCTCAAGCTAGCACGAAGTTTTGTCCGGAGGTTTTCGCGTCTCATTATGTTCGTTTCCAGCCGGAATGTGCCGGTGAGCATCGATAAGTTCCAGAGACCGAGAAAAGACCCAATGTCCATGTTGGCGATTAGACTTATCACATGAGAATTTGCCTGCTGCTAGTAAAGTTTGGTGAACATGCGACCAGTGACCAAATGTAGGTTTACTCAATCCGTAAGTCAGCGTACTTCGATACGCATTCATAACAGCTGGCTTCCCCAGTTGGCTAGTGTCAATGCGTTCACAAGGTGGCCATGGACAGCAACGTTGCGGACGTTTGCCGAAACGCACCCGAAGGTCGGCACACACACAAGGGCGTGATGGGAGTCCACGCTCGCGCTCAAAATCCAGCGGTAGTTTTGGACGCACCCTCTCCAGTGGTAAATGATAGCGACGTCATCGACTTGCGTCCAAGGCTGGTCCGAGTCTGGTGGTCTTGGAACGTTGCTTTCCTTCTGCTCTCTGCACTGCCCTTCGTCTCTGGTCTCTGCCACGCCAATCAGCCGGGGAGGAAACAGAACACAGAAGCCTGCTAGCCCGAAGTGCATTAGGCACAGAACACGGTTCGTTTTATAAGTCAAGAGCTATCATCTTCTGTTGTAACTTCCTGAGCTGACTCAAGCCACTTGCCCTGGACAGATTTCCAACCTGCTTGTGCCCTGTCACGTAGCAACCTGTTTCATGCTAACGGTCTGATTTCATCAGCTTCCCGCGTGACTTAGCCGTGTTACCGCCGCTCAGGTAGCAATCCATGTGATGAACTGTGTTAATCAGCTTCCCACATGACTCAGCCCTAGTAACGCAACAGGTGTACCAATGATTGGCGTCCCGAAACCCTCACATCCTTATGCGGCGGTCTCCGATTAGGTGGGCACCAAGTCATTGTTCTGCGGGTGCTATGTTTAAAGTTAGTGCTCGCGAGAAAGAGAGACGAGCATCTTCACACAGGTGGAGCAACCGCTCACCGCTATCATAACGGGAGCTTACACCATGTTAGCCGCCCAGATGAAGAGCGTCAGATGAAAATTTTCCGACTTAAGCGTTTAGATCACCAGCAACCACCAGAGTAGCCGTACTATTGCAGTAAGGAAGGAGATCGTTAAGTTTGTGGTGGAAATCATCTTTTACCGAATCAGTGCTGAAGTTTGTGGAGGCGTAGGCCGCAATAGCGAACACGCACCGTATGTCTCCGCGCGAGTTCGAAGCCTGGAACGAGACAGCAGCAGATATCGATTGAGAGGGTCTCCAGTGTCCGGGCAAGTGTTGCGTGTTGGTCAATCTGCAACAATGTGCGCATCGAGGCATGCCAGTCATACGATCGAGGGCCCTAAATAGAAGCAAAAGTACTGACGTAGTCCGTTCGGCTGGAAATAAACTTGTCGACTGAACCGAAGCGAAGCCCTGAAATTGCGTGTGTCGAAAACAGAAGATAAACGATTGTTGAACCAAGACGAGAGGGCCAGGAATCGGGGGGGGGGGGGTTAAAACATGGGGATAAAAGTGAAGTTGGAACGGGAAGATAAAGATACAAAAAAGCGGGAGGAAGAAGGGGAGGTTGGAGCAGTAGCATATAGATCACTATCCATCCTGCTCGATGCGGCATACAGGGCGTTGTTTAATATCATCTGCGACGGCTAGAGTATCGAGAAATTGTTTGAATGCAAGGTTATTGCGTTGCGTTAGGACAGCGTTAGGCTGCCCAGGCCTAGAAAGCTGAACGATTAGGGTACCCTATGGAATGACTCAGAGTTGAGAAAGTGAACTACTGGCCTGGTAGGGAGAAATGAGGTCTCAGACTACTACGTTGGGTTTTACGGGACTTAGTTTTCAATACTGAGGCTAAAACGGCACCAACGGCAAGTCGACTGCCAATTTCCCAATGAGCTTCTTGACTGAAGGGCGCACAGCACAAGTTATGTGAGACAATGCAAATCATGGATCAAGTTGGTAACAGTGGGAGCGATAACTGTGCGCGCAGCTCTATCTGCCCATTATAACCAGCAGTAGGAAGATAGGGTCGGTTGACAAGATGTGCGCGCCTATAACCTGGATGTTTGAATAAGTTCGCACCATGACTTTCAACAAAGTAATTTCTACTTCCATCCATTGGTAGGATCAATGTGGATGTAGAGTGGAGAAGCATAAGCACTGAGACAACATAGGTGCGCAACAGTATGTGAATTATGGCACGAGTAAAACAGATTATTGTGCAGAGTGATAAACAAGAAAAATGCTGGAAAGCAGTCTGCACAGGCGGCCGGTGGAAAGGGAACTCACCAAAGAAATCATTGGTCTTACCATCATTCTCAGTGACTGACACCACCCCGGGGCTAAGGCATGCAATGGTTGGAACGTGCTCAGCCAAAACACCGATGCGCCCAGAAAGGGTTGGAACGTCGACTTGACGAACAGCCACCTTATTATAGAACACTTGTCCAGCGGATGCAAACGTCAGAGTTAGATCGGTATTAAAATGAGCAGAAGTTTTAAACTGACGCGCACTTCTGATTACATTTCGGAAACGATAGACACGAAAAAACTGGCAACAGAAAAGGAAAATAAGTGGTCGAACAAACATACCATCTTGCAACCAAGCGACAGCGGGAGGCGGGCAATCAGTCCGTTTGCAACTTGAAAACGGCGGATAACTGTGGTAGATCATGACAAGACAGGATCTAGTGAGGAAACAGGCTTCCGCTTAACAAACGTCCCGTTTTGTGTGTAGTAAACGAAAATGAGTCCGAGCGCTGCGACTTGATAAAAATTCTTGGTTCTAATTCAACTTTATTCAGGACTAGAACGATGGGATACTCGCTTGCATGTTCCTTATTTTGCGTATAATTGGGTCGTGAATTGTTAGGCCCGCTTGACAGGTAGGGAAAACTGAAATACTGACGGCATCACACCTGGTCCAACCAACTACTGCCTACGTTTTCCTTCCCAGAAGTCCCTGCCAGGCCGGTCTATGTGAAGCAGGAAAGGGTGAAGGGTTAGTTTAGAAAACAAGGGCATCAATCTAAACCAAATAATAATAATACCAAGGTGCGAGAGGGAAACAAAAAGCGGACAGAATGTTGAAGATACAACGCGGTTAGGAAAAGTGGAAGCTATGGTACTCCTCGCTTTGAGCCGGCGTGCATTCTGTTTAAATGCCACATAAGCCCGATGAAGATACGGCTAACACGCGAGTCCAACCCGCTATAAGGTTGCTTGGCCTTTCATTAAACCCGACCAGTACTCTTTTTACCCTATGGGTCATGTAAAGCTCCAGCTTTTATTCCCATTAAATACAACGTTCCAATGTTCCAATGTATCCAAGTGCACCCAACTGAAGCTGGAAACCCTCAACCGTTAACCCTCCAACGACATGCTGCGGAAGCGAGTGCATAACTGCAGTGCATAACGGCCACGTACTAGACGTGCTTTTCGTTGACTTGCCGAAGGCATTTGACAAGGTACCCCATTTGAGGCTGGCGCAAAAGCTGACCTCCTACGGGGATCCGGCAGCGGCTTTCATTGGATGACTGCCTTGCTGGAGGATAGAGAACAGTGTGTACGGGTAGGCCGGGGCCCATCGTTTAGGCAACCTGTCCTCAGTGGCGTGCCGCAGGGGTCGGTCCTCGGACCGCTGCTCTTCTCTATCTAGGTGGATGACCTACTCGCGGAGCTTGAGGTACCATCGCTGCTATTTGCTGATGGTCTGAAGCTGTGTAACATTGTCGTTGTTCCTGGGGGTACCGAAGCTATTCAGCGAACGTTCGATAAGCTTTGGAACTGGTTCGGGTACTGCCCATAGATTAGGCAAAGTGCTCCGTTCTTCGAATTGGAGTAGGTTGTCCTCCTACGAAGTACTTGGTCGATGGGGTCGAACTCCCCCGTGTATCTAGCCAGGTTGACCTAGGCGTCATACACCTTTCGACTTTACGCTACGGCGCCAACTGGAAGAAGGCCGGAATCAGACGTTCCCGCATGTTGTGGTTAATACGACGTTTTTCGGAACCTTAACGCGCAGCAACGTTACGTGAATGTTTTTGGCTTTCGTTCGGCCTCATCCGGCATACTGAGTCCAGCATTGTCCGCCCTGCCTCCTCCGGGACCAAACGGAGGGTTTTACAGGTAAGTACTAGGTTAGTCGATGGATTACGGGGAGGGACGTACCCCGAGCGTCTACTTAGCTTTGGAATGCATTCAAAGCACTACCGAAGGCTTAGGGGAGACCTAATCCTGACCTACCGTATCTCAACTGGGAAGGTTTGTCCAGATTTATCTCGGCTATTCATCCCGCTAGATTGTCTGTTCTAAGGGGTCATTCCTTGAAGATGCACAAACCGCGGTCCCATCGGATTAGGTCGGAAACCCGGCTGTCAAGCAAAATAATCTAGCGTCGGAACATGATTCCTGAAACGGTACTCAGGGAATCTATGGTTAAAGCGTTAGAGCGACAACTTGAGGCGCTTGGGTGGCAACACGAAAGCTTTTCATTTTCCTGAGTAACTCGCATACACGTACTTCGATATTCAGTTCTCTACTTTTCTTAACGCAGTGGTATTATTTTCTTATTTCAAGTACACTTCCTTATTCTGTACCTTTGTTTTCTCTTCCTATCCTTTGCTTACTTCAAATGACTGCCACAGCAGAGAAGGCTAGGGCAGGAAACGCGGTCATTAACTGGTTGGCCAGGGTGCGAAACGGGTGTTCCGTGTTTAATCCAGCGATAACTATGAGCACTTCATCTATTGCTGTCTCAACGATCCACTCAAGGTGGAACACTCACGGGGTTCTCCTATCGTGCCAGTCCCACCAGCAATTGAACTTGAAACTTTTATAACCTCGGCGCGGCAAGCGGGTTGCCGTCCTCACCCGGGCAGAACGCATTTTGTGCAGCTTCAACGAGTGACTTCCGAGACTAGGCAGCTTGACGGGACTAAATAGCCAGGACCAGTCTGGACCGGTCTGACCCGTTAGGATGCCGTAAGAGAGAATCAAGTCTCCTCTGTTTCTATGGTAGTGTCTTGAGTATATACCCAAGTTAACCTTATGTTCGGGATAAGTTTGCCCACGTACTCCCTGTACTAAGCTTGTACCCACTAGCGAAACCCTCGCCAGTTCCATCTTTCCCATACAAGGCACGGAAGAAAGCCCGATACAGGTTTATAATTGAGGTCGAACAAAAGCTGTGAACAGCTTCGCAAAGCCACGGCCGTTAGGATATTGAAGGAGCGGCGAATAAACCACCGCACACCGAACCCTTTGCAAGTAGCCATCCTCTAATTGTCCCCAGAGTGCTGGGCTGAGAAATGGACGATACCTGGCGCAACCTGTTTTGTGACAACGCGGTTTTCACTTCCGCCAACTACATATGGCTTGGGGGGCCAGCACCTCCAATGCAGTGGACAGAACCTTTCGTCTAATGTCTAGGAATCAACCATAAGGTTGCCCAATCCCCGAGCCTGTTCAAGGCACTCTGATCTGCTTCCCAGCCCCCGGGGTATCCATAATGATAATACTAATGATACAGGAGAAAAGAAACGAATGCAAGGCGCCTAACAGACTTTCATGAAGCCATGAGATAAGTGGCATTCACCAAACCTCAAGGAAGTTCAGGCAATAGAGCCAGCAAATGTTTGGCTAGGATATGTTTGAAGTCCTCGACAATGTCGTATCGCAGTAGAGCAGAAGTAATTTATGCCAACTAACGGCAACTTGGTTTAGGGAGACCTGGCTCTTTATTCTAGCCTAGCTACATGGTACTTCATTTTCATGCAATGGCCCCGCTAGTAGTCCAACGTCGCTGGTTCTACCAGGTCGGTGGGCCTGAGACCACTAAGACGCTTCATGATTTTGCACGTCTATAGTAAGCTACCACCCAGTCTGCGTCTCCTCTTTGAAAACAAACCCGTTACCTAATGGATTATCATCCGAGAGCGCACGCTAAGTTCAATTACAAGAAATCCCCAAAAGCAGCGCTCTATCACTGAACCATTTGGAACATCAATAAGCACATTTTTATTATGTTGCTACTGTGTGTACTCGGTTTCGATGTCATCAGCAGTTGATCACGCCTGCAACGTGCCTCTCAACTTCAAGTTCAGTTAAATTACAACACGGTGCGGTAACCTTCGGATAATTCCCTACGTGTTATTCCTGTGCGCGCTTTTGAACCAGGATAGTGTATGTGGGATCAATTTAAAACCAATCAAACAATCTTTGCCAACGTGGCCTGCACTAAGGTTAGGACAAAATCCAAGGACGACGCAGGCTGCTGCCGAATGGGAGTCCCTCTACTAGAACCAGTATGCAAACTGGAGCTCATAGCCCCGCTGTCGGCCATAAAAATTAAAATAAAGGCTAATATAAAGGAAACGATAGAGACAGCATAACTCTTATGGTAGTGTTAGTATAAAGGTGCAACTTATGATAAAAGATACAAAAGGTCAAGAAAATTGAGTCGGAAGTTAAGAGCCAAGTGGGAACGTCTAGTGACCTGATGATTCCCTTGTCCGTTTTGGCGAAATGTCTAAAATATTATAAAACTGCAGTTTCATATGTGCCTATGCAAAGAAGAAGGCTTGTCTGTTCGAACAAAGACTGCGCATGTTTGAGTCAACCAGACCTATCGCACCGCGCGCTTCCGGCTTTCTCACTTCGAAGAGTGCTAGGGACGTCAAGGCTAACGACTACACCTATTTCCCTAGCTTGAACCTTTTGCGGTGCCCTTAGCTATCGATATTGTGAGTTTCTATAACAAACGTCTATCTCATCATCATTCGAGGTTTCCCTGTGTTTGTAACCATTGAACGCTTCCGCCATAACTGGTGCCCCCGAAGTAAACGAAATCTAGGTATAACATGCTAATGTGTTGCTTGGAGTTTGTTAACACATGCGGTAGGTCTAACAATCTTTTAGTTATGATTAACATTTTGGGTTTTATGTCGCTTACTTTTAGCGTTTTTGCTGTGCATGTCTTCACCCAGTCCCTGACGTCTAGGTCGAAACTGTGAATACCGCGACTGCAATTACGGGAAAACAATGAAAACATGGTGCGCTCAGTTGGATGTACTTTTCAACCTGCGTGGCCGCTGATCCGTCTCCGCACTTCCTCTGCGCATCCGCAACGACGCTAGCCATATCCGCGATCTGCCATCTGATAGGAAGAGCTGCAAGGAACTTAAAGCAGCAGTACTTAATGGGACAGGGCAATCAGATCCGCAATGTGTCACAAGCTTTTGAACGGAACGGCGTGGGTTGACATGAACAATGAACAATGATTTATGACGGTCAAAATGCAGGTGTTTGACATGTTTCGTAGGGTGGTTATAGTGCGAAAAGATAGATCAAGTGATAGTGAAATCATCGGTATAAAGGGCGTTTGAAAATAATATGTGCACACACAAAGCGATATTAGGTGTATGTATTGATCACATACTAAGCTAGAACAACTAAAAATAGCAGGGACAGCGCTTACTCGTGTGCAGCTATCTCGGGTCGACGGGATACAGAAACCCAGTTTCCACAGCAGTAGCGTTTTGCAACTTGTGTTCAAGGGGTTTGGAGTGATTCCTTCTCCAGTAGGTTTCTGGCCCTGTCCACTACCTGTTGCGCAATAGTGCCAGCATCTGGTGGCCATGCGCTAGGGCATGTAGTTTAGATGCGATACAGTACCGTCAGGGGATTTTGAAAAGGGATAGGGTGGGAGCACTGATTACATGTTCCGGGAGGGCCTTTTAAGGCTGTGTCATTTGAAGGGAGAAAAGCTTTCGCCGACGTTCCCGTCGGCTGTACTGCCTAACCAGCTTAAACTGACGACCTCTTAGCGAGGTGGTTTGACTGAGTATCAATAGGGAATGGCATGGGTGGCATGGGATGGCATGGGTTTCTCAGGATCCGGTACACCATTATGAGATCGCCCTTTAGACGCCGATAGCGTCCAGTATATATTTTGATAGTCTTCAGCCTGAGTGGGTAGGGAGGCTGATCAAATATCTGGCACTATTTGTTGCCCTACGTTGTGCAGTATCGAATGCGGTGAGATGGTGCTTGCTTCAGGGTTGCCACGCTAGAATAGCGTAATCCGCGTGCGGCCTCACGTACGCACTAAGTATTTTGGGGAGACTGAATGGTCAAACTTCCTGAAAGCTGCGAAGAAGGCTGTGCTGTTGGTTCATTTACTTAGATGCCTTTTCAGTCTGCCTCAAACAACCGAGGTCATCTTGAAGTAGCACGCCGAGATCGCACTCGTGATAAGCCCGCGGTAGAAGGTGTGGTCCTAGGTGGTATTTATGTATACTCTGGTGCCGTATGCTGAGAACCTTGCACTTGTAACGTGGAATTGCAGCGTGTCCTCGATGGACCATGTGTACGCTTTGTCCAGGTCCTCCTGTACCACTGTGGGACCCTCCCCTGCAGCTATAATACGCCATACTTTAGATCATCAGCAAAAAGCAAACAAGTGGAAAATAGCACGCCCGCCAGGTCATTTATGAAAACCAAGAACAGGCGGGGTCCAAGTACCGAGCCTTGAGGTACGCCGCACTGTACTTCGATGGATGTCGATAGGTTGCTTCCAACCCTCATATTCAGGTGACGTTGCACGGGCAAGTCTCCTAGCGAGCCCTGAACGGGATTGTCAATTCCATATTTGTGGAGTTTGTGGAGGAGAATCCGATCGTCTAGACGGTCGAATGCCTTTGATAATTCCAAGTTGGCCGCGTCGATTCCTACACCAGCGTCAACAGATTCCGTCCAGTTTGCACGAGCAATCAACTGGTTAGTGGAACAGGACGGATTTTGGCGCAATCCGTGCTGCTCTGAAACAAGCCGTTTGTTGGGCTCCAGGTATCCCGTCAAAGCCTCATCCACAATGGACTCCATATACTTGGAGATCACAGGAAGTAGTGTTATCGGGCGATAATTCGCTGGTTCATTACGGCTGCCACTTTTGTAAATAGGTGTGATGATTCCGTGCTTCCGCGTCGTTGGGACGAGCATCACGTTTAGACCTAGTTAAACGAACTTTGCTAGTGGCTACGCCAAATGCTTGGCAGCCACTTTCAACGCCTTCGGGCGAATGCCGTCCGCACCCGGGGAACCGAACTCGCGCAGCGCCATCAACTTGTTCAGTAGAGCTGCGGAGGTTTACGCCATGTGCTTAAACCCTGATGGCGGTATTGTCTGCTTAGGTAGGATGTAGGATGATTGCCCGCTTTGGAAGGTACGGGCAAATTGTTGTTCAGGGATGTTGGCTGCCTCTTGTGCGGTTTGGGCTAACCCGCATGCTGTGTGCAGAGCAGGAATACCGCGCTTAACACGGCACAAATGTTTAATGTGTGGATAGCAGTTTGGGATTGGAGCAAAACTTTTCCACTAGACCTCGTTGCTTCTAAAGTATGTTCTCCCGGACGAGTTTGACGCGGTGGTTTCGTTGTATTGTGTAGACATCCCAGGTATCGTCGTTCGGGGAGGCTATGTAGGCGTGCCATGCCGTCCCTTAATGCCATGCACTTAATTGTCCTGCTCCATACAAAAGACCATCCTTTTAAGCCGGTAGAGTTTGGTTTCAGCTCTCCTTGCCACGAGCTTGTTAAATATATTAACGAATGCTCAGCTGGCCAACGCAGGAGTCATTTCAGCCAAGACCGACCAGTTTGTTGCATCAATGATGTCGGACAGGTCGTCATAGTTGGTTAGGACATGATTTTCCTCGGCTTGCTCCTTAGGATAATCCGCGTAGCACATGTATAAATAAATAAATAATAAATACATGGCATATGCCTCGGTGATTCGAGGTGCAGTCCAACTATGTCGTCTTAACAATGTGTACAACAAAACCGCGAAGAAATAAGCAGTTTGTTCACGCTTTTTACACTGGGTCCCAACGAGTTTTAACTGTAATTTGCAGGATTAAAGTGTTAAAGAAATTAAAACTACCAGGAACAAGTGCAAGCAGAATTAAACTTCTGTCCAGTTAAAGTGATACGGCCAATCGTGTAACCGTTTCCACTAGCGTCCACCCTTGCGTTGCTTGATAGCTGCAGCGCAAAGGAGGGTCGTTTAGCACCCTGTCGGCCACCACTTCTTCATTAGGGAATATTCGGTCCAATATGGATGGCCTGTTAGTTTCTTTGAATCAGGTGGGCATAGCGAAGTGACCATTAAGCAGGAAATCTAAAACCAATTCCTGCAGGCCTGGTTTGAATTGCTCTCCTAGTGTGGCCTGAGGTGCTAGAGCGTGCAAGTTGAATTCCCCGGTGACTAGAATATGAATGTACTTTCTATTTAGCACTGGCTCAATGCAGCCAACATATTGTAGTCTATCCCGGGAGTAGGCGATGTTGGGCGGTAAACAAAAACCAGTAGGCCAAGACCGTTCCCTCTTAGCCGGAACTTACACCATATGGAGTCTGGTGCGTCGGTTTCCGAATCATTTATGGGTTGGCATTGCAGGTTATTAGGCAAGTTGAGGATTACACCACCACCCTTGCCGGTGCGCTCCCACCGGAAAACGAACAGCCAGTTGGCGCGATGTCAGCATCCGTTATCGTACAGCTCAACCACCTTTAGCTGACCGGGATGAGCTCTCAAGCCGCTGACGCGTTTCGAAGCCGTAATTCGGCTGATTTGCTGAGTAGACCTTTGGTGTTAGTATACATGCATGAGAGCTTCCAGGAGGCTAAAATTGTGTTAGATTGGATGGATGAAGCAAGTGAAGTTAAGCTGACCAATAACGGGTCGGCGACTAATCGTTTTTCCAGGAGTTGCAGACTCTCGAGACGATGCCCCGCATCCCGGGGTTGGCTTGTGCTCTGCTGTGTCTGTCCGGGTACTATGACTACTGTATAAACCTTCCACTAGTTGGGTTCTACAGCTGGAGTTTGCATTAGGTGATGTGCCTCAGCTGAATTGTCACTAGAAGGTGCTGGTTTCTTTGCTGGTTACAAAGCAATTTCTGTTTGCGAGCTGCAACGGAATTTAGTCAAATTCTAGCAGAGTTTATGCCATTCGTTCTGCATGCAACACAAGTTGTGCCAGCCTGGGACCACACCCCTTATAGTTTGGTGATATAGGGAACCTTGTCAATGCGGTGCTCACGACATTTGCGAGCGAAAGTGCCTCCCGTATGTAGTGCCATTGCTCGCGGTCATGTACCTGAGCATCGTAGGAAGAAGAATCTGTAAACTCAGGAACACCGTAAGCAATCACTATGTTCTTAGCTCGAATTTGTCTGTACCTCGCTTTGTTCGCGGGATCTGCTGGACGTTTTTCTACGGGATTACAGGTAGTATGCGCATACTACATGCGTCGTTGCGGGACGTTTCGCGGACAGCAGCACGGCGCCTGTCTTTTCCGCTGAGTTTGTTGTTACCCGAAGCAATCGGGGTTCGACGTAGTGCAAAGCGTTTGGGTGACGCGAGATTCTTTTTAATGTTGTGGGATTAGTATGGACACCTATCGACGTAAGATGGAAACCCATTGATTTCGATCTCTCGCAAACCTACCCTTGTTTATATTGGATTCGCATTGTGGGACGTTTGTGCACACAAGGTTAAGGACACCATGGTTGCGCCTGGTGGCTACTGCATGGGTTTTAGAGCCTCAGTATCCGGTGCTTTTGTGAAGTTGTGAACGACACTGAGGGGTGCCATCCCGGCTGCGACACTTGTTGTTTCTAGTCCGGGCACAAAGGTTACCGCGTCTCTTTCAGTTGTTTGCTTGGCGCCAACCGAAGCGTACGTTGCCCGGTTGTGCACTATGACTGGTTGCCTGTAGCTTACGGTCTCCAGTGTAGCTACCAAAACACTAGGTGCAACACAATGTACAAAAGCCGAGGCAGGAGCTGCAGGCAATGTTTTTACTTATAGGAGAGAGAATGGAGTTGGTACTGCTGGAGGCTGAGCCGTTAGGGTTAGGTTAGGAAGCCTGGCTCTGTTCTTCGACCTGACTAGGGAATTCGGGGTGTCATTTTCACTTACAAGTGCAGTTCCATTGCCTCCCATGGGTGTAACCATGGCGCTCATCAGTTGCGCGACCGCTTCTGTTAGTCCTTCACGCCACTTCAGTAGAACAGTTAGACAGCTAACAACTGGGGTAGAAGTGCATACTTGGCAGAACCAAAATGCTTCCGTCGTGTTCGTGCACCGTTTTGTCAGTCCCTTCCCCAGACAGGTAGTGTGATAGGGTTTCAAACATATGGTACACACCAGACCATATCTTACCACTTTAGCATATGATTCGCAGTTGCTCTTCATACGAGACATGCTCACAATGGACGTGCTGTTTTAAGGGGTAGCAAGAGGATAGGGCTACAGGTGCAACGTGTTTGACTTCGCTTCACTTTTCGTTGCATGTCTATGGGCGACGGTTTGAGGTCCGAGGGGTCAAAGGCGTCGCGTCCAGATGAGCTATACGTTACATAGGCTGGATAGGTGACGTGCTTGCTATCCATCAAGTCGGTGTGTGGATAGGCAGCTCTGCGGCGTAGTTTGCTGCAATGCCAAATTATGGAAGATGCTGTCCAGTGACGACAGTGGCTGTTCCAACGGCGGACGAAGTTGACAACTAACGCTTTGTACAGCGACTTGAAGGAATGGTAGTAATATGAGCGGATGACTCTCAAGAAGACCTTTAAAATAAGACCACAAGAGCTCTTGTGTGTAGAGAGGAAAATAAATACTCCGATAAGGTTCAAACACGGTTGGCTTCGAAATTTCAAAAGCACAGTTTGCTGGTGATCCGCGAATGACAGTTCCAAAATATGAACAGTGCTAGCAGGAACTTGCGGAGCCGAATCGAATGGAAGCACGCGGATCTCTATGAGAATAATTACGAAGATTTATAAGCGAATAATGCATGAGGACAGTTTTTGCGACCGCTCGTTAATAAGGCCACCCTAGCTATACCGAAAGGTGCAAAGTGTTAAGAAAACCCGCAAACCCGTGAGTACCCACGCACCACAGCGCTTAAGGTCTGACCTCGCTGACCAAATCTGAGAGTCCTTGGTTCAGGTTGCACAAGCTCGATCTTTGCGGAACGACGATATCGCAAACTTGAACGCGGTCGCCACCGCAGTCACCAAGATGTTTACCGCTTTCATATATTCCGTGGGTAGCTGTAGGTGACGACCTTTAAGTCGCTAAAATCAAATTTGATAAAAACGTGCCGAAACCACAACGCCGAACGTCGTCCTACTGTGGTTAGCCTCAGCGATAGGTCGAACTGATCGCGTCGAGCCGCACACCCTTTTCCTTCAAGTAAAGACGCGTAGGGGACTGTGCCCAACGGCATGTAGGGGCGACGTATGAACCTGCTATACCACGTAGCATTATTTTCCTCACCGATAAATAAACTGGAGTTTGCTTTCTCGTCGATACTGGCGCAGAAGGCATCGGCCTTTCTCGAGAGCCTAATGCTGTAAGCAAGAAGGTGACTGCCACATTGAGTGCAGGCAGCGGAGCGAATATATGTGTGTGGGATCGTCGGCTGGATACGCATAACTTCGCATTTCGACGTTCCTTTCAACTGATACAAGAATACAGTACGTGGCACAATGTTCCACTACCTAGACATGAGTGGAATAGTATCCTCCGTTGTTACAACTAAGTGACCGGACTAATTGTTCGTTGTTTCAAGGATAAAATTTTCCGGAAGCCTAAACGATTGAGGTCAGTGCGCTTAACAAGCTCTTTACATACTTCTTACCTGGTGCTCTCCTTTTGACTCCGAAAGACCGCTTCGCTTGCCGATGCAACCTAAATCTGGATTGGGTAAATCCGGATGCCTTGCTGACATACACAAAGGCCAGCAAAATTGAATTCGGCCATTTTGCTCAGCACTGCTCCGGAACTCTTCAGTCGGCTTTGACCGTTTGATTTGTCGTGAGTGCAAATGTATCCAAACCATTTTACGATTTACTCCGGTAGGACCATAGGTTTGTTTTTCGGGACAATATCTCATCCTTCAGAGCTTCAACAGCACTTCAAAATATTTCATTGTGTATTCCTCGGAGACTTCACGTGGTTCTGCGTATGAACAACACATCAAAAAATATCCATTTCTTGACCCACCAATCAGGCCCAGCCATTCGATCAGGTCGAGATAGGACCCAAGGACGAACTCAGCATTCGCCTAACCCACCAGCCAAAGGAAAATGTACGCAACATGATTGCGCATAACCGAGCGAATACCCACTCAGCAAGAAGCAGGGCCAGTTACAACTTTCCATTGAACAGATCGGCGGCAAGGTTCCAGGAATTAATGGGTTCCGCCTAGCAAGCCTTCTCGCTATAGAAGCCACAACGGTCCGTTTAACCACATTGCGACGTGGCGGATCTGGCTGGCCAACGAATAAAGTTAAAGCCCATGACTTCACACCGACAAGTCAATAAGCGTCACGTTTCCTTTTTCTTGAAACGTTCGTTAGACTGGCACTTCTGCTTCTGCAGGTAATGCTGCCTCTTATGTCTACCCTTGTACGCATATTTTTTCGTCACTTTAAGTTCGAGCATTACACCGGTTATCATTGTGTTACCTACACACGAACGCAGTAGTCCATCATACCCTTCCGATCTGGATCTTCAGTTGTCTTTTAAAAGATCGGCTGGGATTCTTGAGATATTATTGGCGGGTATATGACTGCTACGTATGCCAGACCGCTTTCTTCCTTACAAAGAGGTGCTTATCACAAAATACGCCAATTATTATTTTTTATTTGGCACCAGTACACCGTTCCGATCATAAAACTGAATAGCTTTCTACTGTTGCTGTTACAATTTCAACAATCTATCTGTACATTTGCACCTACCAGATCAAGTATTTATGGACTAGCCACGCATAGCCAAGAATAATTATTTATTTATTTATTTCAAGAGCCGCTTTGGAATTTTGCGCTTTAGCAATAAAGCCTTTCAGTTTGAATCTACCTTATCCTTATCGTGCGCCCGTATTGCATATTTTATTGAATAACTAACACACAGGGCTCTGCCCTGATCTTGGTTCATCTGAACTGTTTCCCGCGTTCCGCCTTCGGCAGACTACAGAGACATTATCCACCTAACTTTGCATATCCGAATCAGGGGTTACATTGCCTCAAATATCCTGCTGGAATTGCTCACGCAAAATTAGGATAGCTTGTTTTCACCATAAGCTGCCCATTTTGCTGACCTTCTCCAGTTGCTTTTCCAGCTTAACTTTACGACAACCTAAATGCACCGACATCCCTAGTGTCGTCTGAAACTTTCCTTGTGTTCGGAGTTCTTTCAGGCCACTGGAATGTTGTTGCTCAATGTTCAAAGGGCCGGACGATACGAGCGCATTTCTTCAAGGGTCATGCTTGCTGCTTCAAGATTCGTTCGGTCTTTGTCCTAGCTTATGGCGCTCTCTGTGTTTCTATTCACTCTGCTCTCGTTTGGCTGGCTCACAGTGTGGTGCCAAAACCCAACCTCATCTAACCGGTTTCCTGCCCCTGGCTGCTTCTTTACCACTAAAACGTAAACCATATACGCTCTGCGAACGCAAAGCCATGTTTTCCTCCTTTATGGAGCCTACATCCACGTTCACTTATTGTTATAGCCACTTCCCCGCCTTAATTCTATGACTAACTGAAACTCATGTACTGATCCTGTCTCGCTTGAGCAGTCTCCTGATCTTTGATTTCGGTAAGGCTTCTGAGAAGTTGCTGACCATGCTTCTGCTAACCCAACCTTCTGTTCTTTATTTTCTCGAATACCTCCTTTATTTCCCAACTTCTATCAATAATGTCTTTTGCTTCCAGACCTTGTCTTTACGTTACCGTGCCCTCTATTCTCAGTCCTTCCTTTGGATGGATAATCCACATTGTTCTAAGCTGGCCTTGTCTCTTCTGCCCATTCTGGTTTACTCCGGCTGCTTCCAGACTTCAGAAACGTAAACTTCTAGACTTCGCAGACACCTTCAAGCTCCCCTCCCGTCTAAAGCTTGCTAGACTTCATCCTCCTCTTTGGTTATGGCCACTTTTACCATAACCTGTCGGCTTCTGCTGCCTTACTTCATTTGCCTTCGGAGACCTCCACAACTCTTTGTGCCAGGCACTGACCTATCCTTATGTGAACAGCCTCCTGCTCCCTGCTTGCTTCCCGAGCGCCGTGATGTAAACGAGCTCGGCTGGGCAGGTCGAACATTTTGTCACCCTCATCTGAACTACATTGCTCGACCTCTTGGACCCTCATTTGTCTACGCACTTGCATTGGAAAGTATTCCAGCTTGCATGACATCCACTATGCTTATTCCCACCTCGTTTAGACCATTAAGCACAAAACTGGGAGTTAGCAAGTTCCATCTTAACGGCCTCAAGCTTTCTGACGTACCTCAAACGCTTGGGGTGTAAATAGCTATACACTGCCGACCTAATGCGTCGTAGCGCCACACAAGAGCAGTTCTTGTCAAGTACACCTTTATTAATATATCCGATTTCATCTCTAACATTTGTATTCCGGCCGACGCTCACTATTAGTACTGCAGCCTTAATAATGGACCTTAACCTTAATAATCTGATATGCTTGTTTTGTTTGGATGGTCTCCTGCTTTCCGACTACGAAATCGTTACAGATCAAGTTTCGACTGACACAGCGCACCGTTCACATTTTTTCGAAAACTTCGTTGGCTTTTCGACTTCTCCTCAATAGAGCCTTATTTTTCCTACGCTAGCACTGCTTTTCCGCTCTCGTGTTTATTCCTTCTTTATGTGAACGGATAACTCTTAATGCTCGGCCCTGATCTCGTCTCGTTTGACCAGCCTCCCGCACTCTGACTGTTTCCAAACTTCCGAGCCGTAGCTGATGTTGGCTCTGGAGACCAACACCTCTGTTCTTCTCATCTCGGGAGCCTTGCTCGGCTTGTTGCCCCTCGATTCATATAACCACCTTTATCCCGAACCCTACAATTGCGGATGCCACTAACTATTCTTTGTCCTCCTTATATGAGCGGCTTAACTTTGTCTGAACAACCTCCTGCCTTCTGACCCCTCCTAGACGCTTGAAGCGAAATCGACTAAGGCTCTGTGTGCCCAACGCACTGTTTACATTACTTCGATGTGTCCGTGTAGCGCTGTCTTTTCCTCTGTACCCAGCGATGTGTTCGCTACATCACCGTCGTGCTCTTTTCTTCATCGTTCGCTCTAACCACAACCGCCCTTATTATTTCTAACAACCCATCAGCCGTGCTCTTTGACCTATTCATTGCCCTGCTACTTAGCCTTTAGCTCTACAAATTGCCGCAAGACTCACTACCGCTTACTGATCTGGTTTCACCTCTCAGTTCGCAACGGTACGTTCGCTGACAACCTGCCTGCGTCGGCCTGCTACCAGAATCTATCAGGGACTAGCCACCTTTACTGCAACACACTGTTATCAACCCTTCTGAGGAAGCAACTTTAGTGCTGACCACCTATGACTCCATCCATGTGGCTTATTTTACTAATGGCTTATCTGTATAAACCGGCCTCCCCCGCTATCGAACCCTTTGCTCTTAACAGACGTTTTTAGTCCTCAGCCGAAATACGGATACTCCGCTTGATACTTCTGCTCTCATGCGTATTTGACTGCTGTCCTTCTTATGGCTGCATCCTGACTGCAAAGCGTTAAGTACCACAGAAGTACCTAGTTCACTACGCTTTGTTCTTATCTTTACCTGTTTTCTTCACTAGCCCCTTTACCACAAAGACCGTTCCAACGTTATTTTACTAATGTCTGCTTGCCACTGAAGTCCTCAAATCCCACCGCCTCTGTCAGGGGCGCCGAGCGATATGTTTTTCTAATACAACGCACCTCGTTCGTCTTCCTCTGATGTCTGACAAATAATGCAAATGCACGTTGGGACCCATCGAAGTCCCTTAGCTCCTTCATTTTCATTCATTCTTTTGACTAACTCTTCCACTGTCTCCTTGGTCTGCTAGTTTCCCTTGCATGGAAGACGTCCACATGATATTAACTTAACCACGTTAAATGGTATAGGGACACGTTAATTCAATCACCCTTGAAACTGCTCATGTGTTGGATGTCGTTCTGGATGCACTACGGTTGTGTTTAGATGGCTACCTTTGCTCGTTGCCCTTTTACGTGGGTGCCATAGCTTCAGGATCGAGCACCCGAAGAATCGTCCATCGCTGCGGCCGCAACCCTACACTAGGAGGTATAACGTTTCTTTACCTAGGCACAGATAGATGATTATCCGCCTTTATTACAACTTACCAACTGGACAACTTATTCTTTAGCTTAGATGAATACAACTATCCGGAGGCCCGAACGATTGGGTTAAGTTCACCTAACATATCTCTTTCACATGCTTCTTATCTGGAGCTCAACCGTTGACATTTAATGTCAGCAAATGTACAAGTACCTACTAGTTAATTTAGAAAGGGGGTTTGTCCTACCGATTCCATGTCGTTCGAGGTTGGACAAACCCTGTTTCATGGTTAGCATCAACCAAGGCCAGGAAAAATGAGTTTGGTTGTTTTCGCGACAGTGTAAAGGCTTTTGGCTTCAACCTAGCTGGAGTTATTCATCTAGTTTTATCCGTCCAGTTAGCTTTGGTTGTCTATATTTTCAAACAATTATACCTTTTACCTCGGACCTAGCTCCGATTGCTTGTTTTAGAGAAAGCGATACTTCAGAGTCTGAAGGTTTGGTTTGGCCTTCTTTAGCGCCTCAGAACCACTCAAAAGTTTGATATACCGGTTACATCAAAAACTTTAAGTGGTTTTAAACACGACGGACGCATCCAAATCAAAAGGGTTCAGTTCATTATATACGTACCAAACGGGCCCTGCCAGCCGGCAAGGACCGGACAGGAGCCAGGGACAAAACTGACACGCCCTATGTGCGTCAGCCACAAGAAACTTAGGACACAAGTTGACTGCGAATAACCAATCAACTAATTGCTCAAAGAGGAGTATAGCCATTTACAATTAGCTATTCAAAGGAATCGGTGGCAGTGTTCCAGGACGTGGTGGGATTTTGCCTGGCAAGTCTCCCTTACAAATAGCCACAAACATACCCTTAACAACACTAGTTGTGGTCGATGTGGCTCGTCAGGAAATAATGCCACAGCTCATGGCTTGACGTTGGCAACGCAGCAGGCGTTACCTTTTACCCAACTACATAAATAAATAAACCTTTTATCCCCATGAAAGTGAGCCACGCCCTTCGAGCAAGATCAGAATAAGACAAGCTTTTGCATACTGGCATAATATGCGAGTCCAAGAACAGGAGTTGGCAGGTGCCGTCATTTTGTTGGGCTTATAGGGCCCAAATAATTAAAGCAGTTTATCCCGGAGGGTATCGCGGTACTCCCCAACAGGAATACGCAGCATTAAACGAGCAAACTGTTTCGCAGTATGGGGACGTAAGGAAAAGAATTACATGGAACATTGGTGTGTAGTTTGTGTTTCTCAGGAACTGGTCCGACGAGGTTGTCTACACAATGCAGGTCAGTTGGTTAAAGCAGGATACAAATCGGTGAAAACGTTTTAAGAATGGTGGCATGGTACTGAGCATGGGAGCTGGTATATGCATAGAGCTTGTGAAAGGAGGTATTGGTCAACTTGCCAATTTATGGTAGGGGCCGTCTCTGTATTGAGTGGCAAGTCACATCCGCCACGTCGCAGAGGTGTAAGCGGACATTTGTAAGCTTTCGTAGGGAGAACGCTGCCAGGCGAAAACCCACAAGGTTTT
>OX104060.1:43738388-43775171 GCA_944474145.2 Dicrocoelium dendriticum
CATCAGATGGTGCCGAAGTGAGAGAATGTTTGGTGTCTGATCAGGGACTATCCGCGTTGGTGTCAAGACATGCTGTGTCAGGTTTCACTCGTGCACGGTATCAAGGAGATCAACTTCAAAGGAGTCAGGCGAGATCACTGTGAAGAAGGTCCCAGATTATGTCGGGGACGTTAAAGTCACCCATAAGGAGACAGTTTGTTCCTCTGCTGTGGGTTCGCAAGGAACGTAATAGGTGTGAGCCAGGTGCTGCAGGGGCTCTGTAAACCACGTCGACCATCAACGATTGGTATCCGTTATGAATTCGACACCAGAGCATTTCCGACATATCATCCTTGTCATCATTCATTATCATCATTACACACATCAGCTAGAGGTGGGAAAACACCTCCGCTATTGTGCCGCAATACATGAAAAAATACAATACATATAATACAATACACAAAAGAAAAATAGATACAACAGTTGCATGCCAGCTGAGCTACCAGCAACGGATGGGCATCGGTCTGGTAAGCTTCCAGCCAGCTACTAGGCAAAAAGAAAATTTTTAACTATGTTTTACCCTACGAAATGAGATCGTAGATGGAGGGGGAGGCTAAAAGCGATGGGGAGGGACAAAGAAACTCACAGCATGAACGCCACTGAGGTCGGCTCCTTGCCATGTCAGCAAGTGTATCCAGCCAAACGTGTTCACCGTCTTTCGGACCCCAACCAGGGAGCCGAGACGCTCCAACCGAGGCTAGCTCCGAAGTGAGGGACTTCATTCCTCTCGACCAAGTCATCGCTTGGCCACCCCTGCGCTCCTTCCACCCACATCCCCGGTGAGCAAAGAACGCACGTCGAGGGAGGCGGTGGGCTGGCATGCGCAACACGTGGCCCAGCCATCGGAGCCTGGTGCGGGAAATAACGGTGCTGAGCGGTTCATTCCCGTTTTGCTGGGCCGTAAACAATGCGTCGAACACGCTCGTTACTCACGCAGTGTTCCCACCAGATGTGAGCCAAACTGCGAAGGCACCGATGGTCGAACGTAACTAGCCTCTTCATGTCCGCCGACCTTAGGGGCCAGGTTTCACAACCGTACACTAGAGTCGAACGTATCGCTGCATTGTACACTCTACCCTTCATGGCGAGAGTAATGTCGCGCCGCCGCCATAGGTGGCGAAGGTTAGCAAAAGCACTCCGAGCTTTCGCTATACGGTTCGTGATCTCATCTTCGATCCCAAGGGCGCTGATACAACTTCCCAGGTAATTGAATTTCTGAACGACTTCTAGCTGATCCCCACCAAGGGTCAGCGCAGGAGGCGATCCCTGCCAATCTTGGAGGAACGCTTTGCACTTCGATGGTGCAAAGCAAAGCCCGAAGCGGCTGACAGCCAGTGCTAATCTGTCCAGCGCGGCTTGGCACGTCTGGGAGCTGTCACAGATGAGGGCAATGTCGTCTGCATACTCCAAGTCAAGAAGTCGTAGTAGCTCCACACCTTCCAAGTCATGCCCTGTAAATGCAAACTCCATGACTTCGTCAATAGCGAAGTTGAAGAGGAAAGGTGACAGCGGGCATCCTTGTCTCACACCGCTGGAGATATTAAAGGGTGGCGACAGCTTGCCGTAAGCCCTCACTCTGCCCGTGCTACGCGCATATAATGCTTGGATAATATTTACATATTTCTCGGGCACACCTTTCCTGAGTAGACAATTCCAAAGGGCACATGGATCAACCGAATCGAAGGCACATTTGATGTCGAGGAACACGACTAGGGTGGGCCGCCAATATGTGTGGCGGTGCTCCAACAACTGACGCAAGGTGAAAATGTGGTCGATGCATCATCATCATCATCATACACGTTAGCTAGAGGTGGGAAACACCTCAGCTACTGTGCCGCAATACAAAGAAAAAGGAGAGAAAAAACAACTGGTGAAAGCTGGCTGAGCTACCGGTAACGAATGGGCATCGTTCCGGTAAGCTACCAGCCGGCTGCTGTGCTGTGTAGTCGATGCAGCCACGACCTGGACGAAACCCGGCTTGCTCCTCAAGAAATCTGGCTTTCACGAGCGCCAGTCAGTCTGTGAAGAATTATGGAGGCGGGTAATTTGGAGGCGATGGAGATCAGACTGATTTCTCTATGGTTGCCGCATTCCGAGCGCGAGCCGCCTTTGAAGATGGGAACAATAACGGAGCGGCTCCAGTCGGTTGGGACAGTCTCCTGCTCCCACAGTTTCACTAGTAATTCATGTAAAGCATCAACAAGAGCAGAGCCTCCGAATTTGAAGAGGGCTGGAGGAAGGTCATCTGGTCCCGCGGCTTTGTTCAACTTCAACAGTCCGATCTCACGTTCCACTTCTGAGCAAGAGGGTGGATCCAAAGGGACAGCCCACGGAGCAGGGCGATCACTGGCCGGCGAAGAATTGAACAATTCTAGCCGATTAAATTGCTTTTCAAAATGCTCAGCCCAACGCTCCAAACGTTTTGACAAATTGTGGATAGGCTGTCCACTCTCACCACAAATTGTTTCACTAACACCAGGTCTCCTGCTGCCCGTTTCCCGTATCAGACGGGATAACTTACGATGGTTGCCAAGGGCAGCGGCCACTTCCATCTCTGACGCACGAACAGACCACCAAGATTCGCGGTCTCTCTTCAGGCTAGCGCGGAGTTTTGCCCGGAGCTCTTTGCGAGTTTCATTGTGCTCGCTTCCAGCCGGGATATGCCAGCGAGCGTCAATAAGTTCCAGAGACCGAGAAGAGACCCAATGTCCATGTTGGCTTTTAGACATACCACATTAGGATTTGCCCGCTGCTAATAAGGTCTGGCGAACATGTGACCAGTGACCATCAATTGTCTCCAGTGAGCGATTACTCAACTCGCATGTCAGCGTACTTCGATACGCATTCAGAACAGCTGGCTTTGTCCGTTGGCTGGTGTCAATGCGCTCACAGCGTCGTCGTGGGTGTCCGCCAAAACGCATCCGCATGTCAGCACATACAAGTGCATGAGCGGTGTCCACACATGTGCTCCAAATCGAGCGACAATGCTGGATGCAGCCTCTCCAGCGGTAACTAATAGCAATGTGATCGATCTGCGTCCATAGCTGATTCGAGGCTGGTGGGCGCCAAGTCACCCTCCGGCGGGTGCTGTGTCGGAAATTAGTGCTCGCAAGAAATAAGCGAGCATCTTCACACAAATGAAGTAACCGCTCACCGTTATCATTACGGGAGCCTACACCATCATCCTTGTCACAATGGGGTTCAACAATGTGGGCCTTGAGGTGGTTCTTTGTGTAGAGGATTACTTCGCCTCCAGACCTCCCACCAAGGCGATCGCATCGAAGTAGCTGATATCCTGAAACATGAACCTCCGAATCAGATATATCAGATGACAGCCAGGTTTCGGTAAACGCCATTAGGTCAGGTTGCTGTTCAGAGTTAAGGAGTGGAATCTCATTTAGCTTGTTTCTGAGACTGCGCACATTCGTGAGTATTACCCGTAGTCCGTTCTTTATGTTTGAGGTCCTGGAAGAAGGAGAATTGGCCTCCATCGAACTCCCTGAGTTCTTTTGACTACGTGAAAATCCAATATGTGTAGATCTGTTTCTCTATTTGCGATTCGGGTTCGCTGCTCGCAGACAACTTGCCTCATTCGGACTCGGTCCTCCGGGGAGAGGTCTTTCAGAACTTAGAAGGTTTCTCCCTTGAGGCGCAAGATCCGTCACAGGATGCGTTGGCATTCTTCTTCATCCTGACAGACGATTTTCAGAGGACGAAACTTGGCTGGGTCCTCTTGTTTTCAGCCAAGGCGAAAAGCAGAGATTAGGTTTATTCCTTGCTCGCGCTCATCAAACAACATGGAGACCATTGGTTTAAGGAAGGCTTGGTCGTCGAGCATCTTTTCAGCTGGAGTCTCTTTGTTAGATTCTGGGACGTTTGTGATTATCAGGCAGCGGTTGCGAGCAGGTGGCTTGTCTCGTTCCGGTGATGACGGCTTTGGTGGACATTTCTTTTCTCTGACAAGTTTTTCAACCTGCGCTACTCTATTTAAAACGAGCTTTAGTTCCATGCTTTGGTGTTTGATTTCAGCTTGGATCGTGAAATCTTCCAGGGCTTGTTCTCAGCTATGGTTATCCTAGTTTTTGCTGAGGTGCTAGCGCTTGCGACTGTGGCAGAGGACTTGGGCTTATGCATCAGCCCATCCCCGTTCTCACTGGGCAACGGTGTTAAGTCCAACGTGGTGGAGGACGCACGGCTTCGTTTCCTTTTCGGTGTAGAATTCCCAGACGAGGGCAGACACACTGACGAGATAGGTGTCTCGCTGTCCGAGTTAGAGACGGCTTGCGCGGAAGCAGTATGTACGTTGAAAGGGTTCGTCAGAAGTTGCTTGTCGCTGACCAATGTTAGACACGAATCGCAGTGAAAGTTGATGCCTTTAGACGTAGTGCGCTGAAGACATTGGTAAAGAGCATTATCAATGTTACATCAAACTATATGCATCCATCTGTCGCACAGTGAGCATTGGACGGTCTTTGAACGTGAGGTCAGGTCAGGTTAGGTCAGATGGACAATAGAGGCTTCCGCCTAACGAGCGTCCAGTTCTTGTGCCGGTAAGTGAATCGGCCCCCAGCACTTCGACGTTGGATTGTTTCTTGCTTCTGCACTCTTCCCACAGTCCACGCACTTGGATGTCATATCTTCCAAAAGAAAAATTTGACTATAGTCAAATTTCGTCAAAAGTGTCCATTCAAACACTTATCTTCACGAGAATCTTACCTAAAAGACCCGACAGTATAGCACGTCCGGACCGGGATTCTAACCAAAGTGCTTTGTTGATAATTTGGTGAGGTGGTTTGGTACGCCACGCTACATATGGACTATGTTGCTTATTGATGTTGCGTGGTGTATAGTGAAGAGTTTCAGGAGCATTTATGGTACGTGGTAATATTAAAGTTTGTAGATTTTAACACGTTTGTTGTTCAAGTAGCTAACGAAGTGCAGTTATGAGCCGCGGCGCGTCGTTGGAAGCTGCCATCATGGTGGACGATCTTCCTTCGTTTAATCGTTTGGTGAAATTATATATCCTCAATCATTTGCGGACATGGAACAGGATGTTAAGAAATTTCAGCAGGCTACTGCGACGGCCTTTTATAAGCGGTCAGTGGTTACCCGAACTCGGTACAAAATTTACTTAACTTAACTTTACTTTACCTCCCTATAAATATGCTAATTGCATTCCATTTTATTATTGAAACCTCATTAGTTATTTCTTAACGCTCGCCATTGCCTAATTGATACACGCTGTTCCATTTAACCTCGGCCCGTAACTAAAATTCCGCCCTTGGTTAGAGCCCAGCTCCCTAGCACGTCAGAGAGAGGAGTTACCGCGTGGTACTCACAGAGTTGCAGAAGTCAGGTAGGCCGTCAGTTAGTCGCACAATCTGGTCGGAAGACGAAACTTAGTCGACACGATAATTCGACGCGTTAGATCCGATGATCGATGGACGAGGCTAGCAGACCGACGACGATCAACTCCACAACACGGGAGTGGCTAATTTTTGTACTGAAAAATTGGCCTGAAGGGGCTTTGTTCAAGTTCAAGTTCAATTTGGACAGGAACGGTAGGAAAATTCCCATGTGTGTTCCTTCTTCAATGCGTCGTTGAACCAGGATGGAGTTTGCAGGAGTGATTTGAAACCGAGAAAAGCCAAATCGATAAACACGAATCACATCACGGTCAACCAATCAATGCCCACGCGGCCTGCACTAACAGTCCCCGCTGTACCGGCCACGTGAATAAAAATAAAGGCTAACAGAGAGGAAACAAAAAATTACAATAACGATAACTGTAGTACGGGAGAGAATGTGTGGATAAGACGGTAGTAGTAGTAATAGGTGTGAGAAGCCAAGGAAATGGATGTAGAAGAACCAAAAGGAATGGTCTGAAACTGCAACCCAAGTGCGTCGAGTCGATTTTCAAACTCCTTCATCGTGGGTGCTAATACTACTTCGTTGGGTAATGCGTTCCATGGTTCGATGACCCTGCGTGCTTAAAGAAACTCAGCTCTAACGCGATCAGATCTGGGCTTATGCAGCTTCAGAGGGTGACCACGAAGAGATGGTATCTGAGCCGGATGGAACAGTCCAGTTAGCTCAGGCCCAAGCTTGTTGGTCAATATACGGTACGTATGAATCAGAATGACCAATTGTTCTGGCTTTGTATCTGCAGGAGAATGTGCCTTTCGAAGTCAAAAGCAGTTCTCCAGACAAGAGGTATGTGGAAGACATAGTGCTAGGCAAACTGAACTCAATGGTTCCAGCCACGAAAATGTTTTATCCGTGCAAGATAACAAATGATTTGTCCGGTAAGTAAGTTGTAAAAAGGGTTGATAATCTTCTGCTCATGTCCAGCTAAAGGAACTGCGTGCCTTGTATTGTTGTCGCAACGTTGGACAATTTCTTGTTTGCGTGTGGCCGTACCTGTGACAACCTAGGAAAAATAAGCAACGAACAGAGACAGCCACACAGACAGAAGAAAGGAATGCATCTGGAATGCAGTCGATCAATTGCGGTGATGACTGAACTATTGTACCCCTATCCAGGTAATTGTTAGTTAAATATCGTCGTGGTTTGCTCCATGCATCTCCGTGTAAACCTGTAGCTTGCTTGGAGCCACCAGTTATTGCCAAACCTTTTTCTCTTGGATCGTTTGCATCACTACTCAGCTGGTTCGGTGACGGATTCTGTGACACTGCAGGTAACCGCTAGTGACCAAGTCTTAATCGAATAGCTCCACCCGCCCACTGACACTCTCTCTTCTAGCGCCATTTTCTCTGTTCAGCATCAGTTAGCCGCCATAGGCTGCATTCAACTCTGCGGATATCCGGAGCTCGCTAGGAGTCACTCTCTCCCTACAACGTTTATTCCCTAGGACTGTTCTCATTACAACTCAGCTGGTTTGCTGACCTATTCTGTGCCACCGTAGGTTCCACTAGTAACTGAAAGCTCGATCATAATGCAATGGCTGGCCACTGGCTTCTCTCCTAGCGCACTTATCTGCCGTTTGCCTTACTTTTGTCAACTCTTCTTGGCAGCAGTTAGTCGTGGTTTGCTCCAAGCATTTCTGTGCGAATCTGTAGCTTTGAAGGTGCCACCCCTTTACCCTCCAACCTTCTTTTCTCTAGAAATGTCTGTCTAATCTTCGCTTGCTTGTTGATTTATTTATTGACACTGTAGGCATCCACTAGTGACCAAACGTCTCAATCATATGGCTTCACTAGCCACCGATCTTACCTTTCACAGAGGCATTATCTCTATTTTGCAGCAGCTAGCCGCCATGGGCTCCATTCAATCCTACGGATACCTGGAGCTCTGCATTCTCCACTCCTTCTCTACAAAGTTTATTCACTTGGACTGTTTGCATCACAGCTCAGTTGGTTTGTTGATCCTATTCCTTGCCAACGTAGGTTCCACTAGTAACTGAAAGCTCGATCATAATGCAATGGCTGGCCACTGGCTTCTCTCCTAGCGCTCTTATCTGCCGTTTGCCTTACTGTCGTCAACTCTTCTAGGCAGCATAAGTCGCCGTTGGCTCCATGCATCTCTGCGCAAATCTGTAGCTTTGAAGAGACCACCACTTTACTCTCCAACCTTCTTTTCCCCCGAATGCTTGTCTCCCTAATCTTCGCTTGCTTGTTGATTTATTTAATGACACTGTGTATCTACTGGTGGCCAATCGACTTAAGCAGTTGGCTTCACTAGCAACCGATACTACCTTTCATAGAGGCATTATCTCTGTTTAGCAGCAGCTAGTCGCCATTGACTCAATGAAACTCTGCGGAATTCCGGAGCTCGCTAGGTGTTACGCTTTTCCTACAACTTTTATTCTCGTGCATTACAACGCAGGTGGTTCTGTGACGCATTCTGTGACACTGTAGGTAGCCGCATGTGACCGAATTTCTTAATCCAGTGGCTACAGTTGGCCGCGGATGATCTATCCACCAACGCTTGTACCTCATTTGTCTCACCTTTAACACCTCTAGCATCCGCGATTTAGCGTACTCTCCTTGCATCTCTGAGCATAGTCGTAGCTTGCTAGGTACTACTCCTTCTCTTTCAAACTGTTTTCTTGTAGACTGTTTGCATCAAATATTTGTGCTGGTTTGTTGATCTATTTGTAGTGACCTGGTGATTCCCCTGTTTGGCTGCCGCATGCTGCGTAAAATATTACAAAATCACAAAATTATATTTTTTCGATGTACGTAGCAAATTAGCCGCTCGCCTGTTTGAACGTTGCTCGCGTTTGTTTGAGTCAACATAGCGTCCGCCTTCGAACGGCGCGACGTTCATCGGCTCCGCGGCCATCTTTGCTCTCTGCGCACGCGACCACGCCTTTCCTCTAGCTAGCTATCTTCCGGTGCCTCATTTTAGCACTTGATAGCGTTTCGCCCCACTTAATAAATTTTTCATAGCGTTACTTTTGGTGTTCTCCACTCATCGGTGTTTGGCCTTATATTCGCGTATTGGTTCTAAAGCGTACCGCTCCTGCTTCTCGCTTTATATTCTTTGACACTGTAGTTATCCATTAGTAATTAGAATGCTTAACACAACTAGCACTTTTGACCACTGAAACCCAGTGCATTAGCGCCATTTCTCGATCGTCTTACCTTCGACACTCTGTCCTCCATACGTATCCATTTAATCCTAGCCGGCTTTCATTATGCTCAGCTCCCTATCCTCATATACCTATGTACATAATAGTTACTACGTGGTCTTAGATAACCCCCATCCCGTGGAGTATAGTTAAATAGCGCCACCTTACTGTAGCTTCTGGTTTCCGATTGCAACTACTCGTAATTTTATAGCCACCTTCTGGTCTCCGGTTGAATTGTAAGGCAGCAAACTAATACCTAGTGAATCTCTTACTGGAGCCCTGCTCTTCATCCTCATGAAAGCAATTTGTCCATTGGGTCATGCCTTCTGCTGCGTAATCAAAAACATTTTCAGCGTAATATATTTTACACACTGTATACCAGTTGTCTCAAGTAAATGTCTTAACGTAGGATTTCCCCAATGCTTGCTACCATAACTGTCCTATGTGGTCTTCTCTCGGCCTGTTCCTCTCTTTCCCTTTTCGCTGAGGTCGTGAACATCTTCGAGATCCGGGATGGAACTGGGAAACTACCTCCGTCTGAGGTGGGACGAAATAACCAACGAGGATTTACCTGGACCATGGCTTTGCTACAAAACCAACAACCTGCACACAACACCACAACCACCGATACTAGTGAGGGTAGCTAGACACGAATTCTTCACACCACAGCAAATATACATGAGCAGAGGTGAGACCCCATTCACTGGAAATTCTACTTACCTTCAAAATCATTCTTTCTCCGAGACTGACCTCAACGTCCAGGTTGGACTCTGACTGTGCCATTTGTCTAACCAACAGAGGAGTCACTCGACTGCGAATAACTGCAGGAACAAATGCTTTATAAGAAGCTTTGCTAGCTGTACATGACCGTTCATAGCAATCGACGACCGTGTTCCAGGACGTGGTGGATCTTCGCCTGTGACGAAATACGACGAGAAGCGGGCAGAACACGGATCAGCAGAGAATGAAAGCTTGCTTCAAAATAGGAATGACGATGAAGCAAGGAGAGTTTGAGGGGTCCTAATGCGCATATGCTCAATCGGTGGGAACCAGTGAGAGGAGGACGAGATGTGCAGATTATGGAAAAGAATATCACTCAGAATAAGAGACAGGGACGCGTTGCTTCAGTTCAAATTGGTAGGAAGGTAAGAACTCAGGGTGAACAAACGCATGTAAGTTAGCGTCGAGTGAAGAAGGAATGCTACAGAAAGGAAATAAAACAGTCGGTAAAACAGGTTCTGTTGAGGAGAAGTGCAAAAGCCGTCGAACTTCTAAAGGTGATGATTCATCCTTGTTAATAAAAAGAAGCAATAATAATGCCCAGTGATGTAATTAAAGCAAGGGTGGCAGTGCCTTGCGCCGGAATAGGTAGATAGTATGGCGAGCAAAGCGCAAAAGATGAGGTGCACAGAAGGTTGGGACTACAGAGCCTAAACCCTTCATGTCTCGGATGTCTGGAAGCAATCAGAAATAAGGAGACTATGCAGACGAAATAGATTAGAGCCAAGCCCGAAAATTTCTCCGTCCAATTGAATAAGGAATGTAAACAGAGGGCGCGAAAGGAGAAAAATGAGGTCTGGATAAAAAAGTATCTATACGGAAGAAGTGGAAGAGCGTACAATGGTCTCGAGTTCCTTGTGAACAGACCAATGGATCTGTCGATGATTCATCGGTAAGGCCTCAGCAGTCAGTAAAGAAGACCATTAGGACGAGACTGGGATTTCGGCTCACAGAGAGAAGGCAATCTTATTATTGCCAGATAGTCAACAGCAATAGACAGGATAAGCTTGTAAGGGGAATAGAAAAAAAGATAAATCACGACCAGCGATGCTCAAGAGATGAGAGTCGCAGAGCGTTATGTTGGCAGAGCCTAGATCATTTAGATCTCAGAAGTCCGAAAGGGTCAGAAAGCACGGAGTTGACAAAGCAACCTTTTTCTGCTCTCTACCAACCAATTAACCGGAGAGGTACATAGCTGAAGCTCATTGTACAGTCCCGCGCTTATGCCACAACAAACGATGAGCAGCCATCCCTTGTAAAAAGAGCATTGGAGAGCTTTGGAACGAGATGTGACGTCCTTGCTGCAGGACACGCAGTTGGAAGTCATTATTTACCTTTTTCAATCCATCTGAGATCTATGATGATGCGGCTCATGCAACGGTTTGTTCCAAACTGCAAGAGCAGACCACCATCAAAAAGACCCAATGGATTGATAAAGGAGTAACGTCCTTAATGAAAAAACGACGTAAACTATGTGACAATTTCAAGAGCACAGGACAGATCTCAAGATTCTTAGGGTACAAAATTGTCAGAAACCTGCGCACCCTGAGAAAACGATACAAAAGACTAGGATATGAACATGGGTTGGCTATGGAAACTAAGACGGTCCCAAAAGACTTTTACCTACCTGAAGCGAAATGGCAAAACGGGTAGTGGAATCCTTGCTCTATCCTCTTCTAAGGAGGGTACTGTCCTCTACGGCGATGATGAAAAAGCAAACGTACTGGCTGCGCAATATTTCTCGGTCTATTCGGTGGAGTCTCCACCGCTCAACATCTGCACACTGCCTGCACACTACGGACCGTTGAAAGTAACCCCGAGGTAGTCACTAATCTACTCCTCGAACGGGACCCGAACTCCTCCCCAGGCTCGGACGGATTGCATCCCAGCCTCCTCAAAACTATAGCCTAGTGCTTCGCCGCCCCTCTCCGTCCACTATTCCGGCAATCCTTCGAAGGCGGCTGCCCAATCACAGGCTGTAAGCGGGTATCGTCCTGCCCAACTACAAGGGGGAAATTAACAAGACCCAGCGAACTACTGGCCAAGATGTCTGACTTCAGTCGTATGCAAAACCTTGGAAGGAATATTCAAGTGCACCCTCCAGCTACACTGTGCAAACCTAAACACCATCTCACTCGCGCAAAGTGGCTTCCGGAGTGCACGCTCATGCACACCAAATTACTCATCGCTAGGAGAACAGGGGCAGAAGCCATAGAGGTCCGAGAACAGGATGACGTAATATTTATTGACTTCAATAAAGCTTTTGATTTAGTTTCACACGCATGACTGCTACATAAACCCCAAGGACTTGGCGGTACGGGAAATCTTCTCTCCTCGAGTGCAGATATCCTGTGCGGTAGGATACTTCGCGTACAAGTGAACTAAACCCTCTCTGCTCCTGTACATAGGTAGAGGAGCAGAGAGGGTTTGGTTTACTTGTGGTGTTCGCCAAGGACCAGAGCTTGGACCAGAGCTCTTCAAACTGTACAATAATGATCTGCCGACTGCACTTCAAACCGACTGCTTGATCTACGCCGATGACCTCAAGCTATGGTCCACAGTCTCCAGCCTTTAGGATGCGGACGGATTACAAGTGGCTGTAGATCAGCTACACGAATGGTCTACAGCGCGAAGATCGTGCGCTGTATATTCGGTAAGAAATTAGAGGGTGGACCAAAAGCCAATGCGTAGAACAAACAAACTAAGCTAGGGAAAGCGTCTATTGGACGGCTAAAGCTAAAAGTAGAGCACCAGAAGAGAGCTAGCTAGGGAGGATGCAGTTCGGCGTCGGGTGCGTGGACGGAGCGTCGTTGGCGCAGTTGAGTCGCGCGCCAAAGGTAGAGATCGCGTTCGTATTTCAACCGGACGGGAACAAAGTTCCAACAGGCAAACCGCCTAAGTTACTAATATATATGAAAGCTATAATTTTAATGTATTTTGGTATAGTTTACACAATCATGCGGGGGAACCTCCGGGTCACAAAGCTAGCCCCCTCCTAGAAGTGAAACCACGGGTGAAACTTCGATCTACGTGAGGACCGTCCGTCGCCGACCAACCTTCCGCGAGACCAGGTAGTGAAACCTGATGCAGCTGTTGGGGGAGAACCAGGTGGTCGGACCCTAGGGGCTCTCACCCGTGTCCTCCCAAAAGGTGCCAAAAACACCAAATAGGGAAGTTCGTAAGCATCCAGTGCTTGCAGCTTCGTGAAGGTCAGGTGTTCGCTTCAGGCTCGTCAACTCCTCCGGTTCATACATGGAAGATAAACGGAAACAACTGCAGTGAGGGGAAAGGCGAGGGCAAAAGTAAGAGTGACACTTACCGGATGAGGTTTGCTTCAATCAAAACGCAACTCTGTTCGGGTGCTTTTCAAAACGGTTTCTGTTTGGGTTTTCAAAAAGCTTTGCGTCCTTTTGAAGTTTTCAGACGCTTTTGTCGGCTTTTTGGCGTCTCCAAATGCTTGTGCTAATTGGTTGGGGGGCTTCCGTAAGTTGCTGGCCAAATGGGAAAAGGAAAGCTAGAAAAGGAAAGCGAAAGGAACAGTAATCCCTTAATCGCGCTGGCCAATGAACGCGCATACCCGACCTAGTCGATTTGTGTCGATCAGAGGAAGGCGTCGTCTTAGACGCCCTATCGGTTCGCAAAGTTGGAGCAACTGCTGAAAACGTGGTGATAGGTTCGATGGGAAACTGCGGAGCTGAAGTGGAAGGCTTTTATTGAACGTGATGCTTGGGGTCAGGGAGGTTGGAAGCAGGCGAGCCTTCCATCATATGCTGGGTTGATTCGTCAGAATAAGAGCAAGGGTCTTCATTGATCTAAGGTACCATGTGAGCCAACTTGAGACGATCAATCGTAACGGCTTCTCGTTTACCTTGACGGTTGATGATAAAGACGCGGTCCTTACGCTGCAAAACCTTGAAAGGACATTCGTAAGGTCGCTCAAGTGGTCTGCGGAGACCATCGTGGCGGAGAAAAACAAACGTGCAATGCTGCAGGTCTTGAGGAACAAAAGATTTATGTCGTTGTTCTCTAACGTCGGGAAGCTTGTAGTGTCGCATGCTCGTGGCTAGCTGACGTGCATAATTCGCGTCATAACATGTAACTCTGGAACTATCGGAGAAGAAACCGCCTGGTAGACTTGATGGTTGCCCATATACTTACTCGGCGCTAGACGTTCTTAGCTCAATCTATAGTGCTTGTCAGATCCCAAGGAGGAGCATAGGCAGTAACTAAGTCCAACTCGGCGCATTGGCGGCGCTGAGGCTTTCGGCTGTGGGTGTAACCGTTCCGCCATGCCATTCGCCTGCGGATGGAAGGCGCTCTTGCGAATGCGCCGGCATCCACTGAGTTTAAAACGTCGGTAGAGGTCGAAGATTCGAAGTTCGGACCGCGGTCGGCAGTCACTGTGGCAGGAAAGCCGTGTGACGCGACCCAGGGCTCGACGAAAACGCGCGTTATGGTTTCCGCAGCCACGTCAGTGATGGAAACGGCTTCGGGCCAACGGTTGGGACGGCCGAACATGCTCAAAATATAGACCATTCCTTTGGACGGGCTAAGAGGTCCCACTATGTCGAGATGGGCATGAGCAAATCGCGCTGAAACGGACGGAAAGCGACCAAGCGAAGCGGACACGTGCCGCTGAATCTTGGCTTGCTGATAGTTGAGACAGCTGCGTGCCCAGCGCGTAAGGTCACTTTGCATCCCTGGCCAAAGTGACCTCACGGAGACAAACCTAGCGGTAGCTTTAATGCGTGGGTAGGCTATATTGTGGAGGGTGTCGAAAACGATACGGCGAAAAGTTTCTGGAACGCCGGGTCGAGGTTGTCCGGTAGATGTGTCGCATACAATTGTACCAGCAGATGACGGCAATTGGTGTGGGAAAATCTTCAAAGAAGAAACAGAGTTCCAAAATACTTTGATCGTTTGATTGCGCGGGGGCCATAGCAGACAAATCGAATGCAAGCCCGAAAGGGCCGACCGCATATACACTTGTAAGAGAATCAGCGACGAGGCTAAGTTGACCAAAAATGTGTCGGGCATCAGTCGAGAATTGGGCAATGAAATCCAGCTGACGAATCTTACGTGGTGAGTGTCGAACTGATTGACTGCGGAATGCGTAGGTAAGCGGCTCGTGATTCGTGAAGATAATAAAGGTGTTATTTGCAAGTGTCGGAAATGTCAAACGGTAGAGTAATCCGCCAGCAATTCGAGACTGAGCGAGATGTACTTGACTTCAGCAGGCTGCAGGCGTCTAGAGTAAAAAGCAAGAGGTTTCCAGCATCCATCTGTATGTTGCTGTAGGACAGCGTCAACAGTAACACTGAGCGAAGCGTATGGATCAAAATGATGAAGCATAATTGCTATGATCGTCTCACTAGATGCAATTCTACAAATAACAAGCTTGTGCTCCACAAAACTTCTAGCCAAATCAAAGGAAAAAGAAAAACGCCGAGGACCTTGACAAAATAACGTATTAATTGCCGCCAACAAACACTGTACAACTATTGCGGACCTTCGCTGTATTTACAGGTCTCTTACTGACCTTCGACTTCAAGAGCTGGAAGGTCAACTACCAAGGATAGTTGTTCCCCATATCTTTGCGCAGGTGCCAGGTGGTTTATACAACGTGCAGAAGTAGAACATTCCGGGACGTTAGAAATCGACACGATAATCGTTACTAATCGAGCAAGCACTAAAATAGTGAATTTTCTAGGCGATTCTTACTTTCACCTTGACACCTCGCCTGCGATAACTTTCGAGGTATACGACGAAAGCCTAGGATTAACTTGCGGTCTGCGGGACGGTGTTCGCTCCCTCTCAGTCCACCTCCTTGGCAGAAGCGCCCGAGAACTTTGTTCCAATGTTTTTGTTCTACATTCTTTGCTCGACTGTGTGCAGTCGTTCACTGCCACCTTCGGCAGGTTGAAGCTTACCACCAGTGCATCGGACGGGAGGTCAGTAAGCCTTGCTTGTTCTGGTTGGCACCAAGTGAGCCGTAACTGGTTTGCATGAAGTGCCAAGTTCTGTGCGCCCACAAGCACGTCATACATGACATTTCTGCGCTTGTTTTTGACTGTCGCTGGCGTCCATTTCGCATGACCTTCCCGGTAGTCACGTACTAGCATCTTGTGTCTAAGCGTACCAGATCGCTTCCTTGCTGCGTGCCGCTGGTTAAAATCCTGTTCCATTCTGCGAGTTCCTTCGCTAATAGAGGACTCCGAGCGCGGACGGATGGCATCGAAAGGCATGTGAAGCTTCCGGTTCATCATGGCCTGTGCTACAGAAATTCAGTCCGGTGCTTGTGGATTCGGTGTTCATCGATATAGGAAAAGGAACCGGTCAGCCAACACCTCTATACGTTTCTCCCTCTTGATTTGTGAAGAGCTCGCTTGAAGGTATCGACAAACCTTACTGCCTGGCCATTCGACTGTGGGTGAAACGGCGGCGATCGAACGTGTTGTATGGCGCATTGCTTGCAAAACGCCGTAGACGATGCTGAAGTAAATTGTGAGCCACTGCCAATGACAATTTTCTCAGCACAGCCGAATCTGCTAAAGATTTGGCGCAGTTTCGATATGGTGGCATTGGTGGTTGTGTTATCCATAAGAAATACTTCATGCCACTTGCATTATGAATCCACTAAAATGAGGAAACGGTTGCCGTTGCTAGGTCCCGCAAAGTCGACATGGATGCAGCACCATGGCTTAGTAATTTCGGCCATGAATAGAGTACTGATTTTGTGGCGCTTTCAAGATATTTGCACATTCGTGACAGCATTTAGTTATTTACTTCTAGCTGTTTGTCCATAAATGGCCAGTATAGAAAACTGCTGGCAAGCGCCATCATCCGGTTGATTCCAGGATGCCCGGCGTGAAACTGCCGAATAAGACGCTTCTGACGTGCCTTGGGGATGACCACTCTTTCCGATAATAGCATGCAGTCGTTTACAATATAGAGTGAGTGTCTCCACCGAAAGTACGGTTGCAACTAGGCAGATAGACGTGAAGGTGGCTGCTGTTTTGTGAAATTGTGTAACCTTCTTGATTATTTAGTCCCGAATTGTTTCGATTCGTACAGCTTCTGCGGTAACTGGTAGACCGTGCCATGCATCAGTTAACAGAAAGTTGACGTCAGGTTCAATCTTGACTTAGACAATGATTGTATCCTCATGTTCTTGCTGGCAGGCATCAATCAGGCGTGACAGTGCATCCGTTTGGCCAATGGAAACTGCTGACTGGTATTGGATCTCGAAATCATACCCCATTAAGGTAAGAGCCCAACGTTGTAGCCGGTTGGCTGTATAGCCCGGGAAGCCCTTTACGAACAAAAGAAGGCCAGCAAAGGCTTGTGATCTGTCAGAAGCTTGAAGCGGCGGCCGTATAGCAAACTGTGGAATTTCTTGGCGGCGTACACTATGGCCAATGCATCTTTCTCAACCTGACTGTAATTCTTTTTGGCCTTCGTAAGCCGTCTGGCGGCATGGGCGATTGCTTTCTGAGATTCATCGGTGTACGTGTGTGTAATGGCTTGATGCAGCTGTGGCTAAAACAATCTCTTTGGAGGGACAAAATGAGTCAAAAGCAAGTTTGAGGACAGCAGTGACTTGATCCGTTCAAAGGAATTCTGGCATTCTGATGTCCAGTTCCATGTTTGGTCTTTGGCTAGTAGCTTGTTTAACGGGGCACGAAGGCGGTGCATCTCAAGCAAGTATGCGTCGTAGTAGCTAATGAGCCCAGAAAAGGAACGCAATGACTGTGGAGCTGTTGGTGTGGGCATTTTCCAATGGCTCCTATGTTTTCCGGATCTGGTCGACATCCGTCCTTTTCAGGATGATACCGAGGTAGTTGATGAGCGGCGGGAAAATGTGCATTTGTCTTTACGGAAACGGAAACCGTACAATCGTATACAACCAAGCACTACATCCAGACGGTTGAATAGTTCTTCGGGTGTTCGACCCATTACTATAGTATCATCCAGATATGCAGCTGTTCCAGAAAAGCCCGCTAGCATGGTATCCGTTAACTGTTGGAGGATGGCTGGCACCTTTTTCCCACCAAATGGCAAACGGTTGTGTTGAAATAGCCCAAGATGAGTGTTGCTCATCAACAACTCCCTCGAGACTTAGTCAACATCCACTTGAAGGTAAGCATCGGATAGATCAAGCTTACCAAAGTACTTACCACCATTCAGATTTGCAGATATCTTCCGGTACGGGTACTGGGTACCGGTGGTCGTCCAGCGCGGCGTTGAGGCCAGTTGAGAAGTCAGCGCAGACGCGTACCTTGCCACTTGCTTTCTTCACTGCTACAAAAGTTGCGCCCCATGATGAGTAGTTGACGGCTTGATGACTCCGGCACGTTCCAGTAGATCCATTTTGGATCAGCGGTTGACAAAGCTGCATATGGTACCGGCCTTTTAGATTTGAACACTGGTTTAGAACCTGGTCGCGAGTTCAGTGTTACTTTGAAGTTCGTACAATGGCCCAAGCCACCCTGAAAGACAGAAGCATATTTTTGCTTCAGAGTACGTGTCAATTCTTCGACGGACTTGGATGATGAGACTGCACTTGCTCGAACTCGGTTGCATATCTGATTCAAGAGAACATCGATGAGATACAACTTTTCAATCCAGTCGAGGCCAAGCAGCTTCAAATTCGGCCGGTCTGAAATGTAGCATATTCCCGACTATTCCACACCTTGGAAAGCAACCTTGCATTTGATTTCGCCCACTAAGTTTAACACACCGCCGGATGCATTATGTGCAGCTTTCGGAGACTCGACCATCTTCCGCCTGCTTACGTGATTCCAGGTGCTGTCCGAGGCCGTGTCAAATTGCAGTTTCGGTGGGATCGCATTGGTCAACGCCCTGATTAATCGTCGCATCGGTTTACACGCTTTAGAATGCGGTAACTATGGACAGAGACTAGGCGCCATTCTTTCTAGAATTTTCTTTCGATAAGACGTAACTTTCAGCGCCCGGACCTGACTGCAGCCTGCCTCTTTATGCCCACGCATATGACATGTTTGACAAATATAACGTTTGAAGGGAAAGAAGCGGGCGAAATACCATTCGCCGCATGACCAGCATGCTGTGGGCGGTTTGTTCGTAGGCCACTTGAAGGACTTGCTTCGGTTGACGGTCCTGGCCGTTTTCACGAGTTTTACGTTGTCTGTTGGTGCGAGACCCTTGCGTTCGACCGTGGAAGTGTAGTGTTTTAGAGTACGCAGCCGTTTGCATTCACTTACGATGGCCTTCAGTGTCAGATCAAGCTCCTGCTCCAGCTTAACTAAAAGATGCGTGCGGATCGCAGCATCACTGAGCGATTGTGGAGCGCTGAAGAAATCATCATACTACACTTTAGCTAAAGGGGACAACACCTCAGCTACTGTGCCGCAATACATAGAAAAAAGAGGAGAAAAAAGCAACTGGTGCAAACTGGCTGAGCTACCGGTAACGGATGGGCATCGTTCCGGTAAGCTACCAGCCGACTGCTGTGCACCAAAAAATTACTATGCAAAATTATATAAGCCTAAATAATGAGATCGTGGTTGGAGGGGGAGGCTAAGAGGGATGGGGTGGGACAAAGCAACACACAGCACGAAAGCCACTGGGGTCAACTCTCAGCCATATCAGCAAGTGTGTCCAGCCAAACGTGTTCATCGTGGTTCGGACCCCAACCAGGGAGCCGAGACGCTGCAACCGAGGCCAGCTCAGAAGTGAGGGCCTTCATTCCTCTGGACCAAGTCATCGCTTGGCCACTCCTCCTCTTCTTTCATCCACACTTCCTGCGCGCAAACAACGCACGTCGCGGAGGTCGGTGGGCTGGCATGCGTAACACGTGGCCGAGTCATCGGAGTCTGATGCGTGAAATAACGTCGCTGAGGGGTTCAGTTCCTTTGCCTGTGCCGTAAACGAGGCGCGGAACACGCTCGTTGCTCACCCGGTGTTCCCACCAGATGTGAGCTAAATTACGAAGGCACCGGTGGTCGAACGTATCTAGTCTCTTCAGGTCCGCTGCTTTAAGCGGCCATGTTTCACAACCGTACAGTAAGGTGGAACGTACCGCTGCATTGTACACTCTATCCTTCAGAGCAAGAATGATGTCGCGCCGGCGCCATAAGTGGCGAAGGTTAGCAAAAGCGCCCCGAGCTTTTACTTAGGGTGCTTAGGGTGCTTAGGGTGCTAGAACAGCTCTTGCCAAGAAAATCACAAAAGAAATAGTCGGTGTGACATTAGAGTACCAGTTAACATTGCCAACTGGATGAACATCGCCGGCACTATCTTCGGAACTTAAAAATGGAGAGAAATAAAGCGAAATTCATCAAAGAGCTGCACCATAGTGTGCATCTACACATGAGGCACAACAATACCTCAAGTATGAGCAAGCTCAACCACCAGAAGTAGAGTTGTTAAAGCCCAACCAATGTAGACCAAAGCGAATTTCACGCCCAAATGCAATTAGCTAAATTTTACTAAAATTTCCCATCCTTATTTCTTTACTATTGGTGGCAGGCTCCTATAGCTCACTGACGTTAGAGACAGAGCCTCATGAATATAGAAAATCGGCTCTAAGGGATAAATCTTGTGATGTTTAGCTAAGTAATGTGTGTCTTTTGTAGGCCGAAATCTGTCAACGGATCTGAAAGATCCCCTGGGTTACTCAGGTAGACCTGGCTCATGCGGGCTTGTTGTAAGCTTTAGAAAAGCTTAGAGGCTTAAAAAATGCTAAACTCTATTTTACTGGTTGTTTATGTGGCTCAGTATCCACTGAAAATGGTATGCTGTGGCCCTCTAGCCGTGAGTTAATTACACACTCCCCTGAATTCCCATGTAGATATAATATTCCTTGCTGGATTTCTAGCGTTTTCGCGCAAGATCATCCCTTATCTGCATATATTTGTCATGTATGCCTGCAAAGTTTACTTTTCGGCCACCTGCGCAGCCCGTAGTTGTCGCAGCGTATTACGGGCTAATTAAAGCATTACTGGATAGCTATGCCTATCTAGAACATACGCCGCTTCCCTACTTTTTATATTTTCTTTTCTTTTTTCTGCTATCTGCTTGCAAAGCAGAAAGCCATTTTTAGCGAAAAATAAAAATGGCCTTATTCGTAGACCATCATTTAATTGCGAATAACTCGCAAACTATTGCACGTATTGTGTTGCTTTTACGTTCAACGTATTCAGGCGCTAAAGCTGGTCCAGACTAGTGTAATTTTGTGCCACTTTAAGCGGTATTCTAACTGTAGAAAGGCTTTTTCTTTTATCTGAGAATAACTCAGGTTGAAATTTTGCGCCGGAGAGCAATATCAGCGTATGAAAAGTAGGGCTATATTTTTTGTTAATTGGTATTTTTCGACTGAAACACGCAGCTTTATTTTCTCTCTTAACAAATTGTTTCTATTTTTGTCCGCATTTATCGGAATTGTTTTCAACTTTTCGTATGACTTATAATCCCTTCACTCGTTTCTTCCATGTGCGCACAATTGGGGCAACTGAGTGGCCAATTAATGTGCGATCAATTTAAAGTGCACTTCGGCGAATTGGATTCTGTTCCAAGGAGAAAAGGCACAACTACACCTCCGCGAAGTTTTCACAAAAGAACAAGGAGTTCAATATCACCCGCAGGAACCAGAAACATGTCAAGGTGGGCGCCTGCGACCCAGTAGCTGTATATCAAACAACGCCAATGCATTTGTAACTGCTGACGATGAACATATACTTATATTTTACCTACTTCCGTGCAAGAGCATCGGATTTATGTAAGCATTGATCTGAACCCTTTAGGGTGCAGCCTCTAGCAAGTCTAGAAATATACCTATTTATTTATTTATAGGATTCGTGATCTCATCCTCAATCCCACGGGCGCTGATACAACTTCCCAGGTAGTTGAATTTTTGAACGACTTCTAGCTGATCCTCACCAAGGGTCAGCGTAAGACGCGGTCCAGACCAATCTTGGAGGAAAGCTTTGCACTTCGATGGTGGGAAGCAAAGCCCGAAATGACGGACAGCCAGTGCTAATCTGTGCAGCGCGGCTTGGCACGTTTGTGAGCTGTCGCAGATTAGGGCAACATCATCAGCATACTCTAAGTCAAGAAGTCGTTCTCCTGGGAGTAGCTCCACACCTTATAAGTGGTGTCCTGTAAACGCAATTTCCATGACTTCGTCAACAGCGAAGTTGAAGAGGAAAGGTCACAGCGGGCATCCTTGTCTCACGCCGCTGGATATATTAAAGGGCGACGACAACATGCCGTGAGCCCTCACTCTGCCCGAGCTACGCGCATAGAATGCTCGGACAATATTCACAAATTTCTCAGGTACACGTTTCCTGAGTAGACAGTCCCAAAGTGCATGTCTATCCACCGAGTCGAATGCACCTTTGATATCGAGGAACACGACAACGGTGGGCCGCCAATATATGTGACGGTGCTCTAACAACTGACGCAAGGTAAAGTTGTGGTCAATGCAGCCACGACCTCGACGAACTCCAGCTTGCTCTTCGCGAATCTGGCTTTCACGAGTGCCAGTCAGTCTGTGAAGGGTGACAGAGGCAAGCAATTTGGAGGCGATGGAGCTCAGACTGATTCCTCTTTGGCTGCAGCATTCCGATCGTGAGCCTACTTTTCAAATTAGGACTACGACGGAACGGCTCCAATCGGTTGGGACAGTTTCCTGCTCCCACAGTTTGACTAGTAATACGTGTAAATTATCCACAAGAGCAGGTCCCCCGAATTTGAAGAGGGCTGGAGGAAGGTCATCAGGTCCCGCGGCTTTGTTCAACTTCAACAGTCCGATCTCACGTTCGACTTCTGAGCGATAGGGTGGATCTAAAGGGACAGCCTAGGGAGCAGGGCGATCAGTGGCCGGGAGAAATCTAACCATTCCGACCGGTTAAATTAAATGAATAAATAAATAAATAAATCTTTTATTCTCAACAAGGTGAGGCACGCCTTCACATGCATGATCATTTTAACATAACGATGCATGATCAAGAATGTGCAAAACGCCGATATGTTTGCCATAGCAGTTTGTGTTTGTGTAGCGGTTATGTATGTATGTCATTGTGTGTATGTGTATGTAGCTGTGTATTTTGTGCTTGTAGTTGTGCTGTTCCAATCTTCAATGTTTGATATTGTCTTCAATATGCGAGTAGGAGATTGGTGTCCGTGTGTTGGAGAGAATTATCTTGGTATCCATGGGGCAGTGACTTTGTTTTTGGGCGAATCACGATCGTCACGTCTAAGTGTTGTTAAGCAGACATTTGCGGCTTTTTATATAGAGAAAGCTTGCCAGGCGAAACCCACCACGTCCTGGAACACTGCTGCCGAACTATTAGCTGGAAGGGGGTTAAACCCGAACCACCCAGCTCTAAGCGTTTTGATAAGTTATGGATAGGCTGTCCAATCTCACCACAAATTGTTTCACTAACACCAGGTCTCCTGCGGCTCGTTTCCCGTATCAGACGGAAAAACTCACGATGGTTACCAAGGGCAGCGGCCATTTCCATCTCTGATGCACGATGCGACCACCAGGATTCGCGGTCTCTCTTCAGGCTAGCACGGAGTATTGCCCGGAGCACTTTGCGAATTTTAGTGTGATTGCTTCCAGCCGGAATATGCCGGCGAGCATCTAAAAGTTCCAGAGACTGTGAAGAGACCCAACGTCCATGTTAGCGATTAGACATACCACATGAGGATTTTCCTGCTGCTAATAATGTCTGGTGAATATGAGACCAGTGAGCTTCAATTGCATCCAGTAAGCGTTTATCCAACTCGCATGTCAGCGCACTTTGATAGGCATTCAGAACAGCTGGCTTTGCCAGTTGGCCGGTGTCAATGCGCTCGCACAATCGTCGTGGGCGTCCGCCAAAGCGCACACGCAGGTCAGCACATACAAGTGCGTGGTCGGTGTCCACACATGTGCTCAAAATCGAGTGACAATTCTGGATGCAGCCTCTCCAGCGGTAACTGTTAGCAGTGCGATCGATTTGCGTCCATAGCTGGTTCGAGGCTGGTGGGCGCCAAGTCACCCTCCGGCGGGTGCTGTGTCGGAAATTAGTGCTCGCAAGAAATAAGCCAGCATCCTCACACATATGTAGCAACCGCGCATCGTTATCATTACTGGAGCCTATACCATGTTGGCCGCCCAGATGCAGCTTATCTGTGGATAATATTCCAACTTGAGCGTTACGATCACCGGCAAGCACTACAGTGGCCGAGCTACTTCTGTGGCTAAGAAGCACGTTCAGTTGACGATGGAAGTCGTCTTTAACCGAGTCATCGCTACAGTTTGTTGGTGCATAGGCAGCGATAACGAATAGACCCCTGTTAGTCCCACGCGACTTCGAAGTTTTGAACGGGCCAGCCAATCAGACTTCACATATCCGGCTACTGATTGGAATCCAAACAAGCAGAGCAGCTTCAGCCCGGGACAACACCGGCTTTGCCGGTGCTCGAAGCTAAATCGTCACCGGATATGCGCAATGAGAAAACACTGCTTGCGTTACCTGAAGGGGAACGCAGCGTGAGTACAGAGCTCGAGTCTTGCAGGCGGGTCTCCGACAAGCAGCAGATATCGATCGATAGGGCCTCTAATGTTCGAGCAAGTGCTGCCTGTTGACCGACCTGAAGCAATGTGATAACATTGAGGCACGCCAATCTGAAGGAGGATCGAGGGCTCAAAATGGAAGCCGATGAACTGGAATGGGCTGCTTGTTTGTACATGGGCCTGTTGACAGTGAAGGAGTGACGCTCCGCGTTCATCTGTGTGTTGAAACTAAAAGACCTCATCATCATCATCAACAGCAGTACATCAGCCATTTGAACTGATGCTTCGCTGTAATACAACTATGAGGACCTATGAAATAAAGAATAAGGAGATGGACAGAAGGGGGACTTACCTGAAAACATTAATGCCCTAAGCAAACGTTCTGGGTCAAGACGCCTACACCTTGTGTAGACAACATACCTTCACAAGCAGCTGGCTATCGTGCTAAGATAAGGCGGCATCGGCGAGACGGCTTCCTTGCGGCTTTTACTGCCACGCGTCATAATCAGCCATTACCCCGCAGATAACTCAGCAACAAACACACTTTAAACAGACAATCCGATTAGGAGACGGCAGCAGACGCGCCACTGGTGTCTACTGCGAGAAATGTCCTGTAAAGTATCGATCCAAGCACAAGGTGAGTCACGTGGACTCCAACCCGGAAGGCGAGACGGACCAAAGGCACCCAGTTTAGTTGTCAGTGACTTCATTTCCCGCTGCCAAGTCAACTTCTGTCCACCTCGAGCCATCCTACACCTGGTAGACTGAACAAGGCCCTCCTAGGTAAGCGGTGACCAAGCAGCGCACTAGTGTTCAATGTTCCCGACGACATATCGGTGGACGCAATCATTGCAGTTAATGGCATTGCAGAGAATGCCGTGCAGGTTCAAAGATTGACTAAGCGTGTAACCCAATTTGCAGGTCCCATCAAACTGAACGCGAAGGATGAGGAAGTATTGCGTACTCTCATAGCTAACCGTGAACAGCTTCACAGTGCAACAATGCTAAGCCAGCTTACATTCGGGCCGCTGAAAAGAAGCTTAGGTTGGGCTGCGACTAATCCTAACATCATGGCAGGCTATAGACAACGCGAGCTTGGCACATCCAAAAAGAGACAACGAGCTACACTTAACTGCTTAGACAGCATTGGGTCTAACACTACGAAGGATCCCAATGTCACACGGGCTTGCGGAGCAAACTCACCTAGTCACTCACCGATGACGGCTATGTCACACACACAAGCCTTAAATATCGCAAGATTAGTAGACAAGCAGTCGCAGCAGCCGGGCTGGGACAATGCGTTGTTTAGCGTACTTGTATTTAATGTTCCGGATGGCATATCGACCGGCGAGCTTCAGAGCACAATCCTTAAAGTTAACGGTATTGCGGAAAACTCGGTACACGTTGAGAGGATGGCCAAAAGAATTAGTAAATTCCCAGCCCCAGTCAAATTGACAGCAGACGATAGTAGAATCTTGCGCAATATAATATTGAATTGCGAACAACTTCGCAATGCTCCCAAGTTAAGGCAACTGTATTTTGGCCCACCAAAAGGGACACTACCCGACTATACCCCAGATACATGTGAGACGGCATCGCGTACCAACAGCGTTACCAATTCACCCACGGAGAGCACTACATTTGGTAATTTACGCAGCTCCGATCAACTACCTGCGCATCCAGGCTGGTATGTACCTGCTAGCTCCCTCAGAATTTCACCGCCGGTTCAGGTAAAATGGCCAAATAGTCCACTACTTCCTACCCCGTAACCTGCGCATTTTTTAGGCATGGTGGGGATGAGCCGCTACAGTTTCATCCCGGCACCAAACCCCTCGTTGCCCAACTATTGCCTGCAACGTCTTCTCACCCACTTCTTACAACTACTGCAGATAGCGAAGTAAGCATCAACGGCTTCATCTAGTCATGCGAAAATCTAGTAGACCCCAAGTGTTCTTTCTCACTTCTACTTATAAATGCTAGGTCCCTAAACAATAAAATGCATATCTTGCGTCCGCTGTCTGTCCTCGCCGACCCTGATGCAATATTTGTCACGGAAACATGGTTTTCCCCTTATGCTTCAGAGGAGGACTATACACTTCCTGAATACCAGCAGTTTATGCAGTCGCGTGCGCACAAACGAGGGGGCGGGTGCGCCATTTATGTTAAAAATACTTACCCAGCAAAACGTCCGAAATCATGAACGCGGCTGAGGCGATGGATTCAGTATGGATAACGGCTGATATCTTGGGATCCACGATATTATTTGGGTGTGCTTATAGACCACCTGATACCTCAGTTAAGGGTGACAAGGCATTTATGGATGCTTTTGCGCAAGCGTCAACTTTTTCCTGCGCTTACAAGCTCGTTGCAGGAGATTTCAACCTCTCTGAGTTAAACTGGTTCTCACCTGCTGCTACAACGAAGTATGCTGCCCTACAAGCATGTATCAATTTAGGCGGCTGGACTCAACATGTATCTGCTCCAACCAGGGAGGAACACATCCTTTACCTAATATTTACTTTCGGCATCCCATCAACGCGAGTGGCAGTCGGCCGGGAATTTCCGGGTAGTGATCACAGATTAGAGCATTGCTCGGTTTACTTAAAGCAACATAATGCCCACCCAACAGAACCAGATGCAGTCTTAGTAGACCGCCCGATGCACCTCGTCAACCGGACAACCTTTGTTGTGCTCGTCCGATCAAAAAATTGAGAAGAATTCTTCATGTCTGACTCTGTGGATTCCTCGACTGAGCTGTTTTATAAGGAAATACTTTACTGTCTCGACTCTCTAGCTCCCTTGTCGCATTTAATAAAGCATTCTTCTAAAAGTGTGACCCAAACCAAAATGCATAATAGAATGCGTCAGCTTAGACGATCCTATTACAAAACCTTCAATTTTGCTCACCTCATGAGAGCGAACGAGATGGCACACCAGTTTTCTGCCAGAGCTAAGCCGCAGCAAACCAAGCAAGAAATCGCCGCACTAAATAGGGCGAACAAAGCTAAGAGTCTCAGTTGGCTGCTGCGCTCTCTAACGCCTAACTTTGGACGAAAGATCTCCACTCTAAAGATCAGTCCCAACGAAACGTCTAGTGACCCAAGAAATTTATGTGAAGCCTTCAGCTCACATTTTAAAGAATCACAGTGTTTAGAAATAAGCTCAACCTTTCAGGCCCTGAAGGTACCCGGTAGCCAGTCCCTGTCCTTTGTACAGTTTGACCTAAGTAGTGTCTGTTCCGCGATCTCAACTACTAAGCCATCCTAAGACCCTGGTACAGACGGAATTCCGCCCAGTCTACTTAAGAATGGTGGCGGAGATATCCCTACGCTTCTTTTGAAAATCTACGTTATCAAGGCAAAAGGTCAATGCCCGGCCGCATGGAAACATTCTATCACAGTGCCAAGGCATAAGGGCAGAAGCCTACAGGAAGTTGGTAACTATCGTCCTATTAACCACACTTCTATTATCTCGCGCGTGATGGAGAAGTTGATTAACAAGCCCTCATGACTCATCTTTACGCAGGCGAGCACATAAATGTATCTCAACACGGGTTTCTAAGTGCTTGGTCTTGTGCAACCTGTCAGCTGGACTTCCTTAATTTGGTCACCGAGGCCATTGACTCTAATCAATCAGTTGTCATTCTTTACTTTGATATGCAAAAGGCGTTTGACAGGGTACTACACATGCGCCTGATGCATAAGCTAAAGGCCTATGGGGTAGACGGTCCCCTAGTAGACTGGCTGGATTCCTATTTAATAGGACGTACGCAGTCTGTCAAAGTTGGACAAACTATATCCACCCCGACCGCCATCCCAGGTGGCGTGGTGCTGGGGAGTGTCCTTGGCCCTACCCTATTTTCGATTTATATCAATGACCTCTGCAAGATTTTGCAACAAGGTCGCTCCTTTATCTTTGCTGATGATGTGAAAGTTGTCTACGACTTTCCCCGTGGTAATGAATTTTCCGCAATTAATAGTATCCGTATGGATCTTAAAGCACTTGAAAAGTGGTGCGAACACTGGCAAATGACCTTCTCCGCTCAAAAATCTAACGTCATGACCCACAGATTCTCTATACCTGCTGGGTCCATAACGATAAACGGCAGCACTATCAAACAGAATATCATAACAAAAGATCTGGGCTTGCGCTACTCTAGGAGCCTTAACTTTGCAGAGCAAATACATTATCAAGTCGCAAGGGTAAGAGGATTATCGTTCCACATACGCCGTTGCACAGAAACCGCCAATGCTAGGCTAGAACTTTATAAGAGTCACGTCAGGCCACATCTAGAATATTACTCTTTTATATGTAGCAATTTACGTAATTCGGACCGTGTTCTGCTTGAGAAAGCTCCGCGACGCTTTACGAAGATGTTGACTCCACCGCAGCAAGCGCTGAATTACTGACAAAGGTGTGAACACCTTAAAATTCAGCCCCTATGGCACAGGCGCATTATCCTTAACATGTGCCTCTTACATAAGCTAATTCATAGAAAGTTGCACAGTAATATCACTTGTCTTAAACCAAGGGGCGCGTCTGAATAGAGACTCCGAAACAGGGGTCATTCCATTACTCCGCTAAAAGCAAAGAAGAGACTGCGGTCTCGTTTCTTCTTGGTTGTGTACGTGTATATATGGAACAGGTTGCCTTCCAGAATAGGAGAAATCCAAAACTTGCAGGCCTTCAGGAAGCAGATACAAAAATTCCTATGTTTTGGCAATCTACAAAGCATCTTTCATATCTGCGATTTGCAAGACCACTTCTTTGAACCTGGCCCTGATGTAGCTTGAGGACGCTCACGATGTAGTGCAAGACATCTAAGCACCTTTAGTTCAAAACTAATCCACATTCATTGTGGTTACCGTTCTAGCGCCTAAGAGACTTTAACGGTATCCGTCGCACCCATTTTCCAGGGTTTAAGAATAGCAAACTGAATACAAGTCGATCTTATGCTTCAACGACCTCTTCCTTCAATCCTTATTTCTTATCTACATCTTCAATCCTTCTCTTCAGACTTATATTTATCAATCTCCAACTTCTCGGATATCCAGTGACTGGTGCGGTGACGACTGATAGTGACACAGACAGATGCTCCTGCGTCGTTCATAGCGGCCAAAATCCCATTCAACTGAAGTTCAGTGTCATTGGGACAAGACAGCGAGAGTTCGCTATGCAGTGCTTCTTGATAGGCTTGCCTGACAGAGGGCTGGGACAATTTCTCCGTTGCCAATCGGGGGAGACGCTTCGTGCGCCTTCCGGCAAAGTTCATCGAGAAACGACAGCGCATCAAGGCATGATCAGAGTCGACACAGGTACTCCAGTACGAGCGGCAATCCAGAATGGAACCGCGTCACCTGTAACGTATGGCTATGTGGTCAATTTGAGTCCATCGCTGGCCAGCTACAGGTGGACGCCAAGTGGCACATCGACGCCCGCTGTGTCTAAAAGCAGTGCTAGTAAGAAACAACTGGTGCTCTGCACACAGTTGCAGCAGACGCTCACCGTTGTCAGTCCGTTCGGAGTTAAGTACATAATTACCACCCAGCTGAGCTTCTGAAGAGCTCAGACGCCCTACTTGTGCGTTCATATCCCCTGCAAGTACTATAATATCCGAACTAGTAGCACTGCGTAGTAGAATGTTCAGTTCGTGATAGGAAGTGTCCTTGACTGCATTAGAACTGCAGTCGGTGGGAGCATAAACGGAAATCACAAACAGCGTTTTGTTTTACTTCGTGAATTCACCTTAGCTGATGTCGTCAAACGCGCTGCACATGAACGGCTGTTCACCGAAATCCAATCAACCAAGGATGACTCAGCCTTGGAGCTGAGAATGATACCTACACCAGCTTCACCCGTGAGTGCCGCATCGGCGTCTCCGGATGCGTGCAACCAATAACGAGAGGATAAGTCGAATGCAGTCAATTCAATAACCTGGTTAGCGTCATTAATCCTAGTTTCGGACGCACAACACACATCAACACCCAGTGTGTCCAAGGTGCCTGCGAGTGCAGCCTGCTGACCTGGTTGGCTTAGAGTGCGGGCGTTGAATGTCGCCATGGAAACGGGACAGCGTGGCCTTATAAGGGACTTTTGCCTATAGGCGTCTGATAGGTGCTGTGGGATGGTGGCTGCAGACGGTACTAATGTAGTAGCACTTCGGTTGCTGTCAATTAAGCTGGGAATTATAAAAGGAAGGTTGGTAATAGGGGCCGGGATGAGAGTAAGAGAAAAAGCCGGAAAAGAAAGAAGGGAGGCGCCAGCAGTAGCATGTTTTCGCTTATCCGCCCTGCTGTATGCAGCAGATAAGGCGACCCTTGGTAATCTGCGCGACGGCCGATGCAGGATGAAGTTTATGTTTGAAGAAAATGTTATGGTTATATGTGGGCTGGGATACTGCCAGGGCGCCCAGACCTAGACAGGAGAACGATTAGGGTCCTCATCCAAAGCCTTTGGCTCAAAAGCCTGTCCACAAGGCAGCGGGGTGGCAGTGATGTATTTTACAGAAATGGACGCGCCATCCGATTTTTAACCCCCAACCTGGAGGACCAGGAGACTGAGTTTGTCTGACCTCCCACGATTGACCAACCTAGTAGGAGTAGCTCTCAAGATGCTCGGAGGCATCACCCAGTATAGCTCAATGGGTCATTGAGGTATGCAAACCGTCGCACCGCGTTACGTTCCAGTCTCGTTGCGACGGGAAACTAAAAGAGAAGCGACTATTGAAGCCAAATGGAGGAGGGCCGAGAAATGGGATTGAAAACAAGGGAAAATAAGTAAAGTTGGAACGGGACTATAAGGGTGAAAAGCGCGAGTAGGGGCATAAAAAGACGGGAAGGCTTGAGCAGCAGCATCCAAAACCCTATGCACCGTGCTCGATGCAGCAGATAGGGCACCGTTGATTATCTCTGCGGTGGACAGAGCATCAACAATTTGTTTGAGGAAAGAATCATTGTGTTGCTTTGGCAGGATACAGTCAGGTCGCCCAGGCCTAGATAGCAGAACGATCAGGGTCCTCATCCAAAGCCTTTGGTTCAATAACCTGACCGCAAGGCAGCGGGTTTGGCGTTGGGCTACAAGGAGTTCGTTTTAAGGAATAAGGTGCCAACCTCATTCCAACCCCCAACCTGGAGGACCAGGAGGCTGAGTTTGTCTGGCCTCTAACCATTGACCAATCTGGTATGAGTGGCTCTGAAGGTGCAAAAGCACCACCCAGTATAGCTCAATGGATCACTGAGGCACACAAACCATCGCACTACGGTAAGGTCCAGCCTCATTGCGATGGGCGCTGACGAAAAGCGGACGCTTGAACTGATCGCTCGTTTAAGAGCTCAGTTTGAAACGTGCACACTCACGGTTACTCATGTCCGCTAAGGACCCAAAGTCGTCAGATGCCTGTTTGACAATTTTCAGGCATAGATAGATAATACTACACATGGATACAGACTCACCAAACATTTCCTTCATCTGCGACACTACTTTGTCAAAAGTCAGATCCTTCGGTTGTTAGGGCAAAATTTGGTCAATTAACCTTGAATGTTCACTTATTCCGAGCTCGCTTAGTAGCAGTCGCACCTTCCAGGAGTCGTCCTGACGGATGAAGTTCGTCCGGAACATGCCTTCCCAGCGCTTGAACCACGATCCGATGATGCATCCAGAATCCTCGTCCCAATTAAATCTAATGATCGCATTCGTGAGCAGACCAACAGAACTCGCCTGCATGTCCCGCGTTGCTGCTCCCGTTGTCCGCAAACTCAAGCATTGTGTCAGATGCACAATCATTTTCATTTGTACCTCCATACGAGCTTACTGTTGAAAAGGCAGCTTTTGAAATTGTTCAGCAGAAAAGTTCATCACAATTCCAAGTTTCTCCGTTGCCATTTGTTATAATCTTTGCACTAGTCGCAATTCCACAAATAACAAGTTTGTGTTCCCCAAACATTCTAGCCCAACCGAAGAAAAACGAAAAACGCCAAGGACTTTGACAAAATAACATATTAATCGCCGCCAAGGAACACTGTACAACTACTGCGGACCTTGGCTGTATTTACAGTTCTCTTACTGACCATCGACCTCTAGAATTGGAAGGTCAGCTACCAAGGTCAGTGGTTCCCCATATCTTTTGCGAGGTGTGAGGTGGTTTTTAACCACATGCTGAAGTAGAACACTCTGGGACGTTTGAAATCGGCACGATAATCGTTACTAAACGATTATTCACTAACTTAGTGGATGTTCTAGACAATTCTTACTTTCTCCTGGAAAATAATGGCTTTGCTTAACGCTTCTTTGCTAGCCTTGAACGGTTCGGCATCAGCAGTCAGTTCTACCGAGCATTTTTACGTCCACAAAGTAGGTCGGTTAGTGGACTTAGCAAATTGGCTCATTGTCGAAGAAAACGTCGATAGTAGTTGAGCATTCTGTTAAAACGGCGAATAGCGGCTAGTGTAGTCGGGATGGAAAAGTCTCTGATGACGCGGACTATATCGTCTAGAAACCGTATACCATACTGATTAATATGGTGGCCAAGGAATTTGTCGGAAGGCTGCTGAAATACGTATTTGTCTGGGCTGACAGTGATGCTATTAGCGGCCAGCCTATCGAAAAATATTTTGAGATATTCTGCGTGCTGTTCTTTAGAAGCGCTGGCAACTAGGATATCCCCGATGTATGGATAGAAGAAATGTAGACCTCTAGTGACTGAATAGATGAAACTTTGAAAAGTCGGGCTGCGTTGCGTAGACCAAACGGCATACGCAAAAATTCTAAGAGCCCAAACGGTGTGCTTACGGCAGTCTTCGGTAGGTCTTCTACTGCGACGGGAATCTGGTGATAAGCGCGAACCAGATCGATGTTCGAGAATACCCAGGTGCCACACAGGCCAGCCGTGAGTTCCTGAATGTGAGGCAAAGGATAGCGGTGGGGAACAGTAAGGTTATTGAGCGCACGGCAACCACTACATAGATGCCAGTCTCCTGACTTTTCGGGCACCATGTGGAGCGGTTACGCCCACGGGCTTTTAGGCGAGCGAACGATGCCTAGTTCGAGCATGTGCCCAAATTCTGTGTGGACAATTTTTAGCTTGTCACGGGTCATTCGCCTGGCTTTGGCAAAAGCAGGCCGACCTTTGGTAACCATGTGAAGGTTTGGAGCATCAGTGGCGGATGGAAACGGTGCAATTGCACGACAGACTTGCTAGAACTGGGTATTATGCATCTGAACGATAAGTGAGCTTCACTGGTTTGGGTATACAGGTCTGACTGACTTAATGTCGGACAAAGTACCTGTAACTGTTAGCTTGGGTTGACGATCAATCTGACGGCGTTGCTTCGTGTCAACAAGCAAATCGAAGTGCCGTAGAAAGTCAAGGCCAAGAATTGGCGTCTGGATATCTGCGACGAGAAAGATCCAATTAAAAGCAGAGCATAAGTTTCAGTTAAGAGTGCGCGTGCGTTGACCACTTACGCAATTTTTGGTGCCGTTTGCTGAGCGCAATAAACTAGTAGCCTCTCCGCTAACATCCTTAGATTCACGTAGGATAACCCTGACTTCTGCGCAGGTGTCGACGAGATAACGTACACCCGTACTGAGATCGGTGACAAAGAAAAGGCGACTGGAGCAGCCAGCAAGGCCCGACGCCACTACGTGCTGGCCGGCCGGTTTCCCTGCGTGTTGCACTTGAAGGAACAAGGCGGGCGAGACGGTTTGGAATGATGACCAAATCGTCCGTTGTACCAACAATAGCTGGACCTAGAGGGAGATTTCGAACATGATCTAGGACGAGTGCGACTACTAGAACGCTGCCGGCGGTTGGATCCGCACGGTGTTAGGTTCTGTACTCGGTTAGTAAGTGCCGATACTTGCTCTTTTAGCTCTGCTACCTCTGCACTGGAAGTAGTCTGAAAATGCGATCAAGGGCGTTGGATTTCCAAATACGATCGACAATGTTTGGCGAGCTGAGAAACGCAGCATTTGCACACAGGTGGTTATGCATTTCCTGTGGCAGGCGACGAAGTTACATCTCTTTAATTAAAGAGTCACCGACAGAGAAAGGTTTAGCCAGAGCCTATATCTCGTGTAGCAACTGGGAAGGTTTTCAATCACCTAGCTCGGTTGCGTTAAGAAGCTGCATAACGCGAGCATGGTCGGATATGCCCAGTAGCTTTAATACTACGGCCTTAAGCTCACAGTAACCCTGCTAGCACAAAAGGCGTTTGAAGGCGCAAATGGGTGGTAAAGTCTTTAACCATCAAATATAAATCAAATCCATGTTTAAGGACTTTGACGACCATTTAGTAGGCGAAATTTGTCCTTCCACCGCAGCTGTATTAAGTAAGCAGTGAAAGACTTTTCACCGTGTCTAATCAGCAACCTAGATTAAACAGTGGACAGCCGACACACTAGTGGGGCATGAATGGTCGTTAACAATTGTCCTTGGGGTGCTTGGACCAATGGCCGTGCAAGCAACACAATGCTACGCATTCACCTAGGCGGTACTTCTGTGTGCTGCACCTAGCCGCAACCGCTGTACGCCCCGCGTATTGGCTACCCACCCACGCTCGCATACCGCTGGGAGGAGGAACTCAAATTCTTACCTGCGCTATCCGTTAATAATAATATGTACCGCAGGTAGCACTGCCGCTTACTAATGCAATGTAAACGTGGTAGCCATAGCTAACCGCCCATATGACATCTTGTCGCATGCGGCGTAACAAACTGAATGACTGGGGGAAGCCTGGTACCTTGGTACACATCCTGCTGTTATTGAATGGAGGAAACCATGATTAACACGGCGCACAGGGTCTACTCCCACTACGCATAGTGCTGCCTTAGTAGTTCAGTCCCAATGAGCACAAATATAGCAGGAATGGGGTCCGATATTTTTACAGTAAGGTGTCCGTTCACCTACGCATAGTAGTGGATAGATTAAATAGAAGGACATCTATATTGACAATAGAGGTCCATGTTCTGTTTGACACTGTTACGCTGCTCCTATGCTGTTGCCTGGGCAGCCCAAGTCCACCAATTAGAAAAGCTTATTTAAGAAACGCTAATAAGTAAAACACCAGTTCACACCTGCTGATTGCTTGCACACCCTTCGGCAGAGTCGCGTCATGCTTTGCCACCAATCGATTTCAAGTATTTCCTGACATATTGTGCTATGTCAGTCGGTGACATTTTTCTTCAGGAGAATCGTTTTAATAGAGAAGCTATAGCGGGAATGACAGGGCAAAGGTGTTGCTTACCTTGCATTTCGGTGAATAGCTTTGTTTTCCAGAATCCGTGTTTGAGGCGGATCCGGAGTAACTGATCTCCGCCGTCAGTGACCGCATTAGTAAAAGCTGCATCATAAGGCGTACAAGCTTTGACAACGTTTGTACATGCACACCTTCCGGATAAGTATGCTGCATGCATAGGTGAACTACCAAAGAATCCTACCAATGGTTGCCTGCGTCCTGCGTCCTGAATTAGTGTATCGAACAACTGTAGTTCCACTATCGATGTAAATGGCAAATAAAGTGGCGTGGCCTGCTGCCCGGGTTGTCCGGCAATGAATGCAGCCATCGATCTCATGCAACTCTTCACATACTCCAGTGTCTCTATAATTCTCTGAACCTTACCTGCAAATGTAACCCTGCTTTAGAAATACAGGAAGTTACCATCTATGGATTCCAGTTTATTTTTCAGTTGGTCCATATCGCCTTCAGGAAAATGGTAAAATCTCAAGTACATGCTTACCATGAATGCCATTTCAATCGCTTGTAGGAACTGTGAGGAAGAAGGAGTCAGAGGTAGACTCTAGGACTAGGACACTCAAGCTACAAAGTGTAAGCACCAACTTGTATCCGTTTTCCCAATCGGTGCGTTCGAATTTTCACCACCTTGAGACGCAGTGTTGAATGCTGAAGTTTCATATCAATAAAAATATACCTCTTACCTGTACACACTTGTTTTTACCTACCCAAGTCGTATGGCTAAGAAGACGACTGACGTGGATTTTTACCATCGAGCGGGCCAACTCAGTTAAAAAATATAGATGGAGAGCCAGAAAGAACGGCTGTATGGACCCTGCGCTTCCTGGTGGCTCAAACTTACCGTCGTCCGAAAACAAACGAACAAGCATACGGCTGTGCTGAAATGTTATATCGATGTGGCAAATCACATGAGTCGACGTGGGGGTGGGCCCATGTCTACTCTTGAATCCGTGTCTTGGGTTGGTTCGAAAGTACGACGAAGTTGGCTATTGCACCAGCGTGATCGAAATCGTCTGGAGAATTACGACAGCACAGAACGTACTGGCTCGCCGAAGTATGGTCCCGTGGGCGAATGTACAGTTCTTTTCCACCGGCAGGTGTTCCATTACAGCATTTAGGTATTCCGAAGGGACGACGTATGGTAGCAACGCCCTGCGACCGTCCCCAAGCAATCAAGAGCTTCTTATGGTTGTACCCGTAGAGCCGGTGGACGTACTCAGGGAAGCGACGCTGAAATAGATGACTTATGCAAGTCCGTTTGCATACACTGATTTGGAAAAATGTAATGGCAACGAAACCTTTAATTAATAAATATTTCCTGTACATGAACCCTCACTCCACAACACCTGTGCTGTCTGCTAAAAAGGTATGCGGTTGAACAAACCGCCAGTGAAAAGCTGTCAACCTGTTTATGATAATGACCATTTTATCTGCGTCCGTGTTGGTAGGGGCCATTCCATGTCATTCATATGGTCTTACATTGTATAGCCAGTGCTTGCCAAAGCAAAGATTTGCCCTTAAGCGTGCATTCAGCGCCAGGTTGTTTGCCAATCCAATGCACATAGACGCATTCA
>OX104060.1:43775662-43812768 GCA_944474145.2 Dicrocoelium dendriticum
ATTCGGTAAAGCACGACTTTTACCGCCAACTGACTTAGCTCCTTTGCCACAGAAGAACCACGGACGCTGTTGTGCTGGTGGGGGATCAGAAAGCTCGTTGGAAAATTATCCACAGATGAAATGCATCTGTGCGGTCAACATGGTGTTGGCTTCCGTAATGATAATGGTGAGTGCTTACTTCATTTGTGTGAAGGTTATCGCTTACTGCTTGCGAGCACTAATTTCCGACACAGCACCCGCCGGAGGGTGACTTGGCGCCCATCAGCCTCGAACCAGCCTTGGAAGCAGATCAATCCCCTTGCCATCAGTTACCGCTGGAGAGACTGCATTCAGAATTGTCGCTCGATTTGGAGCACATTTGTGGACACCGATCATGCACTTGTATGTGCTGACCTGCGGATGCGTTTTGGCGGAAGCCCACGATGCCGCTGTGAGCGCGTCGATATAAGCCAACTGACAAAGCCAGCTGTTCTGAATGCATATCGAAGTACGCTGACATGCGAGTTGAGTAAGCGCTCACTGGGGACAATTGATGGTCACTGGTCACATGTTCACCAGCCGTTACTAGCAGCGGGCAAATCCCCATTTGGTATGTCTAATAGCGAACCTGGTTATTGGGCCTCTTCGCAGTCCCTGGAAGTTACTACTCTCGCCGGCATATCCCGGCTGGAAGGGAGCACAATGAAACTCGCAAAGAGCTCCGGAAAATATTTCGTGCTAGCCGGAAGAGACCGCGAATCTTGGTGGTCTCACCGTGAGTCAGAGCAGGAAGTGGTCGCTGCCCTTGGCAACCACCGTAAGTTGTTCTGTCTGATACGGAAACGGGCAGCAAGAGACCTGGTGTTGGTGAAACTATACGTGACGAGAGTGGACAGCCTATTCACAATTTGTCAAAACGTTTGCAGTGTTGAGCTGAGCATTTGGAAACGCAATTTAATTGGCTAGAATTGTTCCATTCTTCGCCGGTCAGTGATCGCCTTGCTCCGTGGGCTGTCCCTTTGGATCCATCTCTCGCTCTTAAGTCGAAAGTGAGATCGGACTGTTGAAGTTGAACAAAGCCGCGGGACGAGATGTCCTTCCTCCAGCCCTCTTCAAATGCAAGGGCTCTGCTCTTGTTGATGCTTTACATGAATTACTAGTGAAACTGTGGGAGCAGGAGACTGCCTCAACCGGCTGGAGCCACTCCATTATTGTTCCTGTCTTCAAAGGCGGCTCGCGTTCGGAATGCGGCAACCACAGAGGAACCAGTCTGCTCTCCATCGCCTCCAAATTACCCGCCTCCATAATTAATTAAAAACTGACTGGCGCTCGTGAAAGCCAGATTTCTTGAGGAGCAAGCCGGGTTTCGTCCAGATCGTGGCTGCATCGACCACATTTTTACCTTGCGTCAGTTTTTGGAGCACCGTCACACATATTGGCGGCCCACCCTAGTTGTGTTCCTCGACATCAAATGTGCCTTCGTTTCCGTTGATCGATGTGCCCTTTAGGATTGTCTACTCAGGAAAGGTGTGCCCGAGAAATATGTACATATTATTCTAGCATTATACGCGCGTAGCGCGGGCAGAGTGAGGTCTTACCGCAAGCTGTCGTCGCCCTTTATATCTCCGGCGGTGTCAGACAAGGATGCCCACTGTCACCTTTCCTTTTCAACTTCGCTACTGACGAAGTCATGGAGCTCGCATTTGTAGGACTTGACTTGGAATGTGTGAAGACACTCCCAGGAGAACGACTTTTCGACTTGGAGTATGCAGACGACATTGCCCTCGTCTGTGACAGCCTCCAGTCGCGTTAAGCCGTACTGGACGGATTAGTGCTGGCTGTCAGGCGCTTCGGGCTTTACTTTGCGCCGTCGAAATGTAAAGCGTTCCTCCAAGATTGGCAGGGATCGTCTCCTATGCTGACCATTGGTGGGGATCAGCTGGAATTCATTGGGAAATTCAACTACCTGGGAAGTTGTATCAGCGCCCTTGGAATCGAAGACGACACCACGAACCGTATAGCAAAAGTTTGGAGTGATTTTGCTAACCTTCGCCACCTATGGCGGCGGCGCGACATTACTCTCGCCATGAAGGGTAGAGTGTACAATGCAGCGGTACGTTCGACCTTACTGTAAGTTGCGAAATCTGGCCCCTAAGATCGGCGGACATGAAGAGGCTAGGTACGTTCGATCATCGGTGCCTTCGCAGTTTGGCTCACATCTGGTGGAACACCGCGTGAGTAACGAGCATGTTCGACGCCTTGTTTGCGGCAAAGGAAAAGGAACTGTAACGCTCAGCACCGTCGTTTCACGCACCACGCTCCGATGGCTGGGCCACGTGTTGCGCCTGCTAGCCCATCGACTTCTACGACGTGGTTTTTGCTCACCGGGGATGTGGATGGAAGCATAGGAGGGGCGGCCATGCGAGGGCTTGGTCGAGAGGAATGAAGGCCCTTGCTTCCGTGCTGGCCTCGGTTGAAGCGTCACGGCTCCCTGGTTGGGGTCCAACAGACGGTGAACACGTTTGGCTAGATACACTTGCTGACATGGCAAGGCGCCAACCTCATTGGCGTTCCTGCTGGGAGTTTCTTTGTCCCTCCCCACCCCTTTTAGCCTCCCCTCAACTTACAATCGCATTTCTTAGCGTAAAACCTAATAATTTTTTTTGCCTTGTAGCCCGCTGGTAGATAATCGGAACGATGCCTATCCGTTGCTGGTAGCTCAGATGGCATGCAACTCTTGCATTTATTTTCCTTTTTCCTTTATGTATTGCGGCACAGTAGCTGAGGTGTTTCCCACCTCTAGCTGACGTGTATAATGATGATGACGAACGCAAACTACACGTATATGTGCGTCCCTCTCTGGAATACGGAGTAGACCAAGTAGCCACCAATAATTTACTGAAAGACATTAAAGGGCTTTTAAAGGATTTTTATGTCTTATCAGGGAACTCTTCTGATATTTGGGAAGCTCTGGGTTGTCGTCAAGGTGATGGACGACCTGCGGAGAAAGCACTGCGACAACGTAGTGTAATTTGACACCGTCAGACAACGCCATGTACGGAAAAGATTGATTCTAGCTGATTAAATCAGGTCTTAAGATTAGTCTCTCGGAAATGCGGGATAGAGAGACTGAACACACTAACCCGGAGCGACCTACTAACAATAAGCGAGTTAAGTGTTGCCGGAGACTGACGCCTGGTACATCCAGGGTAAACGTGCAAATGTAGTTTAGATGTTGTATAGTCATGTCAACAGTAAGGGCCAGTTAAGGGCAATTCCAATATACCATATGGTTAAGGATGAAGACAGTGTAAGTGGTTTGTTCGTGAGTTATTTAGCTTGTACCTCTTGACGCGTTTCGCGTCTTTCGTCAGCCTGGATAATACCGCATCGTTTCGTTGCATGACAACTTGTGGTTAAGATGCCATTGAGAAGTTCCAACGCGATTTGTTGCGATTCCAAAGAGAAACTCCAAGCCTGTTTTGTAAGTGCTCGTTGAGTTCTGCGGCTGGACATAAACAAAGGACTGCAAAACCTCTCCTTGACGGTTTTCTCTCTCGATTCATTCAAAATCGATGTATGTACAGCGGGCGGAAGAATGTCAAAGTGACATGGTAATCTGAATGATAATTTGACTGCAAATGTATCATTTAGTTACAGGTGCTACAACTGCAATGCTCGATTTTCTGTGGTACTGAAAGGCAGGTAGTAGGAAATTGGCCGCGCCTGCTTAAGGCATTCGCATGCGTTCCAGTTGAGGAAACCTTAGCTTTACCCGCCTAATCGGCGGCTTAATGTGGTATAGAAGGCTGCGGTATTAAAATTGATCAAGTCCTTTTGTCAGATTCGTGACAGCAGGAATTTCGTGTTAACGTAAGACGGCATCCGTGTTACCAGACGTGATTTATATCATCCGTGGCATTGGAGTCAGGCGGAGCAGGTTAGTGTGGTGCGACATGTGAACACTATGTTGGAGAACGAAGGTTTATGTACAGGCTATTGCAAGGGTTAAATCATTCCAAAGATTCTGGCCATGATTCCATTCATTCCAAGCTGATGCATGAATTTGCCGCTGAGCTAAGTGGTTCTCTGACCTGCATGCTTAAAATATCACTCAACAGCCGTGGCTTACCTTCGGAATGGAAGAAGGCAACCCTCTGTTCGATGTTTAAGGGTGGTGGCAGAACGCTGTCAGCAAACTACCGGCCTGTCAGCTTAACAACCGTAGCAGTTAAATTGTATGGAAAATCGGTCAGGGATTCCGTGGAGAATCACTGTGTAAGTTTAACCTCCTCACGGCAATACAGCACAGGTTGCGGAAGGGAGTTTCATGCCTGACAAATATAACTGTAGCTTGTGAAAGCTGGGATGAGGTAGTAGGCAACGACCACGCTATCCACGTGCTCTTCGCTGGCCTCTCGAAAGCCTTTGATACTCTCCCACATCAACAACTCTCATTGAGGTTGAGATCGTATGAGACATCTGGAGCCGCCATTAAACGGGTCTCCGTTTTCCTGGAGGGAGAAAATAGTGTGTGCGCGTGGGGCGCAACGTCTCGCTTGGACAAGCTGATTTAGTGGCGTTCCGCAAGGCACGGCTCTAGGGCCGTTGCTTTCCACAACTTATGGCAATGACCTACCCTACGAGCTTGAAGTACCGCCGCAATTGTTTGTTGCTAATCTTAAGCGCTGGAATATTATGAATATCCCTGGTGGCTCTAAAGCACTTCAGAGGGCCTTGGATAGGCTCTGGGATTAGTCAAACTTATGGTTCATGCCTATAAATCAGGCGAAATGTTCCGTCCTCCGCATTGGAGGTAATAGTCCTCCCAAGCGCTATGTGGATGATGGAAGTGAGCTCCCTGTTATTACTCAGCAGGTTGACCTAGGTATCACTCACACCTCATTGCTTCACTTCGGGGACACATGGATTATGACGACTTGTAGAGGGTTCCGTATAATGTGGTCTATTATCTAATCCTTCGGTGTTCTAAAAGCCAATATTTTTGTGAAGCTGTTCTCAGCTTCTGTGCGACCCCACTTAGAGTACCGTATCCAGGATTGTCCACCTTGTCTTGTAAGGGACAAAATGCAACTGGAAAGGGTGTTGCGCGTGGGTCAAGGTTATTGCCTGGCTTACAGGAGAAATCGTATCCCGAACGTTTGCGTAGCTTGGGTATGTACTCAATGCACTACCGTAGAATTAGAGGAGAGTTGATCCTCACTTACCGTATCTTAACAGGTAAGATCGGCCCAGACTTGTCCTGGCTATTTAGTCCCGCCAACCTGCCTAGTCTCCAAAGTCACCCGTTGAAGCTGTACTAACTGCGTTCAGACCGGATAAGGAAGGAAACTCGCTTATCGCTCCGAATTATTGAACGTTGTGGCTCGCTTCCAGAGTACGTCGTTTGGGAGTCCATGGTAGAGGGTTATGAGAGTCAATTAGATGACCTTGATTGGCAGTATATAACCTTCCCCTTCTCCTAACCGACTTGTATCTTCAACTTTCCCTTCTTTTTTAAATTTGTTCTCACACCTTGGTATTATCATTAGTTAGCTGACATTCCTCCTCTTATTGCATTAGCTTACCCTTCACGCTTTTGCTTCACATAAAACGGCCTGGCAGAGAGTGCTGGGCAGGAAAAGGTGGGCAGTAATTAGTTGTAGGGTGTACTACGGTCTCCGTTTTAGGCTCCTAACATCTCAGTCTTATCAACCCCCGAGCCGACAATAAGCACAAGGAGGAACGTTCACGGAATTCTCCTATCGTTCCTGTCCCAACTGTACTTGCACTTATTGCGGCGGGCTCCGTTGTAATATCGGCAAATGTTGAGGAGCGCACTATGATGAATAGCGGTCATGAATGTATCCCAGGCCCGTTAACTTCCGCTTCGGTGGTCTCTGTGGAGGATCACGGGCCTCGCGCAGGGAGCCTTTCCTCCATCGTGTTGTAAATCCGGTTCCCGGTACCAGCGCAGTGTGTGTTAAGCAAGTTTGTCGGCTGCCGACGTCGTCGACCGCTAGATGCGGAAGGCAGAGCAAACGTGATGCACGTAGAACGCAAATGACCAGGTTCCAACAGCGGTTTGTTAATTGTGTCTGCAGGAAGAGGATTTTGGAACCCGCTGTAGCAGTGTCTCCTGGATGCTGTGTGGCAGATGCCCAAGGTGGTGTCATCAAAATATCGCGTCATACCATGCTGAGGATACATATGAATACGTTTTCTGCGGAATGTACATTTCCGTCATTCCATGTAACCACGAAACGCATTGCATGTGACCGATCAACAACGGAACGGGCGTTTGCAAATGAAAGTCATTTGCATAAGTGAACGCGTTGCATTGTATTGGCGAATGTGCATCACACTTGTTATTATGAAAGCAATCAGTTCATGTGCCGTTGGTTAATTTTGACTTTCCCTTGCGCATGTGTATTACGGTAGCAGTTGCATCAGCATGTGCGGTTATACTAGTAAAGCGGCATGCTGTTCGCAGGTTTATTTTGCTACCGCCTTATCTGCTGTACAACTGAAACGAATATAGCTTTCACATGTGCTTGTCAGTCTGTGAAGGAGCACAGAGGCAAGCAACTTGGAGGCGATGGAGAGCGGACTGATTCCTCTATGATTTCAGCATGCCGATCGTGGGCCTTCCTTGGAACTTATAACTATGCCGGAGCGGCTTCAGTGGTTGGGACAGTTTCCTGCTTCCACGGTTTTACAAGTAACTATTATAAATCATCCACAACCGCAGGTCCGCAGAATTTGAATAGGGTAGATCCCGCGGCTTTATTTACTTTCAACAGTGCGACCTTACGTTCTACTTCTGAGCGAAAGGTTGGTTCTAACAAGACAGCCCACGGGGCTGGGCGATCAGTGGCATTCAGAATAGCTGGCTTTGTCAGTTAGCTGGTGTCAACGCGCTCACAAAGTCGCCTTAGGCGTACGCCAAAAGGCATCCCCTCGTCAGCACATTCAAGTGCATGATCGGTATACACACATGCGCTCCAAATCGTGCTACAGTACTGGACGCAGCCTCGTTAGGTTATCGAAATCTAGTGCTGGCAAGAATAAGTCAATATCTTCACACAAATGATATCAGCACTTACCGTTATTATTACGGAAGCCTACACCTTATAAGTCGCCCAGATGTAGTTCGTCAGTGGATAAGTTTCTGACTTGAGCGTTCAGATACCCAGCAAGCCCTACAGTGCCTGAGCACTGTTCTTGTTACTAATACGTCAAAGAAAGGGAGCTGCCATTCCTTCTCCAGTTCCATGGTAAATTGGATGCCTTCCATGGCGTTATTCAATAGCTGTTGTGAGACTGTTATTTGGTGGCGTCTGATTATCACAAAAGTGTCGCCCACAAACTGAACCCACAGTTTCGGATTGATGTGTGGTAGTACCTCCTCCTCCAATTTCTGCAAAACCATCTCTGCGATGAGCCCTGACACAGGTGATCCTATTGGTGCGCCTTTCAATTGCCCATAAATCTTTCCATTGAATTAGAATTGGGTCGACAAACACAAGTAGAGCAGTTTATATACCTCTTCGGTAGTCTTTTTATCCATTTGTTGTTCGCTGACATTCAGGCGTTCCTTGCTGACCGCTATTGCTGTCTGCAAGTTGACAGACAAGAAGAGTGCAGTCACGTCAAATGATATCATTGTTTCATCATAATCTAATCGCAGGTCTTTAATCTTTTGCAGAAACTGCGGGGCATTGGTTATGGGATATTGCGATCCATAGGTTAAACGTTTGAGGTTTGTCTACATTTCTTTCGCCAGGATGTAGGTGGGTGTTCCAGGGACAGAAACGATAGGCCGCAAAGGTGCATTATGGTTGTGCAGATTTCGGAGTCCGTAGAATTAAGAGATGTTCAAGTCGCGAGCGCTCATATTGTCGTGCTCATATTTCGTGCTATACAAAGGGTATTATGTTGTCCAGACGGGAAAAGACTTGTTTACAAGGATACAAGAACGTAACAGAGCCTGTGTGTACCATTATGCATCGTTGCTAGTTTCAATGCATGTAAATGAAGAAGGGAATAGCTTCGACTGGAGCAAATCAGAAGCCCTGGCACGGGGTGAATCAAGAAAAGAAAGAGAAATCTTGGAAGCTTAGTTCTCAACTAAACATTCCATCAACATGCGCATGGAGATCGATTTAATATGCGAACCACTACCACAGAAAGCAATAAAGAAACTTTTGTCACGCGGTTTGAGGCAGAACAACTAGGGCGCCGATTTTAGCATTGGGGAATGTGGGTAGAGGTCAGGGGACTTAGATCAACACTGCCAAGTTCAAAGACACCTGCAGGTCGATCATGAATGGAGGATTCAAATAGTTAGCTTGCACGCTACGTAGCACTGCACTGAGGATGCCACCTCGCATGGTGGTGAAAAGTTTGCGATAAAACCGCGAAGCTCGGAGAACAAATGAACAATTGATTCATCAACCCGAGCTACCAATATTTCGAAACATTTATAACAACTACTAACGTTTAGCGCTCCGATGTGCTTGCTGTTTGGAGGACTTCGCTTGTCGACAATCCTCTACAAGGCAGCGGTTTTCTTTCTGCATGTATGTCTGAAAACGGACATTCTTCCTTGCAGTATCAGATACAGACCGTCGATTTATCACCCTCAAGAGTGGACGGCTGCTAGAGAGTTCGGGAGGCTTATGATACGCCTAGTTACCACTGACGCTCACAATCGTCTCAGAAAGTATGACAGAAGCATAAACAAACCTCGGTCTAGCTGCCATCAAGCCGTTGGACAACAATTAACAGGACAAGTAGAAACTGCAATTCATCGTCCGGTAGAAAACACCAGGACAAAATAACACAATGCGCCTTTCGATAAGTTATAAAAATTGACGTCCCCTAAAGGTCAAAATAACAGTGACGGCTGGATTAGCAATCTTTCCAACCGACCAATCAACTATGCCAAAAAGCAAGTCCTCATCAAAGTATTAAACTACAACTACAGAGAAGCAACGGCTACCGACTTCTTAGCGGCATTCGAAAACGTCCCACAATCCAGTGCATTAGACGGAGAGACACCGAAGCAAATAAGACACAAAATTGATCCTGCTATAATGCACAACAAACAATACAACGCCTTAACCAGACAAGAAAATGAGGCAATTCGTACCCTGAAGTCTGATTAAACAATCATTATGCTACCAGCTGACAAGTGACGAATGAGTATCATAATGAATAGAGAGGATTACATTAAACAGAGCCACAGGCCACTTGAATGACACAGCAACCTACAGGTGCCTCGACACCGCTCCAATTTCGCAGCTGACAAAAATATCAAACAAAACTTTAAAGAAACTTCACGAATTGAAGCAAATTACGAAAGAAGAGCACGACAGGATGAGAACTCGCGACTCGAACATCGCTCAATTCTACGGACTCCGAAAGCTGCACAACCATAATGCACCGTTGCGGCCTATCATTTCTGTCCTTGGAACACCCACCTACATCCTGGCGAAAGAAATGTAGACAAACCTCAAACGTTTATCCTATGAATCGCAATGTCCCATAACCAATGCACCGCAGTTTCTGCAAAAGATTAAAGACCTGCGATTAGATTATGATGAAACAATTATATCATTTGACGTGACTGCACTCTTCTCTTCTGTCAACTTGCAGACAGCAATAGCGGTCAGCAAGGAACGACTGAATGTCAGCGAACAACAAATGGATAAAAAGACTACCGAAGAGGTATATAAACTGCTCTACTTGTGTTTGTCGACCCAATTCTAATTCAATGGAAAGATTTATGGGCAATTGAAAGGCGCACCAATAGGATCACCTGTGTCAGGGCTCATCGCAGAGATGGTTTTGCAGAAATTGGAGGAGGAGGTACTACCACACATCAATCCGAAACTGTGGGTTTGGTTTGTGGACGACACTTTTGTGATAATCAGACGCCACCAAATAACAGTCTCACAACAGCTATTGAATAACGCCATGGAAGGCATCCAATTTACCATGGAACTGGAGAAGGAATGGCAGCTCCCTTCTTTGACGTATTAGTAACAAGAACAATGGAAGGCTAGCTGCAAACATCGCTCTACAGAAAAGACATACACCCAGACCAAATTCTGAACTTTAACAGCAACCACCAGAAATACCACAAAGTAAGCTGTGTGCGGACACTGTTTCGCAGAGTGCAAATACACTGCAGTACCACAGAAGCAAAGCAACAGGAAGAAGCGCACCTGCTTAAAGGTTTCCAACCCAACGGATATCCACGAAGCTTCATTCGAAGACGTCTGAATCACAACAATGTCAACATACAGCCTACAACAACAACAGCAGCAGCAGCAACAGCGATACCGGCAACAACAAGCACATCAACAACAACAGCTACGGGAAAACGGGTTTTTCTGCCTTATATGAAAAACATATCGGAAATGGCAGCCAGACGTTTCAAACAGCGTGATCCCATCGTAGCACACAAACTATCTACCACGTTGTGAAAAACGTTTTGTAAACCAAAAGAAAACTGCGGGCACACGAACAACGCAATGTGGTATACAAAATAACTTGCCGTGGTTGCGAAAGTGTTTATGTTATCCCGACGGGAAGAGATTGAGAACAAGGATACAAGAACGTAACAGAGCCTTTGTATACCATTATGCATCGTTGCTAGTTTAAATGCATGTAAATGAAGAAGGGAATAGCTTCGATTGGATATAATCAGAAGTCCTGGCACGGGGTAAACCAAGAAAAGAAAGAGAAATCTTTGAAGCTTAGTTCTCAACTAAACATTCAATTAACATGCGCATGGAGATCGATGTAATATGCAAACCACTACCACAGAAAGCAATAAAGAAACGTTTGTTACGCGGTTTGAGGCAGAACAACTAGGGCGCGATTTTAGCATTGGGGAATGTGGGTAGAGGTCACGGGAATTAGATCAACACTGCCAAGTTCAAAGACACCTGCAGGTCGATCATGAATGGAGGATTCATATAGTTAGCTTGCACGCTACGTAGCAGTGCACTGTGGATGCCACCTCGCATGGTGGTGAAAAGTTTGCGAGAAAACCGCGAAGCTCGGAGAACAAATGAACAATTGATTCATCAACCCGAGCTACCAATTTTTCGAAACATTTTAACTTGTTTGTCTGTATAATCGACGGCAAGTATTTTTAAATTCTTTTAATTCATTTTTACCTAGAATGTTGCAAGTAATACTTGGATTTACGTCGATAAACATACTTAAACGTGTGTGCTTTTTACATATGTGCCAATACTTTGATATATATATATATATATGTATACATATGTAACTTTATCAAGCACCCATATATATTTGCGTTTATGTTTGCGCATACAGGCTTTCATTTTATACGCTTTAACGCATAGAGAGATTTGTGTCTGTGCAATTTCATGCAGTCTTTCATGCAATACATAGCAAACAATTTCGATTCCTACTTTAATAACCAACGTTAATGGCACATCCACATAAGGACAAGCGAAAAATTGCACAAGCACACATTCAATTGCGATCAATAATTTTATGATATGGTGCATCAATAAACCGATATACGCTTGCCTCCCATTGCAAGAATTATTTTTTTTTTCAAACTGAAACTAATGCACCTCTTTTGTATTCAATTTCTTTTATTTCGATAAATATGAACTTTTTTGGTTAACCTAATATATGTGACATAGATGCTTATTGAGTATCTATACCTACTGAAAGATCACATTTCACTTTCTTCCTGCACTATTTCACCATATTTACCTAGGTTCCAAGATCTTGTGTGCCTCAAAGCATCACCCTGTGAGTACTACGCGGTAACTCGAATTTTGGCTTGCCATTCTGATCGAGCTTTTCAGCTGAAATAACGTGGAAAACAGTGTTTGAATAAACACTTGAAACGAAATTTGACGTTTGTGAAATTTTCTCTGATCCAAGATATATTGGATCGATTAAATTGGTACTGGCCAAAGCATCTTTGGCGCTTACTGGTAATTTTTCCGGTTGTTCCCAGTTTTAATCCCGTTTTGCACCCTGTTTTTGTCTTTTTATTGCGGTCGTTTTCCTATTGTATACGTGTTGTAATTCTAATCTGTTTTCCACATGAACATGGCTGTCTCGCTAAACACCGAGACGGATGGACCTATGGGGTCCTCGTTTGATGATTCTACTGCAGCTTGCGGAGAGGTTAACTGTTCAGAGCCAGTAACAGATGCATCTGGTGGTATGCAGTGTGACGTCTGCTGCCGCTGGTATCACGAAAGCTGTACCGGCCTACAAGCTGATCAGTACAAAATGCTATCATCAAGCGTCCACTTTCTTTTCAGCTGTGCTGAATGCTGCGCTAAAAGATCGACGCGCCTGGCTGTCACCGGTGCTAAACTTTCAGCGTTGGCTTCAAGGTTGGCAGATGTTGAGTTGGCGATAGCTAAACTCGCCTCTATTGCTTCGCTCGATACGAAAATGGATTTGATTTTAAAATCCCTAAATATTTCGTTTGAAGACACAGCAATAGCCGGCAACATTGCTGACGATCCATCCACTGGAGTCTGTCAATCGGTCATAAAGTCGCACATCCTACCGGCCAATCCAGGTAGCATTGCTGGCGGTCCTCATGATCCGATCAAAGTGAAGAAAAATAGGGTGCGGAAATACCAAAAGCCCTCTGCTAAACCCAGAGAAACAGTTGCTACGGCATCGAAAGAGATGCCGTCTTTGACAGTCATAAACTCGTCTGACGATTGCACACAGAACTTTCCACAGACGCTGACTGTCTCGGCCGCCAGTAAACCAGCCTGTTCTGACGAAATGCTGGTAACTGCTCAATGCGTTACAAAGTCAACGGCCCCTGCTCCAGTGAGCCAAAAGAAGAAGCGGACAAGATCTGCTCGTAAAACTTCGAAGGGGCTTGAAGACCCAGGAACCAGTAAGACGCCGGCAATAGAGCGGAAAACCTACGCTACCGTTGCTTCGGCGTCGTTTGGGAAGCCAGGGACAGTCCCACCGCCAGTGGTGAAAACAGCTGGTACAGGTGTCGACTCCAAGGCACGTGGGGTAAACACTCCCCGTTGTGCCGACTCTTTCACTGATAGTAGCGTTATATTCCGTAACGTTACTGAATCTGAGGCCGTTCTCCCAAGGGAACGCATCTTGGATGACATCAAGTGGCTGAAACTGTGTGTCAGCAAGCTGCTTCCACCTGGTTTCCCTGGTGTCACTGTCAGAAAGCTGACCGGATTGGGGAACGTTCCCGTCGCTGCGCCAAATCCACGACCCCGACTACTTCGCGTAGTCCTTTCTACCCCGGAGGAACGCAAATCGTTACTGCGATTTGCATTCAAACTTAAGGGTAGTGGTGTCAGCGTTCAGCCGGACCTGCCACTGGCAGATAGGTTGAAGTTAAAGGAGGCTATCAAAGACCTCAAAACTAGACGGGCAGCTGGTGAGCAAGGCCTCCGTCTGGTGGGTTTTCAGTTGGTCAGCCGGAAGTTACTTTCAGTCCCATCAGAACCCATCCTGATGGCGCACGACCCAGGGATGGTCGTGCCGACTTCCTTGAGGTAGTACTTAGCAACGTGCGTAGCCTAAGGAACAAGGTGCACGAGTTGGGTCTACTTGTAGACAAATCTCGTCCCGACATACTTGCTTTCACTGAGACGTGGTTGTCTCCGGATATCACGGACGGTGAGGTATATTTACCTGGCTACGCGCTGCTTAGAACTGATCGCTCCGTTGGTCGCCAAGGCGGAGGCGTTGTACTGTATGTGAGCTGTAACTTAGAGGTGTTGAGGACTTGCACATTCCAGTCGTCGGATCAGACTGTTGAAGCCCTATCGGCTGTTTTGTGCACTTCCTCTACCCAGTTTACAGTTATAGTGATATACAGAAGTCCTGGAAGTTCCTCCAGGGGGATACTTGACTTTATTCGCACTCAGTCTGCGAATAAGTGTTTAGTTCTAGGGGATTTCAACCTCCCGGAAGTCTGTTGGGCCGATCTTTCTTGCAATTCGGCATTAGGAACATTCGATGCAGACTTCCTTGAACTGGCTCTCCAAGTGCCTTTGCACCAGTTCGTTGACTTTCCCACTAGGTATATGGACAACCAAATACCATCTACTTTGGATTTGGTTTTCGCTAAGTCCCTGGACTTCGTGACTGACGTTTCATGCGGTGCACCTCTAGGGTCCAGCGATCACGCATGCATATCCTTTCGATGTGCTCTTTCAAGGCACCAAGAGACCGCTGTTGAATTACTTCCGAATATTTGGCGGGCGGACTTTAGTGCAATGCGAACTAAGGCTTCAGTTCTGAACTGTGAGATCTCGATGGCTGACTCTGTCCAGTTAGCCTGGGATAAATTTAAGGCATACCTTACGGAGGTTTCCACTCCCTATATTCCACTCATGAGGAAAAGAGGGTTAAGGGCACAGCCTCCATGGATAGATACCACAGGCAAGTACCTACTCAAGAAACGGTCTAGATGCTGGCGAACCTACCAAGCAGCTCCATCAGCCAGTACCTATGATAGTTATCGAGAGAATAGAAATAAATGTAAGCAACATCTCAGAACTGCTCGTCTCCAATACGAGCAGGGTTTAGCGGACTCGGCCGCAGCTAATCCAAGAAGCTTTTTGCTTACGTTAAAAGACGCAGCGGGGCAAAACTGTCTATACCAGCTTTATTGCGAGCAGACGGGACCCGTGCGCAAACTGACTATGACAAGGCTTTAATACTTAGTGATCAGTATACTGGGCTTTTTGCTCGGGAGACCTCTTTACCACAGGTTGAATTGGTTTCAAGAGTTCCAGAGGATTCTTGCTTAGCTGAATTTAGCATAACGGAGACTCAGGTCTTCGAGCTACTGCAAGGCATTAATCCCTCTAAAGCTTCCGGTCCTGATTCAATTCATCCGAAGCTGTTGCATGAACTGGCCACTGAGCTGAGTGGTCCGCTCACGTGCGTATTTTTAATATCGCTGTACAGCTGCAGCCTGCCTTCGGAATGGAAGGGGGTGATCATCTGTCCGATTTTTAAGGGCGGTGACAGCGCTCTACCCGCGAACTACCGGCCTGTCAGTTTGACAAGCGTAGTAGTCAAGTTGTTCGAGAAGCTGATAAGGGATTCAGTGGAGAACCACCTGAATCGATTCAACCTTCTCAGTGTTGCACAACATGGATTCCGCAAAGGATTTTCATGTCAGACTAATTTACTTGTAGCTCGTGAAAGCTGGGCCGAAGCGGTAGACAGTGGCCACGCTGTAGACGTGCTATTCGTAGATTTTTCGAAAGCTTTTGACACTGTTCCACATCTTCGGCTCTCACTAAAGTTGAGATCTTACGGGATATCTGGTCGCGCCCTTCAATGGGTGTCTGCCTTCCTTGAGGGGAGGGAACAGTGCGTACGGGTGGGGCGTAGCCTTTCGCTCAGGCAAGCTGTCCTTAGTGGCGTTCCGCAGGGCTCGGTATTGGGGCCATTGTTGTTCGCGATCTATGTAAATGACTTGCCGGGAGAGCTAGGGGTGTCATCATTAATGTTTGCTGACGACCTTAAGCTCTGGAATATTGTGGATATCCCGGGGGTCCTGAGGCAATTCAGCGTGCCTTGGATAGGCTCTGGGAATGGTCTATCTTATGGTTGATGCCCATAAATAGGGCGAAGTGCTCTGTTCTCCGAATCGGAGCTGCAAATCCTCCCACCCGATATGTTGTCGGCGGTGGTGAACTCCCTGTTGTCACTCAGCAGGTTGATTTAGGAGTCGTACATGCATCAGCACTTCATTCTGGAGACAACTGGAAGAAGGCTGCTTGTCGAGGGTTTCGTATGATGTGGTTTATCCGCCGCTCTTTCGGAATCTTAACGGCCAAGTTGTTTGTGAAGCTATTTTCGGCATTCGTCCGACCCCACCTGGAATATTGTATTCAGGCTTGTCCACCATGTCTTAACCGAGACAAAATGGACTTGGAGAGGGTGTTACGAGTGGGCACTCGGTTAGTGCAGGGTCTACGGGGACAGACGTATCCTGAACGCTTGCTCAGTTTGGGTATGTACTCCATGCACTACCGAAGGATAAGAGGGGACCTGATTCTCACTTATCGTATTTTGACGGGTAAGATTGGCCCGGACTTGTCAGGGCTTTTTAGTCCCGCTACGTTACCTAGTCTCCGCGGTCACCCACTGAAATTGCATAAACCACGGTCTGATAGGATTAGGACGGAAACTCGTCTATCGCGCCGAGTTATAGATCGCTGGAATTCTCTTCCAGATCATGTGGTTAGGGAACCTACAGTTAAGGGTTTTGCGCGCCAGCTCGATGCTCTTGGGTGGCAACAGCAAACCTTTCCTTTTTCCTAGCCGACTCACCTTCACTTTTCAGTTCTTTTTTATTGACTCAAATATCTTGGTATTCCACTTGCTTAGCTCTTACCACTTTCTCTTTTGCCTTCTGCGTTTACTTTTTTCTCTTTCTTACTTCACGTAACCGACCCAGCAGGGACTGCTAGGGCAGGATACGTGGGCATTAATTGGTTGGACAGGGTGTGATGCGGTCTTTGTTTTAGGTCCATCAGTATTTCAAAGTTCGCTAACTCCTGGTTCAACGACCCGCCGAAGAAGGAACACTCACGGGATAATCCTATCGTTCCAGTCCCGCTTGAACTTGAACTTAAACTTGAACCCTGATTTCGGAATTGCGCGTATCGGTAAGTTGTCCACCCCCACTAAGCTGGTCGCCAGAATTTTGGTGAATGATCTACATGGCGAAAAATATACGTAGCTTGTAAAAGTGAACACAAAGAGTAAAATATAAAGGAAGAAAGGTAGACAGAATAAGTTACCCGATCTGAAAAGGAATAGTGGTATCAAACCTATCAATAAGTTTTCTTTTTTCGGGGTCACCAAGCATAGCGCGTAGATCGTGCGCAATATATTTGGTAGGAAACTAGACGGCTAACCAGAAGCGATGCGTCGAACAGAAACTAAGCTAGGGAAAAGGTGCTTTTGACGAGAGGATAGCCAAAGCTAAAAATAGGGCCCCAGAAGAGAGCTGGATAGAGAGGATGCAGTTGGGCGTAGAGTGCCTGGACGGAGCATCGTTCGCAGTCGCGTCATTCATTTAGTTCATTAAGCGGTAGAGCGCAAAAGGGAGCTCTCTTGTCAGCCCCGTTACTTCACGATCTTCCAAAGATCGCAGGAGTAGTAGCTGTGTCACTGCTCAGGATGTAGCGTCAGTCCTGTAGTAGTCCTGGAGTACACAATAGGAAGATATCAAGCAAACGTTTGAATCTCGCTTCTGACTGCGTATTGACAACGGGCTCCGGCAGTCGGTTCCATTCATTAATTACTCGAATAAAGAGAGCAACATGTGAGCGAACTTGGAACCCCTCGGTTTAAACAGCCTGCAGCTGTGATCACGAGTCGAACTGCCACGTCTTAGCTGAAAAACTGCCTCAGCTCGTTCCTCAGTTCTCCTCTAGGATACCCTTAGTATATATGAGGTCTCCGCGACATCGGCGATAGTCTAGGGAGAAAGGTTCAACATCCGTAGTCCTGCGGGGTAGGGAAGTTCGCGTAGCCCAAGGAAAAAGTTCAAAACTTTTCTATCTTGTTACTTTCATGCTTTGATAGAGGGGCTATGGTCGGAAGTCCGAATTCTAATATGGGACGGGTGTGGGATGTGAAGAGAAGTCTAAATATCTGCGGCGTCCTTTCTGAGAATGACCTACTTATGACGCCCCCACATCCTGTTCGACGTAGCAGTTTTCTTTATTCTCTCAAGGGTGGTTATGAGATCAGAGGTCACACACTATTGTCCCCAGGTCCTTTTCCTGCGTGGCAATCTTGTGTTGGTACCCGCCAATGTGATAGATACCCAGTAGTTCAGCAGCACATATCAAAAGGACAGACCACTTACCTTCGTTGACCGACAAACTCTAATTGATAGACCAAGGGTGTTGTAGATCAAGCGTTTCCTGTTATCCGTCGGCGTCTTCGAGGCTGGACACTTCTTACCACAGCTTGTGGTCTTCTGCATAGATCAGACAGTCCTTTTGTAGCATACTTTGTAGGTCGTTGATATAATTTTTAAACAATTCCGGTCCGAGAACGGTTTCCTGTGGTACTCCACTAGACATAGGTACTGGAAATGAAAGCGTATCGTTTATCTTGACTTGCAGGTTCCGGCCTTGCAAGAAGTTAGTGATCCATAGTGGGATGTTCCCTGTTATGCCAATTCTGCAGAGCTTAGAGCGTAGTTTCTGATGAGAAACGCTGCAAAAGTCTTTGCTTAAGCCGATGAAGACTACATTTAAACGTTTCCCAGCTTCCATGGGCTTAGTGCACTTCGCTCTTGCGACCATCAAGTTGGAGTTGCAGGCACGTCCTTTTCGGAAGCCATGCTGAGTAGACGAAGTGAAGTTCAGGTCTTCGCAGTGTCGGTGAATGGCACATTTAATGAGCTTTTCCATGATATTTCAGGAGACCGACGTCAAGCAAATTGGCCGATAGTTCTTAGGGGCCTAGCGGTTTCCACCCTTGTATTTCGGCATAACTACACCTGTCTTCCCAACGACAGATAGTCGACCCGCTTTAAGAGGGCTGAAAAGTTGAAAATGTGGGACGGCAAATAATTCTGCTACCATCTTGAGAAAAGTGGGTGTAGCCCGTCTGGGCCTGGTGAGGAAGATGTGTTCAGTTCTTGTAGTAACTTCAAGGTAGCACCTGCATCAATATCGATATGTCACACAGGTACTGTATGTGCCAGTACATGGCTGTTTACCGGTGTGTCACCTTTTGTGTATACTTGGAGAACTATAGAGCCAAGAGATCAGCTTTGGCGTTATCATCATAGCGTATTATACCGGGCTTACTAGCAGACAACCCAGGAATTCCATAGCCCGCCTCCAAAGGTCTCTTAAGGTATGAACGTGGTTTCTTTGGCCTAGAACGGGGTTGTCCGGCCAGGCTATGCTCGTAACTTTGTCTGTTTTCATGTTTCTGCGGGGAGCAGAAGTTCCTGATGGCCTTGTATTAGAGTAGTCTGTGTCTAAGCGGGAATGTTTGCATCAGTCCCAAAGGCGCAGATTGCGTTCGTGGTTCAAAAAAGCGGGAACAACTTTCCAACAGGCAAACCACCTAACTTCCTAATACATAAGAAGGCTATAATTTTAATGTATTTTAGAATAGTTTACACAGTCCATTATGCGTGAATTGCCAGTAAACTGAGATAATTGCGCAGTTCTCCCAGTGGTCAGCAGCGAATCGTGCGGTGCCTAACACATTGGTGGTTTTCTCCTCAGGAATACCACACAGGAGAGGGATCTCGGAGTTAGCGTGAATTCTGACCTTAGATTGACGCAGGACACTTCCAAGTGGCCACTGGAAGGAGGCTGGTGGGTGCCCTACGAAGAGCATTCTCTCGAATGACACCTGCGATTGTTCGACCTTTGTTCACTTCTTGCAACCGTCCAGTCTTGGAATACTGCCAACTAGCTGTAGATCCGCTTTCAACGTTTTAATGCGCTCCATTGGAAAAGGTTCAGAGACGTGCAGCATAAACTGTTCTGGGATTTCGTGAGCTCATGCACCCCATTTGACTCAAGCAGTTAAATCTGTTCTCCTTGGATCTCCACCGTCGCCGGGGTGAACTCAGCTTCACTGGGCGTATTCTCCGATGGGAATTCGGGTGTGCAACAACAATTCTTCCGGCTCAAAACTGACTGTTACACACGAAGACACAGGTGGAATCTATTTAAGCAAAGAAGACAGAATTGCATGGAGGGCACTCTCTCCACTAAAATAGTGAACTATTGAAACTGTCTACCGTAAGAAATTGCAGATATAACATCTGAGGAAGGTTTCAAACGGCTGCTAGACAAACCTTCACTGAGAATGCTGCAATCTTACTGCTGTCGCTGCAATTGCGACGGACTCTCGGGGCACGTCGTAATGCAATGACATGCACCGTTGGAACACTGGAACATTGTATGCAATGGGAATAAAAGCTGGAGCTTTACACTACTCATGGGATAAAAAGAGGTCGTGTCGGGTTTAATGAAAGGCCAAACAACATTATAGCGGTTTGGACTTGCATGTTAGCTGTATTTTTATCCGGCTTACGCGGTACACAAACAGAATGCACGCAGGCTTAATGCGTGACGTCCCACCACGCCCTCCGAAACGGCTATGGGAAAGAATAAGTTTTAAGAGAAAAACGGAAAATAACTCCATCCAGTAATAATGCCAGAGAATATCGCGGTGTAGCTAGGACTCCAAGTGAAGTAAAGAAAAGCGCAGATGATGAGGCGGAACTTGTTAGGGTCAATTTTACCGAAGGCTCATTTCAGGAATCTCAAGACGTGGTTAGCAGCAGCAGCCGCTTTCCGGCAGAAAGCGGATACGCAAAGACGCGTTTTGGTAATGTTGTGTCCCCAGGCGTTCGACTTCTTAGATTGCGCCGCACGAGTCAAAAAGACACGCACCGGACAGGAGGTATATTTGCAGAACACTACAAGGGCCGGCGTGGGTATAAAAACATTCTAAGTCCAGTTCCAATCACGGCTGAGGGCTAATTTGAATTTATCGATCTCAAAGAACCACGGGTCGTGTGTGAGGTATGTAACAAGCGGTAGTAACAAATGTTCTGAAACATGGAAAAACACTAGTCTGCTTGTAACTAAGACTGTTCTAATGCAAGGCACACGGTTTCTTGTGGGAAAGCGCGCACTTACCTTTCCGAACATGTCAATTCGTTTCATTTCTGTGCGCACCTGACTTTGGTCTCGGTGAAATTCTGTTTTTCCAGCCAAGTTACAAGATTTTGCCTGAATCAGTGGCGCCAACTCGACTTGATTTTCAGACAACGCGATTTTCCTTGCAGCAGGCCGTTCGAGACCTAACAGATAAAGATTACCAAGTTTCTTTCTGCTGAAGTGTTCTGGAAGGGCGGCTAGAAAGGATGCGAGATTTCGAAGCATTAAATGTTAGGTTGTTTTCCATGGGCCACTTAGATAGACCTTCGAGGTCCGCCTGAAGTGTGTGTGCATCATCTGGAACGTTAATTATGCGCCACGGCTTCGTGTCATCTAAATATAGCAGCAGCATAGGCTCCAGCATGGTACGGCGTCGATGGGGCTGACAAGGGATTTCCTCTTGCTCCCTATAACAAGGAACTCAATGAATACGGTCGCCGGAGCGACCGCCTAACCATAAGACTGTTCATTAGTGCCACCGTAAAACGCTTGGATTCAAGATTTTGATTGCTTCCTCCTTGGCAAAAAGTAAAAAATTTGAGTGTGCTCTCGTTTTACCTCAGGTTTTACCTTTGGAACGGCGTTTACAAGCGTCGTGCAAAATTTTAACGTTTGTCAAAGTTTGCTTGATTCAAATACTTTTGGATCCACGTTTTCCCAGGATTACGTCGTACCAGTTTTTGGGTACTTACCAAACGTCGTCTATCTTTCTCGGACTCAGTCTGTAACTTTTTCCCGGTATTTTTGTGCTTTGTAATCCGTTTTGCAACTTGTTTTAACCCTTACCTGTTTCTGTTAACTGTCCTGCAGGTAACTGCTTGTCGGTTTTACGTTTTTATACTTGTTTCATACTCTTTGAAAGAGTTATGTCAGCTTTACTGAATACCTGTGCTAATGTGCCTTTGACTGCGTTAAGAAGCAAACCTAAGTCTGTATGCGACAGCATGCGCTGCCCAAAGCTCGTGACGGACGAGCCTGGTGGCTTGCAATGCTATGTATGCAACTGCTGGTACCATGAGACCTGTACCGAGTTGATCCCTGATCAATACGCAATACTTTCAACTAGTGATAACACGCTGTTCAATTATTTTCTTCGCCGTCACTGCCGATCTACGCGTCTTGAGGTCTCTGAAGAGACATGCAGCAACATCGGACTGGGTACCCAGCAGTTGTGGTCTTTCCTGACATCTCTTGCTAAGGAAGTGGAGTTTCTGATGAGGAGAATGGAAGTCTCTATGGATGTCAGCTTACTAGAGGAAGACGTGCAACTAACCTCAATTGCTGTCGATGAAAATCCGGCTGAGGTGATGGCTACCGTGTCGTGTGCCCACGCGGCTCAGAATGTTTCTGAAGAGGCCTCTGATGTCGTACTGGAAGCCGTCCAAAGCGCGACCAAACTTATAGCCCCGATGCCCGATACAAACAAGGAAATGGGGGCTAAGCGAGTCCGTAAGGCTCCCTCAAAGCCTGAACGTACTGAAACCATTAAGGTGTTGGAGGGGAGCACAAAGCCCCAACTCCAATCATCCCGGTTTCATTGGCAAAGTAAGGCGCAGTGTCGACTTCGGTTTTAACCGCGTAGTCTGCAAAGACTAGACCACTGAAAGTGTTGGAGGTAGAACGCAAAGCCACAACCTCAATTACTCCAGCTCCCTTGGCGAAGAAACGCGCCGTGTCACCCGTCAAACCCGCCGTAACTGGGTTTGAGTCGAAAACTCGTGGAGTGAATACACCTAGTTGACGTGCTGCTTTTACTGATAGTAGCGTTATCGTTCGTAACGTTGCTAAATCGGCGGCTGCTCTTCCCAAGGAAGGCATGCTGGATAACTTTCAGTGGTTCAAGATACTTCCACCTGGTTTCCCAGGTGTTACTATCAGGAAGCTAACCAGTTGGAATAGTCCCTGTAGATACGCCAAATCCGCGACTCGGAATACTTCGCGTAGTATCCTCAACCCCGGAGGAACGCAAAGCGTTATTGCGTTTTGCATTCAAACGCAAGGGTAGTAATTTTCGGGTTCAGCGGACCTTCCACTAGCAAATCGACTGTAGTTTAAAAAAGGCATTAACAGCCTCAAGAGCAGGCGGGCGGCTAAAGAGCAAGGCCTTTGTCTTGTGGGCTTTCAGGTGGTCAGCCGGAAGTAGAACTCTTCTTTACCAGAACATCCCTAATAGCCTACGACCCAGGGCAGATCGTGCCGAGTTCCCACGGTTAGTGCTTAGTAATATGCGTGGCCCAAGGAACAAGGTATACCAGATGGGCCTACATCTAGACAAATGTCGTCCCGACATAATTGCTATCACCGAAACGTGGCTGTCATCCGACATCACAGAAGGTAAAGTATGTTTACCTGGCTGCGCACTGCTTGGATGTGATCACTTCGTTGGCCGCCGAGGTGGGGCGCCGCCTTTTGTGTGAATTGTAAACTTGAAGTTTTGAGGACCTGTGTGTTCCAGTCGTCGCAGCAAACTGTTGTGGCCCAGTGGACTATTCTGTGTACTTCCTCTGCGCAGTTTACAGTCGTAGTGGTATATCGAAGTCCTGGAAAGATCTCCAGAGGTTATTGCAGTTATTCGTACTCAGGCTGCCAATAGTCGTCTAATACCAGGGGACTTCCGTTAAGCCTGTTGGGATGATCTAGCTTGCAGTTCTTCGGTGGGTACGTTCGGTTCGGATCTCTTCGGGCTGAGGTTGCAAATGACTTTGCATCAGTTCCTGGACCATCCGACTAGTTATATGCGCGACCAAATTCCGCCTACCTTGGATCCCATTTTTGCGAATTCACACCATTGCTTAAGCGATATTACCTAAGGCTATCCTCTAAGAGCTAGTTGCCTTGCCTGCATATCCTTTCGATGTGCTCTAACTAAGCGTCAACAAGCTACCGCTTAAGCATTTTTAAATATTTGGCGGCCAGACTTTAACGCAATGCGAGACAAAGCGTCAGTCCTGCGTTGCGCAGTCATCGTGGCTGCCACCGTTGGGACAGCCTGGGAGAAATTTATGGCATATCTCACCGAGATCTCTGTTTCCCACATCCCACTCATTAAGCGACAGCTGGCGCGGGCGCTGCCTCCTTGGACAGGTCATACACATAAATACCCTCTCAGGAAGCGCTCTAAGTCTGGCGAACTTACCAAGCCGCTTCAACAAGCAGCACCTACGAAAGCTATAGAGCGGTTAAATAAATTTAAGCAACACTTTGGGAAGCTTCGTCTTCAGTACAACGAAGATTCGGCAAACGAAGTCGTAACCAATCCAGAGTAGTTCTTCGATTACATAAAGCGACGCAGCGGTACAAAATCGTCTATACCGGTTTTACTGCGAGCGGACGGGACCCATGAGCATACCGATTATGATGATGCTTCTATACTTAGCGTACAGTACACTAGTGTCTTTTCTCGTGGAGCTTCTCTGCCTAAGGTTGAGCGGGTCACAAAAATCCCAGATGATTCTTGCCTAACTGAAATCAGCATAACGGAGAAACAAGTCTTCGAGCTATTGTGTATTGTTTATTAATTCTTCCCATTTATCCTTTTAAAGTCCTATGCTATTTTCCGTCATTTTTGTGCATTCCTCTTAGCTCAGACAACAATGTTTATTCGCATCTTTCAAGTTCGTTCGTCTTCCGGTTTCGGTGACGTTGTGCCGCCTCCGCGTGTTGCGTGTGCTTGGCATCTGTCGTCGGATCTTTATATCGGATCAGCGTTCGATACCTCCGTTCGTGTCATCGGACAGGTTTGCTGATTTTGACCTATTGTACCCTGCTCGTGAGCAATCTTGCTAGGGACCTACACGCCGTAAAACATCAGGGGTTATAACATTGTCAGACACAATATTTGGAGACCCTGCCTATTTGATTTTTTTGATTACTTTTCTTTATTTTTTCCTCATGTCTGACTACGCTGCACCCGTGAACCGTGTGAAAACTACATTGGCTTTTTGTTAACCACCTTTGATGTTTCAAACCTTATGTTGGTTTTATTCAGATGGATGCTGTCTTCCGATTTCATAAGCGCACTTCGCAACCATCCATGTTTTCCTTCGTCAATGCTCATCATCCTTCACAGATAGCAATGGAGGTGATCGATCTAATGGATCCGAGGCCAACTGACAAACTTAAAGCAGCCGTTCTAAAACGCACTACGGTTTCCAATGAAGCACGGCTACACACGTTACTTTCAGGCATGGAGCTTGGAGACCGCATCCCGTCTAAACTCCTGCGGCACATGCGTACACTCGTGGGTTCCTTGACCCTGGACGATTCCATACTCCGACATATCTGTACTAAGTGCCTTCCAGCAAACACCACGGCGATTTAAGAGGTCCTTGCTGATGAACTGCTGTTGGATAAACTAGTCGAAGGGGCCGATAAAGTCAATGAGCGGCACTTTAAATCTGCTGGGAATAACGTGAATGGACCGAGCATCAACAGTCCGTTTGGAAGTACAGCAATTGACGCTATTTGTGAATGGCTCACTCGGTTAGAACTCGCCGTGCCTCATATCGGTGGTGCACGACCTGCTAACCGTGGATTCAAAGCAAGGAGTAGGCGCCGTTGTCAGTTCCGCACTAGCCGATCGCAATTCTACTGCTACTTCCAACGGCGTTTTGGCGATGCTGCTAGCAATTGCCGTCCAGGTTGTAAATACCTGAATAGGTTTTCGGATTCTTGGCAGCAAAAAGACAACGACAGTCAGTGGTGGCGACAGCTGCTGCTGGCCAAACCATCAGTCGCTTCTTGTACATTTTCGATTCCACCGCCCAACTTCACTTTTTAGATCATACTGCCGCTAAGGTAAGCGTTATACCTCGATTCTTGTAAACAACCTGCGCTGCGACCATTCGGGAATATCTTACAGGCAGCTAACCAAACCAAGAGCGCAATATATGGCCCAAGACTGCTGACACTTAATCATGGGTTATGACGTAATTTCCATAACATCTTCCTGATTGAGGATGTACAGTAGCCCAGCAATGCTTTTGACTTTCTCCCCAACTTCGGCCTGTTCGTAGACCTGCGATGTGGCATGCTACGAGATGGTACTACGTCGTTAACTGTTTCCGGCCAGCGCGCTTCGGTCGATTCCATTAAGTTGCAAATACTTCTGTCTAAAATTTTACGCTACTCTTCATTACTACAACCTTTTCCTCCCTAATTAGGGCATAGGATGGAACTCTGGAGCACAAGCACGATTTCTGTTACCATAACTTTACAACCGGTCGCCCTGTGTCTGCCAAGCAAAGACGCCTTCCACCGGGTGAACTGTAAGCGGCCAAGGGAGTGTTCGTACACAAGATTAACTTAGGGATCATCCGCCCTTTCAAATGCTGCTGGGCATCTCTGCTTCTTTTGGTGCCTAAGAACCCTAGCATTTGAAGACCTCGTGCTGACAGCTGTGCGCTAAACAGTGTCCTTGTTCCTGATAGATAAACAATTCCCTATATCCATGATGCTTCTAGCAACCTGCACGGAAAGCTTTTTGCTCTACAATCGACCTAGTTCGTGCATACTAACACATTCCTGTCGCTCCTGACGCCATCCCAAAGACCGCTATTACTAACCCATTCGGGTTCTATGAAGTTGTCTGGATGCCCTTCTGATTGCGAAACGCTGCACAACAATTTTCAGCGGTTAATTGATTAATCTCTTCGTTTTTGCCTACATAAATAACTAAATAAATATTTTATTCTCGACTATGCGAGGCACACCCATGGAGGCATGATCAGAAATGTACAACTGTACAGACATTTTATGGCAACTGTAACAGTGACGGTAGAAAATTGTTCATATGTCCAAGGTTGGAACTGTACAATGGTGAAACTGCGAAATAATAATTTGGCCGTCGTGAAACCGGGACCTCGGCTAATAATAGATTAAGAATACTGAATGATCCATTAAAAGATAATTGAAGAGCACTCACAGGAGAAATATGGCAATACAGTGAGTTCGTGCACAAGTAACGCAAAGGTCAACGGTGATATCGTAGAAAGCAAAAAGACGACGGTATATGCAGATGTAGAAGTTCCAGTGTAACAAACCTACCTAGATTGGTGACGCTGGTTGACTTGCCAGTGTGAAGTTATGGGCTGTGACTTTATTCGGTGGCGAGTCACATTCGCCACGTTGCGGTGTTGTTAAACGGATGTTTGTGGCTTTTATAGGGAGTAGGCTTGCCAGGCGAAAACCCACCACGTCCTGAAACACTGCCGCCAGTCCATTGAATGGCAAGTTGTTACTGGCTATGTTTCTGGTTGAACGTTTGTTTACTCGGTTATTCGCAGTCAGGTTGCGTTCCATTTTTCTGCCGGCTGATGTGTTAGCCGGGTGCCTATTGCGTTCATGAGTCCTGTCATTTTGAATATGACGCATTGATCCTCTGCAGAACCACGTGAAGTCTCCAAGGGATATGCATTGAAATATGTTGCATTGTTGTTGAATCCTTGAAGAAGAGGACATGGTTCCCAAGAAAAAATCGCAGGTCCTGCGGGATATTTATTAAAATTGATTAGAAATATAGGAAACCACGGCCACGGATGAAACAGCTCATACTAACCAAATGTTCTGGCTTTATTTCGTAGGAGAATGTGCCTTATGAAGTCAAAAGTAGTTCTCCAGACAGGAGTAATGTGGAAGAGATAGCGTTAGTCAAACTGAACACAAAGGTTCAAGCCTCGGAAAATTTGTATCCGTGCATGATAACGAATGATTTGTTTGGTTAGTAAATTGTAAAAGGATTGATAATCTTCCGCTCATGTCCAGATAAAGAAATTGTGTGGTTGTATTGTTTTCTCAACGATGGATCATTCCTTGGGTGCGAGTCGCCGTACATCTACGTCATTCTTTTTGCCAGTTCGAACGATAAGGAACACCTATCACACATCCGTCTGTTCTTTGAGCGTTTTGCTCAGTATGGTGTGATGCTTAACGTTGCCAAATATATATTCGGCCAAACCTGTGTCGATTTTAACGGTCAACGAATCAACCACAATAGCATTAGACCCCTTCCTGAAAGCCGCAGCCAATCGCGGCTTACCCAGTGCTCAGCCCTTCAAACGTTTGCGTCGTTTCCTTGCGATGGTCAACTAGTACAATCATTGCATACCAATTTGTTTTCGGCTAGTTCAGCCTCTGCCAGATTTACCAAAATGCAAGTCCCGAAAGTTGGTGCCAACAGAAGAAACTACTGTGGCATTCGAGAAGATCAAGCAGGGGTTGTCCAACGCTACCGCGCTCAGCCACATGAAAGCCGATGTTTATTCACGCGTTCTCAGGGGTGACGGATCACTAGCTGCCGTCGACGCCGTTTTACTGCGGCTGTGCAACAACCAACCTGGACAGTTGTCTTTTTTCTCTAAAATGGTTCAGTCTTTTCAAACGTTATCTAGCACATTTGGTCGCGAACTACTGGATATTTACCTTGCAATTAAGCACCACCGACCTCTGCTTGAAGTACGCACCTTCACTATCTTAACAGATAGCAAACCGCTAGCTTTTGTCTCTCACAGATCCTCCGAACAATTTTCACCGCATGAGAATCTTCCGTTAGTCTACACATTACAATTCAAGACAGACAGTCGTCATGTTGACGCCACTAACAACACTGTTGCTGACGCAATGTCTTGCATCGAGCTCCACAATATCTCACGCCCAGATATACACCCCGATGATATTGCAGCTCATCAAGAAGCTGATCCTGATTTCGCAGACTTCAGAGCAAACATTTTATTGACACTCTTAATTGCCCATTGTTAATTCCGATTTTAAAGTCCATCATGACCTATAGACTAGAACGCCAAGACCTTTAGTGCCGCAGAAGTTCCGAAGAATTGTTATCGATCACCTGCATGGCTTTTCCAACCTTGGCATTCGAGCCACTGTCAAGTTAATCACCAGCTGCCACGTATGGCACAATATGAGTTCCGACATCCAAAGGTTGTCGAAGCATCGCGTCAGTTGTCAAACTAGAAGGTACATCGGCACACGATCATCGTATCCGGCACATTTGCGTTACCCAACGCTAGATTTAAACAAATGCACCTTGGCTTTGCTGGATAACTTCATCCATCCAACGGTTTCCATTGTTTGCTGAACTGTGTCTACCGTTTCACATGATGGCGTCGTGCAGTAATTTTACGAGAGATTTCCACCGCAAATGTTTCGCGGACGCTCGTTGAAACCTAGATTGCTGTGTTTTGCACCTCAGCCGCGATCCCAACTGACAGAGGTCCTCAGTCCACTTCCGTTCCCTTTCGATACCTTAATCGTTTACTCGGCTGTTGTCATCTGCGAACGGCCAACTACCATCCAGCCGCCAACGGTCTTGTTGAGGGTTTTCATCGTCCACCGAAAGCCGCAATTACCGCATTACAATGGAGCACGCACTGGTCCGAACAGCTACCAGGTATCCTTTGACGCATTCGCAACACGGTCGAAGAGGGCTTAGGTTGTTGCCCCGCTGAACTGGTTTTCGGCAAACCTCTCAGACTTCCCGGTGGGATGGTGTTAGATTCCAGAATCACTGGCGAACTAGACCCGAATTCTTATGTAGTACGATTGAGACAACCTTTTATTTCAGTCAGGCCAAAACCGCCCCGATACAGCTCTTATAATCAAAAAGTCCACTCTGATCTGCATACCTTCCTTTTCGTTCCGTTGCGCGTCGATGCGGTGAGTAAACTATTAACGCCGGCGTATGAGGGCCCTTCAACCTTGTTACGCGCAAATAGAAAGACCTCGTGTTGGATTGCAACCTTTCAAAGGATTCTCTGAGCCTTCTGCGCTTAAAACCAGCGTACGTTGAAACTAACACCTTACATGAAGCTACCGAACAGATGTTTCCCAGTACCTCTCCTACCCATCCAATGTGTGAACTATGTATGCCACCTTTACATCCTCCATTGAACCAGTGAGTTAACCGTACGCAAGAAAGCACACACGCTCAAGACGCGCTACGGTTTTGCCTTCCAACCTAATGACTACCAACAACACAAGTTTCTAGCGTAAGTCGGGAGAACGAACGATCAAGGAGGGGTGTCCTGCAGTGTTAATAACTTCTTCACATTTTTCCTTTTACCTTCTTGTTCTATTTTCCGTCATTTTTGTGCACTTGTTTTAACTCACACAACAAGATATATTCGCATCTTCGATGTTCGTTCTCCTTCTGGTTTTGGTGACGTTGTGCCGCCTCCGCTTGTTATGTGTGTGCTTTGCATCTGTCGTCGGATCTGTATTTAGGATCAGCGTTCGACACTTCCGTTCGTGCCATCGGAGAGTTTTGCTGAGTTTGATCTATTGTAGCCTGATTGTAAGCAATCGTGCTAAGGTCTTATACGCCGTACGACGTCAGGGGTTATAATGCTGTCAGACACCCTAATTGCAAGGGCTAAAGCATTTCTAAGCTTCTCTCCCTGATACAGTTCTTCAGAAACTGATGCATGTAGTAGCCGCTGCGCTAAGTGGACCACTGTAATACGTGTTTTCGTTATCGCCCGACAGTCTTGCCTTACCATGTGAACGGTAAAGGGCAACCACCTATTCAATCTTTAAGGGCGGTGACACGGCTCTGCCTGCGAACCACCGGCCTGTCGGCTTAACAAGCGTAGTAGGTAAGTTGTTTGAAAATTTGGTCAGGCAATCGGTGGAGAATCACCTGCCTAGTTGTAAAATTCTCAGTGCGGCACAGCACGGATTCCGTAAGTGAGCTTCCCGTCTGACAAAGCTAATTGTAGCTTGTGAAAGCTAGTCTGAGGCAGTAGACAACGGCCACACTATCCACTTGCTCTTCGTTGACTTCTCGAAAGCCTTTGACGCTGTCCCACATCAACCACTCCCATTGAAGTTGAGATCGTACGGGAAACCTTCATGCGCCCTTAAATGGGGCTCTGCTTCCCTAGAGGGGATAAAACAGTATGTACGCGTGAGGTGTAGCCCTTCACTTAGACAAGCTGTTCTTAGTAGCGTTCCGCAAGGCTCGGCGTTAGGGCCGTTGCTTTCCACAACTTATGGTAATGACCTACCCTAAGAGCTTAAAGTACCGTCGCTTTTGTTTGCTGACGATCTCAAACTCTGGAATACTGTGTATATCTGCGGTGGCTCTGAAGCACTTCGGAGTGCCTTGGATAGGCTCTGTGATTGGTCAACCTTATGGTTCATGCCTATAAATCAGGCGAAATATGCTGTCCTCCGCATTGGAGGTGATATTTCTTCCACATCCTGTGTGGTTAATGGAAGTGAACTCCATGTTTTCACTCATCAGTTTGATCCAGATATCACCTTCAACACATGACTGCATTCTGAGGACCATTGGAGGAAGGCTGCTTGTGGAAGGTTCCGTGTGCTGTGGTTTATTCGCCGCTCCTTCGGTGTCCTAACGGCATTAGCGGATGTCCTGTACCGAGAGCATAGAGAGCGATTCGAAAGGAAAACTCCAGTTGTAGGGAAACTTTTATAGTTGTGGTAATAGATTCCCTGTTACCTAGCCATAACAAGCGACACCTTTGACTCTCTATCTGGAGATACGGAGTACGCAGGCACACGGCCTTCACGCGTTGCAACCGAAACCATCGCCAAGCGAAAATGGCGATAAGCAAGTCATGCATTCGAACTTAGCAAGCAATTCAACAAACCACACTGGTTGCCTAGGTGTACAACGAAATAATTTTAAACAGACTTTTACACAGGCAAACCGGGGAAGCTCCAGACTACTACATATGCCTTCTCCCGAAGGAACTGTGTAAGCAGTCCTCCGATCAACGTCAGGACTCTCCGTCACGGTCCAGCATTCTGCGAATCCATGTTGTGAAAACTGATGCTGCTACTTGGGGAGAACCATGCAATCGGACCCTAGCTGACTCCCACCAGCGTCCTCCCTATGGTGTCGAAGCGGTAAAAACTACTGTTTGTGGGAAATAGTTAGTAAAGTTTATAAAGGTGGTTGAGCAGTAAGTTGGTTCCAATTACATTTGGCGTGCAGGGATCCAGCGGAAAGTGAAACCGAGGTGCAAAAGACCGACGATGTCTATGGAAAGCAAAATGAAATAGCAGCTTACACGTACAGTAATACACAAAAGAGTGCAAAGCAAAAAACGTGTTGAGCTGTTTTTGGGTTTTCTAAACGTTGTGCTTCTTTTGGTAGTTTCAGAAGGTTTTGGTTTTTTGTTGTACATTTTGGAAAACGTTTGCTGAAAGCAAAATATCTCAGAGGCATTTCCTATGTAAAATTGTAAGTTCAAACAACGTCCGAAAAGCGAACTGGAGGTTTGAGCTGTCTACCGCGTCAATTGATAGTAGTGCGAGTGGGAGTGCTGTCGGTTGAGATTGTCGGTTCCGCTGGGGGGAACTGACTTGTCTGAGGTTGCGGTGCGTGCTGTGATGGCGCAGGCTGCGAAGCTGTTTGTTGCACCGCAGCGCCACACTGGTCGAGGTATGCTGGCTTGAGTCGACCGACGTCGATCGTCTCAGTTTTACCATCGTAGTCAGCAGTAAACGTTTTGTCGGTTCTGTGTACTACACGGTACGGACCAGAATAATTAGGTTGAAGTGGCCAGCGTACGTTGTCAGTGCGAAGGAGTACGTGCGTGCATGTAGTTAAGCGTTCGCCCAAGCAGGTACGCAAGCTCTGTGCTCCGGTTTCCACAAGCTGAAGCTATTGCATGTGATGAGACAGGAGGGCCGCGTAGTCGCCCAAGTCGAAGGTTGTTGGCGCCTTTGGCGCGATGAGTTCACCAGGTAACCGTTGTGTGCATCCAGACTAGCAAAGATGGAGTCGCGTGCAAATCCTTTTTAATCGTGTTCCTTATGCCTGGGAGAACGAGCGAAAGGGCGTCGTGCAGGGATGTGCTGGATTGAGCACAGTGTTGCTTTGAGTTGCCGGTGGAAACTTTCTACCATCCAATTAGCTGCAGGGGTATGCGGTTCTGTTGGTAACCAAGAACGTTGAAGTTTACTGGAGGATCCGTCAACGTGTGATCCTCTGTCGTGCTGACTACGCTTGGGCAATCAAATTGAGTTAGCCGATGTTCTAGGAAGGCTTGTGTAACTCTCTCAGTTGAGCAGTTGGCTATCGGAATCGCTTCCGACCAACGGGTGAATCGGTCAACACAGGTGAGGAGGTACACGTAGCCTTCCATGGGTGGCGAAGGTCCGACCAGGTAGCCATGGGCGTGTGCGAAACAAGCGTCAGGAGCGGAAAGACGTCAAGTGGGCTGTTGGTGCGCCTGTATATCTTGGCTCGCTGACACGCCAAGCATGCGCGTGCCCAAATGCAGATATCAAGGTTGACTTTGGGCCATGCGAAGCATTCGGTTACGAGCTTGTGCGAAGCACGTTTGCCGGGATGAGGCAGGTTGTGAAAAGCGTTAAAAGCTAGTCGACGCATCGAAGTGAGAACTACGGGTCGGGGAGAGGTTTGTGAAGCCGTCACGAAGTAGGGTCCCCTCAGATGAAGCTAGTGGAACTTCGCGTTGTTTCAACAAGGCGTTTCGTCGTGGCTTGTCTATGTAGGGATCAGCTTGTTAATCGGCAGCCATGGCGGCTAGGTCAAGTTTGCTACCACGCAATAAGCTGAGCTTATTAATCCGTGAAATCACATCCACTACGGGCTTGTAAGCATCTGGGACATTTCGTACGTCAATCGTAAACTGAGAAGCGTAGTCTAGATGTCTAGTTTCACGGGGAGAATACTTGTTGGTTGCGCTAGTGATTGCGTAGATTAATTGCGTGTGGTCAGTAAAGACGGTAAAAGGTCCTCCTTTAAGAGGCTGACGGAAGTGTCTGCTACCTAGGTAGATAGTCAATATTTCTATACCGAAGGTGTTGTAAAGCAATTCGGTAGGTTGTAAACGTTTCGGATAAAACCTAGAGGTATTGATGGTCGTTGTGTTGTTGAAGAACTGCACCGACGGCAGTGCCGGTTGCTTCATTTGCCGGGGTAGTGGTGCTGATGTGTCTGGGTGGGCGAGAAGCGCTTTTTTAGAGATAGCGTCTTTGAGCTTCTCAAAAGCCAGTCTAGCGTCGGCTGGAAAACGAAGAACGTTGTTCACCGCAAAGGAAGTCAATAGTTGGTTAAGCAGTGCTCTCGCAGTTAGGAACAAAGCCACGATAACAGTAGACCAGGCCAGGGACTCGGCGTAACTGGTTGAAGGAACTAGGAGCAGGATTTTGTTTGGCTGAACTTCAATACCAGAGGCGGATAGGCGGTGGCTAAGTAAGTCGATGCGGATATCGCCAAGCTCACGTTTAGCAGGGTAGACGGTAACGGCATGCTGTGTTGGGCGTAGAAAGAGAGCGTTGATGTGATGAAAATGTTGCTCGTCAGAAGAGCTGGCCATAAGGATGTCATCTGGATAAGTATAAACGCCTACGAGTCCTCGCTTTACCTCACGAATAAAACGCTGAAAGGTTTGAGCAGCGTTGCTGTGGCCGAATGGCATTCTGAGGTACTCGAATAGACCGAATGGCTTGATGACTGCTGTTTTAGCAATGTCGTCTGGCGCGACAGGTGTCTGCCGGTAGGCGCGAACTAGGTCGAATTTGCTAAAGATAAACTTACCAGCTAGAGCAGAGGTAAGTTGTGCATGTGCGGAATGGGATATTTGTCCGGGACGGTAACTTTGGTACGTGCTTTGTAGTCACCAGAGTGGCTCCAGTCACGGGATTTCTTCGGTACCATGTGTATCGGTGATGCCCATGGACATTTGGACGGACGGATACTTTCCAGTTCCAGCGTTTGCTCGCATTTCTCCTTAGCATCTTTGGGCTTGTCCGGGGCTAGGCTGCATGGGCAGGCCGAAACAGGTGGACCCCTAGTACAAATATGATGCATGACTTTTATGGTCAAAGTAGGCCAGTCGATCAGAACGCGAACGAGCTTAGGATGCCTGTTGAAAGTTCTATAATGGGCTGTGAAGCTTTTGGGAGGACAGGAATGGGTGACAGCAGTCATGTTGACGCTAGTCACGATAACACTGAGCTGTTTCCTAGAGGCGATAAGCTTCTTCCTCTTAGCTTCGACGGTAACTTCAAAGCGTTAAAGGAATTCTATGCCTACGCTTGCGAAAGGCAGGCTGCCACTATGAAATATCAGCGAAAGGTTCGCCGGAGGCCTGAATTGAGTGTTAGCAGCCTTTCTCCGAAACTTGCGAGTGGTGGGCCATTGGCGGCACGCAGCTTGGTCGGAGGGCTTGAACTCACCTCAGCTGAGCTACGGGGTATAACACTAACCAGCCCCAGTGTCCACTAGGAACTCGGTGTCGGAAATTTAATCCCGAAAGTGGATAGGGCGACTTTGATGTTACCCGGTCGCATCCGTCGCCGTTACGGGCCAGCCGAGAAGTTTCCCTGCTTCTCGGCAAAGTTGCCATACTTAATACATTTAGGAGCTGCAGTAGTAAAGCGCTGATGGCAACAACAGCAAGCCTGCCTGTTGCGTTGTAGTGCCATGGAGATTCCCCGTGTGACTGTGTAGACTATTCTCAAATATATTAAAATTATGCTTTTTTATTGATTAGGGAATTAGGCGGTTTGCCTGTTAGAAGGTTCTTCGCGTATGTTTGAACCACGAATACGGCATCCGACGTTGGCGCGCGACTCGACTGCTAACGATTCTCCGTCAACACAATCGAAGCCAAACTACGCCCTCCCTCTCTTCTAGGGCCCTACTTTTAGCATCAGCTAACTCACCTCCCGTCCAATAAACCTTTTCCCTAGCTTACTTTTGTGTGTTCCTTTCACTGCTTTCGGTTGGCCGTCTAGTCTTGTGCCGGATATACAGCACACAATCATCGCGCTATAATTGGCGACCCCGGAAAACACTTTTTGATGAGCTTGATACTATTATTTCTTTTCAGATCGGGCAACTTATTCTGTCTATCCTTCTACTTTTACTTTTTACTATTTGGGTTCAGTTTCACAAGCTCCATGTTCTTTATCCCCATGTAGGTCATTCAACGAGATTCTGACGAGCACGTTAGTGGGTTCCGTTTCTTTATCCCCTCTTTCCGAGCGAATAAGCTTAAGGCTTGGTTTAATCATCTAGAATCCATTTTTTCTTTACATGGCGTTAAGTTTGACCGTGTCAAATATCACTACTTTGTCGCAGAGCTTCCTCCGCACGTCGTCGATGACCTCGACGACCTCCTTGAGCTTTTCGAATATCAGAGGAGTTGCGGTGTGCGTAAGGCCGTTAGCTTAAAACAATTGGGCATATCAGACCATGCTCGTGTTATGCAGCTTCTTACCGAAACTGAGCTGGGTGATCGAAAACCTTCTCAGTCGCTACTCAAGATGTAGGCTCCGGCTAAATATCTCTCTGTTCACGACTATTTCACTAAAGGGATGGGGCTTCGTCGCCTGCCAAGTGACATGCGTAACACCTTGTATGCAATTGATGCAAATGAATGCCCGCAAGTTGCTTGTCCGTCACGCCATGATGCAGCGTAAAACCACCGTGGCGGCACCGATAAACAACCGGTATTAATTATAGGCTTAACTAGTGCTTCCGCACAGTAAATTTCAACGTTCAATGTTCTTGCGTGCCACATATTCACTTGGGATTGAAACAAAGTAATTGCGATTAAGGAAAGCGTTTTCGATGCTAAATGGAAGCAGATTTGTTAGCTCAAATACGGATAATGTGAAGAAAATTGGCACACTTAACTAAACAAGGCCATTAATAGTAAATCTTTACCAATAGGCTAGATCTCGTGCATTAATTTCATGAAACTGATTTAGAGAAGCGTTAAAATATTTGACAGAATTAATATGACCCTTTGCGCTAACAAGAAATCGAAAAGAAAATGGTTTGAACGGTGGAACCAGACAAGAATGCCCCGACCCAACTAGCACCCCCTTGTCGCACACATGTTTGGACTTCTCGAGTAGATAGTTGACGCTCCGCTTTTGCGGTATAAAACTGTAAGACAAATGCCCATAATACCAAAACGCCGATTTGCGTACTTAGTGCAAAATACTTCGTTGGTGCAGTTCAGACAGGCCATCAACCCCAGGATAGGAGGTAGTTGAGTACAACACTAAAAGTAATTGGTATAGCTAATTAAAGTTTAACTGGCGGTTGTGTAACCTTATACATTTGTTTTACTTTATTATTTGCGAGTGCTGCAGAAGTGGATTACAAGACCATACAAATTGATCACGGCGCGGATTCCTAAGTGCTCGGTCTTTTTCAACCTGCCAGCTTTACTTCCTCAACTTAGTCACTGTCCACTAACCTGTCAATTATAATTCTACCTTGCTCTGCATATAGCGTTTGACAGTTCCCCATCTGCGCTTGCTGCACAGGGTAAAGTCTTACGGAGTAGGTAGCGCTTTATTAGGCTGACTGATATCCAACCTAATTAGGCGCGCGCAGTCCGTTAATAT
>OX104060.1:43813263-43838527 GCA_944474145.2 Dicrocoelium dendriticum
TACTAGGTGTCCCTAAACTAGCAGACATTCTAAGCACCTGCAGTCCCGAGGACGAGCTCTGGGAATACGGCCCGGATCATATGTAGGCTTTCACACAAAACCATCTTACTAGGCGGAATAATCTCAATGTGCGTTCAGCCTTGTCAGATGCTTTAACCAACCTCAATAAAGCACCCTTCATTCCGCAGTTGACCTCTGCTTATTGCGCTCTTCGCTTTCATTTCTTCTGCAATTGGACTGGCAACTCAATGCCCTGTATGACCTAATCTCACTTGACTAAACTCTGACTGCCTCCATGCCTACCCACATGCAAACGGCCTAGGATCTGCAGATTCATTGATAAGCTTCCCACACTATGAAAACCTGTTGAAATTGCTTGCACTTTATTAAAATAGTCTTTCCTGTCTATTTCTGCTGATCTTCCCTATTTGTTTTCCCATCATCACTCTACGATTCAATCGCAACGCGCCGACTAACTCGGTCTCGTCCGATCGGTCTCCTGCTCCCCGACTACTGTGACTTTAACTGCTAACATTTAGAACACGGAACGCTCCATACCCCTTAACACGAGTGCCTGGTTGTCTTTCCTACACCTAATCATTGACATATTTCCTATCCAGCCATTAATCCTCACCTACTCACACTTTGCTCATAACACGAGGGCCTCGTTGGCTTCTCAACACCTTAGCAAGAACTCTTTTTCCATCAACTCGTCATTTGCTTGTTTCGGTCATTGGTTTCAATCTTTCTTCTGTCGGACGGCCAAATCACGAGGCGCTTCACTAACCTAGCCTCAGCTGACCAGTCTGCTTTACTTTGACTTCGTCCAGACTACCGGAATGTTAACGGTCTTGGCTCGCACTCTCTCTCCCTCCTCCCAAGCGCCTGCTGGACTTGTTCACATGTTATTCCCATAGCCATATTGATTTATAAAATGTCCAACTCTTGACCCAATCCATATTTCCGATGTCCAGTGTCCAATTTCCATATGTCCAATCCATAAGTATTACTGTATCTCAGTGCAACGACTAACCTAGTCTCATCTGATCGGTCTCTTTCTCTCCGAAGTTTGTGACGTTGCCGGTTATTGCTCAAAGGACTAAGCGCTCTGTCCCCATTACATTCAGAGACATGGTAACTTTCCCAATTCTTACCTGTAAACTTTTGCTGTCGACTCCGTCCTTACCTTATCGCGCGCTTTCGCCTTTTTATTCTTCAACCGGAAGGAAAGCACTCAGTGCGGTACCCTAATCTCAGATTTCACTGTTACCAGACTACCGGAATGTCGGCGTTTGAATTCCGCGTAACGAACCCAGAACTTTTCTACATCTCGAGCCAGCCTGACTTGCTTTCCCTATACCCTTATGGCTTCTTGCATCCTAAACATGTCAATCTCTGCTGGCTCAATTTATATGTCTTCCCAACTTAAGTCACCTATTTAATAACGATGCGCCGATTAATTCAGTCTCATCTGATCAGTTTCCTGCTAACCGACTTCTTTCAGACTGCTGTAAAGTTACCGGCACTTGTTCGGAAGGCCGCTCGCTTTGCCCAATTATTTGAGAGCAACGTGGACCATTCCAGCTTTTGTCTATAAACCCTATCTATCCCCCTCTCTCCTCTCCTTATCGCGCTCTCTGTCTTTATTTCTCCCTTAACCGGATGGTGATCACACAATGCTCTGTCCTAGTCTAATTTGACCATTCAGCTTTTCTTGATTTTTGCGAGACTACAGAGATATAAGCAGTCTAGGATCTGTAGAAGCAAAGCTGTGCCGCCCTCACCTCGGCAGCCTGCTGGGCTAGTTTACAATTTATTAATATAGCCATTTCTACCTAAATTGACCATTACCTGACCTACACCATTATTCTTACAACATTAACTGTACAACCCAACCTGAATTCGCCGACTAGTCCAATTTTGGTTGATCGGGCCCCTGCTCTCCAAATTTTCTCAAAGTACTGTGACCTTACTAGTCATTGGCCGGCAGACGGAACGCTCTGCTTTCAGTCATTCTTCAGTCAGATAACCAACTCTCTTTGCTCTGTCCTAATCTTGCCGTAGTTGGCCCGTCTGATTTCTATTGCATTCTGCTAAACTACCGGGATATACACGGTCTTGTCACTGTAGCCAGAGCTATAACTATCGCATGTTGACTGCCTGGTGAACTTGTTCACACTTTATTAATATAGCCACTTCCATCTCTAGCTTGCTTAGCACTTGACCGAACCTACTTGTCTTTCAAACTTAGCTGTAGTTTTCAACATCAGTGCGCTGACACGTCAAGTGTCGTCTGATCGGTTTTCTGCTCACCGACCTTTATCAGACTACTGTAACCTTACCGACTGAGCGCATTTTACTTCTTCGCACGAGAGCGTCTTTGGCTTCTGCACGATTTAGCAGTAAACCTTTTCCATCTAGACCTGTCATTTCATTGCTGCGCTCTCTGGGTTCAATTCTTTTTCAATCGGGCAGCCAAATCTTAGTGTTTTGCATTAACATAGCCTCAGTCGACCAGTCTGCTTCCCTGTGTCTTCTTATAGATTAACGTGATGTTAACGGTCTAGACGCTGCGGACACAGTGTTCTCTTTTGTTACTTCAAGCAGCAGCTGCAGTCGTTCATCCAATCTCAAACCAGTCTCTTCCCTCTTTTTTCTACCCTTTTCTGCTGACCAACTCCATTTTCCTTTTGCCTAATCTGTGCGACCCAATCTGAAGGCATCGAATACTCATGTGTTGTCTCTTTGGTCTTCCACGTTTCGGAAGCCTTGCCGGTCTTAATTGCCCTTTTATAATACAGCCACTTTGCGATTTAATCCTTCTATTCCTGCTGAACTTACCCGCCATGGTTTTCACCACAATTGTACGATCCCACCTCAATGAGCCGACTAAACTATTCTTACCTGAGCAGTCTTCGGCCCTACTACTTCCTCCAGACGTCCGTGCCATCTCCGTGGCATCGACTTCGCTCTCCTCTAGTTACGTTAGGTCCCTGCTGCATTTATTTTCTTCTTACCTATGGCGTTCTCTATTATTGCACGCCGTTTTTATTCCCACCTCTGTGGTACGGCATACGCCGACTGCACTGCACGAAGTTATCATTGTGCGTGTGCTCTCCTCCGCTCCGACCTCGTTCCTAACACTGTCTGCACTCGGACCATGGCTAAGTGCTTTTTGGCTATGACTTCTATTAATATGCTCACCTTCCCTATCTTATATTGCATCTCCTTTTTACCTCACGTTTCTCATTTGCTTATTCGTTAGACCCTACACGGTCTAACGATTCCCAAAGCACGGCAGCTTTTGCCCCTTGTGACAATTTTCTCTAGCTTCTGCCGGCTTTCAGACTACGTAATTATGAGCGCTTCGGCGTAAGTACTCTCACTAACCACTCTTCGCATTGCAGTCCGCATTCATCCGTTCCTCGCCTATTCTCTGTATTTCCTATTAATTTGGGTACGTTGCGTTACGTACCGGTTGCTCTCACTTTCGTACTCAATCTACTTGGACTTGGTTTCACCCTAACCGCCGCTCGCATTCGAACTGTGGTCATCGTCTTCGGTTTATCTAAGTTTCTCTCCAACAATCATATTATTCACCATATTTTGTAAACACGCTTTGTTATATCTGTCTTACGACCCTGCGCATACAGAAGCTTTTTCCTACGTAGTAGTTGCAGCCTAAACAACAACTGCGACATGATATAAAGAACCAGCTTGCAAGGTAGGTATACTAAACAAAATTACATAGGTTGTAGAATACAATAGGCAAGGTTGCATGCAATTAGGAGTTTGATAGTGCTTCTTGATTCATTGTTGTCTGGCTGTTTTGCTGCGACTTTTCCGTTGCCAGCTTTTCCCTAGGTTTCCAGTTACGTCGGCGAAAACAAGCAAAGGTATCCAGTGGGACTGACGGACCCATTCTCAATAGCCAGCTGACTTAAAGAAGATAATTTCTCCGGGTTATGAAGAACCCAATCATTGTTCCAAACGTAGCTCCTGTCGCCATTCTAGCAACGCCACTTACACGGGTCTATACAAGTTAGTTTAGCTCGCTTCGTACTCAAAGTATCACAAGTTACTGGCCTAGAATCATATGTTTACCTGTATCCCCCATTCCGCAAAGGAAGACAAATTAGTCTGTCTTGATAACCTTCACTCGCGCGGATAGATCTGCTTATTCACATCGGTTTAAAAAAGGTGGTTCCGGTGCCTTGCACTTCCGGTAAAACATTCTGTTTCTACATTCAACTGAAGCCTTTTTGATGTCAATTCAAAAACAGCTTTGCTGCTCCTTAATGAGGCTTGAATAAATGGCTTTTTTGGAGGCCATTTATGGAGTTTTCATTTGTCTATATGGATAATTACGCCCAATCATTACTTACAGTTAAAGGAATTCTGCTTCTATTTTACTGAGTAAGGACTTCGTAACTACCCCGTATTGGATAACGAAATAACATCTTCGCCTGTTATGAAGATATCCATTTCCAAGAAACAACTACACCCATCAGCCCCATGACAAGTCCAGCAAGCATATCTAAAGGCGGTCTGCGTAAGGGGAGAAGTATGGAACAGAAAAACCAGCAGGTATTAAAATCATTTTACTCATCTACACCACTCATCCCTCGAATCTACGACTCTTTTGCATTTTGACCGGTTTTAACTACGCCTGTTGGATCCTTACCAAGCCAAGCGGCCAACCAACGAAGAAATTTGGCCGTCAACGGTCTGCCAATAACACGTTAAAATCAGTCATTACAATGAACCACCGGCATGCATTACTATTCAATATAGCCTGTGACAGTGTTCCAGGACGTAAAAGCTTTTCGCCTGGCAGGCGTACTTCCAATAACAAACCCCAGATGTCCGCTTAACAACAGTGCAACTTGGCGGATGGGACTCGCCACTGAATAAAGTCACAGCTGAGCACTTCATACTGACGCAGTCACCAGACTTTTACGTATAACCTATTCAACCAATTTTGCTCTGGGAAGGAGTTGATGCAGCACCAAACAGCCGAGCTTTTAATGGACAATGGTTGCATCAAAAGCTTTCTTTGACATCTATGCTCGTAGCTTACTAAATGGCGAAATGAAGCCGCGATTAAATACTGACACAACAGCTATGCCTGGTTTTACTGAGTCTGTACGCCATCGTTTTTCTGGCTCGGACTATTATCGGACAAAATAAATAAATAACCAACTAGTTTCTTCTAATCAGTGCAAAGCAAAGGATCAGGGGCGTGATCATGATAATACAGACATGTGTGATCGGAAATTGCACAACTTAGTATAATTTGACAACTTGCATAGGAATGTGTGTCTGTTGACATGTAAAAGTATGTTTATGTCTCTCTTTGGAAGTAGCCCTGTTGTGTAAGTAGGTGAATGTGACTGTAGTGTTTTTGTTCGTTGGGTTCGCCATCAAAGTGGAAATAAATGGAACGCTTCGAATCGGAGGACGTTAGTGATATGTGAATGATACGCAGGAAAAGGTAAGGGGCAGTGACTTGCTTTAGTGGCGAATCACATCCACCACGTCACAGTGTTAATAAACGGAAATCTGTGGCTTCTTATGGGGAGAAAGCTTTCCAGGCGAAATCCCACCATAGTTTGGAACACTGCCGCCGATCTATTTGCTGGAACGGGACGTACCCGAACCGCCCAGCTGGCACCACGAAAAGGTAGTTTAGCTAGCCAGCCCGTTTGAAATACGAACGTTCCAACGTTGGTCGAGCCTTTACCGGTGTGCTTCGTTTTACTAAAGGTATACAATTTTTTATTTATTTAATTAAGTTAATTTAGAGAGATTATCAACGCCGCTTTGCCAAAGGGGACCAGGGACCTAAGGCTTGCAAACTTTGCATCGTCATCTATTTATCCATGTTTGGTTGGACCTAGGTTAGGCCCACCAAACAGCTCTTTGCAGCTGGCATTACAGACAACTGCAACGTCAAGTATTAACAGGGAAGTAAACCACTAATCACGCTGGTCAACACAGAAAATCAGAACTCCACTAACGCGCTGCAACAACTTAACCCCTTGATTATCCCCAAACCATGAGAGCCTGAAGGCTAAAGCGACGGCTTATGTCTACGTTACCTACGCTGGTCCAATCAAAGCTGACATCTTACAATACACTCAAACCTAGGGACACTTATGACCGAAAGCTCTAGGCGAGCAGTCCGGGCGTCCATCGTTAATAAGGAGACAAACCGTGCTTGGTGAGCTTCACTCTTCCGCATAGATTGGAAGAACATATGATTAGCTAATTTTTCTGGCTTTACTGATAAGCTGGCAGAGATGCAAGTTTAACAGTGCGATCTGCTTATTTGTGGTCCTTGTGCACGAAAGACCAACTTTCGCTGCAATGGGAATCGCAGTCAACGTTTTCATTGTTTGAGGCAATCAACATACACAACTTACAATACCAAATGACCCAAAATATTGTGCATGGACCGTTGTGCCAAGCGTTGCTGGTCGGGGCTAGTTGCTTACTGACGACGATCCCATCTGTCATCCAAATCTATCTAGCTTTGGTTCCTGCTGTTACTATTTGTTAACGGAAAATAACCGCGAAACTCGTAATTGGTGTACAGCGTTTTGGGCAGGTTTTACCCAATTTCTTTTTGCTTCAACCACAGTCTTGGTGATCAACATACCATGGATCGATTCAATAGTAAGCGCGGGCGATATTTGGATTGCATGTTGCTATGCATTTGCAAAATTTGTGCTTCAGACTGACCATTAAGTTAAACAAGCTCTTTTCCTCAATGAGGAACAGTTTAGAGTTGCATGACTTAGGCGCAAACGGAGCATGCAGCGTCGACTGTGGTTGTCTGGACCACAAAAGCTACCCAGTTACTCAAATAATGTTAGAGCTAAAAAATCTTTGCTCGTTTAGAGCCTGTTCACTTAGTCCCTTATAACAACGGATAAATAAATAAATATTTATCCTCGACTATGCGAAGCACACACTTGGAGGCATGCTCAGGTAGATGCAAATGTACATATATCTAATGGCGATTGGAAAAGCGACAATAGACAATTGTTCATACTTTCATGCTTGAAACTGTACAATGGTTAAAATGTGAACCAATACTTGGGATGGCGTAAGATCGGGACCCGTTTGTTATGATATGATCCGCCTTCTATATATTGCAGTCATACCTCAGCTAATAAGTGATTAAGAATCCGGAATGATTAAGTAGAGCATAATTGAAGAGCGCGAACGAGAGTGTTAATAAAATATGCTGAGTTCGTGCGTATGTAACACAACACTCAACGGTGATATGGTAGAGAGTACTGAGAAGAACCTATTTCCCTAAAACCGTAGAAAGTAGAGACGACAATGTATGCAGATGTTGACGTTCCAGTGTAACCAGAGTATCTCAAATGGTGACGTGATTTGGCTTGCCAGTGTAAAGTTACGAGCTATAACGTTGATCGGTGGCGAGTCATGTTAGCCACATTGTGGTGTTGCTAAACGGATATTTGGGGCTTTTTTAGAAAAACGCTTACCAGGCAAAAACCCATCACTTTCTGAAACACTGCCGCCGATCCATTGGATGCCAAGTTTTACTTCGCAATGCTTCTTGATGAACGTTTATACGCTCAGTTATGCGCAGTCAATTTGCGTCCCATTTTCCGTCGGCTGATACCTTAGGCGAGTGTCTATTGCGTTCTTGTGTCCTGTCCTGGTTTGAACCAATAGCTGCGCCTGACTGATAAGTCAACAATTAAGGTTTTGTATATGATGCGCTGTCCATCTGCAGAACCACAGGAAGTACTCAAGGGATATACCTTATGTTAAAGTCTTGGACGATAAGATATTGTTTCGAAAAACAGCTCGGTGGTTCTCCTGTGGTAAGTTGGAAAAATGATTGGAAATGCAAGCAACCACTGTCAATGGAGCGGTCAAAGCGGAGTGAAGATTTTAGGATAATCAAATGTTCTGGCCTTGATCGGCAGGAGAATGTGCCTTTCGAAGTCAAATTCAGTGCTCCAGGCAAAAGTGTGTAAAAAACATAGTGTTAAACTAAATGAAGTTAATTGTTCAAGCCGCGGGAATATTTTACCGTTGCAAGATGTCGAAGGATTTGCCCGGTTAGTATGTTGTAAAACGGCTGATAGTCTTCCACTGCTATCCAGATCAGGGAACTTTGTTCCTCGTATTAGATTATCGCTGCAAAGATGGACAATTACTTGAGTGCTTGACGCGGTACCTGTAGTAATCTCGGGAAAGAAAGGCAATGAAGCGACGATGTGGTCAAGCAGTTCTACTGTGGTTAAGGAAGATCACGTGTTTGGTCAGCCGCTGAAAAGGAGGTTGTAGATTGACCTTGTGCTTATCGGCTAAGGATTGGGCTACAAGCATGTCGTCCAGGTAGGGATAATCAAAGAATAAGGCTCTAGGGATGTAGGAAATGAAGCGTTGTATGGTCTGTGAAGCCAAAAGTTTCAAACGGCTTTCCTAAAAATTCGAACAATTCGAAGGGTGTAATGACAGCTGTTTTAAGGTATGTCAATTTTCTTAACTTGAACCTGTCGATAAATGCAAACAAGCATGGTCTGACCAGCGAACGGTTTATAGGTGAGGCCCGCGGTTAGGTCTGTTTTTAGTTAGGGTGCCTGCCAATTACCGTAGCTTTCTTTAGTGCCAGGTAGTCCCTGCAGGTTGGTCGGCCACACAAGCAGCGTTATGTGAACGTTTGGGTCCGAAGAGAGCTTACCAAAAATAATTCTTAACCCTGAACTGATTTCTGTTCTTGATTCATCTGATTACAATAGGAATATTTGCTGTGCTAAAAATCAGCGTTGCCCGTGATTCGATGAAGAAGTTGAATGAGTATCTGAAGTTCAGTACTCGGTTAAATTGCAATTGCTGAATAAATGCATGCAGGCAAGCCGCTATCCAACCGACTTTCGGAGTACGGTACAGCGCTGTGGTTTCTATCCAAACAAAATACTTTGAAACGACATGCACTCAAGCATGTTTACACCGTCCGTGTTAAACCCTCTGGGCCGGACAGATTCATTTCGCCAAGGTTTACATCTGTTTTAGGTACGTCTGAGGATCTGAGGCCGCCTTTTGAGGAATACATAGAGTGAGTTAGCTGAAAATGGGGGCAAGAAGGCGAAGGAACTTACTTAGCCAGCTTAACAACTAGGTCCCACCAGTGCTCTTCCCGAATAAACCAGAACGGTATGAGTTCAAACTTTTCTGTGTAGTACTAAACCTAACGCAGCTGGATGCGTTAAGATTAGGCCATAAGTTTTGGATTCCATGTCAGAAAATAGCTCAGGCAGCCTTAGACGTGCAGTTTGAAAGCCTACTTGTACAAATAAGCGACCAGTTTCCAACATCTACTAGTGCTGTTGAGAACCTAAAATCTAGTATACTGAATAGTTGTCACGAATGCGTTAGGGCTAAACCATATAGTAATGGTAGCATTTCAAGGGAGCACATTCAGGCAATTAAAGAGTTACGCCCAAACAAGGAATTAGTTATCTATAGGCCAGACAAAGGATCCGGCATAGTGTTACTAGATAGGGTGGATTATATCTGTAAAATGCAGCACATCCTCAGTGACGAACGTATGTTTCAGCAGCTTATGGCCAGAAAGCGCAACAAAGGGAAGTCAAGAAAACAATTGACAGGCTGCCTATGGCAAATGATTCAAGTTAAACTTATCAAAAAGACAAACTTCTATAAGTTGAAGCCATCAAGTGGACACCTATATCGATTATATGTCGTTCCTAAGTTCACAAGGAAGGAGCACCAATGCGTCAAACCTTGGACATGGTAAGTTCACCGCAGAATTTTGTGGGTTCAATGGATAGTGAAGAAATTGCAACCGTTAAGGGATATGGGTTGCACTTATTGCGTAAGAGACACCTTCGAATCCATTGAGAAGGTATCTGGACTCAACGTTACCAACAAAAGGGTGATATATTTGAGGCCCAGTCGCTGTTTATAAACATTCCACTGCTCGAAACGGTGGAATACATGTGCGAGTTGAACCGGCAACTACCAATATACGTTACCTTTAACGAGAAGTTGCTAAAGGAGTTACTATTTCGTTGTACGTAAAATGTTCAATTCACGTTCCGTGGTGAGTTGTACCGTCACATTGCTGGAGTGGCCTTGGGATCTCCTTTGGGGCCGTTGTTGGCTGACAGCTTTATGGCGAAATCAACACATGGCCCACTCAAGACCCACACCTGTGGCATTGTAATGTACGTACGATACTTAATTTAGTGCTTCGTGTTTTACAACACCGGAACGCATACAAAACACTTGCTGAACGCGTTTAATGATGCACATGAGAATCTACGCTGCACCTGTGAGCACGAAAATGCAAACAGTTAACCTTTCTTGGATGTAGAATTCACCCGCAACTCGGACGGCTCAAGTAGCTGAAAAGTACACAGAAAGCCTATGTGAACTGAACAGCACACCAACTTTCACTGGCCAGTGCCTTTACGGCACAAGACGAGTTTAATCAGATCTCTAACCTTCAAGGAGCGCAGTAGTTGCACTCCGGATGCAGTCAACGATGAACTACAGGGAATCAGCAACGCCCTTCATGAAAATGATTAAACTGATAAGTTTATAATAAAGCATATGAAAGAACGGAAGCAAAAGCCACTCAGGAGCCTAGCGCCAAAGAAAGAGCTATTCATACATTTGCCATTTAAGGGCGACACTGCATCTGATAACTTTTCTGGACGTCTGGAAGCTGCTTTTGAGAAAGCTTTTTTCGCATCCCGCTTAAGACTTGTTTACCACAACACGCCATTGCTTGCAAAACCCTTTAAGATAGTCTGCCATCGTAGCCCTGTTCAATGCTCGTTTATCGATACTCGTGCTCCTGTGCTGCACGGTACGTAGGCCTGCAAGAAGAAACATGTATCACAGAGGATTCGCGAGCATATCACGACATCGTTTTACAAAGGCCAACTTAGGTCCCCAGACAACCATGTCGCACCTCCTCGAAAGTGGCCATACTGCAGCTAAAAATGACTTTCAAGTAATCTACTCACTACCTGAACGCTTCTCGCAAGGCTTCCGAAAGCAAATCTTGGTTATTGCCGGGGCTATTTACGTCTACCACCTGAAGCCGGAATTATATGTAATAAACGTTTCATACAGCCGATACGACTACCGCGGCCGACATGGTTATTTAATTCTCTTCGTGACCTTCCCTAATTTACGTTGCTGAGGCTTGTGTATTGTTTCCTTTGGTGCAATTGCTTGCCATCTGTGGCTGCATTTAGTCATCAATCCTGACCGTTTAAACACCTTAAAAATCAATCCCAGCGCGAGTTGACGCCCTCCTCACACAATCAGAAAATGTAAATGTTTGGGTCTGAAACGAGGTTACCAAAATGTATTCTTAACCCTGAACTGATTGCTGGTCTTGCTTCATCTGACTACAGACCGTTTTGGAAACACTTGGTGTAGAAAGTAACAAAGACTATTTAAACGACTGATTATTCCAGGTGCGAGCAGGTGATATCAATACAGCCAAGCTACTTTTGGTTTTCTCAGCAGTAGTGGGTGCCAGAGGGATGAAACTGGTGAGCCGTTTGTCTCGATATTGTGCGCAACGTGAGATCCCATAGGCAGAACTGCGTTTACTGACTAAAAGAGTCTAGGATAGTGGTAGGAAGTTCGGCGTAGTAGTGAGAGGCCTGCAGGCTAAGGTAGACCAAAGTGTTGGCGGAAATGTCGGCGCTGGTGTTAGGGACTCTGCGCGTCTTTACTATCTAATACCTTTATTTATTTCGTTTAGACAGAGGCCGAAATACCAAAGAGTCCATGCAGGTAATTGCAAACGGAAAGGTGGCAATAATTATCACACAGCGAAATGTTTTACAGCCATCTAAGCTAATGGTTAAATAGAGTTGGCCGTATGTACGGTTGAGCATGCGGTTGGTAGCACGAATGCCAAGCATGGCCGACTGCGTTTCCTCCTCAGTCGCAGGAGCAACCTAGGCTTCCTTCAGTCCCGATACCAACCGTAAATCGCAGATTCAGCTTTGATGTCCTGAACGTACAACAGGCTGCGTCAGAGCTGTGGTCAGTGACCTTGTTTGTAGCTTGTTTGCGGCCTAGAATTTACCTGAATCATGTTAAGGAAAAAATTCAACATGTAACTATTTGCTTCGCTTTAGTGCCAAAGCGGTGGTGATACAAGCATAATGTGCTGTTTGTATGCTACTGAGCTTGATTGAGTTGCTCTGGGTACCGTAAAGCTTTCGCATGCTGAAGTAGTATCAAGCATTCTGCATGTTGCCTGTAGTTTTTAATAAAACTTTAGCGCAAATGGATTGGTTGAATTAGCTGCATGTTGGCTGCATAAAGTAGGTTGCTGCTTAGACACATTTGGGATACTCAGCAAAAAAGTAGCGGATGGTACCAAGCCACCTACCCCTTAGGATGCTGATTTTTGTTCACAGCAGCTAGTTGCGCGGCCAGAGTATGGAAAGACAACTTTGCGGATATGACGCTAGCTTACTACATTTCCGGTGTTGGCTATAGCCATATTTTCTAAAGGGTAGATTTATTCAGTGTATACGAGTCCAGTGGTCTCCTCATCTCACCTAACAGAAAAGACGGCTAAGAATCTTTCAGCCGAAAGCCACGGCATAGAATTTTGCTTTGCGTGCAAGTTGTTACAGTCGGGACTTGACTTGCTTTACAGGTATATAGGAGAGATCCGTACTTGGGTTCTGGAGAGGGTCTTTGCTGTAACGCCAGGTCCTAGGCAGCACATCTAGCACGTGACCATGTTTAAAGTAATTAGAAATATTACTATGCCGCAAAGCCATACTCCTAAAAGACAAACTTAAAAGATTGGTTCCTAAATAACATAGGGTTGGTCACTGATGTACCACTAATAGCTGAGCCTGAACGTTTAGTATCTAAGTAAGCTCAAATTAAAACCAAGGAATAGTAGAAGAACGGCAATTCAGGTGCAAGTAACGAACTTACCAAAAGTTATCCTGGTGATGGCTGACCTGCGCTTACATTCAGGATCACCATTTGTGTAATGCTAGTCAGATGTGGATTGTAAGAGGTGGCCGGTAATAGGCGTTTCGCGAACGGAATTCAAGAGAACATTTAAGGCGCCTCGACCCAAGTTTTGTTTACATAATCTTAAAAGAATGGAGGATATGTATGCAGAGGCTAAGCGTAAAAGGCAGCGCAACTCAAGAGATAAGCAGGTGATCTTTGTGCGCTTTCAGTTAAACCAATGGACGTCCATAAAATTTAACTAAGAACAAAATCGATGGTGTTAAATATATTTCAAGTGTAAATGACGTACTTTCACTACGCAACAAGTAATGGCGTTGAGTTTGTGGAGTTGAAGTCTGGGGATTACGCAGGTAGGATAACAGTAGCATACACGCTATGAAGTTAATCATGTGTGTTACCCCCTTAGGAACTCAGTATATTGTCATACCACCCTCGATCCTGCACATCAGTTTTCTTCTAATCGATCATTCAGATCCCTATGCTTGTATTGGCTGAGGTAGGACTGAAATATATTAAAACCGATCATACCATAACAAACTGTTCCTGATCTCAAGCTAGCCCAAATATTGGTTTACATTTTTACCGTTGTAAAGCTCCAAGAATATAGGTATGAACAATTGTCTACTGTCGCTGTTCCAATTGCCATAAAGTATCTGTACAGTTGCAGCTACCTGAGCATGCCTCCATGGGTGTGCCACGCATAATCGAGAATAAAATATATTTTTCTTTATTTATCAGCTTGTAGGGTCTTACGTCTAAGACCAGTAGGCAACTTTAAGCAGGAAGCAAATTTCGCTGGTGGTATAAACATGATAAGGCGTGGGATGCGCAGTAGCCAAGGTTCAACGGAAGGGAAATAAGTGACGGAAGTAATTGCGGGTGCAATACTGAAGGTGTTGTTTCAAGGCTAGCTAAATCTATTGCCCAGGGTTATAAATTTAATGGGCAGCAAAAGCTTAACATATTACGTTTTCCACTTTTGGAGAGCTATTGCGTCACAGGCTGTCACCTTTACAGTGACGAAAAGTGATACGGCCCCTGGACTGCAAGACAAGGAAGCACAGTTAAGAGGACGGTGTGCTACCGACGAGAATAAACGTAAGAATTATCCTCGACTGCGTAACGTCAAAATTGATATTAAGACCGGCAAGGCTATGAGAAATATTGCGGCAGTCTGAGTAATGGCAGTAAAGTCAGTAAGCGGGGAATGTGCCCAAGGATAAGAAGTGTAAGTAAGTAGAAACGGCACAGTATTTACAATATTCAGGTTGTAAGTGCAAAACTATGACACCATATTTATTTCCGACGGCATTTGCGCACTTCTATTTATCGCACCGAAGCTGGTAGTTTCAAATATCCACGTCCTGTTAAACCTGCTTTGTTTTTCATTGAAGGCTTGTACAGTCGCTACGTGGTGCCAAACAGCCACGGTATTTAACCACCTAAAGCAAGGCTCGTCAAGACAGAAGGAAGTACCAGACCACCAACCCTACCACCAACATCTGCAGAATGATGTTGCTAAACAATAACTTAAAAGTAGTGCCATTCTAATAGGCGCGCGGCTTTCGCAATGTCACACAACACCGGTTCCTCAAGGCATCTGCCAACATGCCATGCTATTCAGTTTGCTTGACAATCAGACTTTGTACGTATACCGTCGGAAATCATTTGTGATGCTTTTGGTTTACATGCACATGTCATCGTATAGAGTTTCTCATAAGAAGTGGATGGCTGTTGTTACTTTGGTCGGGATAAGCGGTCCACTTTAGCATAACTCAGGTGGCACCTATCAAACAGAGCAGAAGTGATCAAGGAAAATGGGAAGGGTTTCCAGCATAAACCAGTATTGAGTGGTATTTTTCATGGCAGCGCCTTCGGTCCGTCAAACTGATAACTAAATAAAGCAGAACTATTCTAGCTTTAAAATCATCGAGGCGCACCAGGAAGCCACGAGCACAATTTTAAAAGCAGTTGACTAGCTTCAACAGCCACGTACCGTTGCATGCAGTTGGTACGAGCTAAAGTTACAGGTGTTGCAGAATTAAGAAAAGTACCAGAGCGGGACAAATTCGTTTGCTGGGACGATAGTCTGGGTCCATGTGTATGCAGCGTAGAGCTCAATCGTAAAAAGTATGAATATCAGGGTTGCTGGAATGTGCAGATAGGAAACATCACGTATCACGAACAATTCATTTGGTATCGCCTTACATATGAATAAAGTGCTTAGTATTGTAGACAAAGCTAATACTATCGTATTTCTCCTTCCTTGGTACCACTGAGCACCTCACCCTCGTACCGTTGAATGTCATTTTTATATAGCTATGCCAACTAAAGTATTTCACCCGGTGCTCTTAGCTTGACGCATAACTTAACACCCTTAAGTTGCATCGTAGTAACATTATACTTCTTGGATTGCGTTCTAGTACAGGGCATTGTTCTCTATGTAAGTAACAACAAGCAACGCGTGCGGCCATTGCTTTTGTTGCATGTTCAAATGAAACTTTCGGCATATTAATTGTTGCACGTTGTACAGCAGTTTGTCTTAAAGCTGCTTGTCGTAACCTAGAATATTAACAATATCTGGCTCCACGCCCGTTCTTTGCGTTCTTCTTCCGATTTGTTTATCCTTTTCCGTTTTGTTTGAGGTACGGAGCGTCTTGTCCTTCCGGGATGGGACAGAAAACTGCGTTTTCACCTATGACGAGACTAAGAAGCCGACGGATATTTACCCGGACCATGTTTCGGCATGAAAACGATTCAACTGCATCCACAGCCATGACCGATGTCCAGTGTAGGTAGCTGGACAAGTTGTCTTCAAACTGTAGAAAAGTATAAAAAATAAACAGAATTCAAAAACCCACTGCATTGAAATTTTGCTACCTTGGCCACGCACTAATCCCACGCTTCGTAACTCTTCCATTCTCAACTGGCGTTAATGAATATTGCGGCCCAGACTATGCTGGTTGGTCAGCCAAAACAGGAAATGGGAAGTCATTCGACTACAAATATCCGATTGTTAAATCGGTCGGCAAAGTGCTTTTCCAGTTGTAAATTATGGTACCGTAGGTTTTGCGGCACTATTCCAGGATGTGGTAGATCTTTGCCTGGAAAGCGTTCACCCTATATGCAGCCACAAAATTTTCTTACACAACGCTGCAACGTGGCGGAAGTGACTTGCCACTCTAATAAGTCCCTGTCCACAATTACCCACAGCCAAGTTGACAACAGTCATGTCTAAAGGTTTATCACGACGCTCGCAAGAAAGATATTTTGCCTGTGTACACATACTGCCTCTACTACATAAGTAGCGCATTTACTGTTTACACACTGCAAACATGACCAAGAATTTTTCTCATCTACTGACAAATATGTCCCTTCATGATTACTCCTTCTGGTTCTGAAACCTGCAAAACTTTCTGCCATTGTCCAGTACATACATAAAAGTCTGTATTTTGCGCAGCATCCTTGCCTGTAAATTTTGAGCATGCTTGATTTGGTGTGCCTTGAGTAATACAAGAACAAACAATTCCTTTATTTATCAATAACAGTGAAATGTGGCAAAATATAACGCCAGCTTTTAGCCTTGCATTGTGCTTTTAGTTGTTGGCTTGTCACTTCCGCCGCCTTGCAGTGTATTTAGAAGGATATTTGTGGCTTCGTATATGTGAAACTCGCAAGGGGAAAATCCACCTCACCAGGAAATGCTGTGGTTGCTCTGCTGGTACGTAACCTATAGATGGCTAAGCAGCATATCGAGCGCCTATTTGTTCAATTATTCTCGGTCAAATTGCGCCCAAGTGTTTCCGCGGGCTGGCCAATTGGCTCAGTTAGGTTCGGCGTTTTGTGGTAAAGCTAGTATAAGATGAAGAGTGGTCTTAGACAATGGAGGAAGTAATTGCGAAGGCGAGTAAAAGCTTCCGAGCAACGATGGTTTGTATATTTGTCGTGTTATACTTGTCCGGCTTGTGAAGACTTGGTATCCAGCTTTTCACGCTAGACTTGCGTCATGGAGGTGCTGCGTGTTGTTGAATCCTGGTTTAAGCAATGGTCTAATGCAAGGTCCTTGGGATGTTCTGGATAGCCTTTTCGAACCCTCTAGTCAATGGAGGAGAGATAAGAACCATATAAACAATGTACACGATGTAAAAGGATTTAAGGTCACATAGCGCTACGCGAACGACTTGAAAATTTAGTACAGTTTCGACGCTACTACTAACAGCCGTAGCAAGGACGCAACTAGATCCGTCCCAAAAGCAATAGACCTGCTGTGTACACCTTAACCCACGTCACTGTCAACCGATTGGCGTGGCGTTTATTTTTGCTTTGCATGTTAAGAGTAATATCCCTGGTTCTCCGTCAGACGCAAACAACATGCCGAAAAACAGTAAAATAATTAGGCGTGCACTATTATGGCTTGCTATAGTTAACGAAACACAGTACATTTGCGGTAGCTTAAGTGCATCGCAGCATATTGTTGTTTTGTATGTCACTTAAAATGCAAGATTTAATAGTTGCTCTGTACACTTTATCAACCCTAACACTGCTGGACCGTAGTGAATTGGTTTGCAGCAGTACAAGAATAGGCAATAATTATCAACAAGGAAAACTGCATAGCTCATTTACAAGGCACATATAGATTCAGGGTCATAGCTCTCCTACGCACATTATTGCATGGCTCTGGAAGTAGACCCGGTATAGTCATTTAGAAAAAGCCAACTTAATATTTTAAATAACTAAATAAAGCATTTAGTCCCGACTGGGTGAGACGCCTTAAAAGGCATGATAGTGCCTTCACATACATATAATATAAGTACGGCACAGAAATGTTGCAAAATAACCGGTAATACTAACTAAATAATTAACCATCAAAAATTCATTCTCGGTTTAGCGAGGCACGCTACGAAAGGTAGGAGCATGGTAATAATAGGATAATTGAGCAATAAAGTTACTATGGTATAACAGGATTTTCACTTATGTGGCTCTATAAATGTAGGTATGTAGGCAGGCGTGTTGCTGGTTAGTACATGTGTTGTTATTTGTTTTAATGAGCTCGTTTGCTTTGCCGGCGTCTGAAGACATATGTGACCTTGGTGGAGTTGAAATGCTTACCAGCATGCTTGGGCGGTGGCTTTATTTAATAGCACGCCACACCCGCCCCCAAATTGCTTTGTTAGGAAGGCGTGTATGTGTATGTATGTGTGGAATGTGTGTGTTAATGTGTAAGTTATCATGTTGAGCCAATTTGTTACTATTACTCTGAATATATGAGTTTTCAGCAAATTTGTTATTATTGGTATGGATTAGAAGAAATTCTTAAAGTAGTTGTCGTTCAGGAAATGCCTATGTTCCACTGTTACGGCGAGTGGCATGGGCTTTATTTAGCGGCAAGTCATATCTGCCCCGTCATGGTTTGCAAGCATATATGTCCTTCTATGGAGAAAATCTACCAGGCAAAGACCCCACGCTTTGAAACACCGCCGCTGAACTATTAGTTGGAGCAAGGGCAACCCGAAATACCCAGCTGACACAACATGGCGGCTGTTTGGCTATCTGGCCCATAAAAGCACGAAACGAATAAATAGTTTATTTTTGGAAGTGCGTGGCGCGCCTGTAATGGCATGAGCACGGTACTACTTACATGGATATTCGGTAAGTGCACACAATGGTACAAGCAAACTGATAACGCAAGTGTATGTGCGCATGCAGTTGTATGTGTGTATGTGTAAGTAGTCAGGTTAAGTGGGTTTGTTAATTTTACTGTATATGGGGTTTTCCAAGGAAGAAAACTTTCAAAGGAGGACATCGAATTTAATGACTACATGAAGGATATAAGGTCTTCAGAAAAGCCAATTAACAGTGAATGTATTAGTAACGCGGCACATCCACCAAATTGCAGTATTGTTGGCTATATGTTGTGGCTATTTATAAGGAAAGTCGTGCTGAACGGAAAACCACCACGTTTTGGAACACTGCCGCCAAACCATTTGCTGAAAGAGGGATTAGCCTGAGTCACCCGTCTGACAGAGCTTGGAGGTTGTTCGGCTAGCCATTTAGCGGATCGAATTTCCTGGAATGAATATAACATTTAGAATGGTTTGACATATGATTTACGCAAGCTTGATAACGCTTTAATTATGGGGAATTTTAATTAAAACACGCAAGCATTCTTACCTAGGTGTCTACACGAAATTATTGGAGTAGCTACCGTTTCACTGTGTGAATGCAAACCAGTGAAGTCTTCTGTTGAATACTATAAAGTTTTAGCCCTTAACACGACCATTAAGCTACCGTGACAGAACATTACTGCATAGGTAGTATTTAAGAGCGCTCCAGCAGATATTTCAGCTATGCTCCTAAACATAACTACCTGGCATCACATTAACCTCATTCTTACTGCCAACCCCCAGTACATTACCTGGCAACCTGCAACTAGACTGAGGCCATAACAGCCCTATCTGTCAGAACCACCACTCAACCGTACCTAATTTCTTTTACCCAACCTGCTTCTTATCCACGTTGACCCGAACATCCCCGCCCACGTTACCGGTCCGACTATTTTAAGCGACGTGACCTGCTTCTAGTCCTCCGTTGACTGACTGCCGGCCTAGTCACAATGGTGACCAAAAAGCCATGCTTGTCGGTGCTGACCGCTTTAAGTAACAATCTGAAAGTAAGCTACAAGCCACTGTTTCAGTATAATATTAACGCTTAAGCTCAGGCCCGGTGAATACCCTACTGCTGTTGCCTTTAATCTGGTATGCCGTAACCATGTACGCAGCATATATTTATACACAAAAGAAAGTAAGATTTTTTTGTCTGTATAGTAGTATGTAGCTAAAAAGCTAGAGATAAAAGATAAAAAGTTACAGTATCAGTAGTTAATAGGTACTAAGTGGTTGGCCGTAAAACAGCTGTTAACGAGCGCGTTACAGTAACGGAATAGTGACATAAACTTTGCGCGGAATCAATTCAGAAACATAAATAATGTTAATTTGACACCTGCATAGCCGAACTTTATAAATGATAGCGACGGTTACCCATAGGACCAACCATGTTTACCAAGTATACATAAATAAACAGTTGCCGAAAGCCACTTGTATTGTCCGAGCTACAAAGAACTAAAGTGAAGTAGCACGGCACAATGCAATGAATCGCATAACACGCAGGAAACAAAAGTAAAGCAGACAAGCCTACAGTAAAACAAATGGACGACCAGCAGATGGCACAAAATGTTAGGAGCGTCAAAGTTTCACGATCACTGCTAGGAGGTACCACGAAAGGCTAATAAAGGAAAGCCTGAGATAAATGTCAGGCACTGAGAAGATGTGAAGAATAGGGAGAGCAGTACGGATAGCGGGCGCATTCACGTTGAAAATAGCCATAGATTTTGCTTTCTTCGGTATTCTTTCTTGCTTATTATTTGGGGGTGGACAGAAGTGCATCGTAGACGGGCCGTCAAATCGGACTGGGCGGACTGTAAACAAACAGTTTAGTCTAGAAGCGGCCGACAAAATTGTTCCTTGGCTGCAGCCCGGTTGTTAGCTTCTGTGCTGACATATTGCCACCGCTTTAGAACTTCACGGCCGTACCTGTACTCGGCCCGCGAAGAATCCTAGAATGTGCCTTTGGAGAACCGCTTTTCGGAAGCTGCGGAACGGATCAGTCGTTGTTGCACTGGAAGTTGGGAGATGCGGTCGCCTGGAGCCAGGATTACGGAGCTGAATCACTTGGACAGGCCGGACAGGAGATTCCGCGGCTTCTTGGAAGAATTAAGTTCTTGAAAGTAAAACTCGTGGTGGGTGGGACGTAGTCAGGATAGCCGGCATGATGTCAAATGGATAGCGATAAAAGTATCTGAAACAAAATTCTTGAAGTTTTTCAATTCTTGTAAAAAGGGGTTTTGGTTAGCTTGCCTTGGTTTTGCAAACTGATTGTGAATTAAATAGTTGCTTACCAGGAAAGGTGTGAATTACTCTTAAAAAGCAATACAGCAAACCATGCAAAGCTGAGAAGCGGTCCGAAAGTTAGAACTCAATACCGCGTTGAGCACTTGCCTTGTGTTGAGGCTGGGTTAACAGAGGTTCAAATGTAACAGTTGCGTCAGGATGACTGGTGCGGAAGATGAAGCTGCTGGTAAGTTCACCTTGGTAGTTATACCTGGTAAATTTGGGGGCAGATTTTTGAAAATTGCCAACTTAAGGCGATCGCTGTCCGCCGTTTTTTGGTGGCTTCTGGCCTAAGGTACACTGCTTAGAAGTTGGTTAGAGAACTTTGAAGTGGGCATTGTAAGGAGGTTGCATTGCGCGACGCACTGCAGCTGTACGGGCAAAGTGGTGGATGCACGTATCGACTACTGTGCATTTTCAGATCTCTAGTCGGCTCAAAAAAGAGGGAGGACGCAGCAACCGCTGGCGTGGAGAAAGGAAGGATGCAATTTTTGCCGGTGACATACACAATAACTCGGGGAAAAATGAAGCCCTTGACAGCTTAAGCATTCTGCCGTAGCCCAGCAATGCTGGTGCGCACTACAGGTCAGCTTTATTGCGGCTGTGGATACCTAGAAGTTAAAACCAAGTGTTGGCGCACTGGTCAGGCTCAGAAGTGGCACAGAGCCTTGAAGTAACCTATTGCCCGAAACGTAGAGCAATACTATTTACCGCTGGGTGACATGCGGTCCTGTGGTTACGGTGACAGCCTACAAGGTTTCAGAAAGTATCGGAATGCGAAGTTTAGAAGGGCGTACCGCGGTCGGTAGTTTAGGGTATGGGCATCCGTATTGGATCACCTAACGGCCAGAAAACGCACGAGTAACAGTTTTCGCCGTGCAGTCTGACACAAGGAGAGCTACTGATCAACTTATGGAACGGTGTGTACATGTTTGTATGTACGCAGGTCCGCGAGCGCCATGTAGGTATCCAGCTAAGTAAACGTGGAAGTGTAAGCACCGCGAATCCAGCACAGAAAATAAGCCAAGAGGACCAGGAGTGTGTCAATGTACCTTAGACGGCTGGCAGTGAAACCCTGCTTGCGCTCAGCTACAAAGGCCTTCGTTTACACGTGGCCAAAGAAAACTCTTTGCGGCCGGTTTTAAAGATGTCCAAATACCAGGTTGTGGCGGTAAGTGAAGGGAGTCAAAGAATATGCATTTAAAAGAGGCGGGCACAATGGATCTTTTCCAAACGGTAGAAGTGGCACATAGGACCTTACCATCCGTAGTTTGGTAAGGAATAGGATGCACATGCAGTGAAAATTGTTGCACGGTGCGTTAGCAGTTTTCGTCGTTGGTCTTAGGCAGTAATATGGCGGCGAGACCGACAATAGACAAAGAATGTAGGGTAAGGTTGATGTGAGGGAGAGCCGGCTACGAGGTTGGCGACAACTAAACTGGAAATCCTGTTGGCAGTAAACTACGTGACAAATTCTAGAGGGCTACTTTCAGTAAAAAGACATTTGTCAGAAATCATTTGAAGGCGAACATGAGAGGCTTTTGGTCATTGTAGACGGTGAAAGCCAGACCGACAGATGTGTGTTCGAAGAAACGAATGGATAAGTAGATGGCAAGCAGTTTCCTATCGTACGTGCTGTAGCGGGATGCCGCTAGTTGCAACAGTTTGGAGAAGACATCGAGCAGTTGCCACTGACCACCAAGGTTTTGTTCTTGAACGACTTCTACTGCAACTTCTGAGGCGGCATTTGCCAGCGAAATGATAACAGACGTTTCAAAGTGAGCGGCGCATTATGTGGGCGATACTATCCTTGAGCTCAGTGAAAACGTGTGTGCTGTGCCGGGTGAGCAAACTTACGCTGGTTTCTTCTAAGGAAATCAGTCAGTAGCGGCAGGAGTTCAGCGCAGGTAGGAAGAAACGTCGGTAGTTGTTGACTAGACTACAAAATCGATATCGGTGTTTAAATAATCGGAGCTGGGGAGTCTTCGATGGATTGCACTTTGCCCGCTAGGACCATGACGTCAGCTGATGAGACGAGGTAACCAAGGAATTCTTCCGAGGGCTTGCCAACTTTGCACTTAGTCTGATTGACAGTTACGCCGTGTTGTGGCAAAGGCTGGAAGGGGGACTGATGATGAGCTGATTGCTCCCGTCGGATGAACTGGCCACCAGAAAGTCATGGATGGGGGAGTAGATGAAATCTGGGCCAGAGGTGACACCGTGGATAGGGTTGAAATGTCCGTGCGGCGTTGCACAGTCGAAAAGGCATTCGCGAAATTTCGAACAAGCCTAGAGGAAATGTCGGCTGTTTTGGATATGTCTTATTCTTCAATACGTATTTTGTGATATGCTCAAAAAATCGATCTTCCTGCAGACAACCTTATCTGTGAGGTATGCAGTGAGGTCCTGCATACGTAGGATGGGTATCTGTCGTTAACCGTAAGCCCGGTTGGGGCACATTATGTACCGCAGTGGCGACAATGTTCTGTTTGCTTTGGAACCATCTAGAGTGGAGAGGAGCAAGAGCTATCTGAAGGGCGGATTATAGCAAGTTCGAGCATGTTTCCAACCCGCCCTAGCTTGCCACAGTTTCCCCGCCGACGGTCGTCGCGCGTGTGGTGAGATGGTAAGGCCGTTGGTACAGATATGGTGCAGCACCTGCGTTGCCACGGAAAGGGCTTGAATCATTCGCTAAATGAGCTTGTGTTACTGACAGAATAGGTAGAGATGGTCGGAATAAGTCTGTTGACTAACGTAGGCTGAAGCGATAACTTCACTGCTAGCTTTGGTGCAACGACGCTTAGCATTGTTATGGGGTCTTATACCCCCAGTTTTTTCGCATCGACCAAGAGGTCGAAGTGCCTGAGGAAATCTGTGCTGATGGTAGCAAATAGGACGGCGAAGAATATGAACACCCAGCGAAAAGTTCTACGGAGACACAAGTTAATGTTTACAGACGGCTGGCCGTAAGTAGGCCGTAGTGGGTCGTTGGCGAAGCGAAGACTGAAAGTAGCCAGCTGGGTCGTCCAACTAGGTGCCGGAGAAAGCAGGCGTAATTCAGCTCCCGTATCTATCTGGAACAAGGTTCCAGAGTTGCAATCTCGAATATAAAGCAAACGCTTGCTGTCTGGAGGGCTAGTAACGCTGGTCACCTATTATCATGGTTCATGATTTTACTTGTTGAGCCGCATTGTAGACGCAGGGTGAGATATAAGGCTCAGCTTGTACACCAAATAGGCCGTGGAACTAGCAGCACCTGTTACCGCTTGCAGTGTCGTTACGGCTAGGAGATTTGCTACGTAGGCAGCGTCCGTTTTAGTTAGACCGCTCACAATCCGGTCGCAGAGCAGCTACTGCCGCTAAAATAGTCGTACATTCCTGTAAACTATAGTCATACTAGGTTGGGTGTTAACAACAAGGAACAGGTACGCTAGTATGAGAGAAAGTTATTCTTGTCAATCAGGAAATGACAACATTGAGCTGGGACGAACGCGGTCAACTACTGCGTCAGCTAGTTTAGCGGCGTCACCTGACAAATTAACTTAAACCGCGGTAAGCATACCTTGGGATGTTTGGTAAACCATGTAATCAGAGTTCACGTTATAGTGACGTCCATACATGATGTACCAAACATTTGCGCATCGCTCTCAGTAGCCTTGCGGTTTCTTGACACCCAACTGCAGACCACGGAAGAGCTTCTGAACACGGGTCTACTCGGATGGTGCGCTTCGGTTAAAATGGCGTAGTTAAAAGTGTGTTAGCGTTGCTCAGAAACAGATTGCAGTAAAAGATATTTGCTTTACAGGGTAGCGCACCTGGATAGACCAGCTATTAGGTAGCTACACGATTGAATCAGTGGTAAACCTATGGCTGGTGCACTCAGAGAGTAACAATGCAAACCAAAACTAAACTACTGCCGAGTAGCGTTTGGACAGGAAAGCTGACGACAATGAAAGCATGAGCAGCAAGATTAGCGTCGGGAGCAGACAAGATAAAAGGATGCTAAAGGATGAAAAACGAGAACGCAAACAAAAGACGATAAGGTTTTGTCTTACCGGACACTGAAAAAAAGATGGTTGCGATGGAGTTTGCAACCGAAGTAACTAATTGTAGTGCCAAACTCAGTTGCTAGTAGTCACAGTTACCCGTATGACCAGCCACGGATGCCAAGTATAACTAAATGAAAGCTTGGCGAACCCAACGTGTATTGTACGAGCTAAAAAAACTAACGCTAAGTAGCAAAGCACGAAGCGATGAACCGCAGAACACACCGT
>OX104060.1:43838625-43912332 GCA_944474145.2 Dicrocoelium dendriticum
CCCCCCACACCCCCCCAACCCCCCCCCCACCCCCCAACCACCCCACCCCACAACCCACCCCCACCCCCCAACCCACCCACCACCCACCACCATCCCCCCCACCACCATCCACCAACCCCCCACCCCCCCCCCACCCACCACCCCACCCCAACCCCAACAACCCAACCCCCAACAAACCCACAACCCCACACCCCACAACCCAACACACCCCACCCACCCCCAAACACCCCCACCAAACCCCAAACCACACCCCAAACCACCAACACCCCAACCACCCCCCACAACACCCACAACCCACACCAAAAACCACCCCACCCCCACAAACCCACAAACACCCACCCCAACACCACAAAAACCCACCCAACCCCCACCAAACCCACCCACACTAACCAATACAAATAACCACACAAAAAACCACCCCCCCACACCAATAAAATAATAATTCCCAACCCCCCCCCCCCCCCCCCCCCAAATTACTTTTCAATTTTATATTATTTATATACCCCCCCCCCCCCACATGATTTTACCCCCCACACCCCCCCTTATTTTTCTATATTTATATTTTTAATTTCGATCAAATAGTCGGTGTTTTTTCTTAGTTATTAGCGCGGTTATAATCGTTTTTAGCGTTGCAACAGTATACGAGACAACATTATTTGGACCATCAAGGTAGCGAATGTCGACACAAAATTGTGAGAGGTGATCCAGATGTCGTGTCTTTCCCGGAGAATAGCGATCGGAAGCGGCGCGAAAAGCGTAGACCAACGGCTTGTGGTCCGTCAGAATTACAAAACGTCGTCCTTCAAGGACGTGACGAAAGTGTTTGACGGCCAAGTACATCGCGAGAAGTTCGCGACCGAAAGTATTATATCTCGTTTGTGCTGGTTGTAGCTTCCGAGAAAAGAAAGACAACGGCTGAATCTCATTGCCAATTAGTTTTTGAAGTACAGCGCCGACAGCGGATTGTGAGGCATCAGTCTTGAGGACGAGAGTAGCTTTCTCGTCGGTGTCCAAGTAGCTCAGGGAAGTTACCTGGCTTAACTTCTGCTTGATGGCAACAAACGCTGTTTCGGCTTCTGGAGTAATGATGAACTTCTTTGGATTACCTTAAGTAAATCAGTCAAAGGCTGAAGAACAGCAGCACAATTGTCAATGAATCTTCCGTAATAATTAACCATGCCAAGGAATCGGCGCAGGTTTTTAACGGATTGGGGCAGTGGATAGTCCCTGATTGCCTGGGTTTTCTCAGGGATGGGACCAATACCTTTGCTATCGATTTTGTGCCCAAGAAGATCGACGGAACATTGACCAAATAGGCATTTATCAGGATTAATGTTTATCCCGTGATGGTCGAAGCGTTCAAATAATTGTCGGAGGTGATTCAAGTGCTCTTCTGGCGTGGCACTGGCTATGAGAACATCGTCAATGTAGACAAAAACAAAGTCTAGACCACGGAGGACCTGGGCCATGAAGCGCTGAAAGGACTGTGCCGCATTGCGAAGCCCAAAGGCATACGAATAAACTCGTACAAACCGAAAGGTGTGATAACGGCAGCTTTAGCAGTGTCGTCAGATGCCATAGGAATTTGATGGTACGCTCGTACAAGGTCAATCTTCGAAAAGACTGATTTCCCGGACAATCCCAATGAAAAATCATGAATATGAGGGATAGGGTATCTGTCGGGAATAGTAACGGTGTTGAGTGCCCGGTAATCACCGCATGGACGCCAATCACCGGACATTTTGGGTACAAGATGAAGCGGAGAAGCCCAACAACGGTTGGATGGGCGAATGATTCCGAGGTTGAGCATGTGCTCGAATTCGCGTTTAGCCGCTTGGAGCTTGTCAGGTGGAAGACGTCTCGGTTTGGCTGACACGGGTGGACCTGTGGTGACGATATGATGACGAACCTCGTGTTTAGGCTCGGTGGAGTCGGTATTAGAACGGACCAAAGACGGAAATTGCTGAAGCCATGAGGAATACGGCGTAGAGTCTGGCATGAGTAAGCGAAGTCCAACGGAAGTGACTGGGGCGAGATGGCAAGGGACAGTGAGCAAAGTGCTGTCGTCCCGTAACTTCCTGCAGCGTAGGTCGACAACGAGGCCGAATTTGTTAAGGAAGTCGATGCCAAGTATGGGTTTCTGGACATCAGCGATGGTAAAGATAAAAGGAAAGTCGAGTCGTAAACCAAGGCTTAGATGCAACAGCATCTGGCCGTATGTCGTGATCTTGGTCTGGTTAGCCGCCTGTAACGTAAGTCCGGCTTGTTGCAGAGGGCGCTTTTCCAACGAACGTGGGATAACGCTGATTTCTGCAACCGTATGGACCAAAAAATGAAGTTTAGTCGTGGAGTCGAACACGTATAGAAGGCGACTGGGGATTTGGCCAGCGACAGCCGTCGCCATTACTGGCTGGCTTTGGCGTTGCCCGGTTGCGGAATCGAAGTTCCTTTCGGATATTTGCATCCTGGGCGACAGTTACATGCTGATTTACCAAAGCGACGGTGGAAATAACAGTATGAGCGCTGACGTGAGCGTGATGTGCTGCGGCGCGGAGCACGCGGACTTCTTCGGCTAGGAGTGCATTCACGTCGAATAGCAGACATGCTAAGTTCTAGACGGGATATCCTATCGTTTATCGAATCAAGCGTAGTGCTAGGGGATGAGCTGGCTTTGGTGGACTCAGTTAGATGATTAAGAGTACTCATAAAGAAACATTCGTGCGTTTTGTCCGCAGCTTCTGCGAGCTTCTTCAGCGTGATATCGTCGCTAAGAACTGATAATATCGCTGTGATGTTTGCCGGAAGACATTTGGTCCAAAGTTGGCGGAGTATGGAATCGTCGAGTTTCGACGAACCAACTAGGTAACGCATGTGCCTTAGAAACTGGGATGGGGTGCGATCGCCAAGCTCGACGCCGGAAAGTAACTGTTGCAGACGAGCTTCGTCAGACGCAGTTGTGCGTTTAAGGATAGCTGCTTTAAGTTTATCATAGGGCGATTCAACAGGCGTAGGGTCAAGAATATCAATGACTTCAGATGCAATGGAGACAGGTAAGCGCGAGACGACGTAAGAGAACATGGAAGACTGTGAAGTGATCTTACGACATCGAAAAGTGGCTTCCACCTGAATAAACCATACGCGTGGATTGGAAATGTCAAAGTTAGGAAGCGAGAGTTCGACGGAATTGTCCGTAAAACACATGGGGTCTGGTCAGACCTGACTATGAAAAAGTACGTGTTCAAAAAAAATAAGGCGAGGTCATCAATTTATGTAGTGGTCGAAAAAATACTAGAAAGGTTTCAACCCCTTAATAAAAGGCAAAAAGTTGGAGAGGATCAACTCACAGTTTAATCACAGTCGAGTTCGATTCGTAGGTTGCGCTATACCTGTGACACACGTCGAGCACAATGGAAATAGACGTTTGATAATAATTCCGAATATACTATCCGATTTTCAAGCAGTATGGACGGCACCGCACACACGCAGAAGCAGCACAGCCAGAAATCAGCACGACGGAACGCGGGGCGCGAAGAAGTGTGTTGTAATCATTAATTCAAACAAACTGTACAAAAGATGTCACAATAAAATGGATGACAAGAAAGACAAAATGCAAAAGGTTCATAACCACTGCTGTAATATGTAACTTCTATCGATTACATTAGAAATTACTATATCCAATTATTTAACTTCGTGCATGTTTGTTTGCCCGACATGTATTCACCCCTTTTGGAAATCAAATCTCTGCAGCTTCCTACTTCCACGTAGTACTCTACAAGCGTTTGCGCATTCCATAGCTAACGCTTACTTTAATGCCATATTTTGACCCAAGCTTGCTTAGGACGTTATATATAAATTTTCTCCAGCATGGGTTTTGTTCTTGCTTGCATTAAGTATGCGGTTCGTTCTCTAGTGCATTCATTTACCGGATTATTTTTTATTGTTAAGCCTGTTTCTTAATTTCTCCTTGGTTCAGCCTTTTTATCGTTTACTGACATCCAGTATTTTCATATGGTCACCATGCAACTTTTGTTTTGACGCAAGCCATGCCGAGGAAGGGGCAGCAGACAACAGTGTCTCAGTTTACACTACTTTTTAAAGACCATAACCCGAAACCCTTGGTTTGCCTATTTCAAGTCCGTATGTTCGCTGCTTGGGGTCAACTCCAAAATGGTAAAATTATAGCACGTTTTCGCAGCCGTTGTCTATAAGTCATCAACGATTTCTAACACATATTAGAGCTGCCCATATCCCCTACTTCTTAAGCGGAGATAATTGCAGTCGTTCAAGAGGGAAGTGGCATTTAAGTTAGAGAGCGGGCCACGAAGCTGCTATTCAAAATAGGTGCCAGCTCAGTACTTAAGAAATAAGCAAAGTTTATTAAAGCCAACAGGTTATTGGACTTCTCCTTCAGGTAATATGGGTAAGTCGTCTTCCTTGAGTAAAGTGTAACACACTTTGCCCCAACAGTTGTACGTCATTCCATGGCCCAGCTAAAACTACTGACAGTAGTTGATAGCGTTGCGGTTATACCTTGCACATGCAATCTCATTCCAAGGACAGCATCAGGAAACATGCGCTGACCATTGCTCAGCCAACTAAAGATATTTATAACCTAAAAGCAACGCATCAAACCAAGCTTCTAACTGCAAAGTTACGAATACCGCTTGTTTCCAATCTCCCTTGCGCCTAACCGAGGGCTGTTGTTGGCCTCACTAATGATCTTGAAGCAAAGTCATAGCTTACCCTTAACACACCTCGCACTGCTCAATGACAAAAGGATCCACACTACACTCTACGACTACCAACTGCTTGTTATGCATTGCAAAGACCGCGGATTGCCCTCGGATAAGCCAACAGTTTCCTGCGATGCCATCAACCACATGGTGATGCTAGGATATTTCTAAAATTTTAACCTCCTTTAGTCTTTCTTCCTTTAGGTGGGAGCAAAATCCAAGAGGCAAGTTGTCGTTGGAAGCTAGGTGCGCACTCAACGGTTGGACAGTGCTTGACTGCTATTACTTCTAACTTATGCGGGATACCCCAGCTGGGCTTCTTGGTACCAACGTCCCCTCGAAGCCCAGTCTGATAAGCATTTATTATATCGTATCTGTTGGCTAAAATGATATTCGATAGACTGATTACAATATGCCTTCTTTACCTCCCGAAATTCTGCAAATGTCTTTCGGCCTGCAAAACGCAGCGCAGACATGTTAACGCCTCACTGACTTGGTCATTTTGGGTTCCAACTAGTGCACTCCCACAACAACGACAGCACGGTAACAAATTCATTAATAGAACGACACAAAAAGCAACTACGGCCCTTGTCGGACTAGCTGGAAATGTACGTTTTCACTGCTAAGCCCACTAAGCGCAGTTTTACTTAGCCGTGTCTAGAGTTAAAGAACACCAACTTGCTTCGGAAATAACTCGATCAGTGCGAAATGGAGTTCAAACTATCCATGAAGTTCCTCCACTGGAAACTTTTCACGTCCCTCGACATTTCAGTGGCATGCTCAACTACTACACACGAATTTACCACTCTGCACCGGGCCGATTCAACTGCTCACGAACCTTATGGGCGAATGCACCAAGGTTAAATTTAATCCAACACCTAAGGCTGTAAAACCCTTCGAACCCAGCAGAGAAGCATTAGCTTCATCTGTAACGCCGCAGCTTTTCCATGCCACAGCACTGAAAAGTGTAGCCCTAGACAACCCCAAAAATGTTATCAGCACTTATGTGTGACAGTATTTTGCAGAAAACTGTCAGAAGCTGGCATTCTTCTCACAAAGCTTTTAGACAGCTTCAACGTAGTATATTACGTCTGGCCGCCAATTTCTCACCGTTTATTCTGCGGTTTACTACTTTTTACATACCATAGGTTTTCTGTTCACACTTTGCTCCTTCTACAACCTGCTTGTCTCTTCCTTCGCCACTCGTCGATCAGACACACGGTGTGAAATTCTTTACCTGGATTTCAGCTCCATTTGCGTTGGACATTTAGAACCTTTCTGATTAAGGCAACGTCATGGAGGATACGCGCCCTATAGTAAACGCTCTACTTATCACATCTCAAACGATAGATAGGTTGGCCATGGCTACTGCGCGGCGAACGAGAAAGACTTGCTGACTTCCTGTGACGGAGCATCGATGGCGTTAGTTCCGAAATCAATTCTGTCGTCTAGCGGTATAATACTTTGAATCTTTGCATTAGGCATTTACGTACAATCTCACCCACCGTATTCTAGCAACCAAGCTTTGAAACGCGATACAAGTAGACGAACACTGATATTGGGGCTTCAGCTAAGCTGTTTTCGGACAGCTAAGCCTGGCCTGATATGCAGCGCAACGCCAGACTTTGGGCGCGCAAGTGTCTCAACTGCCAGAAAGCAAACGAGGTTGGCGGGTCGCCGTTCTAACCGATTTGCTCGTCTACCCTGATATCCTTGGACCTCTACCACGAACCAAAGTCATACGCTACATACTGACCATGACGGATCGAGCCATGCGCTGGCCGGAAGCCATTCCGAGTTCCGATTTATGTACAGAAACAATAGCGCGCGCTTTCGTTGCGCGCTGAATAGATTCTCACTGTTGTTCAGCTGCTTTGACAAACGGCCTGTGTATTCAATACCAATCGTAAACTTTTGGCGACCTACTCTTTTTTCTAGGTTATCGACGCAACCAAAGCAACGGTCCTTCAACCTCAGAGCTAGTAGATAGAGGAACGCTTTTACTGATAATTCAAAGCTTTGTTGAATGCCGCCATGCACGCGAATGGACGACATTCGAACAAACGGTGCTCCTTGGCTTTTTCAACCGCAAAGTTAAGTTGCAAACTTCAAGCACTAAACAGCTGTGGGCAACAACTGCGACTGCTAGATGACATTTTCTCCAAAACTCAACGCTCCCCAAGGTAAAGTGTCTCGCACTAGGTAGCGGCTGACAAGCACGCGCCGCAACAAACCGGTTGATACTCATAGCTGGGCGGTCCGGTTTAATTTTGTACCAAGGAATGGCCCAACTGTAAGAATCCAGGACATAATGCGTTTCCGCCTGGCAAGCGTCCTCTATAAAAGTCATAAGAGTCTGCTTAACCCTCCTGCGGCTTGGCGAAGGTGAGTCGCCGCTAAGTCAAGCCGCCGCCTGTTACACTTAAAGATGATCATGCACAAGTTAAGGACCTCAATCATGCCTTACGAAGTGTTCCTTTCACCTAGTCTCACCAAAGATCATATGTAATACAGCGTCACATTTACAAATTTATAAGAGGTCACAAAAATTCATGGCTGCATACCTTTATATACATCTACCACACGTACATTTGCTGTTGATAAAGGCGTGCCGTTAATAACGCTTACCAGTCTTTACTGCTAGCAACAACATGGTTATGCCTATGCAGTGGTGTCTCATATTGGCGGGAATAAAGCCCTTTAAATACCACTAGACTGTTAGAATTAATATGCGCGCCCACGTAGCCCGTCAACTTCACTAGCCGAACTTCCAGAACATTTTGACCATCAATATTCCTTACCCTGCCTTGCTGTGCGAAATTTATCTTTCACTTGGTTACAAGGCCCCAAGGTGCTATGCATAAGCTTGGGTGCATCTTCAGCTCCTAACGGTTGCATATACGTTTTTACTGTTAGCTTATAACGTAGTTCATATATGTGTCTGCCGTGCTAAAACAGCTCCGGCCAGCTTAAGCGCCAGTGTGATGGCTGACATGACGCAAAATCCACTTCTTATGCGGTTGCTTTAGCCCACCTTTGGAATACCCGCGTCAGACCTCCTAAACAGGAAATTTGTCAAAGCATTAGCAATAATGTGCACTGGCATATAATTCTATGATTCTACTTTTAAAAACGAGCTTACACAACCATAGTTGTTGAGACACAACACATCCCAACCACAGTGGATTGAACGCTTCGTAGCGCTTTGCCTATATTTCTGTTCTTTATTTGCCTTTCCTTAACAAACCATCTCGGTAGTGTACCACCAGAAATAGTCTTACGTCTGGGATTATATGGATAGTGTACTAACACTGTATCTGTATGGCTGATATGCTAAGTAGCTTGGCCGATATGGACTAAGCATTAAGCCGCATACGGACACGTTCTCCATAACTCCGCAGCTGTATTTGCCACCAACGAGCGTTATTAAAAGTTGTGGTAACTGGATTTACGTGTTATACAACGCAAGAAATCTCATCATGTGGTTTTCCTACCTTGAAAGCTCTCGATTTTATTAAGCATCCATTTAAGGCTTTTGCACGTCACAGGGCGACGTTCTTACAAAGATTTCGTGTACTTACCGCGTAGGCATAGGAAAACAGATTTATGCCTGACCACATCCCACCTACGAAGTAGTAGAAAGCATGAACCAAACTAAAACTTTTTGACACACGTACACACTTCGAAGTGACAACACCAATCCATATTGTTGTACTGCTTCCGTGTGCCCTGTTGGCCTGCCACTGTTTGGCTGCTCAGTCACATGCCCAGCCAACCGAAGAAACACAGTCAACCCCCAGTAGACAGAGGGTACATCTACAGAGTACAGCAGCTTTGTTTATTGGTAAAAGGAACACGCTTAATTTAGAGGTCGAGGTCACTTACTTTTCTGCGTCTGGTATCCCGCCAGTGTGTGTGAATTCCGCTGCAGGCTTTTACCCCGCTTAAGTAATATTTTGATTCCGTTGACGCGGGCGCGTATATGCTGGCTGATCAATTCCCATTCGGTGACCGGATTCGACGGGAAGGTCAAAAGTCTTTTCGCGCTCGGCTTGAGGACCTACGCATGCAGCAGAGTGTCTGCGTGTTTAGGTTACCTCTCCCTTACCTTTTACGAATTACGTATGCCGGCGTACTCTTCTAAGTTTACTTCGTCTATAGGTTTATGTGTTGGGCTTAACTTGTAGTCATTCTACTCGTCTCCGCTACCCAGTCTACCTGCTTTACTTATCATCTGATGCCAGCAGATTCGGGTGGAATTCACCTAGCGCCAAGCTTCATCCTCTCAGCTAGACATGTATAGCGGAATGTCCCACGGTAAGGATAAAGGTTTGAGAAACATGGGATCTTGTCGCATTTAGGCCTCAGCTGCTTGGCGTGCCTGATCCTTTGCTTATTTTCTATCATTTGTTCATCATGGACTCTAAACTTTCGGCGGACAACCCTTCTTGTTGAGCATCTGTATGGTCCTCGGAAGTCTTAAGATCACACCATGGCAACGCTTTTGAAAAATGCCTCCAGTCTGTCTTATTATCGCCCGCACGACAACTGCACTGCAGTTCTTTCCTGCTTGGCATAAGACGCTTTGCTCTACTTACTGGTTAAAGTCTAACTTTATGTTCAGAGCAGCCTTGGTCATGCTGCAGTTGACTGCACCAGGTTAAGGCTTTGTTTCGTGGCGCCTTTTCAGTTGCGTAATCTGAGTTTTAATTACTGGACTTGGTGATGGGGGTGGCGACAGCTGGTTGGCTTGCGGTGTTTGTCATACCCTGTTTATTGACGATTGAATCAATTTCAGCGCTTCCATGCCGTCGAATCCCAGCAAAACTCACCCCGGTTGGTCTGTCACAAAGCACGTTGTGTGGATTTATTGACCACGGAAATCGACTCGACAGTTCAATTTATCAAAGAGATTTAACGTATCACCCGAAGCATTCCTCACCGAATGGGTCGTTTGTACGTTAGTCGGCCTACTTAATCTGCGTTACGTATGGCTAGGGATCAGCGTGATAACTGAAGCCGTATAAAGTTGTAACGACATGCTTACTATTGGTTTCCACCATGGAGTTGTCACACATGCTGCCGCCATTAAGCCTAAACGGCGCAGTGATGGTTCTGATCCCATCGGTTGTCTGAACGATGTGACATTGTTGCACTTCATCCTGGACCGCGTAGGAACCGCTGCCAAATAACAAGACACTTCATGACTCATCCTAGCGCATTGATGACGAATGTGCTTTATAAATGGAGCTTGTGTAGCAACACGCTATTCGCTACAACACTAACGAGGAGAGTCTGGCTTGGGTTGTGATGGACTCACATGTGTTGGTGCTTTCGCGCCAATAAGGTCATGCTTGTTCTTATTGGACAACTGCCGAATCATTGAGGTATCATGCTTCATTTTGGTCATGCGCTGGCACTCATCGGACGCTTGATGCAACGTGGTGTCGTACTTTGGCTCAAGCTTGCTCGGTATTCTTGTGCTCATGTTCGCATGCTTGGCTGCTTGTAGACTGCAAATGTAAAGGAAGGGTTTGTACTGGTCGCCGGTCATGTTGTGAAGCTGAGGACTTTCACATTCTCGGGTTACATGGCTTCTGTTAATGCCCCAATCTTCTGCATCGGTATTGGCCATCGTGGGACACTTGTACCGGATGTTAATCAAGGATATCTGCTCATCAAACTTTGTGACATGACGAAAACCACTTGGTCCATGGATCGGTCAGTGCTATTTTGGCAAGGATAACTTGATCAACTTTTTATATTTAGCCGCATTCAGCGTCCGGAGCATTCTGCGCAATTTCTTCCCTTCTGGGACATTCCCTAACTAAACACGAAATATGTATTCATACATGTAAAACCAGAAAGCGAATGTCACTCAATTCTCCGCATCATAATGGAATTCACTGTTTTGTGGTGTCAGAGTTTCTGTAAACCAGACACATTTACTTGATCCTAACATACGTCGCGACTGCATTGACATCTGCTGCAGAAACCTCTCAATTAGATTGGCATGCTGCTGCAAAAGAGCCTGTAATCATTTGAAGGATTCGGTCATTATTAGAGTTGGTTATATCACGCGTCACTACTGTTGTACTGAACTTTTTGCTGCCAGGTGAGACTGCCACTTTCTGACTGCTCAGTCACGCGCCCAACAAACTGAAGAAGTAAAACTAGCCACACTCGGTATGGAGTGAGAACATCTACAAGGTAGCTTTACTCAGTTTATTGGTAAACGAAACATGCTAATTTTGAAGGTCACGTTAACTCACGTTTTTGTGTCCGGTTTTCAGACGGTGTGAGTGAAGTGCGCTGCACAATATTACCAAGCTGACCAAATAGATGGTCACCTTTGACGCGGGCTTGGATTTGCTGACCGATATATTCGCACTCTATGCCTACATTTGAGCAGAAAGGTCTAAGACTACAACCTGACCGCGTTGATGAGCTTTGCATGTGGCAGCCAGCCTACGTGTTCCGCTTAAGTCACTATTATATACAGTGTATATTTTACTGGTTGTATTTGCTGGGGAAATCCTACGCCATACGTAGCGTTGAAAATGTAGCTGTACACCTTTTTACCATCTAACGCAAAAAACTGCGAATTTTGAAATAATTTTCTTCAGATCACGGTCTCAAGATTTATCATATTCAAGTTTTAGCTTTTCATTTTTTTCTATACTTAAGCTAAAAGGTTTTTTACTTCACTTTAAAATCGTTTGTGTGGTGATCAGGTTTACGTATTATTAGGAAACGTTGCAAACATTTATCGCCTTACAGATTTTCTTAACTATTAACGCGACTCTATAATGTCTAATTTTGGGAAATATCTCATCCTTTTATTTTACGCGCGTGATATCGTTTTAAAGCTTTCATTACCCATTCTAATACCTTCATTCTCTTTTCTTTTCTATGGACGTATTATAAATTGGGACTTTGAACGCATAAAAATATTCCACTGAAAGTGAATACAGTAACATCCATTGGTTGGCTCAAGGACTTTGGACTGAAGGATAATGTACAAGTAATTGCACCACTGTAATTTGAATCCCAATGAATAACAAGCGGTCACATTGGACTCGACTGATACAGCATACATAATATCAACGGAAAGTCCGAGATTGTTATAACCCGAAAATTATCAAACTCGGCGGTAAAACGCGCTCTAGCATTTTAGGACAAATAAACCTAATGCTAGTTTCATTCATGCAGCAGCATGGAAATTTTATACAAAATGATATGATCCATTGCGAAAGCGGCTTATTGCAAAAGCAAAGAAAGTAACCGTTTTTTACTTCGTTAATCATTTATTTAGGTTATTTGCTTATATTCTTTCGATTTTATACGCTTGGAAGCCACAGGCTAACCTTCCAAGCGACCTTACAAATGCTTATACACGTTTTTGCGACGTAAGGATCCGTGTTGATTTGTCCGTCTAAGACAGGGGCCGAACCCCGGCACTTATGAATACCTGCGAGACTCTGGCTTGAAGGAAAATCCCGAGGCTTGCGCTTGACTAATTGGTTCTGCATTCACTCTCCGGGTACCTGTTTATTAACCGCCATTGTTATATAAGCCATTACCTCCTCATTAGCTTGTGAATTTCTAACTGGTAGAGCGTGCAGGCAACTACATCTTAATTTATTTCTGCAGTTACTTCTAGCGGCAGGCTTGGGTTGCTACGCTACGCAACTACTGAGCGTGCTTTAATTACTTAGGGGTTTTCCAGATTCTGTTTGCTATTGTCATCCAACCCCCATACTAGATGCTTCTGCACACAAATCTTTGACCCCAATTGTTTGCTATTATTCGTCATTTGCGCTAGGCTGGGTTGATACACTGATAATATCGCAAAGCGCTCCTTCGCCATTGAGTGAAGTGGCAATGTTACGACCTTCGCAGTCTAGTTTAATAAATACATTTACCTAACAATTATTGAACAACTCTTCTCTGCTGGTTTCTTGACCTACTCTGTGCCACCATAGGAACCACTAGTAACCGAAGGCTTAATCTGAATGCCATTACTGGCCACAGATCTCCCTCTCCTACCGTCGTTATCTGTCGTTGGTCTTACTCTAGTCAAATGCTCATGGCAGCAGATGGCCGATGTTAGCTCCATGCATCTCTTCAAGCCTGTAACTTTCTAGAGCCGCCACCTATTTCCAACTTTTTTTTCTTATGCATCTGCAACACAACTCAGCTGGTTCAGTGACTTATTCTGTGACACTGTAGGTATCCACTAGTTACCAAGTCTTAATCGCGTAGCTCTACCCGCCCACGGATATTCTCTATTCTAGTGCACGTTGCTCCGTTCAGCAGCAGCTAGTCGCCATAGGCCATATTCCACTCTCCGGATATCCGGAGCTCGCTAGGAGTCACTCCTTCCTTACAACGTTTATACTCGTCGTCTGTTTGCATCACAGCTCAGCTGGAATTGTGACTTATGCTGTGCCACTTTAGGTTCCACTAGTAACTGAAGGCTTCATCCGAATGCCATTGCTGGCCACTGAGCTGACTCCTTACGCCGTTAAACGTCGTTCGCATTACACTCCTCGACTCTTCTTGGCAGCAGCTAGTCGTTGTTGGCTCCATGCATTTTTGTAGCTTGGTAGGAGCTACTCTGTTACTCTTCAATCTTTATTTTCCGGAAATGTCGGTCTCGCTTATCATCGATCCCTTGTTCATTTATTCATTGAAACTGTAGGTATCCACTATTGACCAAACGGCCTAATCATATAGCTTCAGCAGCCACTGATATTACCTTGCCTAGCGAAGGTATCTATGTTTAGGAGCAGCTAGTCGTCATAGGCCCCATTCAACTCGACTGATATCTGGAGCACGGTAATCACCACTGCTCCTCCACAAAGTTTATTCTTTTGGCCTGTTTGCAAAACAGCTCAGCTGGTTTGTTGACCTATTCTGTGCCAATGAGGATCCACCAGTAACGAAAGACTTAATCCGAATGCCATTGCTGGCCACAGATCTCCCTCTCCTAGCGCCGTTACCTGTCGTTTGCCTTACTCTCGTCAGTTCTGCGTGGCAGCAGTTAGTCGTTGTTGGCTCCGTGCGGCTCTGCAAACCTGGAGCATGCTTAGAGCCAACACTTATTTTCAAAACTTCTTCTCCTGGAGCGGTTGCATCACAACTCATCTGGTTCGGTGACTTATTCTGTAACACTGTAGGTATCCACTATTGATCAATTCTTAATCGCCTAGCTCTACTTGCCCACTGATACTCTCTATTCTAGCGCCAATTTCTTTGTTAGTAGCAGTTAGTCGCCATGGGCTCCATGCAATTACGGACGTTTCGAGCTCGCTATTAGTCACTCCTTTCCTCTGCTCTGCCCCTCTGCTCTGCTCTTGCTTTACAACGCAGCTGTTTTGGTGACGTGTTCTATGACACCGTAGGTATCCACATGTGACCGAATTTCCTAATCGTGTGGCTACGGTTGGCCGCTGATTGTAGGTCTACCAACACTTATATTTCGGTTGTCTTATTTCAGCACCTCTAGCTACCACGATTTGGAGTACGCTGCTCGCATCCTGCGTATATTCGAGGCTTGTTATGAGCCACTCCTTATCTTTCCTATTGTATTCTTTTAGACTGTTTGCATCCCATATTTTTGCTGGTTTGTTGAGCTTCTCTACAACACTGTAGTCATCCAATAGGAAGTAGAAGGATTAACCTAACTAGCACGCTTGACCACTGAAACCCAGTTTATTAGCGCCATCTGTCGATCGTCTTACATTTGGCACTTAGTTCTCCGTACATATCCATCTAATCCCATCAGGCATTTATTATGGTCAGCTCACTATCCTCATTCACCTATGTACGTAATAGTTATTATGTGGCACTAGGTGATCCTCATCCCTTGGAGTATATTTAAATATCGCCGCATCGTCACTGTAACTTCTGATTTTCCAGTACCACCAATCGTGATTACATACCCACCTTCTGGTCTCCGGTTGAATCCTAATGCCGTAAACTAATACCGGGACCTTACACTTTATCCTCATTTTTACAGATATAATTTATCCATCGGACCATGCCTTCTGCTGCGTAATCAAAATACCTTTCCCGCGTAATATCTGTTACATGTTGTACATCAGTTGTCTCAAGTATAGATCTTAAAGTAGGATTTCCCCAATGCTTGGTACCATGACTGTGCTTTTTGGTCTTCTCTCGTTCTGTTCCTCTCCTTTCTTTTTCGCTGAAATCGTGAATATCTTGTAGATCCGGGATTGAACTGTGAAACTACCTCCGTCTGTCTTGGGACGAAATAATCAACAAGCACTTACCTGGACCATGGCTTTACTGCAAAACCAACCACCTGCACACAACACCTCAACCATTGAGGTCCAGTAGGGATGGCCGTACCCAAATGCTTCGCACCACAGAAAATAAACATAATCAGAGAAGGTGAGACCCCATTCACTGGACATTATATTTGGTTTCAACTCATACTTCCTCCTCGACTAAACTCAACATCCGTGTTGGACTCTGACTGTGCCATTTGTCTAGACAACAGAGGAGTCAGTCGACTGCGAATAACTGCATGAACAAATGCTTCATTGGATGCTGTGCTAGTTGTACATATTGGTTTATAGCGATCGACGACAAAGTTCTAGGGCGTGGCGGGTTTCCGCCTGGCAAGCGTGCTCCCTATAAACAGCCACAACAGTCCGTTTACCAAAACTGTGACTGTCAGGTTGACTCGCCACTGAATAAAGTCACGGCTTACTGTTACACCCTAGAATAACGACTGGTCATTTTTCATTACTTTACTGTCACGTACAACAAATATACTCACAATCTTTATCTACTGCCACACTCCAATTACTGTGCTTTTTCTTTATTCTACCCATACTTGGAACCATTTTACTGGCACTCCACTGATGAGTTTGCTCCTCATGAGTGCTTCGACTGTTACTGCAAATTGTACAACTATTGGCCACAGCCAATTACATGCGTTGTACCCTAGCCGTTGCGCTACATTATTGCTTGCAAATTTTAAATATACCTGTGGTGGTTTGGCTCGATGAATTCGAGAATAAACTATTTAGTTATTTTATAGGTAGAAATTTGTCACCTCTAGACTCACCCAGACAGCCACTACACGCCCAAAAAAGCAATGCACGTGCGTTTCATCCTTTTGGGGATCGTCAGCTGTACGCATTCCATCGGACCCTGTCCTCTGCACGGCAGTAAAATGTAAGTCAGTGGATAGTGAGCGGCGCTATATCACATCAAGTAACTTATTCACGATGGTCGGCGCCGTCCACCGCAGCTCAGTGATCTCAAACACGGACTGGCAGAAGTCGAGTTGCGGGTTCGAGCCCTACCAGGGTTAGATGGAATGCGCACTGCTGATGATTCCCGAAAGGATGAAAGGCAAGTACAGTGCTTTTCCTGGCGTGTGGCGGCTGTCTGATTGAGTCTAGATGTGACGAATTTCTACCTATACAATTCAACTCCCCTACTGCTCTTCTGTAGTTTAGTTATTTATCTAGTTGTCATTTGTTCTGTGTCAAATCCATGTAATTAATGTGGAAAGGCGTGTAAGACCTGAAGCTATGGACCACGGGCAGGCCTCAATATACCGGCCTTTATTTGCTTACCAGTGCCAGCGATGAGACACCTGTACGGCGGAAGTTTCTAGCGTCAATGGAACCTGACTTGACTTCGCCAAAACAACAACGAGTAATACGGCTGGAAGCCCGCCAACCGATCCTAACTACAGCACCCGTTCCATAAAGGATATTATGTCTCATCATCCCGACAACTAGCCCAGAACTTTCTTTAAGTGTTGAGTTTTCCGTCGCTTCCAACAGTGCCCTCACGTTTTTATTTACAAGTAACCACAACATGCAACAAAAGCACACAAAACGTTTGAAAACTCACAAAATGAAGAAACTCTCTTTTAAACGCAGAAAATACCGCTTTTGCTTACATAACTGGAAAATCTTTATTTTGCACAATGCAAGGCGGACCTGTAAGAGGCCTTAAGTAATAAATGCAACTGTACAAACACTTAACGGTGACCCTGAAGGTGCTAATCAAAAATGGTTCAGCCGTGCTCGTTAACTGTGTACCAGTTGTACAAATTTGAAAGTGAATAGAGTTTATTTTGAGATCGAGCACGTTTGAAAGTAATTATTCAGTCCGCCATACAATGCAGTGGTACCTTGGCCACGAATCTATAAAGAATTAAGAATGAACAACTAGAAAAGCACTGGAGAAGAAAATGCTGACCTGCTTTCACGATACCCTAAGTTCAGATGCACGTTATGTATAGAGAAACAGGGAAGGAGCAGAAAGAAGATCGGCTACTAAGTACGCTGCTGAGGACGTCTCACCGCGTAGCAAAATGGTTGAAATATGGCGCCAGTCGACTTGCCATTGTGAAGTAATGTGCTGTAACTTTATTCGGTTGCGAGTCACATCCGCCAAGTGACAAAGCCTTTAAACGGACATTTTTGGCTTTGGAAAGAAGAACGCAAGCTAAGCAAAAATTTACCAGGCCCGAGCACCAACTAAAGATGTTACGGTCTTTCACTACTTTCCCCGCACTTACCTACGCTAAGGTTTGCATTGCAAAAAGGCCGCGCACCGTGATGGATCGTTGTGAGTAAATGTGCGCAACCGCTTTTTACCTTATCCGCTTGGCGCCGCTAACAAAAATCTTGCTTTTCTCTAGTTGTTTTGAGCGCTAAGACCCCGACCGATGCCGGTGTAAACGGCTGGAGACGAATAAGTTCTACACGCAACCAAAGTAAAAGGGGCAAGTATGTTACATAACAAAGCCATTCGATCTCACACAGTTGCTAATACTAAACGGCACCATATAACACTAAGCACAAAAGGCAGTTACCTATGCTTGCGTAGCGCTTCTGCTTTTTAAGTTAGGTATCTTGAACTTTCGTCGTATACGCAAATGAGCAGCGTACCCTCGACCTCACCCACTAGCGTTTAACATCCACAACGATGTTCCCAGTAAAACATTCAAACATACATTAACCGTCTTCTGTGGAGTCAATGCACAACTGCTGACTAACAACCACGTTCTGAGGCGAATTAGTCGATAACCAGCTAACCCAAGGCTGACATCAAGCGACCGTCTCATGCTGCGCACGTAATGGCAGTTGTGAACAACTTCCCGCCGCGTCAACTTTCAAACATATCTACCTTCTGCCAGTAAGTTGTAAAATGCCTACTGGTCTGACTGCAACCACCACCCCTTCCTTTTCTTGGATGTTGAGGGGCTATCCTTAGGCTTTAACTTTTTTCCTGAAGGTTACCTCACGGCGATAAATTAGCTCATTGCACTTCGCTCTTTCGGGTCTATAGGCGATTTCTTTTATCCTATCCAGGGTGGGACGATTCGCCCAAACCCGTTGTAGAGGTCGTGGTCAACGGTTTGCTTTCCTTGTCTACTACTGCTTAGCCCTGCTTTGCCTTTAAGAATACATCCCCTGACAGGGCGCTTTTGCTTCGTCGTTAGGTCTAGATAGCAAAAGAACAGGATGCACCTCTCCGCCCTCGAGCAAGCATGCACAAACTAGATGAAACTTTCCGCAATGAAAGGAGGTTCACACCATATAACCGTTGAATCCATTTGTCCCGATAGCTACCGACACATTGCACTGTAGCACAAACAGGCATGGTGACGGATTCGCTATATAGATTTAAGAGGTGTTCCTAGCTATTACCCTTCAGGCTCTAAAATACTATGCGGTGGTGGATTTAGTTTGTGCTACCGCCAATGTTCATTGGCCTCCTTTGCCTTTTGGCTGTATCTGTAGGGCACACGCTAGCAAAAACGCCAAGTGACACTGCGATTTGTTGGCTCCGAATAGGCCGGACACCATCCTTAAGTTTTAAAATTAATGGCTTGAGACTTCAAGATGCCAATCATGTACTTGCTTGCAACAAACACACCAGTATGGCATGCAATAACCGTAGCTAATATAACGTTAGACGGACGGACTAAATATGTATTCCCACCGACAACAGCAAAGCATATTTTGTATGTGTTATACACTTGAAATAATTTTGTATAGAAAGTAGCAGTAGCCCATGACTTCCCCGTAGGCCACTACACGGTAGCTCACTGTTCAGTACGGTTGCGTGCAGACTTACACGGCCAATAAAGCATGTCCAGGGCAAGCCACGTCCTCCGTATCACTACATAAATAAATTAGCTTTCCAACACGCCTGAGAGCATGAACTGAAATAAATACATAAATATTTATTTTAGTCTCAACAATGCGAGGCACGCCTTTTGAGCATGATCAGCATATTGCAATATTGTTCACGATAGCATGCTTAACAGCACCAAGCCCGGGAGTAGTAAAGTTGCAGTCATTATCGTTGGCCAAAATGGCCCAAAGTTTGAACGAAGCCTATGTACATCGAATGCGAGATGTAGAGATAAGCATCAGATCACAAATGTGGAGTAAGTTGATGAGGAACTAGTTCGATTAGGGCATGTACACAGTGCGGGTCAGGTGAGCAAAGCATGAGGAAAAAGCTGCAAACATATTTAAGAATAGCGGCATGGCACTAATCAAATATGTAGGCGTGTTCGTACGAGAGCAGATCTATGCACAGAATTTGTAAATGTGGTGTCGGTAACCTTGCCAACGTGTGCTAGGGGCGGTGAATGTATTGAGGGGCTAGTCACATCCCGCACGACGCGGTGTTGTTAAACAGATATTTGTGGCTGTTTGTAGGGAAAACGCACGCCAGCCGAAGACCCACCACGTCCTGATACACTGCCGACTGGAGGTATGACATGGAAAAGCTTACGTCTGACCGAGTACCCTCGTAGATATTCGCAGTTAAGGTTAGCCGATTTGTTTCCCATGGCTGTGTAGTCACCTTTGGAGTCGACCGCAAGTGCATGGAGCTGTTGAATTAGGACGACTCGGGAGACTTGTATTGATTTGATTAGTTTTCTGGATTGCTTTAGTGTGTCAGGGTTGCAAAGTGCGGATGATCTCTTTGTTCTGTGATGGTCCCGTGTCCAGGTGAACCACGTAGACATGTCTTCAGAGGTGTTTCGTGCAGGTGTTGTCATCCTTTAGAACAAGGGAGAGAAAAAACGGACTGAGCAAACTACCAAAGAAATTGAACAGGACTATGTTAATGTATAAAAGTAAAAGTTATGGTAACGTTGTGCTGGTTGAAAACAATGGAATGACCGATTATTTCATACAGCACTTCCGTAGCTTTGCGTGCAAGCACGAAAGCCGATATTTGCGAAGTGTGAGGGACAAATGCTGTTCGAATCGGCCTAGCTTACGCAAAAGTTGTCTTGTGTGTAAACCCTGAGTATCAGGCGTTGTCAACCGGTAAACGAGATAAGGGAATCAGGAGAACTTATTAAGTGGTTTAATATTCGCTTAAGATATAGGTTGACCGACCGGTTGGCAGGGATAGAGCTTATCGTTCGAACCCGTATGGAGGCCAGTGGAGTTACAACGTCGGGTTTGAGGCCCATGAAAAAAATAATAAACCAAGATGTTCGGTAATCGGATGCTAGAGAAACAGCTGGGTGAAAGATTGAGACGGAGTGTCAAAGTTGTGACAAGCATGGGATTTATATACTACAGCTGTAGCGAGAATACTGTTGCAAAGCCAGCCCTTAAGGGACCTAGCATAGCGGAAAAAGACAAGACATCCACAGTGCGGCAAACATGTCAAATAACCGCCAAGAAAAGGCGATATTAGTAGTCGGGTTAATTATGAAGAAGAAACTGCCCACTGATAGGCATTCAACGTTTAAAACAAGATCGTGAGGTACTTAAATCCTACGGCTGTAGCAAGAGCATGGTTGTAGAGCTAGTGCTTAGAGGGACCAGTAATAATAGTGGTGGGAGCAGCCGCATCTAAGGATGCTAGGTGTGCCACTCCGCGTTGGACATACGCAGTTGGAGTGTTAAAGCCAGATAAACTGTTGTTTAGTGCGTTGCTGACAGCCTGTTTGTTTAAGATACAGGAACGGCACAGAACAAACAGATAGCAATACATGCCACAGCTTTAGAGAGAAAACGACACAAGTGCAGGCTCTGGAAGTGACTAAGGGTAAGGGAATAATGCAAACAGCACCGCCAAGTGCTAATTGTTACACCCGAGGACTGGAATATTGCGCTAAAGTTAGGGTTAATTAGGCCAGTCTTGAAGAGTTGCGATATTGACCAGAAGAGGTGCCGAACAAATATACGGTAGCTATGGTTAAACGTAGGAGTGGATGAGACCTGAAAATGTTCATGTGCGCAGAATCTGGTGCTAGTGGAATAAGAAAGACATCGGTCCGATTGCCGAGGATGTGAACACTACAGAGAACGGTGTAGGCAGGTGGTAGTAGAATAGAGCTATATAGGGAATAAAATAGGCAATGAGGTGGATGAGAACGGCAGACGTTTATGTGAGCTAAAAGCATGGTAGTGGAGCCGTGAGGCAAAACTCAAGCAGATACCGGAAATTTTAATTTTGGCAGGGAGGACCAAGCTTACAGATAATGAATCAGACGGAGACAGGTGTCCTCAAGCTGTTACTGTTACCAAAGAGAAGGTTGGTCCGTGCCAGCCGATGCGCAAAGGAAGAAAGGCATTGGTTGGAGACCCATGGACGTTGCGAGCTGCAGATACCAAGCTGGTCCTAAAGGTTTAAGGATGAGAGGCACAGTAGCGAAGGGTACCTAGCGAGGACTGGGATTTTGCGCTGTCGCTGGGGGTAACAAGACCACTATTGAAGAGTTGCGATATGGACCAAAAGAGATGCCGAACGAGAAAATGAGACGTTAATGTGAGCTAAAATCTTTGGTAGTGGAGCCGAGAGACAAAAGTTAATCAGAGGACGGAAATTTCAATTACAATAGGGAGGATCCTGCGTACAGATAATGTACCAGACGAAGACAAGTATCATGATGCTGTTGCTTTTACCGCAGAGTACATTGGTCAATAACAGCCGAGGTTGACAAATTAGACCAATCAACTACCATCCCGTGCACCATGTTAGTATTAGTATCATATATAACGGCAAAATTACTCCTTATACTTCGGGCATCTCCACGGTAACCAGTCAATCTTTTAACATATGAAAGCTGCAGCAAGGTTACCGTAGTACGTTCGGGTGTCGCATAGTAGTAAATGACTTAGCGTTGGAGTTATCCAACCGCGTGCGGCAGGATCAGATCTGTCAAGAACAGGAGTGAGATTAAAGGTGTAACGTTCAGTTAGCTGCCACGCAGCGTAACCTTAAGGGATGCTTCTAAAATACGTAGCCTACTACCTGGTGTAGAGAGTGTTAACATGGACCCAGTGCTTAAGGCGGCTTTTGGCCGAAGTAACCGAATACGGTGTTTCGTTCAATTTGATCTATAAACCTATAGTCAATAATAACTTAACCCAGGCAGTATTTAATCACCGTTAGGGAAGGAATACTACCCGTTTTACCATAAGCGCTGGTGAATGTGCTTGCTCCTTTCTCCTGAGAACAGTTAATTTATCCAGGTTGCATGCGCAGTACCCAACTTCTTAGAGTTAATCTTTACCGTACTCTAAATTGTTAGCCTGGTGCAAGATATTTTAAATTACCGACTAATAACCTACTCCTCTATTAGCTCCAGTGTAACTAAACAACTCGTAAAACTGTACAGTTTAGTTTAGCTGTACAAGTAATGGTTAACTATAGGTCACAGCATGTTTCTTACAACACGAGCTTGTGCGACACGCCAACGAAACTTTAGCCTTGTTACTGAAGCCTTGGAGTTTGACAAGGCAATAACGACTTATTAACTTGTTATGTGAAAGGTACCGGTCCGAGTTCATCATCGGTGTCGCTGAATACCATTCACACTTGAGGCGGGCAATCTATTCTGTGAACTGACGTCATTTTTATCATATTCAGCTTGGCAGCTAGTAACAATCGGGGCATTTAAATATACTACTGATGTAACTTCACGTTGGGCTGTTAGATACCGTGCATTAGGTCCGCTCTTATTCCTTAGGTAGGTAAACTACCTCTAAAGTATGTTAAGACACGGTCGCTTATTACCATGCGCAGAGGTTGTGTATAGCCTTTAGTTCTTTTAACCAAATGATCTAGTTCCTGCGTTGGGCAAAATCCGCGAGGACATAACATCATTTGAGTCTTAGTATCATGGAGGACAGATACATTTTATAGCCGAAAAGTCTAGCGTCATTTTGGCTATATGTGTTTAACTCCTGATACCTTAACTCTTATTAATACCTTGCTCAAGCAAGCGCTTCATTGAAGGATCTAATATTGCCTTTCTTTAATACCTTCGCTTTAGCTGAACAATCGCTTTTCAGTGTAACTGAAGCTACATAAGCTGCCACACAAGCACTGCTGAAGCAAGCTTTGAGCTCTTCATAATGCGCCCTTGGCCATAAGTGGATTGATAAATCCTCCTAAGTTTCAGCAAAAAGGAATGCTGGCCTTACCTTGCTATTAAAACTTCAGGGGCACATAAAAGATTAACTTCTTAATGAGACAGCTTGTGATCTATAAATGGCGACACCACCATTTCAAGCGTTAACTACTTTGCTTGTGGTGCGTGAAGATTAATCTTCGCTTTTTACATAATCTGCTTTACAAGTGAACAATCAATTCATGTTTACGCTTGCAGTTAAGCATTAATCCAAACTGAAACCCACGTAATAAGTGTTGTAAGATTATAACATTGTGCGCCAGCAAATTGCGCGCACAGAATCATTCCTGTATTTTCTAAAAATCAGTGGATGAAAGTACCTTCTTGGATTAGTAAGTGGAAGCATCCACTAAAATTCAAGTGGTCGGCGCAAAATATTTTGCTCATTAAAACATTAGCAGTGACTCCGAAGCAAACATAACAGAGTGAGGTTTCGACGGTATTTGCCTTACGTTCGATCACTTGCTTATCCAAACTGGAAGGAACAGCATTGGTACGCAGGGTTTATAATGCATTACTGAGACTACCATAAGGAACCAGTGCTGAATGCATTACTATTTTCAAACTCATATTTGCAGTTAAACCTGCACCACACCATGCTTGCACAAAATGGGAACGTAAGCAAAGAAATAAATATATGATAAAACGCTCTAAAGGCGGCTGCGCCGTTTGCTGAGCTTGGCGATGTTGTTGCAACAAAATTGTCAAGATCAGCAAACAGTTCAACCGCCAGCGGAACAGCCGGAGCTACCAGTCTTCAATTCTATAGCTAAGGACCTATAAATGCGTAGAGTGTATTTTGTGCTATTTAAACTAGCAGATATTGTGCGACGTTTGGACGAAGCTAAGTATTGCACTACGGTAGACCTGTTTGTGGCATTATAACATCTGTGTCAAGATGAACAATCTAGTTTCTTTATTACGTCGAAAGCTCGTCCATGCGTTTTCCTTGGATGTGTTTACCATTCCGTTTGAAGGTTTCGAGTGAAATTTCTACAATCAACTGGTGCAAGTGGTGGACTATTTATACGGATTACCGTGTGTGGCAGGCGGTGTTTGATCCGCGAGTCGACGGAAACAAATCATGATGCTAATCTCCACAGTTTCGTGCAGGGTTTTGTGCAAAAACACCTTGTAAACGCCAGATGCTTGAGCTTCCGAAAGACTAGACACTTTTCCATTGGCATAGGTTAATTACGGAAGGGATCCAGAAAAATATTGGAAAAATCAACGCAATACGAGAGATGCCTCAGCCGGACGCCTTGAAAGGAATGTTTCGCTTGAACAGCATGATGCATTGTTGGAGCCTTTTAATGCCTCGACTCGCTGATAGCGTGACGCTGAGCAAGGAGCTATCACACAAAGGAATAACATGAAGTTCTGGATAAGAACAGAGAACCGCGTATGCAAATCTTAAGCAACTTATCAATAACGCGTCTTAATTTAGATTTTATGGCATGGCGCAGCCACTGGAGGTTGGATGTAACACTAGCCAGGACGGAGTGGGTGCTGTTCTCTTACAGATTGGAATAACTTTGGAGTTCGCAGCCGATCACTCAACGAGACCAAGCAGCACTAGGCGCGGATTGAGAAGGTAATGCCTGTGATTGACCACGCCATGGAGCATTGCTAGGAATTTACTTTCGGAAGAAAGACAACTGTGTATCCAGACCACAAGCCACTTGTGTAGATATCCAATAAACCGCTGCACCGGGTTCACTGTCCTTTCGGGCGTATGCCTATCGGCTCCAAAGGTATGACGTGGTGGTGCACAGATGTTTATCGCGTACACGCTCTCCGGCGCTTAGCTACCGGCACCTGAGCATAATCCAGTAGAGGTCAAAACAGGGATGTAGTAAATATCTGGCAGCAGCAGAAGATCGTCTGAATGAATTAAAGCGCCACATAGAAGAAGATGCAATGTCTGCAACTTTGCGTGAGGTAAGCATAATTGGTTGACGTCAATCGCATACGCGGCTGCCGAAGAGGGCACCATCCTACTTCTACTTTGGGATGAACACGCTGTCTACTATTGTTTCCTGTTCAACTGAAGCGTATTCATGTCCCGTCGTTGCTCCCAGGTGCAATGCTGAACAAGGTTCCTCGCGCTTACCTGGGGTAACAACGAGCTCAGATAATAGACCTTCTGACCAGTCATAACGGATAAACTCAGTGGTCATTTGCCGAATTATTTAGCGTGCCGTTCATATGATATCCAAAAGAAGAGAAAACCAACGATGCTGAAGTAGCCGAAGGTGGTGGCAAATTTATTTTGAGACTTCGGGAAAGATTATTTATTTACGGTGGATTGTCATAGTTATCTATTTTGAATAGATGTACTCACCACTGCGACTACAGATGCAGTAAGCAACTAACTTAGATGTCCAATCGCGAGGCACGGAGTACCAACCTCCGATCATTCTGGAAATGCTGGTTACATAGGCAATTCTACGTCTGTATATACTGGCACCACTTCTTTCTATGCTTCCACGCACCCACTGTCTCTTCTTTCTATGATTTCATCGCTGGTGTTGCGCGCAGACAAACACAGTATTGAGCATGCCTTACTTGGTGTGTCTCGACAAATTCGAGAATAAACTATTTTTTATTATTTTATGTATCACATCTCTCGGACTCAGGCTTTTAAAGCTTTTTTCAGGCGGACATTTGGGCTACTCGCTCTCTTACTGGCTGGTGTATGACTGCAATACAGGCGAGAATAATTATGCCCTTACAAACAGGACCCGATCGCACGACAGCTCAATTAGTTTCCTTACGGTTGCACTATTGTACAGTTTTAATCAGCAAGGTCCGAAGAATATTTTACTCTCGCTGCTACAATTGCCACTATAGGTCTGCACAGACACACCTACCTGATCCTGCCTCCAGAGGCTTGCCTTGCATAGTCAAGAGTAAATGTTTAATTAGGTTTAATTTTTCTCAGTTTACTAGAGCTGCTTTCCATGAGTTTACAAGCAAATGGGAATTAATGCGCCAAAATAAAAGCAAATGGGCTAACCAATGGAATGGGAGCGCGAATGTAGCAGTGAAGCAAACCGAAAGATTTTTATTACAGGCCAGAGTTACTGGTGAAGACCCGTACCTAATGCTACTGAAGAAGCACAAATACTTTCACTGGACACAGGATTCGGTTAAGTGCGGTGCCTCTATGGACGAATAACTAGAACGCTTCTGCAACACTTCTGGGCCTAGTTTTGCTACAACACTGAAAAGGTACTAGGGCCGAGGTGAACGGATGCTGCCTGAGCTGCCATTGAGATATGAAGTGTGGGTTTAACAAACACTTGATGATCAAGAGCGGTGAACGAAAGACTTGGTGATTGTAATGACCTTTGCAAGGTCATACCAAATAAACGTTAGAGGGAAAACTCTCAGAAGAAATTGAGTGCACTTGTGGCGAAACGAAGACCACAACGTGCACTAGAATTTGAGCGCCCGATGGCATGTGGCAAGAAGAGCATGGCCGCAGGTGCAACGACGACGACTTGGTCGCAACTTTTATGGGGTGCATAGCAAGTTGTAGGCACATGGACAGGGAAAAAGGGAGGAGGTGATGGGTGGCATACAAGAGTGAACGGTCTGACACCCGATCTATCCTGAGAAGCAATAGGATGAGGGTGTAACTGATTTGATTGCTAGACATGGATTGGTAGGCACTCATATGAGCTCACCATCGTTCAAATAACTGAGTCAAACGTACAATCTGCCTGCCGCAGAAGGGCCGTTAGTTATGGACGGATAGGCGTTACCTAAAGCAAAGTGTTTGATATGCCAAACTTGCCGTAATTTTCTCCAGTTTCTTTGCTGAATAAGTGCTTTTCCCTGAAGGACTAAGTTCTGAAACTCGCCACGTCGTTTCTTTCTTTTCTTCAACACAAGCCACTAGGACCACTCAGTGCGTATGCACTGCGCTGCCATATTTTCAACGTATATTTCTCCCCTACCAGTCATTTAGTTTGGTGTTATTCACCAATATCTATTTAATAGCACCATAACCTCACATCCATGCATGCACAGTTTTGCCTCAGATAAATGCTCCATCGTGCCCTTGCTCTTACCTTACCCTTGGATAAGTGGTTTGTATAAATAAGTATGTAACAGATGTACGAAACACGCAAGCTATACCTAGTTGATATAGCTCCTATATCAGTGCAATCATATGAGCTGCTTTCGTTGCGCACAGATGTGCATATTTGCCTGAATTAACTTCATCTTCCCTTTCTATGACGTCCAGATAAAAGTGTTGAATGAGCTCACTTGACCACCTACAGCCACTGCAATTATCTAGCAACCGCGTTGTGCGAAGCAGCGAAGCTTCCATCTAATAAATATGTGCTACATCAGAACTATTACGTCCTCTGCGTCATATTTGTTTGGTTCGACTGCACCTAAATTCGGAGGAAGATTCTTGCCTGCCTAGATGATCGATACCTAAAATTGAAAGTGGTCCAACTCGCACTCCCCGAAATATCAATCATGCTCTTTACCATGGACCGTAATTCAATAAGGTGTCTGCCAAACATTTGCGATTATCCGGCCTTATTTTAGTTCAAAGCAACGACATCTCGCAATTGGCTGTGGTTGAATAAACGTTTCAATCCTCTACATCATATTGCTGTACGCAAACCTTCTTTATTTGGAAAAGCTTTCCGATTAAGGTTACCCCATAACATTGTACTATCTAATTGGCTAGTCGGAAGCGTATGGATGCAGACCAGGATGCAACCAAAATGTGGGAACAGATGTCTATGCCTAGCATTGATTAGCTTTACTCTCGAATGTACCGGCCACAAGTTATTTTGCACGAGCTGATAGCGCAATCCACAGTAACCAGAAAATACAGCATAATGTTTTTCAATCTTAATTGGAAGAAAGAAGTAATAAAGCATTATACCAATCATATTTGTTATTTGCTTCTCTTCAACAATCAATATCTGAAAACCCTCGCTTAGTGCTGCTAAACTTATCACAGAGGAACTGCCGAGCATTGCACTTTAAGATTGTAGCGACAGTAAATATATTGCTTCGTTTTATTTTTATCTTTCCGCCTTTCGCTGCATTTCCTGTAACTTTGTCTTAATTAACCATGTACACGACAACTGCTTCAAGCTCGTTTTGCCTTCCTTCAACCTTGGTTGCCTCCGGTTTGTTGTTTTGCGCATACGCACTGCTGACTGACTGACATAAGGCTCGGATGTAAGTGAACTTGCTACTGCATAACTCCTGGTTTTCCATCGTTATTTAATGAAGCGTATCAGGGTTCCATTATGTAAGGTGAACCTAACCTTTAACGCCATTCAGGTTACAGATTCTCTAAATAATTGGTGATCTTGCGTTTATATCTATTTTCTTTGTATACTTTTGCTTTCCATTTTTCAAAAGGTTTGCCCAAATTCCCCGTTTTTCCTGCGTCGGAACATCCGCTTGACGTTGCGTTACCATTTTTGACGTTTCTAAACTACGTGTACGGTTTGTTTAAGTAGAGGCAATCTTTCGTGTTCGTAGAATCACATCCCAATACGCCCAGCTTTCCTTAGTAATGGCACTTTTATTATCCAACGTCGCTACAGAGGTTCTCGACATTCTCGACCTTTTGACCGTAGTTCCCCAACGTTAAACTTAAGGCGGCTATTTTAATGCTCACTACATCCTCAGAGAAAACAGGGCTTCAGGTTTCGCTCACTGTAGTCGAGCACGAAGAGGGAACGCCGTCACAACAACTTCGACATAGCGTTCACCTGTCGGCTCTTCAGCCATTGATGGCTCCGTACTCCACCAACTGTGCTAACTTTTTTCCCGCGAATACCACAGCTATATAGCCGTGCTCCCTGATGATCTCCTAATAGACAAGCTGGCAGAGGCTGGTAATAAATAGATAAATAAGTAAATAAATAGTTTATTCTCAAATGTACAGAGACACACCAAATTAGGCATGATCAAGGTTTACAGGCAGCTGTGTATCACAACGATACTTTGGGTTCAATCGCGCGTAGTGTAAGCGGTCAAGGCACTATAAGTACAGTGCAACGGTAAGTGTCGGGAAAAAGTTAAATAGTAGTCTAGTCGCCTTACCAGTATGTAGTTGTGGGCAGTGCCTTTATTCAATGGCGAGTCACATCCACCACTTCGCAGTGTTGTTAAACAGACATTTGTGGCTTTTGTGGCGAGAACGCTTGCCAGGCGAAAACCCACCACGTCCTGCAACCTGGCCATAAAGCAATTTAAACACTGATGTATAACTGGCAAAGTCGCTTGACGACTGGTTTCCTATTCGGTTATTCGCAGTCAAATGGCTTGCAGTTTCCTCTGTTGGCTGGACAGATAGTTTGATCGGGGCTGAGGATGGGAACATCACGAACAGTCGTCATGTTATGTGTCCAGGTGAGCAAAGTTTCAAATATTTGCTGTCTGGATTTTTCAGACGTATAATTTTCGGTAGGTTGAAGACGTGTCCAGCTCTCCATACTGGACGGCTGTCGTGATTGCAGTGGTATGCAGCCATGCTCCATGTAGGTCCTTGTCGGTTAGTACGTCCGTCGGGCGAAATCTGGGCCTCAGTCCAATCCCAGGTCTCCAAGAAGTTCAGGTCGTCTGACAAAAGGGAAAGTGAGGGACACTCGGGAGAAGACCGCAAGAACAGGCGTGGAGTTAAACATTGTTAAAGTCTTATGTTACAACATTTAATGTTGAGACAAAATCATGTACACTGTGCAACAATGATTATGCTGAAAGTGCCTTTTGAATATCCTATAGAATCAATAGCCGTATGGGTAGATTGCTAAAGGGATGGTTGAATCAATATGACGCGCGAAATTAAGCTGCGGGCCGCAGAACTTGGGTACATCAATGGCAAAGATTTGCAAAGCGAAACTATTGTTATGGCGTCGCGTAAATACTGTATAAAAAATGCTTAATTAAAGGTACTTGTGTTTTGGTATGGCATAAGCATTGGTTTTAATGAGTTATTGTGTAAGGGCGAATAATGAGCGTAAATAAGAAATGTGTATGCTATAATCGGCACTAGTTTGGTGGACGTTAATGGCAGACACAGTGGTTAGGATATTTACAAGGAATTTTCATGCAGTAAAAGATGCTGTGCTATTGCAGTAGCCTGAGGCGATGTCAAAAAGACATGAGTAGGCAAGGAAAAAGCGGAATTTAGAAAATCCGTGTATTTCTTGATTTGCCATGTGAGTTATTATGCCGTGCAGGACGGAGTTTAACTGCAGCCTTTTTAATAGAGTGAATGAGCTTTTAAACTGAAATAGGTAGGGAAATAAGCGTTAGAAGGTAAATAGGTATGCATGTTATCAAAAGCTTTATGGATGGTATTCCGCAGAGGACAAAGGGATAACGAGACAATTAGGTGGTTTAGTATACGTAGTATATAAAACGGACTGCTAAAATAAGCTGGTGGTCAGTAAATAAGATATCTTGCCTGCTGCATTTATTTTCTTACAGCAATGTTGTAAGGTGCAAGAAAGCTAACTGACTACTCACAAAAGCCGGCCGCTCTTAAGTATTAGAGGTTGCTGGCTCCACAGAAGAGGTCGCATCAATGCCACCATATGCAATAGAGCTGACTGACTACTAAACTAAGCTGGTGGCAGATAACTATTAGATGTTTCCGACCCTACTTAAGATGTCACAGCCATGCTACTACATGCAATACTGCTAACCGGCTACTCCTATAAGCTGGCGGCCAGTACGTAATAGATGTTCCAGACTCTACTTAAGACGTCACAGCGAGGCTACCATATGCAATAGAGCTAATTAAATACTTACATAAGCTGGCCATTAGCAAAAAATGATGTTGCCGGCTCCACCAAATGTGTCACAGTACTGCTAGCATGTACCATAGAACTAACGGACCACTCACATACGCTGGGCGCCGGTAGGTATTAGATGTTGCCGGCTCCACAGAATGTGTCACAACAATGCTACCATATGCAATAGAGCTAATGGGCTGCGCACATACGCTTGCCGCCGGTAATTATTAGATGATCCCTGTCTCAAATAAGAACTTACAGAGATGCTATCATGTGCAATAGAGCTAACTGACTGTTCACATAAGCTGGCCGTTCTTAAGAATTAGAGGTTGTTGTCCCCACAGAAGATGCTACAGAAATGCTACCATATGCAGTAGAGCTGAATGTCTACTCAACTAAGCTGACGGTCGGTAAGTATTGGGTGTTCCCAACTCCACTTAAGATGTCAAAGGGGTGCTACCATATGCAATAAAGCCAACTGACTACTCACGTAATCTGGCGGCTACTAAATAAAAGATGTTGCCGGCTCCGCATAACCTGTCACAGCAATACAGCGTCCATGTAATACCCGGGTAAGGGTGAATTTTAGCAGCGGAAGTGTTGCTCAGGCCCATGCAAAGTGTTCACGCTGATGTTGAGGACAGTATTTGTTTGTCGCGTCAACACAGTGTAGCACTGAGGTCCAGACTATATTCCACGCAAAGGCATTAGGTGAATGAAATAAATGCTGAACGTACCTTGTGAAGGATGCCCTTGTGGGCGTTTCGTGCGGACACCCGTGACGGACCATGGAAGGACATGTGTACACAAGGTGAAAAAGTAATTAGATAAATAGGTATATTTCTAGACCTGCTAGAGGCTGCACCCTAAAGGGTTCAGATCAATGCTTACATAAATCCGATGCTCTTGCAGGGAAGTAGGTAAAATATAAGTATATGTTCATCGTCAGCAATTACAAATGCATTGGCATTGTTTGATATACAGCTACTGGGTCGCAGGCGCCCAACTTGACATGTTTCTGGTTCCTGCGGGCGATATTGAACTCCTTGTTCTTTTGTGAAAACTTCGCGGAGGTGTAGTTGTGCCTTTTCTCCTTGGAACAGAATCTAATTCGCCGAAAGTGCACTTTAAATTGATCGCACATTAATTGGCCACTCAGTTGCCCCAATTGTGCGCACATGGAAGAAATGTGTGAAGGTATTATAAGGCATACGAAAAGTTGAAAACAATTCCGATAAATGCGGACAAAAATAGAAACAATTCGTTAAGAGAGAAAATAAAGCTGCGTGCTTCAGTAGAAAAATACCAATTAACAAAAAAATACTGCCCTACTTTTCTTACGCTGATATTGCTCTCCGGCGCAAAATTTCAACCTGTTATTCTCAGATAAAAGAAAAAGCCTTTCTGCAGTTAGAATACCGCTTAAAGTGGCACAAAATTACACTGGTCTGAACCAGCTTTAGCGACTGAATACGTTGAAAGTAAAAGCAACACAACACGTGCAGTAGTTTGCGAGTTAGTCGCAATTAAATGGTGGTCTAGGAATAAGGCCATTTTATTTTTCGCTAAAAATGGCTTTCTACTTTGCAAGCAGATAGCAGAAAAAAGAAAAGAAAATACAAAAAGTAGTTAAGCGGCGTATGTTCTAGATAGGCATAGCTATCCAGAAATGCTCTAATAGTTCGTAATACCCTGCGACAACTACGGACTGCGCAGGTGGCCGAAAAGTAAACTTTGCAGGCATACGTGACATATATACGCAGATAAGGCATGAGCTTGCGCGAAAACGCTAGAAATCCAGCAAGGAATATTATATCTACATGGGAATTCAGGGGAGCATGAAATTAACTCACGGTCAGAAGGCCACATCATACCATTTTCAGTAGATACTGAGCCACATAAACAACCAGTAAAATAGAGTTTAGCATTTTTTAAGCCTCTAAGCTTTTCTAAAGCTTACAACAAGGCCGCATGAGCCAGGTCTTCCTGAGTAACCCTGGGGATCTTTCAGATCCGTTGACAGATTTCGGCCTACAAAATACACATTACTAAGCTAAACACCACTATATTTATTCCTTAGAGCCGATTTTCTATATTCATGAGGCTCTGGCTCTAACGTCAGCGAGCTATAGGAGCCTGCCACCAATAATAAAGAAATATGCATGGGAAAATTTAGTAAAATTTTAGCTAATTGCATTTGGGCGTGAAATCCGTTTTGGTCTACATTGGTTGGGCTTTAACAACTCTACTTCTGGTGATTGAGCTTGCTCATACTTGAGGTATTGTTATGCCTCATGTGTAGATGCACACTATTGTGCAGCTCTTTGATGAATTTCGATTTATTTCTCTCCATTTTTAAGTTCCGAAGATAGTGCCGGCGGTGTTCATCCAGTTGGCAATGTTAACTGGTACTCTAATGTCACATCCATACTAAGGGACGAAAACGACTAACCACTACCGCTTTCATACCATGGTAACTGAGCACTCGTGTTTAGCTGTGGTACGCTTGGCATATGGTATACATGAATTGCCACTCAGAAGGAGGTTCTGTTGGCAAACAATGCAACCTTAAGGCATAGTGGTCGTTCGTAGAGCCACTCACTAGGCTGTCATACGGTATATTTCAAGCGGTTCCCAGCAGCTTTCAAGCAGCGTGAGTTTCCGCCCGGGGGAAGCATGCTGCTGCAGCGCCAGGTGGCCCGAAACAGGGCCTTTTTATCGGTCTCATGAGCATGCATGAAGGGAAATTGGGGTATAAAAGGTTAACGCACATGCAAAAGATAATTGTATGGTGCTCATTGTCGCCGTTGTACGCCGCACATACCTGCTAAAGCCAACGGTTGCACTTGTAGCACTTAATCCAGTGAACGAGGTCTCCGCTGGCTCTTGGTCCATCTTCGGTGTCGCAAATGAGGCACCCATTTTCGCTCTTGTTTGCAGATTGCATATCCTTGCACGTTTAATCGCAGTTTTGTACACTGCAGAAGTGACAGTGGGGATGCGCCGTAAGTACAGCGCGTGCGTTTCCGTCGACAGCTGCGGGGGTTCCATCACCGTAGGCGACAGCGAGTAGTTGCTTTTTGTTGACTTGGGGCGGTGACGTTGTCGTATGGCGTCAGTCTGGTCGAGGTTGTCAGGCAGGCAGTTTCCAACTGACACTAAGGTTTGCCTACGTAGCAATGTAGTCATGCGGCTTCGGTAGAAATGCTCCGCCTCAAGGAAAGCTTTTGTACCCAGACTGGTCAAGGCAACCGTTATATTACCGGACAGCCGGTTGACAGGGACAACTTCTCCACACGCCTTAATCCCATTTGCGGGGAGGCAGACGTAGAGGGCATCGGTTGAAGTTCCCCATAGAGGACTTCGCAATCAGGGATGGGAATCTGACTGTCCCGCATTGACCAACGGCTTCTGTGTATAAGCGGTGTTATGGCGACGGCTAACATGCTAGCAACCCGCACAATGTGTGCGCATGGCACATCCCACTGATTTAGGAACGAGCCATCGCAGCTCATTTCGGTACCCATCACAACGGTGTGCGTACGGTCGCCCTTACCTAACAATTCACACCTAGTGCCGTTAGGTCGTATGGAGGTGCCCGCCTCCGAAGAAATGTGTCGCATAAATATGCCAGCGGCATAAGAAGACAGAAAGGAAACCAACTCCTTCACCTTCCTAATGCTCGGAAGGGTGTGTGATTTCGGCATCCGCAGCGTGGATACCGAGGTGGTCCAACGTGAGATTTCGGCGCGTGCTCTCCGAATAAGTGCCTCAGAAAGTTGCAAAAGCGATGTCCTTCCGCTTAAGCCACACATGAGATGTTTATTCTCGTTCTCCACTCTGTTTGTGATGAACCGACCCAACGTGCGTACGTTCCGTAACCTATTGTACGCAAAGATTCCTGCAAAGGGCAACCACGTCCGACAGAACTACGTTGTAGTGGTTGTGATTACACTATATATTATCTTTGCTTTTACCATTTCCCTTACCGATCATATTGTACCTTCTGTTTTAATCATAAATTTTGCATATAACAATTTCTACGCGCTCGCGTTGGCTGCTTTCTTCTTGCTGTTGCCTCTGCTGCTGCGGCCACGTCTATTCACTAGTCGGATTTAGAGCTTTGAATCACTAGGCGGCCTCGGATTAACCTCGACTGAAGGAATTATGACGCAAGTGCATTGATTTATCTTCTTTTTTGTGTTTTTGACTAAGCTTGTTTTTGTCGCCGCACTCGAATTCATTTGGTAGCGGTCCACTAAACCTCCTAACCCTTATAGCTGTAAACAATATCTTAATCTGTACTTCAGTCGTTGTATACACTAACCTGTGCATGCACTGCTTTAGCAAAACTCTGTCCGCCTTGTTCACCTTTGTCAGTTACTGGCATTTGCGTGAAACGCCTCGGAGGGAACGGAACCGGAATAATACTGTCAGGGTCCGTGGGTAAACCGACTTAAATGCCTTCATTTGCCCTAGGCACCTATCCACGACCATAGCCTTCGCTGATTGAGTGGTGGGTAACTTTTCTGACAACCCCCGAGCAACCTCCAGGTAGCTGCCTGCCGTCTCTTTGGGCACCAAAGCGTTAAACACGCTGCGACCTACGCCCAAACCGTCAATTACCATGCAGTACCAAAGAAGGTAACCACGACAGTTCACCTGATGCGTGGCATCTGCAAAAGCACGTCCCCGTATTTCGCCACTACGGAAGTCATCGAGGCAGAAACGAAAAATAGGAATCGCACCTGCGAACTATCCCTTCCTACACGCACAGAGCCATTCTTACTCAAGAGTTCCGCAACCGCGTTTATATCGTTCCACTTAGATATCCTACCTAAAAGATGGCGTATAGAATAAAGGTTCCGTTTATTCAATCGTTTGTTATACCATTCTGAAACAGCCTAGCAGTTCTCTGGTATTACGGAAGCACTGCATTAAATCAAACACCTGCCGTTCCGCCTCGGGAGTCAGGCGCAGGTTACCCACTATAAACTTGGATTCTCCAAGTAAAAATTATTATCCTGCACCAAATAATGCGAACATATCTCATAGTAAATGACCTTCGCATTGATGGTCAAGCTCTCTTTACAACCAAGGCTGACATATTTATGCAATATTAATTACACATAACTCAACGTTCGCACGTACTGACTGCCAGCTTCTCCTTTCCTGTCGCAAAGGAAACAAAGATAGTATACCCACTTGTGCCGCATCCCGTCGGATAGCTGTTGACTTGACCTCTTCTTTTAGGACGCAGCGGTCAATACGTCATATTTGTAAAAACTTGTCCACGTCTGAACTTTAAACCGCCTCAAGTAGTCCTCGATATCATCGAATGCCTCATAATATTGGCTAAAAGTAGCGCAGAATGCAACAGTATCATCCACAGCCGTTTCGGCGAAACGGAAACAATACCTGCACAAACAACGTTTCATACATCGTAAAATAATGTTCCACCATTTTCAGTTTCCCTAAATCAATATACATTCAAATAAATAAACAAATAAATATTTTATTCTCGAATTCATCGAGCCACACCAACTCAGGTATGATCAAAAGTTACAAGCAATTATGTGGCGCAACAGATATGCTACAACGCACGTAATTGGCCCTAGCCAAAGTTGTACAATCTGCATAAACATTCAAAGCGATCATGAGGAGCAAAGTCAACAGTGGAGTGCCAGTAAAATGGATTCAAGTGTTCGTAGTTAATAAAAATAGCACAGTAGTTAGGGTGGGGGCATTATGTAAAAAAAGAGTAACTCTGTTGTACGTGTCAGTAGAATATCGGAAAACGACTAGTCTATATTGCAGTGTGTAACAGTGGGCCGTGGCTTTATTCAGTGGCGAGTCACATCCGCCACATCACAGTGTTGTCAAACGGACTTTTGTGGCTTTTTATAGGGAGAACGCTTGCCAGGCGAAAACCCACCACGTCCTGGAACACTGTCGTCGAGTTCTATGACCGGTCATGTGCAACTGGCAATGCTGGTTATAACGGATTAGTTCCTTTGTTATTCGCAGTCGAGTGACTCCTCTGTTGGCCAGACAAATGACACAGCCAGATTCCAACATGGACGTTGGGGTCAGTCGAGGAGAAAGTATGATTTTGTAGGTAAGTAGAATATCCAGAGTATGGGGTCTCACCTTCTCTGATCATGTATATTTGCCGGGGAGCGAAGCATTCGTGTCGAGCTACCCTCACTGGACATCGGTGCTTGAGTCGTTGGGTGCAGGTGGTTAATATGGAAGTGGAGCAATGGTCTGAGTAAGTCCTTGTTCATTGTTTGGTTTTATCCCAGACGGAAGCAGTTCCTCAGTACAAGCCCGGATCTCTCAGATTTTCACGACCTCAAAGAAAAGGGAAAGAGAGGAACAGACCGAGAGAAGACCAAAAAACAGTCATTGTACCAAGCATTGGGGATATTCTACTTTAAGCCATTCACTTGAGACAACTGGTGTACAAGGTGTAACAGACATTATGCTGAAAATGATTTTACTTATGCAGAAGGCATGGCCTAATGGGTAAATAACTTTCATGTACAAGAGGAAGCAGAGCAGGGTTTCGGTAAGAAATTCACGAGGTACTAGCTAACGGCGTTAGAATTCAACCTGAAATCAGAAGGTGGGTATGTAGTCACGATTAATTGTTATCTGAAACCAAAAGATACAGTGACGATCTAGCCATATTTATATATGCTCCACGGGATGAGGATTATCTCAAACACGTAATGACTATAATGTACTTGGTATATGAAGATATGAAGCTAAGCATACTAGAAGCAGGCTTGGATTAAATGGATATGAACGGAAGAATAAGTGTTGAAGGTAAGAATATCAAAAGCTGGCGCCAGTTGACCGAGTTCCAATGCCAAAAGTGCTTGTTAGGCTGGTCTTTCTAGTTACTAATGAATAACTAGTGTTAAAGGATACGTCAACCAACAAACTTAGCTGTGATCAAAATATACCAAGAGAATAAACGTTGTAGGAAAGAAGGGACCCTTAGCAAGCTCCGGGTATCCGCAGTGTTGCAAAGAGCCTTCAGCGACCAGCTCCCGCTAAGCAAAATTAGTGGCTCGGCACGGAGGTATCAGTGACTGGTGTAGCCATATCATTAAGACGCTTGACCATTACTGAATACCTACAGTATCAATGGGTAAATCAATAAGCGAGCAAAGACTAGAGAGACAAACACTCCAGGAAAATAAAGGTAGAAGATTAAAAAAGTTGGCTGCCTCCAAGCTACATGGGGCCAAGAATAACTAGCTGCCGCCAAGAAGAGGTGACGCAAGTAAGACGAACGACGGAGAACGAGAGAGATAAGTGGCTAGCAATAGAATTCGGATTAAGCCTTCAGGTATTAGTGGATCCTATGGTGGCACAGAATAGGTCAACAAACCAGCTGAGCTGTGACGCAAAAATCCAAGAGAATAAACATTGTAAGGACGGAGCCACTCCTAGCGCGCACCGGATTTCCGCAAAGTTGGATGAAGCTTATGGCGACTAGCTGCCGCTAAGCGGAGATTATGGATCTAGGAAAGGTATTATCAGTGGCCGGTTTAGGCTTATCATAAAGAAGCTTGATCACTAGTAGAAACCTACAGTTTCAATAAATACATCAACAAGCGAGCGAAGACTAGAGAGACAGACGCTCGAGGAAAATGAAGGCTGGAGAGTAAAGGAGTGACTCCTTCAAAGCTACATGGAGCCAACAAGGACTAGCTGCTGCCAAGAAGAGTTGACGCGAGTAAGACGAACGACGGAGAACGGCGGTCTAGGAGAGAGATAAATGGCCAGCAAGGGAGTTCCGATTAAGCGTTCAGTTACTAGTGGATCCAACAGTGGCACAGAATAGGTCAACAAACCACCTGAGCTGTAACGCAAACAATCCACTTGATTGAACTTTGTACAACAGTGACTCCTATCGAGCTCCGGGTATCCGCAGGCTTGAATGGGGCGTATGGTGACTAGCTGCAGCTAAGCAGAGATACTGGCTCTAGGAAAGGTAGTGTCAGTGGCCGGTTTAGCCATATCATAAAGAAGTTTAGTCACTAGTAGAAACCTACAGTTTCAATGAATAAATCAACAATCAAGCGAAGAATAGTGAGACAGACTTTCGAGGATAATGAAGGCTGGAGTGCAAAGGAGTCGCTTCTGCCAGCCTAAAGATATGCACAGGGATGCATGAATCCAACGATGAAAAACTGCTGCCAAGAAGAGTTGACGAGATTAGGGGGAAGGGCAGATAAGCATGCTAGGAGAGAGGTCAGTGGCCGGCAATGGCATTCGGATTAGGCTTTCCCTTACTATCGGAACCTACGGTGGCACAGAATGGGTCAACAAACCGGTGAGCTGTGGTGCAAAAATCCAAGAGAATAAACGTTGTAAGGACGGAGCCACTCCTAACGAGCTCCGTATATCGGCAGAGTTGAATGGAGCCTATGGCGAGTAGCTGCTGCTAAGCAGAGATAGGTGCTCTAGAAAAGGATGTAGCAGTGGCTGGTGTAGCCACATCATTAAGACGTTTGACCACTACTGGACACCTACAGTTTCAATGATTAAATCGACAGGCAAGCGAAGACTAGCGAGACAGACGCTCGAGGAAAATGAAGGCTGGAGAGTAAAGGAGTGACTCCTTCAAAGCTACATGGAGCCAACAAGGACTAGCTGCTGCCAAGAAGAGTTGACGCTAGTAGGACAAACGACGGAGAACGGCGTGCTAGGAGAGAGATGAGTGGCTAGCACGGGAGTTCGGATTAAGCGTTCAGTTACTAGTGGATCGAACGGTGGCACAGAAAAGGTCAACAACCCAGCTGAGCTGTGACGCAAGCAATCCAAGAGAATAAACGTTGTAATGAAGGAGCGACTCCTAGCGAGCTCCTCAGCAAGCCTTAACAACGTCTTTCATAACATTCCTCCTTAGCAACCAGTACAGCAAACAGTACCGCACCCAAATTACGATCAGCTGTTTTCGATTATTCCGACGAGCTCGATTGCCAACGTCTTTGTAAAGACAAGAGCGTTGTACTAGCAAGTAATCCACGAACTATCAGTTTAGTATGAGGCAAAAACTGCGTGGGGAGAGAGGAAAGAATGTTAGAAGGCTGATGGTGATTGCATGGTGCATGAAGAGCAAGTAGCCAGCTTAATACAATAGGCAGCGCAGAATGAGAAAGTTAAAAATAAATAGTTTGCCGCGAGAGTGATCTAAAGTTCAATTGGTGATAAGACAGCTGAAAGATTGGATGCAGACATTCCAAAAGAATAAAGGTAATTGAGATAAAAAGTGGCTCCTAACAATCTCTGGATAAACGCAGATGAATGGGGCCTACGACCATTAGCTTTTCTAAACAAGGGTGCCGAATTTAAGACGATCGACAGATGGTGGCGCTGGGAAAGATTACCAGTGGCCTGATGTAGCCATTCCAATAAGACCCTTGGTCACTAGTGTACGCCTACAGGGTCACAGAATGCATCAACTAGCCAGCGAAGCTAAGTGATGCAAAAATTCGAAAAGAGAATGTATGATAAATAAACAAATATTTTATTCTCGAATATGCAAGGTATGATCAGGTATGTGCAAATGTACAGACATTTTATGGTAAGTGCAAAACAGTGACAGTAGCAGAGTCTTTATATAAATCTTTATAAAAATGGAGCGACAAGGAGTGTATAAGAGCGAGCTCAAGGTCTGCGTAGAAGAGGCATGGAGCATACCACGAATCGCTGCAAAGTAGTGAAGAAAATAAGAAGAGCGACAGATAGTGGCGCTAGGAGAGGGTATCAGTGGCCAGCAAATGCATTCTGATTAAGCCTCCTAATTACCAATGGAAACCTACAGTGACAGAATAAGTCAACAAACCGGCGAAAATATGTGATGCAAACAATATAAGATTTAAGGTAGAGAGAAATGGAGTGGCTCATAGCGTTAAGGTGGATGCTACATAAAGACGACTTGCTGCAGCTGAAACTTTGTGACGTAGGTAATACGAAGAACTGATAACGGTACTAAGGGAGAGAGCATAGACGGCTAACAAGGGCATTTGGGTGAAGTTATCCGGTTACTAGTGGATACCCAAAGTGTCCCAGATTAAGTCAACAAACAGCAAACGTATGTGACGCAGACAGTCACAGAGCGTAAATGTTGGACGAGTAAAAGTGTGCCTTTCTGCAGGCTGCGGATATGCACAGAGCTAATTGGAGAGTACATAGAATGGCTGCTGCTTAACAGAGGTAAGACCAAGAAACGACAATTGCGCTAGGGGTGTGAGTATCAGTTATCAGCAATGGAATTTGAATGCAGCCTTCTAGTTAACAGTGTATCCCTACAGTGGCCCAAAATAAGTCAACATAGAGCAAATATATGTGACGCAGACAGCTCAGGAGAGAAAAGACCGTAGGAATGAAATAGTGACTCTTAGCAGGCTTCGGATATGCGCAGAGACGTATGTAGCACTTGAAGAATAGCTGCTGCTAAACAGCGGTGCTGTGCTTACGACGATCGACATAATGGCGCTACGGAAAGTTTTCGTTGGCCATTTGTAAGCAGTTTGGTCACTAGTGGATGAATGCAGTGTCACAAAATACAGCAACAAGCCAATGTAGTTAAGTGATACAGGCATTATCAAAGATTACAGGATGGAGAAAAAGGGAGTGCATCCTAGTAGCTCCGGATTTGCGTAAAGATGTATGTAGCCTACAACGCATAGCTGCAAAACTTGATAAAGTTAAGGGAAAGTAAAGATAATAGTGCCAAGGGAGAACCAGTGCACAGCAACTGAATTAGCATTAAGCCTTCTAGTTATTAGTGGATACTTATAGTGACAGAATAGGTCAACAAACCAGCGAGGGTATGTGATGCGATTAACCAAGGAGAATAAAAGTTGGAGAATTTATTAGTGGCTCATAGCGCAAAGATATATGCTAGCTACAATGACTCGTTGCAGCTGAAAGATTGTGACGCAAGTAATAGGAAGAACTGATACTGGTACTAAGGGAGCGAGTATAGACGGCTAACAATGGCATTTGGGTAAAGCCTTCTAGTTACTAATAGATACCTACAGTTTCCTAAATAAATCAACAAACAGCAAATGCATGTAAAGCAGGCAGTCTACGAGAGAAAAGCGGCTCTTAGCAGGCTCCGTATACGCGCAGATTTGCATGTAGTGTACGAAGATTAACTGCTGCTTATCTGAGGTGCCAGCTGTAAGACGCTGAGCAGATAGTTGTGCTAGGAGTGAGATTATGGTGATTAACCATGGCATTTGGATGCAGCGTTCTGATTGCTAGTGGATACGTACAGTGTCCCAAAATAAGTCAGCAAACAGCAAATGTATTTGACGCAGACAGTCTCAGATAATAAAGGTTGAAGTAATAAAAGTGGCTCTTAGCAATCTCTGAATATTCGCAGATGCATGGGGCCTACGACCACTAGCTCTTTTAGAACAGAGGCTGAGTTGAAGAAATTCGACAGATGGTGGCGCTAGGAAAAGCTATCAGCGGCCAGGTATAGCCATCCCATTAAGACCCTTGGTGAATATTTCTTGCCTACACGGTCACGGACTGCAGCAAGCAGCCTGCGAAAGTAAATGATATAGGCGTTGCAAGAGAATGCATGATGGAGCGACGAGGAATAAACCCTAGCGAGAACCGGATATGTGTAGAGATGTAGGGAGCCCGCAAATAATCGCTGCAAAATATGATGAATAAAACGGGACGAACGACACGTAATGAGGTTGGGAGGGAGATTGTCGTTGGCCAGCAAAGGCATTCGGATTAAGTCTCCTAATTACCAGTGGATACCTACAGTGACAGAACAAGTCAACAAACCAGCGAAGGTATGTGATGCAAACAGTCCAAGCGCGTAAGTTAGCAAGATAATGTGTGGCTCCTAGAGCATAGATGTATGCTACCTGCAATGACTTGCTGCAACTGAAACGTTGTGACGTAGGTAATACGAAGAACTGATAACGGTACTAAGGGAGAGAGCATAGACGGCTAACAAGGGCATTTGGGTGAAGTTATCCGGTTACTAGTGGATACCCAAAGTGTCCCAGATTAAGTCAACAAACAGCAAACGTATGTGACGCAGACAGTCCCAGAGAGAAAAGCTTGGAGGAACATAAGAGTGGCTCCTGGCGGGCTCCGGATACGCTCAGAGATGCATGGAGCTTATGAAGGATAGCTACTGTTAAACGTAGGTTCCAAGGGTAAGACGAGTTACTGCTGCTGTCACTGGAGGTTTGGGTGTATCCGTGGCTAGCCATATCGTTTGTATGAAGCCTTGTATCTGCTAGTGTGTACATACAGTGTCCCAGAATAAGTCAACAAAAGGCAATGTACAATAGACAGACTCTCTAGTAGAATAACGGTTGGAAGAATAGAAGGGTGGCTCTTTGCAAGCTCCGAATTTGCGCAGGGATTTTTGGAGCCTACGAAGGATAGCTGCTGCTGCATAGCAGTAAGGTGAAGAACAGATAATGGCGCTGGAAGAAGGAGTATCATTGAGCGTTAATTGTATTTGGATGAAGCCGTCTAAGTGCCATTGGATGCCTACAGCGACAGAATAGTTCAACATACAGGCGAAGGTGTGTGATGCAAACAATCCAAGAGAGTATGAGTTGTAGAGATATTGTTTGGCTCCTGGCACAAAGACAGTCCCAGAGAGTAATGGAGAGCTAATTGGTTTGATCTGCGTCCGAGGTGTTGAGTTTTTGGATTTAGAAGGGATCTGGGCCATGTTCACAAAGTTCATCCTCCGGTATATTGGTGTTAACGGGCTCGCATATAGGCAGGGTAACAAGGGGTCTATGTGTGGATGATCGGAACTGTGCAGTATTCTTGGCTGCCCTTACTTTTTATGGTAGCCTGTTCCAGACCCGAGCGAATCTGTAGAGAGAGAAGTTGTTACGCACATTGGTGCGGGCTGTGTGTAGGGTACTGCTTAAGTGTCTATGGCGGAGTGGATGCCGAGGGTCACCGTTTTGTTTAATAAGTCGTGCAAGGTTCGTATTTCAATAGTTTATCGTCTGGAATAGGAAGTTGCGGTTGAGTCTCATTCTTCGTAGCCAAAGAGTTTCAAGACCAAGAAGTTTACAGCGCTCACGGTATTTGAGAGTAGAAGGGCAAAGCAGGCGCTTTGTGAATGTGCCTTGTACTTTCTCAATTGCTATTCGGTCACTTTCTGGTGTTGTTAAATATTATTGAGCAGTATTTCAGAAGAGGTCTAGCACGAACCTTGTATAGAGTGAATCTGGATTCGTTTACGAGCATTCTCTTGCAGACGTGACCAATGAGGGGTCTAGCTTTCGCGACACTATAGCTAACTTGTTCCGCGAAATTTAGTGAGCTTGGATAGTGTACGCCGGGATCCCTTATGGTTTGACAGTTGGCTAGTGAGACGCCATTCAGGGATAGCGCGCTAGGCGATACAGTGCATTTTTAGGACAGGGCTCTGTACTTTTCAGGAGGGAAATCCAGCTTCCATGTGTTACACCAAGAGTCTAAGCCTTTAAGGTCATTTTGAAAATTGAGGAGACCGCTCCTTAGGTTACCCGGATCAAAGAAGAATGCAACATTGATGTCGTCAGCGAACAGGTACCCCTCTCCACATTCAAACACTTGAAATACGTCGTTGATGTAAAGTAGGAAGAGTAGAGGGCCCAGTATACTTCCCCGGAACACACCACTCGTGACAGGTTTCGGTGATGATTTGAAATCTCCTAGTCTCACCGACTGTGTTCGGCAGGAGAGATATGAAGAGAACCAAGAATGCAACTGGTCCGATATACCGTTAGAAGTCAATTTAGTTATTGGTCCATTATGAGGGACTCGGTCGAAGGCTTTTTCATATCCAAGAAGATGATGATCAAAGCTTTCCTGCAGTCAACCATGGCGGTAACATTGTTCAGGAACTCCAGCTGGCAGGTTTGACAGGATTTAGACGGGAGATATCCATGTTGGGATTTGTTGATGAGATCACGATGAGTCAAGAACCGTAGGAGCTCTTCCTTAACGATCCTCTCCATCATTCGGAAAAAGAATGGGGTCTGACTAATGGGCCTGTAGTTTTCAATGTTTTGACGGCTTTCCCTTTTGTGACTTGGCATGACTACTGCATGTTTCCAAGCAGCGGGGAAGGTTCCATGTTTAAATGAAAGGGTAAAGATGTTAAGAAAAAGGACGGCGATATCCAGGCCACCTAGAATTAGCAGAGCCGATGGGAGGCCATCAGGTCCGGCATGGAAGGATAACTTGAGGGCTTGAATTTCCCAAAAATGGTGCGCACGTCAAATGTTACTGCGCGTAGAGTATCATTGGTGCAACTAGGAATGGTATAGGTAGAAGTTCGTCACATCTAGGCTCACTCAGACAGCCGCCAAAAGCCCGGAAAAGCATTGTACGCGCGTTTCATCCTTTCGGGAATCATCAGCAGTGCGCATTCCATCGGACCCTTGGTAGGGCTCGAAACCGCAACTCGACTGTTGCCCTTCCGTGGTTGAGACCCCTGAGCTACGGGGGACGGCAACGACAATCGTGAGTAAGTTACTAGATGTGATATAGCGCCGCTCACTATCTACCTATACCATTAAACACCCCTTCTACTCTTCTGTAAGCAGTACACAGTACAAACTGCTTATAATGCCATAAGATAATTGGCGGCTTAAGTTTGTTAAGCTCGTCGCTTGGTGAGGGGGATACCCTGTCCTCTGCACGGCAGTAACCTGTAAGTCAGTGGATAGGGAGCGGCGCTATATCACATCTAGTAACTTATTCACGATGGTCGTTGCCGTCCCCCGTAGCTCAGGGGTCTCAACCACGGACTGGCAACAGTCGAGTTGCGGTTTCGAGCCCTACCAAGGGTCCGATGGAATGCGCACTGCTGATGATTCCCGAAAGGATGAAACGCGCGTACAGTGCTTTCCGGGCTTGTGGCGGCTGTCTGAGTGAGCCTAGATGTGACGAATTTCTACCTATACCATTCAACTCCCCCCACTACTCTTCTGCAACTAGGAATATTAACAGGCAGGGGCAGGTTAGCAGATGTGATAGTCGCAGAAATAGCGGTTCATGACCTCACATATTTCAGATTGGTTACTGGTGATTGTGTTGTCTAGACGAATAATTGAGTTAATCGAATTCGAGGCGGGGTTGCTTCTGCGCCTCATCAGAGAATTGAGGGCATTGATACCGTTAATAGAGTTTAGGGCAGTATGTTCTTCGGATAGATATGCGGTAGTCAGTGAATTTCTCCACTCCATCAGGACTTCATTGATGCGAATAAGGAGGAAGAATTCTTGGGTCCTGTTGTACTTTGAACGTAGCTTTGTGAGCTTGACGAGTAGTTTGCGAGGGGAGCTGCATCCTGCGGTGGCTGCATGGTTTTTTATTTTATTATAGGTGCAAGTATATCCAGGCAGTAAATGAAATTTGTATACAGTACAGAACAGGCAGTGCCCTTATCTGCAGCCAGGAAGAATACATCCCAGCTAGTGGATCTCAGTAGTAGAGCAAAATATGTCCAGTTGGTGCGCTTGAAAAGCCGCCCCGAACACGCTGGTCTAGGCACTGGGGTACGAGTGCTGGGTAGTTGGAAAGAGAGCATTACTACTAGTGATCGCATCCATAGAGATTGTGAAGCACGCCAGCAGCTGCATGCGCAACCGCTTGTAAAAGGTAACTCTAAGGTGTTATTGTGCCTAGTGGGTAAAAGCATGCGTTGAGTCCACCCAAATGCATATGTGGTGTCCACAAAGACACGGTATTTTGGTGGCGCAGAATGTGTTTGCCAGGCCGCTTGCGGCATGTTGAAGTCACCACCGATTCTCTTATAGTGGGTAGGCAAGAGGAAGACTTCTGTGAAGCGTTTCACTAGACTGCGTATACCGATTGTGTTAGTGTATGTAGGGTTATACAGAGAGCTATTTAAGTGGTCCTGCTCTCCCCTACTGTTCTGAATCCAAACCGAGTCTTCCAGAGGGCCGATTGAAAGTTATTGAAATGGTGGCGCCCCTAAATCGGCACGCACGCAAATGAGACATTCGCCACCACGATGGTTGGTACTTCACTGGCTGAAGGAGGTGTAGCCCGGGATTCGCAGCTGTGCATCGGGAGTGATAGCATCGTGCCACGTTTCTGTGATGAGCACTAACTTGGGGCCGGATAGGATTATGACTGGTTGACAAGGTGCGTTTTACGTTTGATGGACCTTGGGTTAATGTGAAGCAGCGTGGGGGCCTCGCTGCAGGAGTGAACATCTGTTGCATTATCAGAGACAGAAGTGCTCCGAATGGTTTGCGTGGGTATAGTTGCTGTTGTCTCAGAGGGACTGATAAGAGTTATAAGGTTACAGAGGTCAGCCAAAATTTTACTGTCCACGTTGTCATAGAGCAGGTCGGGTTGTAGGAGCAAGGCTGCTTGGTTACCATGCTGAAACGAAGCAGAGGAGATAGGTATGTGGGTGTGGGAAAGGTTATTGGTGCTGATTAAGGTATTAGCATAGATATGTTGTACGTAAACAGTAGAAGATAACCATGGGGTACATTCAGCATGCAGCCCTGAGGGACATACCACGGCCAGATGTTGGTTGGTTACTGCGGTGTCTGTATCGCATTCCAAGATTTGGAGAGGGTAGAGGGCATGTTTGCATGCAATGGTAAGTCTCCTGGTTAGGTCGTCGGTTGGATGCGTGGAAGACAAGCTCTTAAGTGCGGCTAGAAGAGCTTTAGGGGAATCAAAAACCTGCATTGCCGTTAAGCCGGGGCTTTTGAGTTGCGCAGAGAGGGAAATCCGGAGCATGTTCTCCTGGGGTGATGGGGACTGATAATGCATGCTGTTTCTGGAATTAGTTTTAATGATCCGGCGACTACATGAGGTGTTGGTTGGGTTGGTAGAGATGGCTCAAGGGCATCTGTTTAAGTCTGTAAAAATGGTAGAGTGCAGCCGCGTCCAACAGTCAACGTGAGTTGTGGCTAGCCGTAGCCCGCCATATCATATTAACAAGGAGCGGGAATGCTTACTGACGTGTTAGGCAATTAAGTAATCATTAGGCTTGTAGGGCGCGGACGCTTAATCTTTTCAGGCGAGGGTGGGGTGGCGTGGTTCGTTACTTCGCGGAGTCTTCTATAAGAAGCAGGTTGTAGTGAGGTATCTGCAATTGATTATAGTTACCGTCAGCTTTGTAGCACCGCGGAAATAGCGGCATTAGGAAGTAGGGTGTTGGTTCGCCAGCGTACTTTGTTCTGTCGGACAGTCTCGGGTTGAGAGACTGGTTCGGCTGGAGGCGGTGAAGAGTGGCTGTGGTGTTGCTTGTGTTAGCGCTACCGGGTGCTGGTCGGGAGTCGCGCATGTTCTGGCTATGGCTGAGGACATTGGCTTTTATATGGCGAGCAACTGGAGTTGGAAGCAAGTATGCCTTCTGGGGGCGGCAAGTTTTATTCGTAGTCGTGGTCTCCCACAGTGGCACATACTTGTTAGATATTGCCTTTAAGGGTGCAAGCTGTCCATTCTGAGATGAGCACTTGTTAGGTAGCACGGAGGGTGGAAGTTGCTTGTTTTCGTTGGGTCGTTCACTGGGTTGATGTCTCGGCACGTGGGAGTTGCAAGAGGCAGGCCTTTTAATGCGCCTTCGTTTTGGGCGGTTGCGTGAGAGTTCCTTAGTAGGCAGTGGGGTGCTTTTCATAGGTTCGTTGGATGTGTCGCCAGTCACTTCTTCTGTCAGAAGTTCGGTAGCAGTCTCAAACATGTCGGAATCTTTCAATTTATCTACATCAGTCTCATCTTGACCGAAAGCAGCCTCCTAGTGCACTACCGAGAGCGCTAGCGTCTTCACTGTGTTGGATGAAGTTAGTTCAGTGCTTTAGGCATTTGTTGCGTTTGGGTCCACATGCTGTTACGACAGACCAAGCTCTACTGGGCGTGAGGTAACAAGTCCAGACGCGGCGGGGATCCTTCCGCCCTTTGCTTCGGCAGAATGTTATTGGTTGATGCAAATACCGTTTGGGGGTGTTTTGTCCGGCTTGATCACGATAGGTCCCAGATTGGCTGGCTCTCGCATAACGAATCTTTTTTCCATTAAAGTCTTGCGAGAACTTTGTCTCTAACACTGATAAGTATGAGTCACGATTTACATATGGGTGTTTTTCGTAGACGTTTAATTTCGAAGGAGTCAGGAGTCATGTTATAGAGATTAATGAACGATTGCTTCACCCTGGCTAATTTGGTTTCATCAGGGACATTGAATAGCATGACATTATTTGTGGGACGAACTCTTTCGGAAACTTCATTAGCAATGTGTGTAAGTAGCTCTCCTGCTAGTTTGAGTTTATTCACATCACGGGTCTGTGCGATTCCCGAGAGCTAAGCTAGGGACATCATTTTTGCTACGGTTGCGCTCAGTACAGAGATGTTGGTTTGAGTGCGTTCAAATTGATCTCAAGAAAGTTAAGTTTATCATGTGCCTCTTTCAGTGGATCTGATAGGATTACCCTGCAGTCAGAAGTAGGGGCTGAGTCAATATTATCAGGTTGTAGCTTAGTTGGTTTAGCCAATTTGTTAGCGGGTCTGTGAACAGACTGCCTTGCTCGCATTTTCTTACTTGAGCCTGACGGGAGAGTGGTAAGTCAAGTTCTGTTCTCAGTGTTTACTCAAACATTGCTGCCCCGTTAATTCGCCCTAAAAACAAGATAGTATGACAAGCCAGATAGTCTAACTATTCTACTGAATAGTACCAAAACGTCAATATAATCAACAGAAAGTGGAAAACGAACAGGTTCAAACTATGCGCCATCATGGTCAAGTGCACTAGCGCTTCATTAAAACTTCGGTGTCCCACTAAATAAGTCTGGTACAAGAAACCTTTTCGCAACCACACTGTTTGATGGTAACCGTGAGAGGCCTATAAACTTAGAGCTCAGTTTATCTCATAAGACCTGATCATACTACTACGCAAAGCTCCATTTTCAAACGAGGCATCTAGGAACTCTTGTACACGACTGTCGCGTTGTTATTCTAATTAGCACCACCGCTTTGGAGACGCAGTGCCTAACTGCCGCCCAGCGGTGTCAACGCCCTAAGCCCTTTTTAACCCCTTCGCCAAAAGCCACAGGGCTAGCCAGTAATGGTGGTGGCTGTCGCTGGCCAGGTCATTAGTCACTTGATGTGCGTATTTGACTCTATAACTAAACTTCACTTCTTGGTAGACACTGGGAAGTCAGGATTCTACCCTGTTTTCTGGAAAAGTGCCCCTGCAATCCAGCTGATCCAATGGTAAAAGCAGTCAAACAGAATAACTTTGCGACTTACGGCCGGAAACTACTTATCTTAAGCCCAGGACTACGACGTATTCCCTTTATTTTTACCATCGCCGAAGTGCAAATGCAGAAAATTGAAATCGATCAGTTGATCAAGTTAGGTCTTATGGTTTACCTGCATTGCAGGAAAGTATGGGACGATACCAGGTCTTTAAGTTTACCCTGCAAACTAAATTCAGCAAATTCTCTCGGGCTCCGTATCCTCATACCTGACTGTCATCAATACCATTCGCTGCTCCGGTTGTTTCCGTCGCTAATTCAAGCAAGTACTGGCACGTCCGAAGTTAAACATGAGGTATGCCATCACATTGTTACAACCGATTCTTCAGTAGCTGCTAAGCCCAGACCCTCACGCCCGGACAACCTTTAAGCAGCTAAAAAGTGATTCGAACGCATGCTTGCTTTCGGAATCGTTCGCCGTTTAAAAAGTTGCTGGGCATCACCTCTCCATCTGGTTTTGAAAACGTCCAGTAATAGGCGGCTAGGCGGTGACTACCGTGCCCTTAACAACCGCACTGTTCCGATTAGGTAACCCATACCTTATACCTACGATATTTCGCTTGAACTAGCCAGAATATTAGTGTTCTCCAAACTTCACCTAGGCGGAGCCTACCCTCCAACTTCTATGGCGGAGGAAGAGAGTGCAAATCTGCTGTGATTACTCAAGTTGGTTTACACGAATTTCTTCTTGGGTCTTTCGGCAATCGTAACACAGCACAGTTTTTTCAACACTTTATGGATCAAATCTTTGTGGTCTTGGTTTCGTGTGCCTTTACATAGACAATGTTTTGATAGCAAGCGCGAACCCTGGCGCGCATCTTTTACCTCTCCTATTGGTGTTTGAACGATTTAAACAACACGGTATACCCAGTAACCTAGACAACTGTACGTCTGGGAAGCTCATCCTTGAGTTTTGTGATCACAGTATTAATGCCGACGGCATCCAACTAGTTCCGGATAAAACCCAGGCGATCCAAGATCAACCCGTGCCGAAATCTGTTCGAGGCCTACGCCGAATTCTAAGCATGTTCAACTACTATGGCATCGTCGTACTCAAATATGCTGACCTACTTCATCTGCCCAACGCTGTGCTGAAAAGAAATTCAAAAACGTTCACAATAACCCCGGAATTTGGAGCCGCCTTCCCTGCTGTCAAGCAGAAGTTTAGTTAGTTCAAGTCTTTTAATTATTTGAACACGAATGAGCATGTTACACTTGACCGCAAGACAGATGCCTCAAGTTCCGCTTTCTGTGCAGTCTTGCAACAGTTGCTCTATGATGAAGTTCAATCACTGTCGTTATTCTCGCGGTTGCTACAACCTGCTTAGATCAAGCATAGCACCTTTGATCATAACCTGCTCGCTATGCATTTTATTGTAAACATTTCCGTCACCTGCTTGAGGGACGCCCGTTCATTCTTTTGATAAATCACAAACCTTTAGTGTACGCCTTCTGTCCTGCATCAGACTTTTACTCGCCCCAAAAAACGCATAATCAGGACCAACGTTTACAGTTCTGTGTAAATATCCGACACATTGACAATCCAAACAACCTTGCTGCTTATGCAGCAACTGTCAACCACAACCAATGACTTAGAGCGAATATCCTCCGCACCAGCCAATGATTCCAAGTTTATCCAACTTTTATCAACCAACGCCTTACACTTCGTCTATTTACCTGTGTTTAACTCTGACACAAAATTTACGGTGACATGTCAAGGGTAAGCCTAGACCATTATTCCACACTCATTTCGACGAGCCATTTTTGTTCATTTTCACGGTCTGACCCATCCGATCCTCCAAACTACCGTAATGCTCAGTACCAGCTGATTATCTGGCAAAATATGCCTTCAGATTTTCGACAGTGGGCCAAACATTGTCTTAAGTTCAGAACTAGTAAGGTTCAGCGCGCAACTGTTACTACCCCATGTGTATTTTCATTCCATAACACACGTTCCGGACACTTTCACGTAGGTATAATTGAGCGATTACCTCCCACCGTTTCAGTTATCATATGACATGCGTCGGCTGGTTTACCCGTTGGCCAATAGCTGTTCCACTACGTAATATATACTTTGAAACGTTTGCTTGTATTTTTGTTGTATCGTGTTTTATTCTTCGGTGTGTCCGTCTCTGGCATTACTGACAACGCCTCTCAATTCAGTTCACATGTTTGGTGACTTGAGTCGGCTGCTCGGTTGTACTCATTTTCAGACGAATGCCTATCATCCTGCTGCCAATGACTTGGCGAACGGTTTCATCGACAACTGAAAGCCGCCATTAGAGCTAGTACGCCTGATGCCCATTGGCCTAAACGTCTTTCAGCTATTCTGCTTGGCATTTGCAATACCGTAAAAGAAGTTATCGAACGCTGCCCAGCCGAACATGGCTTTGGCACAACCCTCAGACGCCCAGGCGTGATGCTACTAGACTCACAAGTTACATGTGAATGTAACCATATTTCCTATGCGGAACGCCTGAAGCACCAGTTTTAATCAATTATACCGACATCATCTTGACTAAGCTCGCGCGGGCGGCATATACATCCTGACTTACGCACTTTTCCCTTCCTCTTTAAGCGAATCGATGCGGTTCGAAGACCCTTGACCCAACTTAAGAAGGTACATTCAAGGTCTTATCACGGAATTCCAACTGCGTCGTCCTGGATAACAATAAATCCGAGGAGTTCGTCGGCATTGATAGTCTTAAACTGGCATACGCCGAATCAATGTCAGATAGTCCAGAAGCAAACTTAACCACTCACAACCCTCCAGTGCATAAGCAGTTGCCCGCTGACAAAAGCACGACTGATTTCCAAACCTCGGAATCCTTATGCCATCCGGCCTCGAGCAGGTCTACACACAACCCTTCTGGTCGTGTTGTTTTTTTTCGGCCAAGCTTGCTCAATAAGTTTCCTAGGCGCCTTGTTGATAGTTTCTTCCCAGTGTACGCACTAGTAGGAAGCACTGTACCAACTGTAAATACCTTGCCTATTTTGCTTTTTACCCTTCCATATTGCACCGCAACTCATGTACAGTCCTGCTTTGCTTAACCAAAGACACAACAAATGGTTAAAGCTCATCCTGCCGCCCTTCTACCTTGGTTGCCGCTGGTTTGTTGTTGTGATTGCGCTCTGTTGCCTGCCTGATACAATGCCGGGATATACATGTTCTTGTCTCTGCGTAACTCGTAGTTTTATCGTCATAAGCACTGAAGCTTATCAGGGTCACTTTATGTAAGTTGAAGCTAACCATTAACTGACGCGATTCACGGTACCGGTCCTTTACATGCTCACGCGTTTACTGTCGCACGTCGACTGGTCGAGAATAAGTTTGGTATTTTAATATATTTTAATTTTATAATTTATGTTTTCACAGAATTAATCGGTTTGCGTCCACGTCAATGCATCCTGTGTGACGCGCACGTCACTTTATAGGTCTCTTTGTACACGAGCGTGGAAGAAGGTTAAACCCGCCTTTGGCAACTGTATAGTATGGGCTTGCATCCGTGGCAGCCTGAGGCCCAGCACCACCGTTTTAGAGGGATAAGTGCTGGCAACTAATCTGTCACAAGAATTGAAGCGGTTTAAACAAAGTCAACGGACAATTTGGCGTCACCAGCAAGCTATCATGGTCAAAAAAGTGTGCCTCACATTGTCCGAGGATAAAGAATTTAATTATTTAGTTACGTAATAGCGCTGCTTGTGTTGAATGTTTACGTCTGCTAAGATAAACTCGTAGAAGCGCTTCACAGCGGCTTTGCTTGGTTTGGAGATGATGTATTCAACGCTGACGCCACTCACAAATATAGTTTAACCACTTAAATGCTCTTGTACGTATACCACAAATGTTCTCATGTTACTGCCTTGGTGAGCTTATCGGCTAAGTATAGACTTAGATCTAAACTAGTAACTGCCAAATATCTATTTTCCAGTGTAAGCACTGTGTATTTCATAAAGCGTAACCCCATTGCTAACTCCTCCTTTAGGGGCCGGGAATCGTGTAATAATAATTAGGGTTTACTTGCGTGAGGACTGACCACAAAATATGGAACACCTTATAAGCTCATACGGTTGTCGCATAAACCAAAGTTTAGCTGCGCAGCTCTGTTGCAGTTTCTTTCAGTAACTATTCAGGACAATTAACAAAATAAATGAATAAATATTTTATTATCGACAAATCGAGGCACGCCTTTTGGGCATGATCAGCATATTGCAATATTGTGCACGATAGCATGCTTAGCAGCAACAAGCGCTGTAGTAGTACAGTTGGAGACAATAGTGTGGGCTTATATGGCCGAATGATTTACGAGGTCTATGGCCACAGAATGCGAGGTGTAGAGATAAGAATCAGGTCACTAATGTGAAGCATGTTGTTGAGGAACTAGTCCGAGTAGGGCGTGTACACAATGCGGGTCAGGTGAGTGAAACATGAGGAAAAAGCTGCAGACTTATTTAAGAATAGCGGCATGGCACTAAGCAAATGGGTAGGCGTGTTCGTACGAGAGCAGAAATAAGCACAGATATATTAGAGGTCGTATCGGTAACCTTGTCAATATGTGCTAGGGGCGTTGAATTATTGAGTGGCTAGTCAAATTCCGCACGTCGCAGTGTTGTTAAACAGACATTGATGGCTGTTTGTAAGGAAAACGCATGCCAGACGAAGCCCCACCACGTCCTGGAACAATGCCGACTGCTGATATGGCATTGAATAGCTTACATCTGACCGATTACCCTCGCAATTATTTGCAGTCACGTTTCGCTGATTTGTTTCCAAAAGTTGTGTAGTCTCTTTCGGAGTCAAAAGCAAGTGGTTGGAGCAGTTGAAGTTGGACGCCTCAGGCGACTTGTATTGCTTTGATTAGTTTTCTGGGTTCCTTTTGTTTTTCAAGATTGCGAAGTGCGGGTGCTTTCTTTGTTCTGTACTGATTCCGTGTCCATGGGAGCGTCGCATGTTTGTTCTCAGAGGCGTACCTTGCAGGCATTGTTATCCTATAAGACAAGGGCGAGAAGAAAGCGGACCGAGAAAACTACCAAGGAAATTGAACATGACTATGTTAATGTATAAATATAAAATTTATGGTAACGTTGTGCTGGTTGAAAAGAACGGAATGGTCGAATATGTTATACAGCATATCTGTTGTTTTGCTTGCAAGCATGAAACCCGGTATTTGCTGAATGTGAGAGCAAAGGCTGTCCGAATTGGCCTAGCGTACCCAAAAGTTGTCTTGTGCGGAAACCGTGAGTATCAAAAGTTGTTAACCGGTAAATGAGTTTAGTGAATCAAAACATAGTAAGTGGTTTAATACGCGCTTAAGCTATAACTTAAGCGATCGGTTGATAGTGGTAGAGCTTATCATTCGAACGTGTATGAGAGCCAGCGGAGTTATCACGCCGGATTTGAGGGCTATGAAAATAATAAACTAACGTGTTCATTAGTCGGATGCGAGAGAAACAGCTGGGTGAAGAGGTGGGACGAAGTGTCAAAGTTGTGACAAGATTGGGATTTATATGCTACAGCTGTAGCGAGAATATGGTTGCAAAGCCAGCGCTAAAGGGACCTGGAATAGCGGAACAAGATAGGGCCTTCTGCAGTGCGGCAAACAAGCCAAACAATCGACAGGAAAAGGCGATACTGGCAGTCGAGTTAATTATGAGGAAGAAGCCGCCCGCTGATAGGCTATCAACCATAACAACAGGAGCAAGAAGGGCTTGAATGCTACGGCTTTAGCGAGTAAATTGTTGTAGAGGCAGCGCTGAAAGGGACCAAGAATAGCAGTAGTGTGAGTAGTAGCCCCAAAAGACGCTAGGTGTGCCACTCTAAGGTGGCCATCCACAGTGGAACGTATAAACCAAATAGACTGCTAGTTATAACTCACTAATTAGTGAGTTGCTGGCTGTCTGATTAATTAATACACAGGAGCGGCACTCTTCATTGAGCTCGGCATATACTGGTAGGTGTACAACTTTGAATACAAGAAAAAGCACAGACAGCATTACTTGTAACAGCTGTAAAGAGAAAACGACATTAGTGCCTGCTCCGGAAGTGACCAATGGTAAGGGAATAACACAGACAGCACCGCCAAGTGCTACGCGTTTCACCCGAAGAGTTGCGATATTGACCAGAAGATGTGCTGAACAAGTATACAGTAGAGTATGGTTAAAAAGAGGAGTGGATGAGACGCAAACAATTTAAAGTGCTCAGAATCTGTTGCTGGTGAAATAAGGAAGACAACACTCAGATAGAAAGGGATGTGAACACTACAAAGAGTATGGCACCCGATGCGCAACCTAAGAGAGACCTTGGTTTGAGACCTATGGGCATTTGGAGCTTCAGAGTCCGGACCGGTTTTAACGGTTTAAGAATAAGAGGCACAGACGCAGAGGCTTTGGATTTTGCGCTGACGTTAGTGGTACCTATATCACCGTTGAACAGTTGCGATATGGACCAAAAGTGATGCCAAACCAGACGGAAAGATGTTAATGTGAGCCGAGAAGCATGCTAGTGGAGCCGAGAGGAAAAAAAAAAAAAAAAAAAAAAACAAAAATCAATCATAGACGGGAAAGTTCAATTTCGGTAGGTGGGCCAAGCAAACAAAGGATTGAACACAAGCCAGGTTGGAGAGTTACGATGAGGCTGTTACTCCGATATGTACCTGTGTGGCACCTTTAGTCGACGGCAGCAGAATGTTCAAATGATAGAGAGGCCTTGGCTTGAGATCTGTACGGCTCCTTGGAGCCTAAAGACCCCAGACTAGCGTCCCCAAATGGCCGCTTAAGTATGAGATAGTGCATCAGTTGGCAAAGGAGAATGCTAGCCGATTAGCCATATATGTTGCGCGCGCTGTGGTTATTGTGGGTAACACTATCACCATCGATTGCCACAATTTGCGGTATAGAACCCACCCAGGCGCGTTACAGGCCAATGGTCCTAACAAGAAAGGTTTCCACCAGCTTGAAAGCAATGTGTGATTTAGCACAAAAGTTTGAATCTCTTTGGATGCGAATTGCGTTTAATGCGGTTTGTCTGGTGTTGAGGCTTGCATACATCCGTGAATGTAATAAATAGTAGTATACTTGTGTGAGATCGCCTTTGCAGTGCAGTCCCTTTCGTTAGAAAGAGCCACTAGTTCCTCTAAGGCTCCGCTGCTTATTATTTAAACGACCATCTAACTGCGTTGTTGGCAGCCTACGTTCAGGCGGCTTGTATCCATACGCCGAAGCGTACTCCAATGGTGAGTAGCTTTAGAAAATGTTGCAAACGTTTTTAAAGCGACTGTAAAGCACGCGGCTTCAATAGCAAGGGCAGACAGGGAAGATCATGTTTATCAGCATCCACACAATTCTCTACTAATAAGCCATTATAAATGTTTACTAAATCTTAGGATAAGTAAATGCTTGTATATACAGTCGATTCCGGTTAATATGACCACCGGTTAATAGGACTAGCCGCTTAATCGGGCCAAATTCTGAAGAAACGAAACGAAACCTATTACGCTAGCCTAATTTTAGCCGCTTATTAGGACCGGAACTCCGCTCTAAGTCGGACCAGGACGATTGAAGTCGGTGAGCGGGATACCAGAGAGTCGCTGTAAGATCTAAGTTTCTCGTGCTCCTAGGAATCGTTCTGGACTCTACAGACCCAGCACAGTATCTATCATGGATACTGGAGGCTAGTCAGAAGCACAGTATCACATGATGCATAGTTCCAGGTAATCCGAGTCTGCCGCACTCGTCTGGAATTAAGTAGTACTAGATAACAGTTTGTGGCGCAAATAACCTTGAGGCCCTACTCTATCTCTATTGGAGCTTCAACGTACCGCCACGAAAACTGACTCGTATGTTCTGCCTATCACTTCGTTAGTACGGCGATAGGCGTTAGCACGCATCCATACATGCTTGTATCACATGCGCGCTTCAACCCGCGTCTCGATCGTATCAGCATGCTCTGTGTCTCCGAGCGAGCGAAACTCTACCGCACGTCCAGCTATTGCGCCGTGAATGGCCTGCTGATGGCACCGGCGGCTCAGTGCTCAAGGGCAACACACAATAACTGCGAGCAGCGAGGCACGGCAAGGATAGCATCGACGTACGAGACACACGGCTTCCGGGCAAATTGCTACCTAAGCGACAGCAGTGTGAGACTAGGTCGTCACCCACAGAAAATTCCCGGGAGACATACTTGAAGTTCACCCCAGTCTAAACTGTGGCACGTGTCTCGTTCGCACATGGTTGACGAGAAAATGTTCCATCTAGACGGGGGACTCGGCAAGTTAAGATCTTGCACACGATTCCGTATCCTAGATTCAGCTCAAGGAAAGGGAAACCACCATTCGAGTTCAAGCGATCGACTTGGTGGAATCCCATTACCTGCTTGGGCGAAAATACTATAATATCCGCCCGGATAAAACAAAGAGAAAGCTCTGCGCGTGAAGAATGCGCGCCCATATGTGTAGTAACGTCGAGATACTTCCCAAAACGGACGCGTGAAGGCAAACGATACCCAGACGGTTGTATGAGGCCCTTAAATGCTTGGTTTGCCTTTGTTACTGGACGAGAGCCGTGCGAGCAAGTGGCCCATTGTTAAAGTTACAACGCAGATGAACTCGCTGTAAAATGCTGGGCCACGAAGAGTTGTTTATAGTGCTACGCGGATCCGGCTGGTTGTCCTCGATGGATGATCTAGGACAGGCGGACGTGTAAAATTTTAGGAAAAGCACATGGTGAGAAAGAAAGTGTCTATAGCGCTAGCTCAGCTGAAGAGATGAGAAATCAACAAAGGATACTACCACTGTGCTTCTTGAAAAGCTGTTCCAGCAGATGACATCTATAAGGACTAGAGGAAACCGGGTTGTACTGTGAGGGCTACCCACGGACGGTCTCCTTAAGTTCACGAACTTGGTTCATCTCCTGCTGGCGTGCGAAAATAGCGAGGGATGCGCGTCATACTGTCGTGTGTGTCTTGCTCAAAAATCAATGTCCGGATACAGACAAGAGGGAAGTTGCTGGGGTCTAGGAAAAGTGTGTCCAAGCACTCGCTGCTTGTATGGGGACTCAGAATGGACCGTCTACCTGTTGTTGTATCGTGGACGGAACAGAAATGCGATGGATGAGCGTCCACCCCTTGTTGTTAAAGAGATGGGTGTATGGAATTGGGGCACAGAGCTACAACGCCAGTTGAGAAAAGTGTTATTACCTCTCGACAATTGTGCAGCAGATTCAAAGTTGAATTTCTTGAAGAATATCCAGATGGTATTTCCGCCTCCCAAGACCACATCTTTAATACAGGCAATGAACATGGGCATCATAAAAAATTTGAAGACCTTTTATCGTTCAAGTTTGGTGAATTACATCCTTGAATAAATTGAGGAAGGCCTGCTGACCTCATCCTCGACGGCCGGAGAAATTAGTGCAAAGTTCAAAATTTTGCAAGCCGTTGCATTCGTGGCCGAAGGTTGACGAAAAGTGAGCAATGCGACAATTCGAAACTGTTTTTCTCACTGTGGTTTTAAGCATGTTGTCTCGGAGATGGATGTGGATATGTTAATGGTAAAGGAAAATGACAGCGAGAATGTGGAGCTAAACAAGTTGAAAATTACGAAGAATTTTTCTCAATTGACAACGAACAACTCTACGATAGAAATGAATAATGCGATGCTGCCATTGTTGTTCGAATAGCAGCGAAACGCACGACAGCAACAGAAGACCATGGAAGTGATGAAGAGAACCCTAACGTGTTGATGCCCGTCACAAAACACGATGCAAGGAAACGCATTGAAACATTGCACTGCTATTTCATGCAGGAAGCAAATGAAGGTAGTCCTATTACTGCGTTACATGTTTATGGTGATTTTGTGCGAATGCAGTCTGTTAAAAGAATGCGTCAAACCACACTGCATACGGTCTTCAAAAGCTGAATGGAATTCGGTAATCCCTTTGTATAAAACTGTACTACGCATGCTGAATATCTTGTAGGTCGTTACGAAAAATTTATTTGCAAATTTCTTTTTCAGTGAACAAAGTTCGTTATCAAAGCAGTTCTTTCTTGTGTGTTTGCTATAAATATATGCCGCAATACAGGTCATAATAGTAGCTTCCTATGTTATGTATAGCACGTCCCATCTCGTTATATCGGTTAACTTCGGCTAATCGGACCATCTGCTTAATAGGACCAAAATGGTTTGGTCCCGATGTGGTCCGATTACCCAAATCGACTGAATTTCCAAAGCAGCTAAACAACACTTCAAAATAACTTGCTTACGTTTGGCTAAAGTTTTCCGCTACTGGTCATAGAACAAATGTCCATTACCGGCACTGGACACGCAGTTATATGAGTACAACATAACGGATCCTGCTATAAAAACTTGCTTAACCTGCGCATAATAAAGACACTGGAATAAGTATGTTCGAAATATAGTTGCGCATTTGTGCCTTATGCAAAATACAATGAATAGAAATTCATGACGGACAGAAAGCGATTGCTTATCTAGCCGAGGGGGTTAAAATTATTAAATTGTAGGTAAAGTAGCTAACAGGAAAAATGTGAAAATGCGGGTATGAAGCGAGTAACCAAGCTTTTTACATGAACACATATAGCGATATCCTCACTGCTGTAACGGAAAGCTTAGTGAGCACATACTTCGGTTCGTCCGCTGCGTGAAAACGTGTATATTACGTTATGAACGTGGGATAGTTTGGTGGTAGGACTTTAAGGCTGGTTCCAACTTAACTTGAGTCTAACTCATCCAAGGTGCTCAATCCCCTAGGTTAAAGAACCTTGTTTCCACCATCAAGCCGACCGCAGTGCGCAGCTGCTTAGATCTGGCGGCTACTCAGGTTGGAATTTGCACCTGAGTTGCCGCAGTTGCGAAGCTGCCTGATTTGCTTTGTCCAGGTTAGGGTAATCACAATGAGGTGTAGTTGCTGAGGTTCATGCTTACCGATATACGATGCCAAGACTTGCAGTCTGTGTTGGAAATGCAACTGGCAAATAGCCCTAACAAATTCCGCCCTTTTCGATTTGGCGATTCAGGTGCCTTAATAAAGTGTCTATGCAAATGGCACCAATGTTTGATCTCCCACTGCACTCGCAACCCTAAGTTTGCGTCAGGCTTTTGTAGACAATACGCTTGTTGTAACTTTCATAAGACCTCCTCAAGAGTTTAAGTTGCAGATAATCGCCTTGGACGAGTTTTCCGTCAATATTATCAAGGATCCTTGTCATCCTGCACGACCACACTTGTGAAGAAGGTTGAACTGCTCGCTTCGAGGTCGATATCCTTTGGCTCGCTGGCGTTATATGCTCAATATGTCGAAGTTTAGCTATTTGTCGGTTGGCAACGCATGAGTCTTGTCATGTTACCCTTGCAGTACAGCGAGCACGTACGCAGTCTTGCTATTATGTCATGCATTGACACCATATGCTTTTAGTAAGAAGGGGATTGATACCCACTAGCAAGCTGGTTGCTGAAGGGCTCGAAAGAACCCAGCCCAGTACCAATTATTTGGGACAAACATTACTGTACTTTACCTGCGTCCGAAATGGAACTGCAGTTGCTTACATAGACTAACGTTGAATGAAAAAGGTGCTTATCAAACGTACAACAAGTTTGTTGCTTTTATGGATTCGAAGATTGTGGAGTCGCATGCAGGGATTCACGCGCTTGCGCTTTAGGGAATTACCCCTAGGCAATGCCAAATGCAAACCGGTCCTCGACTGGTTCCTTGCAACTTGCTTTGGCTGGCGGCAAGTTTTTTGTGCGGGATCAGTTGAAGCGGAATCCGTGTTACTGTGACACTAGGATTTTGTTGCTCTTAAACTATCCCAAGACCGCCACTGCGACACTACCTTGTAACACCTTGCTTGACACTAGAAGGTTAACGCCTAAATAAATAAATTATAACTATTTTATTCCCGGCAGTGCAAGGCACGCCTGCGAAGACATGATTATGATGGTACAAGCAAGTATGGTCGGTAATAGTATAAACATATAGAAAGTCAACCAGTACATGCTGGATTTGTATGTAAGTATATATATTTTTGTATGTGTGTTAGTGGACATGGTGAGTGAACTTGTTAACTTTAACTGAATTCGTGATTTTGTTTGCTGTGTTCGCCATCCTATGAAGTGACCAAAAGAACTCCATGATCTGGAAAGGTTCGTGGAATGGGGAACAGCCTTCGGAAGAGAGAGACAGTAACTTAATTTTGCGGCGGGTCGCATCTGCCATGTAGCAGTGTTGTTAAACGGACCTTAGTGGCATGTTATAGAGAGAAAGCTTGACAGGTGATACCCCAGCACGTCCTGAAACGCTGCCGCCTCACTATTCGCTAGAACGGTGTTAACCTAAACCACCAAGCTTGCACCACGTGTAGTCGGTTCAGGTAGCCAGCCGCATGGCTGAGTAGTTAGAAGGCTCCAAGCGGTTCCTACTTTTGTACATACGGTCAATGATTCGCTGTTTCCACATTGTTGGAACCTGAATCTCATCGTGCTCCTGGTAAAAAGGGTGCTTAGGTATCGGCGATCCCTAATGAGGCGGTCAGCAATGCTTCTGTTATTATGTTATCCACAGAAGGAGAGATAGGCACGTACAAGAACAAAGGTTTTCCCAGCATGATTTTGCGCTATAGTATGGATGACAAAGCATTGGAGCTGGGGAGCTCTGTATAACTCATAAATAAATAAATCAGATGATAAGAGGATCTGAACTTAAAGTGCTAAAGGGCTGTTGCCGAAACGCGTTGGCCGTCTCGCTTGGACACAACGCCAGAACACCTGGTACGCTGAAGACTGTGTTTCCGCGCAGCACCGAGTATGGCTTATTTACATCCTTGTACATCATTGTATAAGAATGGCTCATTTCTTCTATGATTCCTCTTGGTGCTGTAGTGTTTCTTTTATGACCAAACTGACGCAGTCACATTTTAATTACGTTGGCACAACAGGCCTGCACATATGGATAGAGGTTATATGCGCCTAATGTGGAATCCATTATGGTCATGGAGTTTGAACTTCGGCCCTCCGGGAATGCATCCGTTGTTCCAAGCCAAAGACTAGTTTACCGGGGGTTTTGCCACTGGCGCAGCGGACTGATGAAAATGCTCTTCAGGTGACGTCGGTAAGCCGGTCAGCTAGAAAGGACCAGATCGTGCATCGAACGAGGTCCAAAAGGGCACCCCTCATGGTTGCGGACCTGGGGTTCCTCGTTGTCCTTCGTGGGTAAATCGCGTAGAAGACAATGAGGAAGAATGGCGTCGTACAAGCGCTACGGCTAAGCGGCGCATCTGTATTTACGACATCACTCATCATTTCATCCTTAGTGAGAATAAGTTTTAAAGCAAATGTTTCATCACCCTTATAAAATCCTGTTAGAGAGATGACAACTTTGCAGTACCGTACGCCGGCGAGTATCACATGCAAAGGCGTGTTGAACTGTTAGCCGGGTGATGCAAGTGTTTTCATTACGTACAGGTTGAGGACCACTGCCAGAAGAACGTTTCGTATGACCGTGTCGTGCCTCGGTTAATGACGGAACCTTGACAGTGCTTTATTTGAAACAAAAATATGTAAACACAATGAAACGTTTATGCATGACTAATCGTGGCACTCCAGCATTGGCATGATCCTGTTAACAGTACAAAATGTGGTAACTTATGTAAATGGTACAATAGGGTTGTTACCTATATAGTTGAATGTATGTTTGTGTGCATGTTGGCATGGGTAGCTGCTTTTTGTGTTATTCGTAGATGTTTTCCTGCACGTTTGATCGTGTATGAACGTGTCGCCATCGCTAAATGGATGCGTAATATCTATGGACTTGAAGCAATTGTCCGACTAAGCAATGGGGTAAATATAGTTGGTGGTTTGCCACAGGTGCCATGTGACATTGTTAAACGGACGTATGTGCTCTTTGTAGGAAAAACGCTCTACCGGCGGATACCCACCACGTCCTGGAACGCTGCACCTAAACCATTCGCTGGAACGGGTAGACCCGAAACACCCAACCGTCACCACCAGGTGGTTGTTCGGCTAGCCAGTGTAGGCTTAGTAGAGAGGCAATCATGACTGATTAACACACATCAGCATTTCTCAGCGGCAAACAACACCAAAATGTATCGAAAGATGGCGTTCAGATCTTCGATACTACCGGTGTTCCGGCCGGAATGATAATAGTTTAACACCGCCTGTACTATTGCGTCTCGACTCATGTAAAGAATAATAAAGGACGGGATGTTTTGCTTTCTGTTGCAACGCAACCTTATCAATAGGTCCCAACACGGGTTTCTGCCAAATATATCCTGTTAAACCTGCCAGTTTGAATCCTTAAACCACGTGACACACTCCATCGACGCAGGTCAGGCAGTGGTCATTATCTTCTTGGACATGAAAAAAGCGTTTTGATCGGGTACCACACAATGGTTTAATGACTAAACTAGCAGCATACGGTGTCCCCAGCTATCTCATTTTATGGTTTACTTCCTACCTTTCCAACCGAAAGCAGACAGTGCAGCTGAGCAGCATCTCATCCGAAAAGGCATCCGGAACCAGCGGAGTATTCCAAGACAGCGTCCTGGGTCCTCTGCTGCTTTTTCTGTGTATTAATGATGTATTCCGTGTCTTCAAACAAGGCACGCTGTACCCTTTTGCCGATGACATAAAAGTTGTTTTCTCATTTGCTTCTAGCTGTCTACGTAATAGCCTCTCTAGCATTCAAAGCGATCTCGGCGCTTGAAACATGGTGTGATCGATAGAAACTAGAGTTTTCACCAGCAAAATGCAACGTCCTTTCCTACCGATGCTTCATACCCTTAAACTGATAACTCTTAACGGTACACTACTTGATAACAGCTGCACTGTGCGCGACCTCGGTGTACACTATTCCTGCTCATTAAATTTTGCGGAACAAGCGAACTATAGCTCTGTCAAAGCCAGGTATATCATTGGCTATATACTGAAATCGATGTGCTTGTTAGAGTCTCGACTCATGCTCTATAAGTTATTTGCCCGGCCTATAATAGTGCACTGCTCAATGGTTGTTACTAACTCACGTAAAAGAGGCAGGATGGTTATGTAGAAAGTCCAGCGTTTGTTCACTAAGCATCTTTTAGGAGCATCTGCGCTCAACTAGCAAGGCCGCTGCAAGCAGCTTGGTCTGCAACCGCTTTGGCTGCGACGACTTAAAACCAATCCTGTTTTCCTATATAAGCTAATCAAAACATCGTACTCAAGTGTCGCTAGTTTTACTCAGCCGCTTGGCGATACACGTTATCCTCTACGCCATAAGGCACACTCATTTTCCCTACCTAACACACGTTGCTCCAAACGATCTAACTTCTTCCTCTATAGATATGCGCACGTATGGAATAAGCTACCGGAAGCCGTCAGAGCATCTAATAATATCACGCAATGCACCACGGTCATAAATAGACTATTAAGCGTCCACAAAGTAGTAGAGATCCAGGGCACCTGCATCCCCTAGAACGAGCACTGGGATAACGGCCCTGGTCATATATAGACATACAAATTCTTCAACCAGCACCAATAAAGCTCCCTTCATCCCGAAACCGTCCGCTCCTTATCGTGTTCTTTCCTTTCATTTCTCTTGCAATCAGACAGCAAACTCAGTGCCCTGCATGACCTAGTCTCATTTGACCAGTCTCTGACTGCATCCATGACTACCGAGTTGCAAATGGTCTGGGATCTGCAGTCAATGTTAATTCTACTACACCTTGACAGTCTGTTGGAATCACTTACACTTTGCAGTTTATTCCGGTACATTTCTGCTGTTGCCCAAGCCATAGCTGGGTGTTGAATTAGGGCCCGCCACCCCAGCCTTTTGCCGAATAGCCTGCCCCACGGCAGCAAGGCGAATTCAGGTAATCGCGCCCATTGGAATTTGGTGACTGATTGCCCAGTTCATACGCATTTCCTTTGCTCATTTGTCAGCCAGGGACCCAACACTCCCCAGAGTTATAGCGTAGAGTTTCTGGAATACAATGCTTCTCCAGAAGGAAGCAAGACACAGTAACTTTCTTTAGCGGCGAGTCACATCCGCTACGTTACAGTGTTGTTAAAAGTACATAGGCGGCTTTCTATAGGAAGAACTCTTGCCAGGCAAAAACACACCCCTTCTTGGAACACTGCCGCTGAACCATTCGCTGGAACGAAAAAATCCCGAACCACCTAGTTGGCACCACGAGGAGGTAGTTCGGCAACCCGCCCATGTCTTGAATGTGCGCTGTGGGCACCGATCGAAAATAGTTAGATTGTTCAGCGCGCCGTAGTCGCCACCTGGAAGAAGTTTCTTGGCATTTTAAGCACATATGCAGCGGCAATGCTCACGAGCTCTCTGAAGGACCAAAATATACCTATTGTGACCGTGTGCTTGATTGCTATGTTAGTAATGCGGAGTTTGTCGGGGGTAATTTGTCTGACCTTCGCAAAAACTGGCGGTTCTTTCGTATAGACGTGAGGTTTTGCGGTATAGGTTGCGGAGGGCCTAGGACCAGATACACGGTAACCTGGGATAAGTTATGGAGGAGCGGTTATCCGATGAGCATGCTCAGCTGGTTTGCGTACACGGGGCTGTTTGCCGCAGTATCTGCCAAAGTCCCAAGGACAGCGAGGTTCGTTATATAGTCAACCATGCGGTGTTGCTTTGTATCGCAAACAAGTAGCAGGCGCTGCAGAAAATCTAGTCCCGAAAAGAGTGTCTGAACGGCAGCGGCGAGAAATACCCGTTTAAATGGTCGCCCAAGGTCAAGGTTGTGCGTGCGCGATCGTTGACCATACACGCGAATGTGGATTCCGTTGACTGTGCACAATGAGCTAGTCGCCTTCTCAGCAACGTCAGGTTCAGGAGGGAAGATGCTAACTTCTACGCCTATGTCAACGAGGTAACCTAGTCCCGTTTATCGGTCGGTAACAAAGAAAAAGTGACTGCGATGACCAGCAACGTCCGTCGCTTCTACGTACTGGTCGATCCGTTACCCTGTGCCTGACATCTAAAGAAGCAAGGGGAACTGCACGAACTGGCTTGCGGACCAAATCGCTTGTGGTATCAGGAAATAAGTTGAGTTATGCTAGGAAATTCGAAGGGGTTTGTGAAACGAGTTTGGCTACTAGGTCAAGATCGAAGAGTATAACGGAAACTGAGATGTCATTCGAGTACTTGTGTTAACCTGGGCCATCTGCCACCTGAGAGTTCTGGCTGAATTCAGGGCTGATTTGGGGAGTCGGATTGGACTCATTGCGGCGGACCTTTGGCCGTTACGCGGGCTCCCTAGATCCGGGTCGGCGGGGATTGCTAGCCAAATGGCAGGCACACTTGCGAGCGATCCACCATTGGGCAGAAAGCATGTGACACATTTTCACGGGGGCTGTTGCCTGGCATAGCACATTTTAAACGAGGATAAAATTGTCGTCCGTAAGTCCATCAGCCAAAGGGTTTTAGCTTAGATCTTACATTTTCTTAAGTACTGACATGGCTTAAGATCACCGTGTTCGCTTCCGTTCAAGCGTTTTGAAACTTGGTTAGAGAAGTCTGTTCTTTTCAGAACTGTGGCTTTTGTCGTTTCATGAGTATACCGATCCCCAAGCATAACTCGAATGTCACCGAGGTCGTTGCTCACAAGCGGAGCGAGCGCGGATACAACATGGTGGAAACCGACATAATACGATGTAGAAGGAATTGCAGCTCTAGCTACACGAACCAGGTCTTATTCAAAGTCTCACGAAAACTAGGTGTAAGGAGACTAAGAGTACTTACCTGGACGTCAGAATCATGACGGAAACTACTAAGCCAGCAGAATAGAACCCAAAAATAAAGGCCACAAAAACTGAAGTGAACAAAACTGTGGCCGTATCTAAAGTGAAAATGGAGAAGAAGACAGTAATTATAAGTGGGTAACCAGTTATAAAGCGACGGTCGCGCGGGTTATGTCAGGAACTCTGATTTGATGGATATGTGCTCTGCGAACAGCGACCTCCGGTGCGTTCTGTTATCCTGAGACTGGTAGTTAACTACGTTTTTTGCAGATATTTGTGTCGTCTGTGTGTCATCTGTTTGACCATGCCGATCATCTCGGTCTCGCCCAATACGCTAATGCGACCGCTGAACACCTGCTCTATCTGCACTCAGGGTGTAGGACCACGTTCCAAAGCCATCACCTGCTCGATCTGTCTTCACCGTGTTCACGCTCCCTGCGACAATTCGCTCCATGCAACTGACATCCAATTCTGTCGCTCGCATCCACAAGCGGTCCTGTGGTATATTTGCCTGGTTTGCGGTCCCAGGATCGTGAAATACGTACGGCGTATTCCTAGCGACCTATCCTCCACGACTTGCCCTTAGCTTGGTTTTGTAATCTCGTCTCCCACTAACCCCCGCCTCTCACACCGGGTAACAAGCATCGCAGACGCATCGCCCCGGTCACTACGATTCGTCATGCCGCCTAGCAACAATGCCGGAAGAACAGCTACAGGGTCTACTGCGAAACTCGACGGTCTAGCCGGAACGACGACAGCAACCTCCTATCCGTCCTGAACCACGTATCGTCTCACCGTTACCAACTGCTGGTCAACCCCAACACTCTCGCCGACGAACAACGATTCCGACGGAGGCCCTCCACACCAAGTAAGCTTGCTACCGCTCCACAGCAGCTTCGTCTAAGCGAATAACGATTAGCCCTACTCCTAACTCTTTCTTATTACAAATGTGCCCCGATCCCAACTACCCCAACTTCAAAATCGACATTCTCATGATCCCACTATGTAAGCTCAAGCTGTACCGCATTAAACCTCCCTAAAACTAAATACCTATTAGTCCCACAAGCTGACTGCCACTCTTCATCTCCGAGCGACCTCCGTAAGCCAAGACTTTTGCTTGTTGACTTGCATCTCAGCCCAGCTATGGATGATGTCCTCGTGTGTCAGCATACCTACTCCCGTAACCAACTCGTCTCTCGGGCATTTACCACAGTCTACGTCCTCGCAAACACAAACCCCAACAAACCAACCAAAAACATACAACACACCTAGAACAAATCACAAACTCAGAAAAAACACTCAAAAACACAAATTTCTCGACCACACCACGCAAAAAACAGACATCCGGAACATATCCCCCCTGCGCGACTGACAGCAAACCGAAGCCCCCACTCGCCTTCCATTGTTGCATGACTTCCCAGAACTGCTTGCTCGAACTTCATGCTCACTTACTACGACAACTGCATTGTCGGTACTCATTGGGCGGTTCCTTCTGCAGCCATCTTTTTTGGTCAATATTGTTGCTCAAAGGTCGGGTCATCCGCCGTACCGCGTCACCGCTAGTTGAGACTAGGCACACAATGACCCCCATCTCATGAACAGTGACATTCCGCACCGCTAGTGTCGTGCTTACCGAATGCTACGCACCATTCTGGTCTTGATTATAATAGACGAGCACCATCTGCATAGTCCGCCTGCGTCCTGATGTACAGCCCGTGCCACCGGGCACAGCCTTCCCACAGGATCCTATATCAGCAGCCACACTCGGTCACCGACCACAATTCTGTACCAAATCGTCCTCAGACCCCCCCCCACCCGTCCATCACCTGAAAACCTGCTGCCTCCACTGCCTGAGAGTAAGCTACGCACTTACACATTCCAACCGTTTCGGGCTTTTATAGACTGTGTCGCAGCCTCATCTGCTGACACGCAGGCACCCTTGTTACTCCCCCGCGCCTCACTAAACCGGCCGCACCTGGATCGACGCGGAATCCCCAAGGGCCAGCACGTCCCAACTCTGCCGGAGGATGATCGCAATCCCGACTTTGTGCGTCGATCAACCTAGCGAGAGCCTAATTAGCCATAGCGGAAATACGTGGCTCTCTCTGACTGACATACCCGTCGGGTTGAAGAATCCTGAGACTGCCTCTCATATCAGTTCTCCCTTCGGCAGGCGCAAGCCCGGTGGTGGTTCTCGCTCTGTACTATGACAGCACCCTCATTTGCAGCATTGTTAAACGAATTACGGCACCTCCGTCTCCAGACACCCACGTGGTCCGCGCGGTTTCGATACTAACCGCCAAACACCACCACCTGGTCTTGGTATCAATTTTACCGATCCCCCAATACACCCTCCCCCCGAGAAGGTCGCACCGACTACTGCATGACGTCCCTAACCTTTTGTGTTATCCCTCCAAGGGCCTCACACTTTCTTCAGGGTAATGGTCACTTCACCTGCCCCGTCGTATTTTACTCTGTCCCGTCTATCTAATTCTCTTTGCCATAATCATGCCTATGCATCTGCTGCACACGGCCCCGTAGTAGCCGAGCCAGCTTGCCCACTCCTACATAAACTAACCATCCCTGCTACATCTAATCCCTCACGAACGAGTCCTGATGGTTGTGACACGGTTGCGTATGATACCCCTTTGGGGCTTAACGTCAACGGCGGCCTCTCGGTGTCGTTTTATATATGCTTCGCCGTAAAAAAACTCGCAGCACGCACAACCAAATTATACCAAACGCTGTGCTGATTACGGAAATCCAGGAACAATCTACGTTAGCGAACACGCTCGTTTCTCCGTGGCTCTCTGTCAGGCCTAACACAACCACAAATTGATAGGAATAAAGATTAACCATTAACACAGCGGATATTGGTAAAAGTTCATAGTTCTCTATGGCTGTCCTTATGTTGGCTTAGTCGTGGTCGTTTAGCCGTGACGTGAGCCACCGAAAGCGAGCTTTGTTCGCTTTGTTGGTCTGTTGTCCACGCCTGGGAATATGTTTTCATCTTGATTACAGGAAAGTTGAAGCTTCCCACTTCCGCTAAACAACTCGTTCACCCGAGCCCTTATTCGAGTGCCCGACAGCTTTGTGGTCAAGCTTTTGACTTTCCCTACCTGAACTCTGCTCCACTTGACGATCTGGTATCGGTAATGAACAAGTTGCCATAGGGAAATGACGCCCAGGTCTCGCATCGGATGTCAGTACACGGAGGTTGGATTGGCCTCCAAGTATCACGGCATGGAGAAAGTTTCGCGCTCCTCCATCCAATGGCCAAAGCACTGGGAAGATTACCGATCCATCCGTAACCCAATGCCCTCATCTTGTTCGTGAATATAAGAGTGAGCATCAGCCTCACTTAGGTGTAAAGTTTTCATTCCCATCCCAGAGCGTGCTTGTTTAAGTCACCTCGCTATCTAACAGTGGCTTCCGACAAGCAAAGCAGGGTGATCCACCCGCATCAGGCTCAACGAATATAAGCTTAACGTCGGCAGTAGCTGCCCTGGTGGTCCGCGGTAACGCGTCCCACAGTTCTCCGTTCCAGCGCTGAAATGTCAATACAACGTACGGTACGTTCTTCCCGGTAGGTACTCTCAACTCCCCCGACGACTGGACATATCACTTCGGAAGAGGTCACGGCGAAACTTCCAAATCCCCTCTGCGGGTCTCACTGCTCTACTGGCGCTGATGGTTTCCATCACCAAGACCCTCGCGAGCATGTGTTGCGATCAGCTTTACGCTAGCGGATCCCTATCGAGCTTCACCCGCGCAACTTGCCGTCGTCCGCAGAGGCTCTAAGGTTATCCCTAAATTGATTGGGAAATGTATGGGAACGTAGACTACACCGAATCTTCAACCGGCGGTGGCTCGCGCAAAGAGCCGGCCCAATTAACCAACCGAGAATTCTCCTCCGCTACGATCTCCAAAGTGTATTGATATCGTTTGGCCTAGACGCTTTTAATGGAACTACATGGTAGCGCCTGATACTGCGTCTCTGATTGCCTGCACGGTTTTCCAAAGCGTCAAGGTGCCAATGCCTGAGTAATTCTGCTACTTCCAGGAATAGGCTGGATGGACTACTGCCGACATCGGGTCTAGAAACTTCACTGACTATATGCCTGGATCACGCCAAGCCTCGACAAGGTCGACCGCCAAGATTCGACTGCAGGTCTCAGTGTCTTACGGCGTTTCTGGTGCCTTGATGGATCGATCCGAACTACCTTTCAAAACTCGTAATCCTTCCCATAGTACGCGTTCGACGGAACGTCTGTCTCCTCCGCATCCTTGGCAACGCAGCCGATGTTCCCCAGGGGGCGTTCTCGGTCCGCACCTCTGCCTAGGCCCTCATTGATGTCTGTCACATCAGCAAGCCCAGTGGCACCGTCGTTGCCGCGCCTTACGCGGGATGGACGCGAAGCTGTGGCGCACAATGAACCTCCCACTGATGCCCACGACTGTCAGATCGGACCTCGACCGTCTACATCAGTGGTCAATAGAAAACAACTTCCATTAACGCTTCGAAATTCGCGTCCTTTCTACCCGCTTTTTTTCTCCTGTATATTAATCCGGGACGCTCTAGCCTTCAAATCTTCACCGAATAACTTGGGTTTCGTTACCCTAGAACCAATCTTTATTATCCTTCCTGCCGGAAAAGCAGCTGCTGCATCAACCGCACTGGGATGTCTGAAACGACCTGTCGTCAAATTGACCACAAGCAATTTCCCCGCCTCCTCACGCTTTTCTTCAACCCCACTTGGAGTTCGCTATTCAGGCTTGGAGCCCTGTTGTTTGAAACCAACGCATACTCGAAGCCCCACAATTTTGAGCAGCCAAACTGGTCGACGTCTAAAGAACCTAGCTTATCCTCAACGACTTCAGTGCTGGCCTATACTTGCTTTAAGTACGACGTCTACGGGGACATGATCCTTGTATTCATGATCGTTTTCCCAAACCCACCTTCCCGTCGCCACTCTCAATACAACTCACCAATTGGCTCCCACCTACGTGGTCTACCCACTGAGCTACACACATCACACGTCGCAGACGACGTGCAGACGACACTACTTTCGCCTAGTGAATCGCCCGACCGTAGAATGCCTCTGCCTGCTAATTAGTCTTGGCACCCACTGCGGGAATTTAAGACCCGCCTGGACTGTCATCTGGCTGTTACACCGCGATATTCCCTGAATAAACTACCATTCTACTTTATGGAACTTCACTCCTTTTTTCTTCCACTACTTCCTTTCCAAGCCGTTACGGAGTGTGGTGGGATGTCACGCTTTGAGCCGCGTGATTTCTGTTAAATGCCGCATAAGCCCGATGAAGCTACGGCTACCAACGCGGAGTCCAACCAGCTATTATGGTGCTTCAGCCGTTCATTTGAACCCGACCCGACAAGTCTTTTTTCCCTCATGGGTCATGTTAAAGCGCGAGCTTTATTCTCTATAATTACAATGTTCCTATGTTCCCACCATTGCGTGCGGCAAGAACACAGAGAAAGTAACCCAGTTTAAATGCTTGTTGGGAAGGTCTGCTTCGGTTTAGGTTATAGGTTAGGACACCGGGGGTATTTATAGAGAATTGATGGTGTAGGTGCTGAGTAGAACTGGACCGCCAACAGCGCGTTGTTCGAGGTCCGCGGCA
>OX104060.1:43912396-43950291 GCA_944474145.2 Dicrocoelium dendriticum
AGAAGAAAGTTTACTACAATACTGACTATCGTTAACGTAACGAGTTGTTAAAAAGAACACTAGCTGTAGTAATGCAATATGACACAGCCAATACGTCAAACTATACCTAATATTCTAGGAATAGTAGCACAAAAACGTATATATAAATCAAACGAAGTAATCGTGCAAAAAGCTAATAGGTGTGTGCAAAATGATCGCTCAATCATGGTCTCAAGTAGTGCACTAGCCGCTTCATTAAACCTTCTGTGTCCCACGTAAAGCTAGTCTGGTAACAAGGAAAACCTTTTCGCAACCAACACTGTTTGATGGTAACCGTGAGAGGCCTATAAACTTAGAGCTCAGTTTAATCTCATAAGTACCTGATTCATACTACACTTATCGCAAAGCTCCATGTTTCAAAACGAGATGGCATTCTAGGAACTCTTGTACATCGACTGTCGCGTTGTTATTTCTAATTAGCACCCACCGCTTTTGAGAGACGCAGTGCCCTAACTGCCGAGCCCAGCGGTGTCAACGCCCTCATAGCCCCTTTTTAAAACCCCATTTCGCCAAAAGCCACAGGGCTAGCCAGTAATGGTGGTGTGCTGTCGGCTGGCCAGGTCATTAGTCGCTTGCTGTACGTATTTGACTCTATAACTAAACTTCACTTCTTGGTAGACACTGGTGCAGAAGTCAGGGTTCTACCCTGTTTTCTGGAAAAGTGCCCCTGCAATCCAGCTGATCCAATGGTAAAAGCAGTCAAACAGAATAACTTTGCGACTTATGGCCTGAAACTACTTATCTTAAGCATAGGACTACGACGTATTCCCTTTACTTTTACCATCGCCGAAGTGCAAATGCCGAAAATTGAAATCGATCGTTTTATCAAGTTAGGTCTTATGGTTTACCTGCATTGCGGGAAAGTATGAGACGATACCAGGTCTTTAAGTTTACCCTGCAAACAAAATTCAGCAAATTCTCTCGGGCTCCGTATCCTTATACTTGACTGTCATCAATACTATTCGCTGCTCCGGTTGTTTCCGTCACTGATTCAAGCAAGTCACGGCACGTCCGAAGTTAAACATGAGGTGCGCCATCACATCGTTACAACCGATGCTTCAGTAGCTGCTAAGCCCAGACATTTACGCCTGGACAACCTTAAAGCAGCTAAAAAGTAATTCGAACACATGCTTGCTTTCGGAATCGTTCGCCGTTTAAAAAGTTGCTGGGCATAACCTCTCCATCTGGTTTTGAAAACGTCCAGTAATGGGCGGCTATGCGGTGACTACCGTGCCCTTAACAACCGCACTGTTCCGATTAGGTAACCCATACCTTATACCTGCGATATTTCGCTTGAACTAGCCAGAATGTTAGTGTACTCCAAACTTCACCTAGGCGGAGCCTACTCTCCAACTTCTATGGCGGAGGAAGAGAGTGAAAATCTGCTGTGATTATTCAAGTTGGTTTACACGAATTTCTTCTTGGGTCTTTCGGCAATCGTAACACAGCACAGTTTTTTCAACACTTTATGGATCAAATCTTTGTGGTCTTGGTTTCGTGTGCCTTTACATAGACAATGTTTTGATAGCAAGCGCGATCCCTGCCGCGCATCTTTCACCTCTCTTATTGGTGTTTGAACGATTTGAACAACACGGTATACCCAGTAACCTAGACAACTCTACGTCTGGGAAGCTCATCCTTGAGTTTTATGATCACAGTATTGATGCCGACGGCATCCAACTAGTTCCGGATAAAACGCAAACGATCCAAGGTCAAAACGTGCCGAAATCTGTTCGAAGCCTACGCCGAATTCTAGGCATGGTCAACGACTATGGCATCGTCATACTCAACTATGCTGACCTACTTCATCTGATCAACGCTGTGCTGATAAAAAAGTAATTCAAAAACGTTCACAATAACCCCGGAATTTGGAGCCGCCTTCCCTGCTGTCAAGCAGAAGTTTAGTTGGTTCAAGTCTATTAATTATTTGAACTCCAATGAGCATGTTACACTTGACCGCAAGACAGATGCCTCAAGTTCTGCTGTCTGTGCAGTCTTGCAACAGTTACTCTATGATGAAGTTCAATCACTGTCGTTATTCTCGCGGTCGCTACAATCTGCTTAGATCAAGTGTAGCACCTTTGAGCATAACCTGCTCGCCATGCGTTTTACCGTAAAACATTTCCGTCACCTGCTTGAGGAATGCCAGTTCTTCCATTTGATAAATCACAAAGCTTTATTATACGCCTTCTGTTCTGCATCAAACTTTTACTCGCCCCAAAAAATCCGTAATCAGGACCAACTTTTACAGTTCTGTGTATATATCCGACACATTGACAATCCAAACAACCCTGCTGCTTACGCAGCAACTGTCAACCACAACCAATGACTTAGAGCGAATATCCTCCGCACCAGCCAATGATTCCAGGTTTATCCAACTTTTATCAACCAACGCCTTACACTTCTTCCATTTACCTGTGTTTAACTCTGACACAAAATTTACTGTGACGTGTCAAGGGTAAGCCTAGATCATTATTCCACACTCATTTCGACGAGCTATTTTTGTTCATTTTCACGGTCTATCACATCCGATCATCCAAACTACTGTAATGCTCATTACCAGCTGATTATCTGGCAAAATATGCCTTCAGATTTTCGACAGTGCGCCAAACATTGTCTTAAGTTCAGAACTAGTAAGTTTCAGCGCCCGACTGTTAATACACCATGTGTTTTTCACTCCATAACGCACGTTCCGGACACTTTCACGTAGGTATAATTGAGCGATTACCTCCCAACGTTTCAATTATCTTTTGACATGCGTCGGCTGTTTTACCCGTTGGCCAATAGCTGTTCCACTACGTAAAACTTATACTTTGAAACGTTTGCTTGTGTTTTTGTTGAATCGTGCTTTATTCTTCGGTGTGTCCGTCTCTGGCATTACTGACAGCGCATCTCAATTCAGTTCACATGTTTGGTGACTTGAGTCGACTGCTCGGTTGTATTCATTTTCAGCCGAATGCCTATCATCCTGCTGCCAATGACTTGTCGAACGGTTTCATCGACAACTGAAAGCCGCCATTAGAGCTAGTACGCCTGATGCCCATTGGCCTAAACGTCTTTCAGCTATTCTGCTTGGCATTTGCAATACCGTAAAAGAAGTTATCGAACGCTGCCCAGCCGAACATGGCTTTTGGCACAACCCTCAGACGCCCAGGCGTGATGCTACTAGACTCACAAGTTACATGTGAATGTAACCATATTTCCTATGCGGAACGCCTGAAGCACCAGTTTTAATCCAATTATACCGACATCATCTTGACTAAGCTCGCGCGGGCGGCATATACATCCTGACTTACGCACTTTTCCCTTCCTCTTTAAGCGAATCGATGCGGTTCGTAAGACCCTTGACCCAACTTAAGAAGGTACATTCAAGGTCTTATCACGGAATTCCAACTGCGTCGTCCTGGATAACAATAAATCCGAGGAGTTCGTCGGCATTGATAGTCTTAAACTGGCATACGCCGAATCAATGTCAGATAGTCCAGAAGCAAACTTAACCACTCACAACCTTCCAGTGCATAAGCAGTGGCCCGCTGACAAAAGCATGATTGATTTCCATACCTCGGAATCCTTATGCCATCCGACCTCGAGCAGGTATACACCCAACCCTTCTGGTCGTGTTGTTTCTTTTTCGGCCAAGCTTGCTCAATAGGTTTCCGAGGCGCCCTGTTGATCGTTTCTTCCCAGTGTACGCACTAGTAGGAAGCACTGTACCGACTGTAAATACTTTGCCTATTTTGCATTTTACCCTTTCATATTGCACCGCAACTCATGTACAGTTCTATTTTGCTTAAACGAAAACACAACAAATGGTTCAAGCTCATCCTGCCGCCCTTCTACCTTGGTTGCCGCTGGTTGGTTGTTGTGATTGCGCTCTGTTGCCTGCCTGGTACAACGCCGGGATATACATGCTCCTGTCTCTGCGTAACTCACAGTTTTATCGTCATAAGCACTGAAGCCTATCAGGGTCAGTTTATGTAAGTTGAAGCTAAAAATTAACTGACGCGATTCACGGTACCGGTCCTTTACGTGATCACGCGTTTACTGTCGTACGTCGACTGGTCGAGAATAAATGTGGTATTTTAATATATTTTAATTTTCAATTTATGTTTTCACAGAATCAATTGGTTTCCGTCCACGGCTATGCATCCTGTAAGACGCGCACGTCACTTTTTTAGGTTTCTTGGTACACGAGCGTGGAAGAAGGTTAAACCCGCCTTTGGCAACTGAATATTATGGGCTTGCATCCGTGGCAGCCTGAGGCCCAGCACCACCGTTTTAGAGGGATAAGTGCAGGCAACTAATCTGTCACAAGAATTGAAGCGGTTTAAACAAAGTCAATAGACAATTTGGCGTCACCAACGAGCAATCATGCTCAAAAAAGTGTGCCTCGCTTTGTCCGAGGATAAAGAATTTATTTATTTAGTTACGTAATAGCGCTGTTTGTGTTGAATGTTTACTTCTGCTAAGCTAAAGTCGTAGAAGCGCTCCACAGCGGCTTTGCTTGGTTTGGAGATGATGTATCCAACGCTGACGCCACTCTCAAATATAGTTTAACCACCTAAATGCTCTTTTACGTACACCAAAAATGTTCTCGTGTTACTGCCTTGGTTAGCTTATCGGCTAAGTATAGACTTAGTTCTAAACTAGTAACTTCCAAATATCTAATTTCCAGTTATAGCACTGTGTATTTCATAAAACGTAACCCCATCGCTAACTCCTCCTTTGGGGGCCGGGAATCGTGCACTAATAATTAGGGTTTACTTGCGTGAGGACTGACCACAAATTATGGAACACCTTATAAGCTCATACGGTTGTCGCATAAACAAAAGTTTAGCTGCGTAGCTCTGTTGCAGTTTCTTTCAATAACTGTTTAGGACAATTAACAAAATAAATGAATAAATATTTTATTCTTGACAAATCGCGGCACGCCTTTTGGGCATGATCAGCATATTGCAATATGGTGCACGATAGCATGCTTAGCAGCACCAAGCGCGGGAGTAGTACAGTTGGGGACAATAGTGTGGGCTTATATGGCCAAATGATTTACGAGGTCTATGGCCACAGAATGCGAGGTGTAGAGGTAAGAATCAGATCACTAATGTGAAGCATGTTGCTGAGAAACTAGTCCGATTAGGGCGTGTACACAATGCGGGCCAGGTGAGTGAAACATGAGGAAAAAGCTGCAAACTTATTTAAGAATAGCTGCATGGCACTAATCAAATAGGTAGGCGCGTTCGTACGAGAGCAGATAGAAGCACAGAATTATTAGAGGTCGTATCGTTAACCTTGTCAATGTGTGCTAGGGGCTGTGAATAATCGAGTGGCTAGTCACATCCTGCACGTCGCAGTGTTGTTAAACAAACATTGGTGGCTGTTTGTAGGGCAAACGCATGCCAGACGAAGCCCCACCACGTCCTGGAACAATGCCGACTGCCGATATGGCATTGAAAAGATTACATCTGACTGATTACCCTTGCAATTATTCGCAGTCACGTTTCGCCAATTTGTTTCTCAAAGTTGTGTAGTCTCTTTCGGAGTCGAGAGCAAGTGGTTGGAGCTGTTGAATTTGGACGCCTCAGATGACTTGTATTGCTTTGATTAGTTTTCTGGGTTCCTTTTGTTTTTCAAGATTGCCAAGTGCAGGGGATTTCTTTGTTCCGTACTGATTCCGTGTCCATGGGAGCGTGGCATGTATATTCTCAGAGGTGTAACTTGCAGGCATTGTTATCCTTTAAGACAAGGGCGAGAAGAAAGGCCGACCGAGAAAACTACCAAGGAAATTGAACATGACTATGTTAATGTATAAATATAAAATTGATGGTAACGTTGCGCTGGTTAAAAACAATGGAGTAGTCGAATATGTTATACAGCATATCCGTAGTTTTGCGTGCAAGCATGAAACCCGGTATTTGCTGAATGTGAGAGCAAAGGCTGTCCGAATTGGCCTAGCGTACGCAAAAGTTGTCTTGTGTGGAAACCGTGAGTATCAAGTTGTTAACCGGTAAATGAGTTTAGGGAATCAAAACATATTGAGTGGTTTAATATGCGCTTAAGCTATAAGTTGAGCGATCGGTTGATAGTGGTAGAGCTTATGGTTCGAACGTTTATGAGAGCCAGCGGAGTTATCACGCCGGGTTTGAGGCCTATGAAAATTATAAACTAACGTGTTCAGTAATCGGATGCAAGGGTGACAGCTGGGTGAAGGGGTGAGACGAAGTGTCAAAGTTGTACAAGATTAGGATTTATATGTTACAGCTGTAGCGATAATATGGTTACAAAACCAGCGCTAAAGGGACCTGGAATAGCGGAACAAGGTAGGGCCTTCTACAGTGCGGCAAACAAGCCAAATAATGGGCAGTAAAACGCGATACTGTTAGTCGAGTTAATTATGAGGAAGAAACCGCCCGCTGATAGGCCATCAACGATAACAACAGGAGCAAGAAGGACTTGAATACTATGGCTTTAACGAGAAAATGGTTGTAGCGGCAGCGCTGAAAGGGACCAAGAATATCAGTAGTGTTAGCAGTAGCCCCAAAAGACGCTAGGTGTGCCACTCTAAGTTGGCCATCCACAGTGAAACGTATAAATCAAATAGACTGCTAGTTATCACTCACTAATTAGTGAGTTGCTGGCTGTCTGATTAATTATTATACAGGAGCGGCACGCTTCATTGAGCTCGGCATATACTGATAGGTGTACAGAGTTGAATACAAAAGGAAGAACAGACAGCAATACTTGTAACAGCTGTAAAGAGAAAACGACATTAGTGCCTGCTCCGGAAGTGACCAAGGGTAAGGGAATAACACAGACAGCACCGCCAAGTGCTACGCGTTTCACCCGAAGAGTTGGGATATTGACCAGAAGAGGTGCCGAACAAGTATACATTAGAGTATGGTTAAAAAGAGAAGTGGATGCGACCCAAAAATTTAAGTGCTCAGAATCTGATGCTGGTGAAATAAGGAAGACAACAGTCAGATAGAAGGGGATGTGAACACTACAAAGAGTATGACGCCCGATGCGCAACCTAAGAGAGACCTTGGTTTGAGACCTATGGGCATTTGGAGCATCAGAGTCCGGTGTGGTTTAAACGGTTTAAGAATGAGAGGCACAGAGGCAAAGAGGCTTTGGATTTTGCGCTGAAGTTAGTGGTACCTATAACACCGTTGAACAGTTGCGATATGGACCAAAAGTGATGCCAAACCAGAGAGGGGAGGTTAATGTGAGCCGAGAGAAAAAACTCAATCATAGACCAGAAATTTCAATTTCGGTAGGCGGGCCAAACATACAAATAATGAATCAGATGGTGAAGAGTACCATGAGGCTGTTACTTATACCAATGAGCACCTAAGTCGATGGCAGCCGAAGTTCAAAAGAAGAGAGGCCTTGGTTTGAGATCTGCAGGCACTTGGAGCCTCAGAACCCAGACTGGTCCAAAAGGTTTTAGTATGATAGGCACAGTAGCAAAGAGAAGCCAGCGAAGCCATATATGTTGCGCTGAGGTTAGTGGTACCTATACCACCATTGCACAGTTGCGGTATGGACCAAAAGGGCGTTACAGGCCGATGAGCATAACAAAGGTTTCCACAGCGTGAAAGCAAATGTGATTTAACACAAAAGTTGAATCCTTTGGATGCATGGTACTACGGTTTCGCTGGCATTGGCTTGCATACACCGTAATGTAAATGTAGAAACTTTGTGGGATCGCCTTTGCAGTGCAGTCTTTCGTGAAACTCCACTGGTTCCCTAGGCGCTTTTCATTAAACACACTAACTGATTGTTGGCAGCCTACCGTTGGCTTGTCAACGCCGAGCTACTCCAATGGTGAGTAGCTTTAGAAAATGTTGCAAACGGTCTTAAGGCGACGGTAAAGCACGCGGCTTCAATAGTAAAGGGCAGACAGAGCAGACCATGTTTATCAGCATCCACACAATCCTCCACTAATAAGCCATTATAAACGTTTACTAAATCTTAGGATAAGTAAATTCTTGTATATATAGTCCATTTCGGTTAATATGACCACCGGTTAATAGGACCAGCCGCTTATTCGGGCCAAAATCTAAAGAAACGAAACGAAACCTATTACGCTAGCCTAATTTTAGCCGCTTATTAGGACCGGAATTCCGCTTAATTGGACCAGACGATAAAAGGTGGCAGGTAACAGAGGTGTTAAAATTAAGTTCTGTGCCTGGATGTCTGGACTACACCCACAGTTCATATGTCGGACATGAAAGCTTATCATTCAGTTACGGTAATCCGAGTTGGCCTTTAGATAAACTGGATTGTGGCAACCTTGAGGCTTGTCTATCTAATTGGCTTCAGAACCGCCCGAAACTGACTGTAGTTTCCAAAACTTGTAGGCGGAGCGTAGAAAAACATGCTTGTTCATATGTCGTTAACCGCTCGATCGATGTACCGCACGTCCATTGCGCCGAATGCCCTGAGCCCGCATTGCGGGCCTACTCTCGAGCACGGCAAGGGATCGCGGACACACAGGTCCGGCAAATCATAGGACAGCAGGTGGCTAAGTCAACCATAGAAATACCCGGGGGACAGATTCGAGTTCACCCCAGTGAACTGTGAGTGTCTTGTTGCATGTTAAGAAAATGCCACGACGGGACTTGAAGTTAGCTGAGAATATTCGTTTCCTAGATCAGATCAAGGAACAGGGACCAACCACTAGTCAGCGTCGATTGGTGGAAATTACCTGCTTGGCAAAATCTACAATATCGCGCCGGATAAAACATGAGAAAGCTCTGCGAGAAGAATGGGCATAATGTGAAGAACGACGAGATACTTCCCAAAAACGGAAGCGTGAAGGCAACGATCCAGACGTCGATGGGGCCTTTAATGCTTGGTTTGCCTTTGTTACTGGGCGAGCCGTGCGAGTAAGTGGCCCAATGTTAAAGTACAAAGCAGAAGAATTCGCTAAAATGCTGGGCCACGATGATTTTATAGCTACGGACCGCTGGTTGTCTCGATGGAAATCTAGACATGATGTAAAATTTATGAAAGCACATTTTGAGAAAGAAGGTGCCAATAGCGCTCGAGCTGAAGAATGGAAATCAACAAATCTACCAGAGTTGCTTGAAAAATTTCCAGCAGATGACATCTATAAGGCTGCTGAAACCGGGTTGTAATATAGGGCTGCACAGGACGGCTCTTTAAGTTACAAACATGTTACTCTCTCTGGCTGCAAAAAAGCAATGGATCGCGTAACTGTCTTGTGCTGCTCAAACATGTCCGGAACAGACAAGAGGAAGTTGCTGGTTATAGGAAAATGTGCCAAGCCTTGCTGCTTTAAGGTACTCAGAATGGATAGTTTACCAGTTGTGTATCGTGCGAACAGTAATGCATGGATGAGCTCTACACTTTTTAAAGAATGGGTGAAGGATTGGGACACAGAGCTACAACGCCAGTCGAGAAAAGTGTTATTACCTCTCCACAATTGTGCAGCAGATTCCAATTTGGATTTCATGAAGAATATCCAGATGGTATTTCCGCCTCCCAAGACCACCTCTTTGATACAGGCAATGAACATGGGCATCATAAAAAATTTGAAGACCTTTTATCGTTCAAGGATGGTGAATTACATCCTTGAATAAATTGAGGAAGGCCCGCTGACCTCATCCTCGACGGCCGGAGAAATCAGTGCATAGGTCAAAATTGTTCAAGCCGTTACATTCGTGGCCGAAAGTTGGCGAAAAATGAGCAATGCGACAATTCGGAACTGTTTTTCTCACTGTGGCTTTAAGCATTTTGGCTCGGAGATGGATGTGGATATGAGGATTTTAAATGAAAATTACAGCGAGAATGTGGAGCTGAAACAAGTTGAAAAATACGAAGAATTTTTGTCAATCGACAAAGAACTTCAACTTTATGATGGAAATGAAGAAGGCGATGCTGCCATTGTTGTTCGAATAGCAGCGGAACACACGACAGCAACAGAAGACCATGGAAGTGATGAAGAGAACCCTAACATGTTGATGCCAGTCACAAAACAGGATGCAAGGAAATGCATTGAAACATTGCACCGCTATTTCATGCAGGAAGGAAATAAAGGTAGTCCTATTACTGCCTTACATGTTTGTGGTGATTTTGTGCGAATTCAGTCTGTTAAAAGAATGTTTCAAACCACATTGGATACGGTCTTCCAACGCTGAATGGAATTCGGTAATCTTTTTGTATAAAACTGTACTACGCATGCTGAATATCTTGTAGGTGGTTACGAAGAATTTGTTTGTAAATTGCTTTTTCAGTGAACAAAGTTCGTTATCAAAGCAGTTCTTTTTTGTGTGTTTGCTATAAATATATCCCGGCAGTACAGGTCATAATAGTAGATTCCTATGTTATGTATAGCACGTCCCATCTCGTTACCTCGGGTAACCGGCTAATCGGACCAGCTGCTTAATAGGACCAAAATGGTCTGGTCTGGATGTGGTCCGATTACCCTAAACGACTGAATTTCCAAAGCAGCTAAACAACACTTTAAAATAAATTGCTTAATTTTGGCTAAAGTTTTCCGCTACTGGTCATAGAACAAATGCCCATTACCGGCACTGGACACGCAGTTATATGAGTAAAACATAACGGACCCTGCTATAAAAACTTGCTTAACCTGCGCATAATAAATACACTGGAATAAGTATGTTCGTACTATAGTTGCGCATTTGTGCCTTATGCAAAATAAAATGAATAGAAATTCATGACAGACAGAAAACAATTGCATGTCGAGCCGAGGGGGTTAAAATTATTAATTTGTAGGCAAAGTAGCTAACATGAAAAATGAGAAAATGCGGGTTTGAAGCGAATAACCAAGCTATTTACATGAACAGAAATGGCGATATGCTCACTGCTGTAACTGAAAGCTTAGTGAGCACATACTTCGTTTCTTCCTCTGCGTGAAAACTTGTATAATACGTAAAGAACGTGGGATAGTTTGGTGGTAGGACTTTAAGGCTGGTTCCAACTTAACGTGAGTCTAACTCATCCAAGGTGCTCAATCCCCCAGGTTAAAGAACCTTTTTTCCACCAGTAAGCCGACCGCAGTGCGCAGCTGCTTAGATCTGGCGGATACTCAGGTTGGAATTTGCGCCTGAGTTGCCGCAGTTGCGAAGCTGCCTGATTTCCTTTGTCCAGGTTAGGGTAAGCACAATGAAGTGTATTTGTTGAGGTTCATGCTTACTGACGTACGATGCCAAGGCTTGCAGTCTGTGTTGGAGATGCAACTGGCAAATAGCCCTAACAAGTTCCGCCCTTTACGATTTGGCGATTCAGGTGCCTCAATAAAGTATCTGTGCAAATGGCACCAAGGTTTTATCTCCCACTGCACTCGCAGCCTTAAGTTTGCGTCAGACGTTTGTAGACAATACGCTTGTTGTAGCTTCCATAAGACCTCCGCAAGAGTTTAAGTTGCAGATAGTCGCTTTGGACGACCTTTCGGTCAATATTATCAAGGGTCCTTGTCATCCTGCACGACCACACTTGTGAAGAAGGTTGAACTGCTCGCTTCGAGGTCGATATTCTTTGACTCGCTGGCGTTATATGCTCAGTACGTCGAAGTTTAGCTGTTTGTCGGATGGCAACGCATGGGTCTTGTCATGTTACCCTTGCAGTACAGCGGGTACGTAAGCAGTCTTGCTATTATGTCAGGTGTTGACACCATATGCATTTAGTAAGAAGAGGCTTGATACCTACTAGCAGGCTGGTTGCTGAAGGGCTCGAAAGAACGCAGCCCAGTACCAATTATTTAGGACAAACATTACTGTAATTTACCCGAGTCGGAAATGGAACTGCATTTGCTAACATAGACTAACGTTGGATGATAAAGGTACTTATCAAACGTACAACAAGTTACATGCTTTTATGGATTCAAAGATTGTGGAGTAGCATGCAGTGATTCAAGCGCCTGCGCTTTAGGGAATTACCCCTAGGCAATGCCAAATGCAAACCGGTCCTCAACTGGTTCCTTGCAAATTGCTTTGGCTGGCGGCAAGTTTTTGGTGCGGGATCAGTTGAAGTGGAATCCGTGTTACTGTGACACTAGGATTTTGTTGCTCTTAAACTATCCCAAGACCGCCACTGCGACACTACCTTGTAACACCTTGCTTGACACTAGAAGGTTAACGCCTAAATAAATAAATTATAACTATTTTATTCCCGGCAGTGCGAGGCACGCCTGCGAAGGCATGATTATGATGATACCAGCAAGTATGGTCGGTAATAGTATAAACATATAGATAGTCAACCAGTACATGCTGGATTTGTATGTAAGTATATATATTTTTGTATGTGTGTTAGTGGACATGGTGAGTGAACTTGTTAACTTTAACTGAATTCGTGATTTTGTTTGCTGTGTTCGCCATCCTATGAAGTGACCAAAAGAACTCTATGATCTTGCAAGGTTCGTGGAATGGGGAACAGCCTTCGGAAGAGAGAGACAGTAACTTAATTTTGTGGCGGGTCGCATCTGCCATGTAGCAGTGTTGTTAAACGGACCTTTGTGGCATTTTATAGAGAGAACGCTTGACAGGTGAAACTCCAGCATGTCCTGAAACGCTGCCGCCTCACTATTCGCTAGTACGGTGTTAACCTAAACCACTAAGCTTGCACCACGTGTAGTCGGTTCAGGTAGCCAGCCGCATGGCTGGGTAGTTAGAATGCTCCAAGCGGTTCCTACTATTGTACATACGGTCAATGATTCGCTGGTTCCACGTTGTTGGAACCTGAATCTCATCGAGCTCCTGGTAGAAAGGGAGCTTAGGTATCGGCGATCCCTAATGAGACGGTCAGCAATGCTTCTGTTATTATGTTATCCACAGAAGCAGAGATGTGCACGTACAAGAACAAAGGTTTTCCCAGCATGATTTTGCGCTATAGGAAGGATGACAAAACATTGGAGCTGGGGAGCTCTGTCCAACTCATAAATAAATAAATCAGATGATAAGAGGATCTGAACTTAAAGTGCTAAAGGGCTGTTGCCGAAACGCATTGGCCGTCTCTCTTGGACACAGCGCCAGAACACCTGGTACGCTGAAGACTGTGTTTCCGCGCAGCACCGAGTATGGCTTATTTACATCCTTGTACATCATTTTATAAGAATGGCCCATTTCTTCTATGATTCCTCTTGGTGCTGTAGTGTTTCATTTATGACCAAACTGACGCAGTTACTTTTTATTTATGTTGGCACAACAGGCCTGCACATATGGTTAGACGTTATATGCGCCTGATGTTGAATCCATTATGGTCATGGAGTTTGAACTTCGGCCCTCCAGGTATGCATCCGTTGTTCCAAGCCAAAGACTAGTTTTCCGGGGTTTTGCCACTGGCGCAGAGGACTGACGAAAATGCTCTTCAGGTGACGTCGATAAACCGGTCAGCTAGAAACGACCAGATTGTGCATCGAACGAGGTCCAAAAGGGCACCCCTCATGGTTGCGGACCTGGGGTTCCTCGTTGTCCTACGTGGGTAAATCGCGTAGAAGACAGTGAGGAAGAATGGTGTCGCATAAGCGCTACTGCTAGGCGGCGCATCTGTATTTACGACATCACTCATCATTTCATCCTTAGTGAGAATAAGTTTTAAAGCAAATGTTTCAACACCCTTATGAATCTTGTTAGAGAGATGACAACTATGCAGTACCGTACGCCGGCGAGGATCACTTGCAAAGGCGTGTTGAACTGTTGGCTGGGAGATGCAAGTGTCTTCATTACGTTCAGGTTGAGGTCCACTGCCAGAAGAGCGTTTCGTATGACTGTGTCGTGCCTCGGTTAACGACGGAACCTTGACAGTGCTTTATTTGAAATAAATATATAAACACAATGAAACGTTTATGCATGACTAATCGTGGCACACCAGCACTGGCATGATCCTGTTAACAGTACAAAATCTGGTCACGTAATGTAAATGGTACAAAAGGGTTGTCACCTATATAGATGTATGTATGTTCGTGTGCATGTTGGCATGTGTAGCTGCTTTTTGTGGTATTCGTAGATGTTTTCCTGCACGTTTGATCGTGTATGAACGTGTCGCCATCGCTAAATGGATGCGTAATATCTATGGACTTGAAGCAATTTTCCTAGTACGCAATGGGGTAAATATAGTTGGTGGCTTGCCACAGGCGCCACGTGACATTGATAAACGGACGTATGTGCTCTTTGTAGGAAAAACGCTCTACCGGCGGTTACCCACCACGTCCTGGAACGCTGCCACCAAACCATTTGCTGGAACGGAGTAGACCCGAACCACCCAGCCGTCACCACCAGGTGGTTGTTCGGCTAGCCAGTGTAGGCTTAGTAGAGAGGCAATCATGACTGTTTAACACACATCACCATTTCTCAGCGGCAAACAACACCAAAATGTATTGAAAAATGGCGTTCAGGTCTTCGATACTACCGGTGTTCCGGCCGGAATGGTAATAGTTTAACACCGCCTGTACTATTGCGTCTCTACTCACGAAAAGAATAATAAAGGACGGGATGCTTTGCTTTCTGTTGCAACGCAACCTTATCAGTGGTTCCCAACACGGGTGCCTGCCAAACATATCCTGTTTAACCTGCCAGTTTGAATCCTTAAACCACGTGTCACACTTCATCGACCCAGGTCAGGCACTGGTCATTAGCTTCTTGGACATGAAAAAAGCGTTTTGATCGAGTCCCACACAATGGTTTAATGACTAAACTAACAGCATATGGTGTCTCCAGCTATCTCATTTTATGGTTTACTTCCTACCTTTCCAACCGAAAGCAGTCAGTAAAATTGGGCGACATCCCATCCAAAAAGGCATCCGGAACCAGCGGAGTATTCCAAGGCAGCGTCCTGGGTCCTCTGCTTTTTTGCTGTGTATTAATGATGTATTCCATGTCTTCAAACAAGGCACGCCGTACCTTTTGCCGATGACATAAAAGTTGTTTTCTCATTTGATCCTAGCTGTCTACGTAATAGCCTCTCTAGCATTCAAAGCGCTCTCAGTGCTCTTGAAACATGGTGCGATCTATGGAAACTAGAGTTTTCACCAACGAAATGCAACGTCCTTTCCTACCGATGCTCCAAACCCCAAACTATTAACTCTTAACGGTACACCACTTGATAACAGCTGCACTGTGCGCGACCTCGGTGTATACTATTCCTGCTCATTAAATTTTGCGGAACAAGCGAACTATAGCTCTGCCAAAGCCAGGTAAATCATTGGCTATATACTGAAGTCGATGTGCTTGTTAGAGTCTCGACTCATGCTCTATAAGTTATGTGCCCGGCCTATAATAGTGCACTGCTCAATGGTTGTTACTAACTCACGTAAAAGGGACAGGATGGTTATTCAGAAAGTCCAGCGTTCGTTCACTAAGCGTCTTTTAGGAGCATCTGCGCTCAACTATCAAGGCCGCTGCAAGCAGCTTGGCCCGGAACCGCTTTAGCTGCGCCGACTTAAAACCAATCCTGTTTTCCTATATAAGCTAATCAAAACATCGTACTCAAGTGTCGCTAGTTTTATTCAGCCGCTTGGCGATACACGTTATCCTCTACGCCATAAGGCACACTCATTTTCCCTACCCAACACACGTTACTCCAAACCTTCTAACTTCTTCCTCTATAGATATGCGCACGTATGGAATAAGCTACCGGAAGCCGTCAGAGCATCTAATAATATCACGCAGTGCACCACAGTCATTAATAGACTATTAAGCGTCCCCAAAGTAGTAGAGATCCACTGCACCTGCATCCCCTGGAACGAGCACTGGGATAACGGCCCTGGTCAAATATAGACATACAAATTCTTCAACCAGCACCAATAAAGCTCCCTTCATCCCGAAACCGTCCGCTCCTTATCGTGTTCTTTCCTTTCATTTCCCTTGCAATCGTACGGCACACTCAGTGCCCTGCATGACCTAGTCTCATTTGACCAGTCTCTGACTGCATCCATGACTACCGAGTTGCAAATGGTCTGGGATCTGCAGTCAATGTTATTTCTACTACACCTTGACAGTCTGTTGGAATCACGCTTATGCAGTTTATTCCGGTACATTTCTGCTGTTGCCAAAGCCATAGCTGGGTGTTGAATTAGGGCCCGCCACCCCAGCCTTTTGCCGAATAGCCTGCCCCACGGCAGCGGGGCGAATTCAGGTAATCGCGCCCATTGGAATTTGGTGACTGATTGCCCAGTTCATACGCATTTCCTTTGCTCATTTGTCAGCCAGGGACCCAATACTCCCCAGAATTATAGCATAGAGTTTCTGGAATACTTTGCATCTCCAGAAGGAAGCAAGGGACAGTAACTTTCTTTAGCGGCGAGTCACATCCGCTACGTTACAATGTTGTTAAAAGTACATAGGTGGCTTTCTATAGGAAGAACTATTGCCAGGCAAAACGCACCCCTTCTTGGAACACTGCCGCTGAACCATTCGCTGGAACGAAAAATCCCGAACCACCTGGTTGGCACCACGAGGAGCTAGTTAGGCCACCCGCCCATGTCCTGAATGTGCACTGTGGGTACCGATCGAAAATAGTTAGATTGTTCAGCGCGCCGTAGTCGCCACCTGGAAGAAGTCTCTTAGCTTTTTAAGCACATATGCAGCGGCAATGCTCACGAGCTCTCTGAAGGACTAAATATACCTATTGTGACCGTGTGCTTGATTGCTAAGTTAGTGATGCGGAGTTTGTCGGGGGTAATTCGTCTGACCTTCGCAAAAACTGGCGGTTCTTTCGTAAAGACGTGAGGTTTTGCGGTATAGGTTGCGGAGGGCCTCGGACCAGGTACACGGAAACCTGTGATACGTTATGGAGGAGCGGTTATCCGATGAGTATGCTCAGCTGGTTTGCGTACACGGGGCCGTTTGACGCAGTATCGGCCAAAGTCCCAAGAACAGCGAGGTTCGTTATACAGTCAACCATGCGGTGTTGCTTGTATCCGCAAACAAGTAGCAGCGTTGCAGAAAATCGAGTCCCGAAAAGAGTGTCTGAACGGCAGCGGCGAGAAATACCCGTTTAAATGGTCGTCCTAGGTCAAGGTTGTGCGTGCGCGATCGTTGACCATACACGCGAATGTGGATTCCGTTGACTGTGCACAATGAGCTAGTCGCCTTCTCAGCAACGTCAGGTTCAGGAGGGAAGATGCTAACTCCTACGCCTATGTCAACGAGGTAACCCAGTCCCGTTTATCGGTCGGTAACAAAGAAAAAGTGACTGCGATGACCAGCAACGTCCGTCGCTTCTACGTACTGGTCGATCCGTTACCCTGTGCCTGACACCTAAAGAAGCAAGGGGAACGGCACGAACTGGCTTGCGGACCAAATCGCTTGTGGTATCAGGAATAAGTTGATTATGGCAGGAAATTCGAAAGGGGTTGTGAACGAGTTTGGCTACTAGGTCAAGATCGAAGAGTATAAACGGAAACTGATATGTCTTCGAGTACTTTGTTAACCTGGGCCATCTGCCACCTGAGTTCTGCTAATTCAGCATTGGGGGTCGATTGGACCTGCGGAACTTCGGCGTACGGGCTCCCAGATCCGGTCGGCGGTGCTAGCCAACAGGCACATTGCAGCATCACCATTGGCACAAAGCATGTGACACATTTCACGGGGCAGTTGCTGCAAGCACATATTACGAGGAAAATTGTCGTCAACAGCAAAGGGTTTAGCTAGATCTTACATTTTCTTAAGTACTGACATGGCTTAAGATCACCGAGTTCGCTTCCGTTCAAGCGTTTTGTAACTTGGTTAGAGAAGTCTGTTCATTTCAAAACTGTGGCTTTTGTCGTTTCATGAGTATTCTGATCCCCAATCATAAGTGGAATGTCACCGAGGTCGTTGCTCACAGGCGGAGCGAGCGCGGATACAACATGGTGGAAACCGACATAATACGATATAGAAGGAATTGCAGCTCCAGCTGCGCGAACCAGGTCTTATGCAAAGTCTCACGAAAACTAGGTGTAATCAGACTAAGAGTACTTACCTGGACGTCAGAATCATGACGGAAACTACTGAGCCAGCAGAATCGAACCCAACAACAAAGGCCACAAAAACTGAAGTGAACAAAACTGTGGCCGTATCTGAAGTGAAAAGGGAAGAGAAGACAGTAATTATAAGTGAGTAACCAGTTATGGAGCGGCGGTCGCGCGGGATTTGTCAGGAACTCTGATTTGATGGATATGTGCTCTGCGAATAGCGACCTCCGGTGCGTTCTGTTCTCCTGAGGCAGGTAGTCAACTACGTTTCTTTGCAGATATTTGTGTCATCTGTGTGTCATCTGTTTGACCATGCCGATCATCTCGGTCTCGTCCAATACGCTAATGCGACTGCTGAACACCTGCTCTATCTGCACTCAGGGTGTAGGACATCGCTCCAAAGCCATCACCTGCTCGATCTGTCTTCACCGTGTTCACGCTCCCTGCGACAATTCGCTCCATGCAACTGATATCGAATTCTGTCACTCGCATCCACAGACGGTCCTGTGGTATATTTGCCTGGTTTGCGTTCCCAGGATCGTGAATTACGTACGGCGTATTCCTAGCGACCTATCCTCCACGACTTGCCCTTAGCTTGGTTTTGTAATCTCGTCTCCCACTAACCCGCCCTCCACACCGGGTAACAAGCAGTCGCGGACGCAGTCGCCCCGGTCACTACGATTCGTCATGCCGCCTAGCAACAGTGCCGGAAGAACAGCTACAGGGTCTACTGCGGAAACTCGACGGTCTAGCCAAACGACGACAGCAACCTCCCAACCGTCCTGAACCACGTATCGTCTCACCGTTACCAACTGCTGGTCAACCCCAACACTCGCCGACGAACAACGATTCCGACGGAGGCCCTCCCACCAAGTAAGCTTGCTACCGCTCCACAGCAGCGTTCGTCTAAGCGAATAACGAGTAGCCCTACTCCTAACTCTTTCTTATGTACAAATGTGCCCGAGTCCAACTACCCGCAACTTCAAAATCGACATTCTCATGATTCCACTATGTAGAGCTCAAGCTGTACCGCATTAAACCTCCCTAAAACAAAACCTATTAGTCCCACAAGGCTGACTCGCCACTCTTCATCTCCGAGCGCCGGTAAGCCAAGACTTTTGCGTGTTGACTTGCATCTAGGCCCAGCTATGGATGATGTCCTGTTGTCAGCATACCTACTCCGAAACAATACGTCTCTCGGCATTTACCAAATTCGTATCTTCCCCGACATCCCTTAGACTAAACGCGCTGCGCGCAGACAGCAACCGAAGCCACCCACTCGCCATCATTGTGCATGACTTCCCAGAACTGCATGCCCTTGAAGCAACCTTACAACGACAACAGCATGACGGTAATCAATGGCGGTTCCTTCAGCAGCCACTAAATATGGTCAACATAATCACAACGGACGTTCACCGCCTACCGCGTCCAGCAAGTTATACAGGAACAGCCCCCATCTCCTGAAAGTAACATTCCTCACCGCTAGCGTGGTAACCGATGCACTCACCATCTGGTATGCTAATAAAAGACGAGCACCATCAGATATCCGCCTGCGTCCAGATGTGCACCCGGTGCCCAAGCGCACAGCTTCCCACAGACCTATAACAGCAGCCAACTCGGTGCCGACACAATCTGACCAAATCGTCCTCAGACCGTCCATCACCGAACCAGCTGCCTCACTGCCTGGAGTAAGCTACTCACCTACACATTCCAACCTTTAGTCTTTCAAAGACTGAGCCGCCGGTCATCTGCTGACCGGCAGCACCCTAGTTACTCCCGCGCTCCTCACTCAAACGGGCCTCACCTGTATCTACGCGAAAGCACAGGGCATCACGTCCCAACTTCCGGAGATCCAATCCCGACTTTTGTCAACACCAGCGGACCTAATAGCCATAGCGGAAACGTGGCTCTCTGACGACATAACCGACGGTGAAATCCAACTTCCTCACATGTCAGTTCTCCGTTCTGGCAGCGCAAGCCCAGGTGGTGGTGTCGCACTGTACTATGACATCACCCTCATTTGCAGCATGTTAACGAATACTGCCCTCCAGTCTCCAGACACCAAGTGGCGCGCGGTCGAACTAACCGCCAAACACTCCAGCTGTCTTGGTATCATTTACCGTCCCTCAAACAACTCCCCCGAGAAGGACGCACGACTACTGCATGACGTCTACCTTATGTTATCCCACAAGCGCACACACTTTCTTGGCATGGGTGATTTCAACCTGCCCCGTCTATTTTACTCTGTCCCGTCTACTAATTCCTTTGCATCATGCCTAATTGATCTTCTTCACACGGCCCCGTAGCAGCCGACCAGCTTCCACTCCAACAACCAACCATCCCTGCTACATCTAATCCTCACTAACGAAGAACTGATGGTTGAGCACGTTGCGTATGATGCCCCTTTGGGGCTTAACGACAACTGCGTCCTCGGTTTCGATTTTATATGCTTCGCCGAAAAAACTCGTCAGCACGCCAACTTATACCAAACGCTGGACTGATTACGGAACTCAGAACAACAAGTTAGCGAACAAGCTCGTTTTCGGTGGCTCTCGTCAGGCTAAAACACCACAACTGATAGGAATAAGATTAACATAACACAGCGGATAATGGTAAAGTTCAAAGTTCAAATTGCTGTCTTATGTTAAGCTTATTCCTATTAGTTGTGGTGTTTTAGCCTGACGAGAGCCACCGAAAGCGAGCTTGTTCGCTTTGTTGTTCTGATGTCCACGCCTGGGATATTTTTCACTTGATTACAGAAAGTTGAATCTTCCCATTTCCGCTAACAACTGGTCACCCGAGCCCTAATCGAGTGCCGACAGCTTGTGGTCAAGCTTTTGACTTACCCTACCTGAACTCTGCTCCACTAGGACGATCTGTAAACAAGTTTCCATAGGGAAAAGACGCCCAGCACTCATCCGAAGTCGTACACGGAGGTGGATTGCCTCCAAGAACACGGCATGGAGAAAGTATCGCTCCCATCCAATGGCCAAGCACTGGGAATATTACCGATCCATCCGTAACCAATGCGCTCATCTTGTACGAGAATATAAGAGTGAGCATCAGCCTCAGCTTATGTGTAAATTTTCATCCCATCCCAGAGCCTTGTATAGTCACGTCAACAGTCTTCGACAAGTCAAGCACAGTGACGACCCCCACAGGGCTCACGAAATCAGCTAACGAGGCAGTAGATGCCCTGTGCCAGCAGTACGCATCCACATTCTCCGTTCCAGCAATGCATACAACGACGGTACGTTCTTCGGTATCACTCTCAACTCCCCTGACGACTGTACATATCACTTCGGAGAAGGTCACGGCGAAACTCAAATCCCTGCGGCTAACGGCCTCTACTGGCGCTGATGGTTTCCATCCAAGACTCTCGCGAGCATGTGTTGCAGATCTAGCTTTACCGCTAGCGGAGCTGTTCAACCAATTACTCTCGCAAGGCAAAGTTCCCAATGATTGGAAATGTGGAACTACTACACCAATCTACAACGGCGGTGCTCGCAAAGATCCGGCCAATTACCAACCGATAATTCTCCTCTCTACGATCTCCAAAGTGATGGAATCGATTGTCGTAGACGCTTTAATGGACTACATGGAAGCCCTGAAACTGCTCTCTGATTGCCTGCACGGTTTCCAGCGTCAACGTTCATGCCTGAGTAATCTGCTACTTGCCAGGGATAGCTGGAGGACTACTGCCGACTCTGGTCTAGAAACTCATGCTATATTCCTGGATTACGCCAAAGCCTTCGACAAGGTCGACCGCAAGATTCTACTGCAGAAACAGTTGTCTTACGGCGTTTCAGGGGCCTTGATAGACTGGATCCGGAGCTACCTTCAAAACCGTACCTTCCAAGTACGCGTCGACGGCGCGTTGTCTCCCCGCATCCTTGGCACCAGCGGAGTTTCACAGGGGTCTGTTCTCGGACCGCACCTCTTCCTAGCCCTCATTGATGACGTCACACCGCCAGTGGAGCCTTCGTTGCCGCTATACGCGGATGACGCGAAGCTGTGGCGCACAATTAACCTTCCAAGCGATGCCCACGCACTTCAGACGGACCTCGACCGTCTACATCAGTGGTCCATAGAAACCAACCTTCCATTTAACGCTTCGAAATGTCGCGTCCTTTCTACCCGCCCTTCCGCTTTTTCTCCTGTATATTACCTGGGAGCGACTATCCTCCAGATATCTTCAGCCGAAATAGACTTGGGTTTCGTTACCCAGACTAATCTTTATGTATCCGCTTCCTGCCGGAAAGCAGCTGCTGCAGTCAACCGCATGGGGGGGTTGCTGAAACGAGCCTTCGGTCAAATTGACCCCAGCAATTTCCGCCGCCTCCTCAACGCTTTTCTTCGACCCCACTTGGAGTTCGCTATTCAGGCTTGGAGCCCTTGGTTGTTGAAGGACCAACGCATACTCGAAGCCCCACAATTTTGAGCAGCCAAACTGGTCCGACGTCTAAAGAACCTAGCTTATCCTCAACGACTTCAGTGCCTGGGCCTATACTTGCTTAAGTACCGACGTCTACGGGGTGACATGATCCTTGTATTCATGATCTTTTCCAAACCCGGACCTTCCTGTCGCCACCTCATCACACTTCACCAATTGGGATCCCACCTACGTGGCCACCCACTGAGGCTCACACATCAACACAGTCGGCAGACGACTGTGCAGACGACACTACTTCGCCTTGTGAATCTGCCGACCGTAGAATGCTCTGCCTGCTGATTTAGTCTTGGCACCCACAGTGGCGGAATTTAAGACCCGCCTGGACTGTCATCTGGCTGAGTTACACCGCGATATTCCTTGATATAACTACCTTCTACTTTATGGAACTTCACTCCTTTTTTCTTCCACCTACTTCCTTTCCAAAGCCGTTACGGAGTTGGTAGTGGGATGTCACGCTTTGAGCCGGCGTGAATTCTGTTTAAATGCCGCATAAGCCCGATGAAGATACGGCTAACACGCGAGTCCAACCAGCTATAAGGTTGCTTAGCCTTTCATTAGACCCGACCCGACATCTTTTTTCCCTATGGGTCATGTAAAGCTCGAGCTTTTATTCTCTATAAATACAATGTTCCAATGTTCCAACCAAATGCGTGCGGCAGAACACAGAGAAATAAACTAGATAATGCTTGTTGGAAGGCTGCTACGTTTTAGGGTTAAAGGTTAGACACCGGGGTATTTATATAGAATGATGTTGTAAGGTGCTGAGTAGAATGGACCGCCAACGCTCGTTTTCGAGGTCCGCGGCAAAAGTCAGGGTGTGGTTGGTGTGACTCACACAGACACATGCGCTATTCGAAGGTGCAAACCACCTACTTTCCTAATACATAATCAAACTATGAGTTCATAATATCCAAGGTTTATTTGCACAACAAGCGGGGAAAGCTCCGGGTCATCACAGTACTGCCTAAGTTTTCAATGTTTATTCACACGTATCGATCAAAATTTTCCAAGCAGATTAGGGTAGATTTAACAAATCTTATGAACTTCACTTTGCTACTGAATAAGATTATTCAGCTTCGTAAAATCATTCATGCCTTTACATTGTTATCTGGGCTGAACATTGTCCTTGAAAGGACAGGTATTATGAAAATAAACGTCGATTCCGCGCTCCGCCCCTCTTCTACCAATCACGAGCAGCAAAGGAAACTGCTAAACGGTATAAAATGGACAACCATTTAGAAACTGGCTACGAACATAATTGTACAGAAACTAGCTTTGGGTTTGATGTTTTTACTTTTCAAACATATCACACTTGCCGGATTTATTCTACTTCTATGCCTATGGATTGAAGTGTTCTCTTTGCCAATAACTACAGGAGAGCACAAAAGAAGATATGCGGTTATTGTCGATGCGGGTTGGTGTTCTGCATACAAAACTAGTTTAATAGGAAGTAGCGGTTCACGAATGTTCGTATACTACTGGATGACGAAAACAGAGCGGGACGAGCTACCCAATCTGCAGCTGTTGCTAGATAAAACTGGACAGCCTGTAGTAAAACGAATAAACCCCGGAATATCCAGCTTCGTGAACAAATTAAATGAGCTTTCTGAATATCTCAAGAACTTACTGGATTTGGCTGCTTCTGAAATTCCACCGACGTCCCATAAAGATACTCCACTTTATATATTAGCAACTGCAGGGATGAGGCTATTGACTGTGGCGTACGTCATAATTGAAACAATTAACGTGCATTTTCAGAGAACAAGAAACTATTTGGTCTACAGTTCGAACTTTTATCAGGTCAAGATATGATTTTAATTTTCATGATGAAAACGCCGCGACAATTACTGGGGCTCAAGAGGCTCTTTACGGATGGATAGCAGTTAATTATATTCTTGATCGCTTTTCTCCGGAAGCTTCTGGTAGGTTACAACAAAATCCATTATGACTTATTCTGTGAGTCTACTCATTCATCTTCTTTAAATAAAGGCTTAACTTATGCTTTACAAATACCATGATGCTTTCAAATCCTTTTTTATCAAGCAGGTGTTTCCACGTTCCCAAAATCTTAAAGGTTAAACCACATACTCAAGAAATAATAAATAGTGGTTTCTAACGAATTATGTTGCTGTACTCGTCATCGGGTCGCTGCAGTAATTAACTTCTTTTACACAGAGTCCATTTCACTCACCGGAAGTCCAGTAGAACATATTTCCGAGACCTTTCGCTTTAGCGGCTCGCAATTAATGCTGATCTTTAGCACAGCATTGTCATCATTATACACGTTAGCCGTTGGCTCTATGTCTAGTTGCTAGACTGTTGAGATTACATGCATACATACTCGTTAGCCAGACTACGAAAACACTTAATCACTTGTGCTACAATGCACATGAACATATGTACCTTTATAACAATTTGCAGCAAGTGCATGCCAAATACATTCCAGTAACGGACTGACATCGTTCTAGAGAGCTGCCACCGGTTATTTTACCGTTAAAAATATTAATATTGTGCCTTAGGAATGAGAAGTTGTATGGTGGTGGAGGCTGAACACATTGGGGGACAAGGAAAGTTACAGCGCAAACGCCAGACGTTGGCTCCAAGCCATGTCAACAAGTATATCTAACTAAACGTGCCTTTGTCTTTCGGACCTCAACCAGGGAGTCTAGAGGCTGCAACCAAGGCTGCATTGGAACTGCGGTCTTTCATTACTCTTGGCTGTTATCGCTTCTCCTCCTCTCTCCAGCACGCAAACAACGCATGCCGCAGGAATCAGCGGGCTGGCAACACTTGGTCCGGTCATCGGAGCTTGTTGGGTAAAATAACCATGCTGAGCAGTTTAGTCCTTTTTATTGTGCCATTAACAAGGCCACGAGCACGCTCGTTGCTCATGCGGTGCTCCAACAACATATGAGCCCAACTGTGAAGGAACCATCGGTCCAGCGTAACTAGCCTCTTTATGCATGCTGATCTTTCTGGGAGAGAGTAATATTGGGTCGACGTCAAAGACGATAATGGTTAATAGAAGTGTCTCGTACTTTTGCTGTACGGTTTGTGACGTAGTCTTCAATTTCACCGACGCTGACACACCTGCCTAAGTTGATAAATTTCTAAATGACATTTAACTTATCCCCACTAAGTGTCAGCGCGGGAAGCCATGCCTGCCAATCTTGAAGGAAATGTTTGCACTTTAATAGCGCAATGCAAATCTCGAGAAGACTCAAAGCTAGGGCCAATTTATCCAGTGCAGCTTAGCAGGTTTGTGAGCTGGCGCCAATATAATCCGTCAAGAAGTCGTTCAACTGGGAGCAGCTCTATACCTACTTAGCCAAGTCTAGTAATCGCGATTTCTATGACTTCGCCAATCGCCAAGTCGAAGAATTAAGTGGACAGCAGTCATTTCCGCATTACGCTGCTGTAAATAGTGAATGGTTGCAAAACCTTGCCGGAAACTCTTACTGTGCTCTAGCTTCGCGAGTATAGCGATCGGATAATATTCACACCTTTCTCTGGCACATCTTCTTAGCTACACAGCCTCAAAGGACACATCAGTCAAACGAAATGGAATCACTTTTGGCGTGGTGAAACAAGACTACCGTAGGCAGACAAATTAACTATTTCCATTTTAGTAATGAAATGAAACCAGATTTGCGTTGGGATAAGAATTATATTTAGTAACCTTTTTCGGATATAATTGTTTACATGGTAGAAATCGAGTACTGGAAGCGTCAAAGCAAGAAAACATTTGAGCTTTTAGTTGGTCAATCAGTCAGTCTAATCTCAGGGCTAAGTTGTAGATGGTAAGCATCAAACGAAAAAGTATTACCTAGAAGCTCAGTGGACACATGGTTTGGGCTTTTAAAGGTGTGTGTATATATCTTTAGCAATAAATGAGAGCTGTTGCGGATGGCTAATGTGAAACTTTTAGATAGTGAGTATATGCCGCTGTAGTCACTCTTAGTAGCTGTATGCTCAAAACCAATGAGGTGATATATATAGTTGTTTGAGAGTCTCATCTCTTCTTTGTTGAACCATGTCAGGATGTGCTTTCTAATCCTCAAAGGTAGGCGCCTTGCATTGCGAAACCACATATCGTGCATCATCGGTAGACGAGGACTAATAAATGAACATTGAAATTGTTAAGGAGAGCAGCTCATACGTTAAGGGTTTCGCAAGCAATTGCTTGTTATAGTAATTAATTTTTAATCGGGCCTTAAAATTACTCTTCTTATCAGCCTCTTTCAAGCGTCGGGATATTATATCATTAACAGAACCAACTTCAAATGACAAGAATGTTTTAGGAACAATAATCTTAACATCGTCGTAATCATTAAAGACGTCAGCTGCATGTAGAGTACACCTCAGCTATTATGCCGCAGTAAAAAGCAGGAAGAAAATACAACAGAGGTACACCGGCTGAGTCCCCAGTAGCAAATGGGCATCGTTCCGGTGAGCTAACAGCCGCCTACCGTGCCTCGAAAAGGGGATTATATTATGCCTAACGGATGTGAGCATGGTTGGTGGGGAGGCTGGGCGGGAGGGGGATGGACAAAGGAACTAACAACGCAAAAGATACTGGGGCCTGCTTCTATCCATATCAGAACGTGTGGCTGACCAAATGTCCTCATCGTCCTTTGGACCCCAGCCAGGCAGCCAGGAAACACTATCCGACGTTAACTCCGAAGTGAGGGTTTTTAAGTTTCTCGACTACGTCATCGCTTGACTTACCCACCTCCTCTTTCCACCGCACCCCGCCTTGCAAACAACGCACGTCGCTGGAGTCGGTGTGCTGACATACGCAACACGTTGTCTATCCATCAGGGTTTGGTGCGTGATATAATGGTGCTGAGCTTTTCACTCGGTCTTCCCACACCAAATAGGTGACGCCGAACACGATCATTTCACATGCGTTGCTCCCACCAGACATGAGCCTAGCTGCGAAAGCAGCGACGATCGAATGTGAGGAGCCCTTTTTATTTCTGTCGACCTGATAGGCCAGGTTTTACAATCGTAGAAGAGTTGATTGGACGGCTGCATAATACACTCTGCCCTTCAGGGAGAGATTAATGTCGCGTCTGCGCCACAGGTGGCAGCAATTGGTAAAAGCACCTTCAGATTTTCCTATACATTCGTAATCTCAGCTTCTGTTCCACGGGCGCTAATATAGCTGCCCAGGTACCTGAATTTCTGAACGACTTCTAGCTGATCACCACCAAGGGTCAGCGCAGGGGTGGGTCCCTGTCAATTTTAGAAAAATATCTGAATTTCGATGGAGCGAATCATAGCTCTAAATGATTGATAGCCAGTGCCAATCAGTCCAGTGTAGCCTGGCGTGTTTGCGAGCTGTCACCTATGGGGGCAATGTCGTCCGCATACTCTAAGCCAAGAAGTCACTCACTAATTAATAACACCACACCTGGGTCCTGTCCAGCAAACGCTTTTTTCATGTCTTCAGCAATAGCGAAGTTAAAGAGGAAAGGTGACCGCGGGATACCTTGTGTCGCACCGCTGGAGATATTGAAGGGCGGTGACAGTTTGTCATAAACCCATACTCTGCTCGACCTATGCGCCTACAGGGCTTTGATAATGTTTACATATTTCTCGGGCACACTTGTCCTCAGCAGACAGCTCAAAAACTACACATCGATCCACCGCATCGAAGGTACGTTTGCTGTCGAGAAACACGAAAATGGTGGGTTGCCGATAAACATGGCGGGGCTCCAACACTTGACGCAAGTGAAGATACGGGCAATCCAGCCTCGATTTCGACGAAACCCGGCTTGTTGTTTGCGGATCTGGCCTTTACGAGCGCCAGCCGGTCTTTGGCGAACGACAGAGGCAAGCAATTTAGAGGCAGTTGAGATCAAACTGATCCCTCTATGATTGCCGCATTTCGTACTGGAGTTTCCCTTAAAAATTGGGACTATGACGCGTCGGCTCCAGTCTGCTGGGACAGCTTCCTGCTCCAAAAGTTCCATTAGCAACTTTTGTAAATCCTCCACAAGACTAGGTCACCCGAATTTGTAGAGAGCTGGGGGAATTCTATCTGGACCAGCAAGTTCAACAGCCTGATCTCACGTTCGACTTCTGCGCGTGTTCCGTCAGATGCTGCGAGATAATCTTTTCTGGAGAGCTACTTTTGTGCAAAGACACTGATTCCCTACAACTCTTCTTTCACGGTATTTAGTTTACAAATATTGTACTCAATGAAGGTTAAATATCTGACTAAACTTCTTTTGTACTCTAGCAGCACTACACTGTCGACGCTTATGTACTGCCCAGACCATGTATGCTTACTTTACACCTTTCTGCTGAGACGTCCGTCAGAGTTACGGTAATATCCATATCCGGAAAGTGTATTCGGTTTTCGTACTCATGCGCGCAATTAAAAGCCTTCAGTAACTGTGCTATTTGCTGCTCTAATATGTAGAGTACCAAAGTACCAGCAACATAGCGTATATGCATTTCAGTCTCATTGATATACAAGCTGGGTTGGATGCGTTCCAATTTCACCATAAACATATCGGTTTACAGTGTCGCACTATGGAGTGCCTAGCTTGGTGTATTTCGCAGACACATCCAAACCTGGTTCAACAAAGAAAAGATGAGATCCTCATACAGCTGTATTATGTGACGCCTCTTGGATTTTGACCACCTGACTACCTGAAATTTTCACACTAAAATCCCGCAAGCAACTACTATTCATTACTGAGACCATATCCATATGATATTTAAAGCACAAATTATGTATTTATAAGCGGTACATACGTCCGTTACTAATACCTTGGACAAAGAACCGTGCTACTTAACCATTTGTTTGTCATGTGAGCTTGAGGTAATACTTTTCCTTTTACTACGCGTGCCATCTACCACCTAGCCCTGAGCTATCGACTAACCGTTCGACAAACCCAGAAATTAATTTCCAGCTTGGTTTGACACTAACAACTCCTGAGCATTACGGTGTAAACGTTTGGATCGGAGGAGAGTTTACGCAAAACTAATACTTGTTCTAATACTTACTTGAATTTTATTTGATCAACAAAATAGGTATAATTTTGATTTTACTGTTCTACTACCTATTATTATCATCGTTTTATTTACAAAACTACAATGTTCTCTACTGCAAAGAGCTTTAAAGAATTTTATTTTTACAGATCTTATCGCTAGCACAGATGGATGGCTGGTTGTCCGTTTTCGATACCATCTCGGTCACGCTAAGAATACTAAGATAATGGGAGCATATTTAACGAATTTTGTTTGCATTTGATAAGGCATACAAATTTGCATCTCCAATGCCCCCAAATGTTTGAGTACTTTGTGCGTTTTAAAAATATCACATACTCACTCAACGCGAGTACGCTAGTAGACCGCTTGAGCAGATCCTAATCTCCTGAGAGTCAAAGAGAGGTACATTTTTATACAAGTAGTTTCGCTCAAAGTCATTTTGATCGCAGTCCTACATACTCAATATTTTGTTATGGCTCCTTGTGAATTAATTTGCGCTGAGTGCGTGCGGTATTTAGATGCGTGTTATTTGAGTACGCTTCATACTGTTACTTTGCGCTGAATACGTGCCTCTTGCTTGAGCGACTACTTACCAAACATTTCCTCACTAAAACACAAGTTACTCTCTCAACTATAGTCCATAGGTCACTCCTTTGTACATCTATCGACTACTCATGCTTAGTAAATTAGTAATTTGGACTGCTTCCAACACATACTAAGGTTTGAAATCATTCTCAGAGTACGTTAGTTTCTTTTTAAATTTTCATTAGCACGTTTCTGTTTGTATTACGCATACTTACTTTGCTTTTGTTAAGACCTTTTAGGTATTTAAAGCGACAATACATTTAGGTTACTGTGCAGTTTACTGTTCAACAAACGAAACGTACAAGTAGATCATGTATGCTTTCTGTAAATATGAGCAGGAATGGCTGTTCCAATTGCATGCTAACTTACGTCTAAACATTTACAATGACAAAATTAGCATGGAAGCTGTTTTACCTGCCTTATGGCTACGGTTTAGTTTATCATCTTGAACTTTAGCTACTATATTTTCTCCTTGAGCAACCAGTGGGTTATTCCTTATCTGTTTGTTTGATCCACTTATCCTACATGTTGAACCCTCAAGTAGAATAATCCGTCTGCACATAGTGCCTTGCATGTGTTTCAATGTACAAGCCATAGCAGATATCTTGATCTCCATTACTTGCTTGTCCTCAAACGCTTCTTTTCAAGTGTGTTGCGTATTAAATATTTTAACTTATCTTTTACCTAACTTACAGTTAATAATATGGTCTTACATATTAAGGTTATTGAAATAAGAAGATTTCCTAATATTTTGACAGTTATTCCATGCTAGCACGAAGTACTGAGTATTGCCAGCGTACGATACCTTACGGTTCTCTGAAAATGTGGCGGAATACCCAACTGGAACATCGTAATTTCTTGTTTCCATAGTGCTTAGTTAATGCTGTTTACAATTTGTAACAGTGTTAGAGTTTAACGCCTACATAACTTAGTACATGGATGAATCTATTATAAACTTAGTCAATTTTCAATCCTCTATAGTTTCCTTTTTTATAACATACGGCAGCTAAATAACTATATTAATTGACCGACAAGCAATATGCCGCTCCTACGCAGGAACGATCATTTATGCACATGCTTAAGATCAAGGGTTACGTGTCTTGGCACGTATTAAAAAAGTAGGAATAAGAAGTAGAATTTTGCTTCATGAATATTCCCTCGGATCATCGACCCTATCACACAAAATACGAAGTACGGATATTTGTATCACTGTTTCTAACTTTTCTACGTAGTGAGGCCCGGGAACAACTTAAGGTTGAGTAGGGGAATTAGGTTGCACTGACACGTTTTAAATTACATTGGTAATGATGAAGAATGGTTAAGCTGACTGTAGGCTTCTAGCTTTTTATGTTTTATAGACCAGTTTCCATCAATGTTTCTGGAGGTTGCTTTAAGTCTTTAACACATTTCGTATAGTAAGGATGGTTTATAGAGAATTACGGAATGTGCCATGGTTAGCAGTCGTGCATACCTATAGTGGCATTTGGTTATACCTATTGTCATGCATCACCAAAAAGAAAGTAGATATGACTTTATGACTGACAACCTATGACAGCAACAAGTACCCACCATTACAAGTAGACTAGTTTCAAGCTTTCGTAGCTCAAGCGCGGTACTCTCCATAAAAATCCACTTAGTTATAAGGTTGAAGGGAAGCACGAGGTTGTTCTTCGATCATCTCGACCAGAGAGGATCCATTCGGAGGTGGCAAGGACGCTTCTGGTAGCTCAATGTTAAGCAGCGCCCCTTGGTCAGTTTGGTAAATTTTCTTTGGACGTTTTCAACAGCTGTACGTTTTTCACATTTGATTAGCTGTGCTTGATGTAGAATACTTTAAAGTAGGCATTACGATGATTTTGAATAACTCAAGTCATGTTTCAGGCAGAGAAGTAATTCTTGTTATATAGCCGGATAACCGGTAAGTAGCGCCTGGAATACTAGTCGATAATCAATGACACGTAAGTGATATGTCAAATAGAGGACGGTATAGAAGTTGAAGGCGACTGAATCCAACGTGTGTTGTGCAGGCTGCGAAAGTTCGAAGAGAAACAACTAGAGTAAGAAACGGTACAGCGAGGTACTCACCAACACGATTTGTGTCAACAGAAGTGCAGTCAGTAAAACAACTGGACGTCTGAAGATTAAAACAACGGTAAAATCCACTGTTGCAAACTACTGAAAGGACGTGTTTCCCGGTACACTACAAAGACCCCCCTAAAAGGCTCAAGGATAGAAACCTTCGATGGAGATGTTAGTGGGAGAAAACGGAAGGTAAAGATGGATGCGAATAGTTGAATGGGCTTGTACAAAGGCTTCCAAGATGGGGTGTGTAGCAGTGTTCGTTGGTTCTAAACTTTTGTTGTTTATAATTTGTGATGATCGTGTGGACCAGAGTGCATCATCTGTGGGCCGTCGAGGCGGGCTGGTCGGACTGCAAACAAAACTGGCTAGTCCATAAATAAGGCCGACAGGACGTTCCCTTTGTTGCAGATCCGACGGTGCGCTTGGGTGGTGTCACTCACCCACCGCACTCCAGTCCACGGTCTTCGGCCCACGAATAAATCTAGGCGTCAGCGTTCCACGAAGAAATCTTGCGTCTTCGTCCAACGAAAAATCAGGCGTTCTCATCTGCAACGCCTGGCCAGGCGTTTGGGGACAAACCCGTTCGTGGCTGTCTGCAGCCAAGGCCGATTGACTGTTGTTTGGGTCAGGAAGGGGCGCTTGGTCGGCTGGCGAGTCACTCAGGGGTTGCGTTGAGCCGGTTGGCAAGTCACTCGACGGTTGCCTTGGCAGTTTCGGTGATTGAGTTTCTGGAAGGTAGAACTAAGAAGTAGTGGACAAGTGTCGAGGAAGTGGCTTGACGCCGCAGTGGGAACTTGACATGCGTTATAAAAGCAAATACGCTTTTTAAGTTTTCAAACTGTTTTGGTTTTTTCGATTTTTCTAAACTTTTATGAACACGAAGCACGATTACCACTGAAGACGAACATGGCGTGTTAATGGAAATAGAAAACGTTTACAAAATCTGAGAAACGTACCAGACGTTTGACCCGTCTACCGCGTCGGTCGGTTGCCTGGGGTTCATGCGAGGTAGGCCGAGTGTCAAGGGAAACGGAGGATTTCGGGATATCCAGTGCTCGGGAAATCACCGCAGGTGCGGGTGCTTTTGTGGTGGCATCAGGATGGGTTGCAAGTTTTTGTCAAAGAAAGCCAATTTGAGGCAGTCGATGGACACCGTTGTTCCGTGACGATTCTGGTCTAACGTGAAATGTTTCGGAGTCTATTGCAGGACTCTGAAAGGGCCAGTGTAGATAGGCTGGATAGGGCACCGCACTGCGCCGGTGAGGAGAAAGACTTGAGTGCAGGTAGGGTCCGCTGTGCATTTGCACATCTCTAGTCTGCTCACGGGGCGGAGTCGAGCGTAGTGAACGTATGCGTTGAGCCATGGAGGACGTAGAGATAGGCGGAGATATACCCGACGTTGCGGGAGGTGAAACGAATTCTCCTGGCAGCTTTAGCGTTGTGCCGTAAACCAGCTCTGCTGGTGCACATTGCATGTCAGGTTTGATGCTGCTGCGAATGCCGAAGAGTACGAGGGAAACTTTTTCGTTTCTGCTAGGGTCGGAGAAGGCGCAGAGCAAGGCTTTAAGCTGTCTATGGAAGCTTTCAATTAACCCGTTGCCTGCTGCGTGATATGCTGTAGTATGAATGCGGCGACATCTTAAAAGTTGCAGAACGTATCGAATTGTGAAGATTTGTTAGGCCTTTCTCGGTCAGTTGCAATGGTGCATAGGCATCCGTAGTGCGATATCCAGTGATTTAAGAAGGCCCGGATAACAGTCTCAGCTGTGCAGTCTGTTACGGGAATGGCTTCTGGCCATATGGTGCAGCGGTCGACACATGGAAGAATGTACACGAATCCGCGTGAAGGAGGCAAGGGATCTACTAGGTCTAGGTGTACATGCGAGAACCAACAGTCCGGGGCAGGAAATGGACCAAGAAGACTGCGGGTGTGACGATGTGTTTTGAAGCGCTGTCACTGAAGGGAGGGGCGAGCCCAGGTACGAACATCTTTGTTTACGCGTGGCCAAACGAAACGTTCTGTGACCAGTTTCAAAGAAGCACGGATACTGGGATGTGATAGTGTCTGCAGGGCGTCAAAGACGGTGCGTCTGTAAGAGACTATCACGAGGGGTCTAGGACAACTTGTGGATGTGTCACAGAGAATGGTTACGTCCGTGGTTTGGAGAGGAACAGGTTGCACATGCAGCAAAGTGATCTGCAGAGTGCGCGGTATGTCTTCATCTTGAGCCTGAGTCGATGTCATAGCGGCAAGGTCGACGGTAGGCAAGGATTGAAGTGTGAGGACGCGTGAGAAAGCCTCGGCGACAGGATTGTCGACACCTGAGACATGACGTATGTCAGCAGTGAACTACGTGACAAACTCTAGGTGTCTTGTTTCCCGTGGTGAATATTTGTCGCAAGCAGGGTTGAAGGCGAAGATGAGGGGCTTGTGGTCAGTGTAGACTGTGAAAGCGCGGCCTTCGAGTGTGTGCCGGAAGTGACGAATGGCCAGGTATTTGGCGAGCAGTTATCTGCCAAACGTGCTGTAGCGGGATTCCGCTGGCTGCCGGCGCTTGGAGAAGAACCCAGGGGGTTGCCATTGCCCACCAACCTGTTGTTGGAGGACGGCTCCTACGGCGACGTCTGAGGCAGCAGTCGCAATAGCAAGGGGTGCAGTCGATTTGGAATGAGCGAGAAGGGCTATGTTGGAGATAGCATTCTTAAGCTCAACGAAGGCTATCTATGCTGTGTCAGGGAAAGCGAACTTACCTACATTCCCTCTGAGTGGGTCAGTCAAAGGCCGCATGAGCTGAGCGCAGCGCGGAATGAAGCGTCGATATAGTTGACCACACCACGAAATCTACGGGGGGCTTTGGATGAAGTTGAAGCTGGGAAGTCCTTGCTTGCCTGAATCTTATCTGGAAGGACTTCGATCGAACACGATGAAATGAGGTGGCCTAGGAATTCTACCGTTGATTCGCCGTGTTCACACTAAGTCGGGCTGACTGTGACACCGTGTTGGGTCAAGCGCTGGAAGAGAGTTCGTTGATGTTCGAGGTGCTCTTGTTCCGATGAACTGGCCACTAAAATATTATCGAGGTAGGAATAAGTTAAGGCTCGATCATGATTGACATCGTGGATGAAGCGCTGGAAGCTTTGTGTGGCGTTGCGCAGTTTAACTGGCATTCTTAAATATTGAAACAAGCCGAACGGAGTGATAACGGCTGCTTTAGGCATGTACTGTCCTTCTACAGGTGCCTGGTGATAGCTACGAACCAGATCGATCTTGCTGAAGATCTTCTTACCTGAGAGACGTGCGTAATGTCCTGCATGTGTGGGATGGGGTACATATCTGGGACGGTTAGCCGACTGAGTGCGCGGTAATCACCGCAAGGGCGTCAGCCACCAACTTTCTTGGGGACCATCTGCAGGGAAGAGGACCAAGGGCTGTGGGAAGGGCGGATTTTTCCTACTTCGAACATGTGCTCAAACTCCGCCCTAGCTACCTTACGTTTCACGGGCGGTAATCAGGGTGGACGGCATGAGACTGGTGGGCCATTCGTCCGTATGTGGTGCGTGACTTGGTAGGCCACGAGCAAAGCTGCATTCATTGGCTGAACGAGCTTAGAATACTGGGTAAATAGGTGGGTGTAGTCTGGCGAGGTCTGAGGAAGGGCGTAGTTTGGTGTTATAGGTGCGATATCATCGGTGCTGCTACGTACGTTGAGTTTCGTTGCACTGTCGACTATCGTCTGGCGTTTTGCATCTACTATGAGGTCGAAATGTCTGAGAAAGTCAATCCCAATCATGGCAAAGGTGACTGCAGCAACGGTGAATATCCAGCGGACCGTAGGCCGAATACCTAGATATAGGGTAAGCGACCGATGACCGTAGTTGGCTATTGGCTTGCCATTGGTGGCACTTAGGCTTGCCGACAAAGAAACGATAGGCTCACCTGGCGTAGGGAGATTGACGCTGACATCCGCCTCGGTATCAACTAAGTATTGGGTCTCTGAATCATAATCTCTAATATAGATGAGACAACTTTGGGCATTGCCGACACCGTTAGTCGGCCTGAAATTTTCCCTGTTTCGCGGCGGAGAAACTGTATGGTTACTGGCGTTTACGGGCTTTATTACCAAAACGTTAGTGCTAAAAGCAAAAGCCTGAATTGTTACGCCTCGTGCGACAGAGTGCCGAGCTAGAGCGGCTGCGCTGCTTGCGGTCTAGGGAGAGTTTCTCGACTTGGCGTTGTAGTAACGCTATTTGCGATGATATAGCGTCGATTGCTGACAGCTCACTAGTCGCGGATGTCGCTGGGGCTGCGACGGGGCTAAGTCGATTGAATGTCCTAGATTTATTCCTTTCCTGATGTCGTTGGATGAGACGGTCTGCTAGTTTTGCAACTGCTGCGATAGGCAGGGTGCTTGCCACGGCGATGATGGCCTGTGTGTTTTCCGGGAGACGTTGCATCCACATGTAGCGGAGAATCCCAGCGTCCATGCTTGATGTGCCTAGAAGCTGTTGCATCTGTCACAACAAGACTGAAGGCATCCTGTCCCTTAGCTGCAGATCCCAACAGAGTTGCTGCACTCGGACCTTGTCAGAGGGCGTGATTCGCTGGATGATCGCCTACTTTAAAGTCTCATATTTTGCATCGGGAGGGGGGCAAGCTATGATGTCTCTCACCTGGTAGGATGCACTTTGAGGAAGCCAAGCCTTAAGTTGATGATATTTAGCATTAGCAGAAGAAGTTTTACGATTGTAATAGTGGATTGTAAATGTGCAATCCATAACTACTGGTTATTCTCCCAAAACGGTGGGGAGGCTAGCTCTACGGCACTAACCACTTACGTAGATGGACTATTCATTGTGAGCAATGAATAAGTATATGCGTCAGGTGCGAAACCAAAACGGTAGTGCGTAATGAAACAAAGTCACTGGAACGAGCTCACCAAAATGAAAATTCAAATGGCGGACGGCGTGTTCTGGACTGGGGTCACCAATTATTTGGTGGCCCCTGGGATACTAGTTTTTAATCAATGACACGTAAGTGACATGTCAAATGGAGGACGGTATGCAAGTTGGTGGCGACTTAACTCAACGTGTATTTTGCAGGCTGCAAAAGTTCGAAGCGAATCAACCAGAGCAAAAAACGGTATAACATGGTACTCACCAAAACGATTTAGGTCAACGGAGGTGCCGTCAGTAAAACCACTGGACGTTTTGAAGGTTAAAACAACGGTAAACTTTAGTGTTGCAAACTACTGAAAGAACGTGTTTTTCGGTACACTACATTACTGTCTGGCTTTTGCGACCTCGTTGAGTATGTGTTCAGTGAAACTAAGACTTGCCATATCGGATTCTAAAGTCCTGAACTGGATCGGAGTTTGTAATTACGTATATGGAAAACGCAATGGAGCCTTCTGAGATGCGGCATCTGTATTCATGTACGTGGGAAGTTCCTGCGGAAAATTTCATTAATATACTTTCACTAAATATGTTTGTTGCGGACCGGTTTTAGTGTATGCTTTGCAGCTACACTTGTAGTTTGTCTGATTGAAATAAGTAGAACTGTTTGACCTCTTCTACAAGCGGAAATGAGCGTTCGTATTTGATAAGGTCGCATATGTTGGTTATGTGAAGTAGGAAGTGTAGTGGTTCAATCACACATTGTAGGACTAGTTAATACTAGTCCGAGACGGTGCGCGAAAGTAAGCGCGGATATCAGAAGGCAATGGGAGTCGGACACAACGGATTGTATTCGATGGGCTACAGTAAGAAATGGACGGATGAAGTGAGGCGAGAGCG
>OX104060.1:43950448-44007074 GCA_944474145.2 Dicrocoelium dendriticum
CTGACCGGCCCGGGTTTTCTTTCGATAGTTCTTAATTTAGGTGAACGTGGATGCAACACACAATGCTTGGGGTTGGTCCGGGATGTTACAATAACGGACGTCCATCATGCCCGTTTTTCTCTCGTTTCGTTAAGCCAATGTTCCTCCGCTTGCTCTCCCTGATTGCGCCAGTTCCCGTTTCCGTCCGCTCCCTTTTTAGTGGTCTTTTTGTCTTCCGGGCAATCACTGCCTTCTGCCTCCCTACCTTATGGTGTGCCTGCACCGCCACTGTTTGATTCTTGCTATTCCACCTACATTATACATGATCAAAGGAGGATATTCTGAGGTTGACGTCCTCAAATCGGTACATTAGTACATCCTGCCCAGCATTTTTAAGAAAGCGGGACAGCAACTTTAAATGAGGGGCTATTTCGCCTAAATTGGGATGTAGGTTTACCTCGAGCGCATGTGATTTACCCGGATATTGTCGTGGAAAGTAGGCGGGAGTTACGGTCAACCCTCGGAGTTTTGATCGCTGATCCAGCGTGCATCGCAAAAGCCAACGGTTATATGAACAGACTAGATGAGGTGTAACTATCGAAAGTGAGGCGGGTTGATCTAACCGGACGGCAGGTAATGCATGCAAGCCTCGTACTCCGCAGCCACAGACCGAACGTACGTGCGGGGTCAGCAATGGTTGACTGCACAGTCACGGTGGCGACAGACACCTGATCCACCACTTGACAGAAGCAGGAGCTAAGTAGCGAAAAGAGCTAGTGGCCACGTGTGCAACTGGATGGACACTTGCTACAAGCCCTGACAGCCTGGCCTTACGTAGCATAGCGTACCATGGCCACAGGTGAACACATGCGAGCGTTTTAACTGGGGCATTACGTGTTGCTGAATTTGGCCGCACAGTATAACTCCCGTGTGAACGGATATACACCATCCATTCACATACTTCGCCAAAGTTCGGTTTGCGTCAGTGGGACACTATAATTGCATGTGTGACCGGCCTGAGACTGAGACTGAGACTGTATTTAAGAGCAAGTAGAAAGGTTTCTGTACAACTCTATCAAATTACGAAAAATCAAAATTTACTTGTGAATTATCAGCAGTTGTGTCTGATCCGTTAATCGTCTATCCGTGTTCGATTAGAAATTTGTACTAGCGTCATTATTTCCGGACATACAATGTCTTCTTTTGGCACTGTATGTGCATCGTTTCACAAAAGCACAGGTTTCCAAAATAATCGTCGATACGGGTTTTAAAACACTTCACAGAATCGGCCTCTATTAATCCTTCTGGTAGTGTATTCCATAAGTTTACGATTCTTCGTTCGATACAAAGCTGATGTGATACTTTGTTCATGCTGGGGACCCTGAGTTTGTAACGATGTCCTCGGGTGTTACAGGGTCCTCGCAGGTTAAATATTGGCCGCAGTATGGGGAAGTGATTCAAGTGTAGTACTCGATGGGTCATAATAAGATCAATTGTTACTCGGCGATAGGATAGTGTGTAGAGTCCGAGTATTTCACAACGTTTTTCATATGGAAGCTTTCGTAGACTTGGTATCATTCTAGTTGCGATATGCTGTATTTTCTCCAGTTTTTCAGTTTCCCATTGGGTTATCGGATGGTAAGCTGGGGCACCGTATTCAAGGATTGGTCTAATGACCGAGGTGAATAGACGAGGGACGATTTCTTCGGACCATGTGGAGAAACTGCGTCGTAATGCCCAGAGTATACGAAGTCCCGCACGGTACAATTTCTCTGTATTTTCTAGTGATCTTAAATCATGTCGTGAGAGAACTCCTAAGTCTCTGACAGATGTGTTGGGATGGAGCAACTGGCCGTCCAAGGTGTATGATCGAGTGGCTGGACGTCTGGTGATACTGATGAACTCCGACTTGCTTGCGTTAAGAGGGAGTTGCATTTCAGTGGACCACGTTGACAGTCGCTCTAAGTCATGCTGGAGGCGAGCGCAGTCGTCCTGGTTTTCAATGATCCTCCAGATTTTCAAATCATCTGCAAACAGGACACATGGTGACTGGAGCTGCTGCGGAAGATCGTTGATATGATTAAGAAATAATGCTGGCCCAAGTACAGTTCCTTGAGGCACGCCACTGGTCGATGGGAACCATTCTGTCAGATAGTCATTGACCTGTACTCTAAACCTTCGTCCCACAATAAACTCTTGTATCCACTGAAGTAACGTGCCACCGATCCCGTATGTCCTCAGTTTACGAAGGAGTACCTCGTGGTTCACTCTGTCAAACGTCTTACTAAAGTCGATGTACACCACGTCAACATCCTTCTGTTCATTGAGAGCTCGAACCCACTGGTGGTTTGCGTACATCAAGTTAGTGATGCAGGATCGCCCTTTCGTAAAGCCGTGTTGCGCTGGCGTCAATATGTCCATCGATTCGAAGAACGACAGCAGACACTTTTTCACAACCTCCTCGAGAACTTTGGATTATACCGAAGTCAAACAGATCTGTCTATAGTTCTCTATTTTACTCGGATCACCACCCTTGCGAAGCGGTTTAACTATCGAGCATTTCCAGTCGTTCGGGACGGATCCTTCAGAGCGCGATCTATTGAAAAGGTTTGTCACAACTGGTGAGATGATAATCGATAGGGACTTGAGTATTGGTGGGTGAAGTCCGTCTGGCCCGGGGGGCTTTGCACCATTGAGGTTGACGAGTAGCTGATGTACTTCGACTGCATCACATTGTAGGCTGTTGAGCAAGACTGGCGCAACCTGTACCGGTACTGAAACCGCCGCCGGTTTACTGGAAAATACAGTGAGGAAGTGCGTAGCCAAGGAGTCCGCGCGCTCCGCGCTTGAAATGAGTGTCTTCCCGTCTAAGCTCTCTAAGACCGGCAGGTCGTCTCCAGGTTTCAGTTGACGTTTCAAGTAGGCAAATATTCGCTTGGGTACAGTTGTGGCCGAGGATGCTAGCTCCTCTTCGAACTGCCGGCGTTTCTTGATCTTTGCGGCGTTACATAAGTTACGCTGTTTCCTGTACACCGCGTAATCTTCATCACAACCCGAGCTGATGTATCTATCCCAAAGTTTACGACGTCGTCGCGCTAACTGTCTGTATTCCCTATCAAACCAATGCGGTTTGACAGGTCCGATTTTTGGATACTTAAGGGGAACGAACCGAGTACAGAGCGAGTTAAGCTTCCCCTTTATTAATGACCACCACGCCTCAAGTGACGCATCATGTGGTAGTGTCCAATCAGTCTGACTTGCGGCTTGGACGAGTCCGTTGAAGTCCGTCTTCCAATAGTTGAATGTCGGCTTCTGTTGATTGTAATAGGGTAACGACAGTTCTAAGCTTGCTACAATAGAGCAGTGGTCACTGTTCGCCAGAGGTTCGATGACTCTGATCTCTTTTAGCTTTTGCTCGCAGCTCGTAAACATTAGGTCCAGACAAGATGCCGAGTACGGAGTTACGCGCGTCGGTTGGATGACATGTTGCGTTGCCCCAATTTCAATAGTCATTTTAGCGAATTGAGCCTCAACGTTGCCATGACCGGGAAGAAGTCGAACATCTGGCCAAATTATCTTAGATAAATTTAGATCCCCCATCAGTATGAACTGAGGACGGCTCATGTGCTTCTGTACATGTGGTATCCAATCGCAGCAACGGTTTAATGGGCTCCGGTAGATAACCCCCACAATTAGTTCTGCGCGCCTGAGACGGATTGTGCACCACAATTGCTCGCATAAACTATCCTCGCTCCGATAGGTGCTGGTGAGTTTGCCAGATAGTGACGATTTTATGTACAACAGAACACCACCGTGAGCCTTTGATTTTCGGTCACATCGGAAACAAGAGTATCCTGACAACACGACTTCTTGGGGTATGATGTCGGAGTTCAGCCATGTCTCTGCAAGTCCTAAAATGTCCGGCCGCTCCGAGACAGCGAAGCGGCACAGTTCGTCACGTTTGTTCATTAGGCTGCACACGTTGGCGAATGCGACACGGAGGTCCTGGGAGGTACTGCGGGACGTGCCTGGAGGTTGAGCAACCGGTTGATACGGGTTCGTACACCCTTCTTGATCACCCGAAAATTTACAACTTGTAAGTCAGTCTCACCTTCCTCTGTACGGCGTTTGAGCTCAATGAACGCAGTCTACAAACGATCCCTGTCCTCGGGTTCCAAATCTCGGCGGATGTGAGCTTTCATGGGAATTCATGTCAGCATTGCTTTGTCCCTATGCCGTCACAGTCTCGCGCACCGCCGAGAAATAAACTGTTTTTTTACAACACTTATTTCCCTCCAATAATTTGAATAAAACAATGAGGAGACGATCACTGATAAATGCACGTATTTCGTATTGTCTCATCAGTACCAATGCAATAAGTAGTAGTTAGCTTATACAGTCCCAAGGGTGTTCCCAATCAGTGAAATGCTGTGAGATGAACGGCGGCAATCGTCCTAAGACCGGGGTATGCGTAGGTCAAAAACTGACTGTTTCTGCACTCACAGGGCAGGTCTTAGCTGGCTTGTCGTCACGGCTTACGCGAACCGTAATAAGCATTGATTAGGATTACGTAATAGCAACCGAAATGCGGAGCCGGTGTCAAGCAGATAAGGGGTCAATAAAACATGTTCACGTTTGCGTGCACACGGAATATTGGACGCGAAATGGCTGACCTCACCTTGAACCCATTTGGTCCGGGATTCATTCACTCTGGAATTCAAAACCCCCCTCATTCTTGCTTATCTAACTAACGCAGCAGGGATAATCGGATTAGTGAGTATTGTGTGATTTGACGCTGATAGGTTCAAGTTCCTATGCTGTTCATCACCACAGCATCTCTAGCACATTACATTATCTGAGTGACGTAGAGGAAGCGCTTGGTTGCCCTCGTTGAAGCGGGGTTACCCTTAAATGGGAGGTCGAGGTATACCTTTTCCTTAGGTGTTGTCAACACCGTAACAAGCCAACTTTGCGGGGCGCGTTGTCGGTCTTAAGGATAATTAGATTAAAGTCGGCACTGTTTACTGATATTGCATTGAACTTTACAGACCCATACGTGAAAGGCACAGATGGATCGCTCGGTTAAACCACCAATTTGTTCATTTTGTAGCAGCAGACCCCTCCCCCTGATACCTGGCCCTTCATTTCCCACTGTGAAGTGACTGTTAATATTCCCTCCCTAGCCTCACTGTGTGATCTGTAAATGCTGGGCACATGTTAATTGTCGCCAGATATGTTTGGCACTGCGTTATTTCCTTTTTCGTATTAGATTATGAACTTTCGGTTACTGCACCTGGGTCACATGCACTTCAAACCTGACTATTGTCTATGTCGCACTTATGCCAATTATTGTTGCTTTATTATTGAAACCTTTGCTTCGCTGAGTGCGCTTTAACAGACGATAACTATGACAGCAAATCGTGGATGCTTCTTCATGACTATACTCCTGCTCATAAAGCACCGGGCACCCGGAGATTCCTGACCGAGAAAAAATTACTATAATAGAACAGCCCTCATACTCAATTGATATTGCTCTAAGCAACGCTGGTATTAAGGAGCATCGTGGAAGAATGCTTCTAGCAGTGCGACGGAGCGTGGTAAAGAATGACGGAAACCCGCATTAAACCCGAGGAGATTGTGCAGAAGGTGAAGTTATACAGTTTGTGTTTTTCGAGCTACTGGGATTCTATCAGTAATATAAAATAGCACTGATACCTGTTTTTGATATTCGTGCTAAATTAAGTCGCCGTTCCATTTGAAGCCTCTGTACATATGCAGGAGGTGAAAAACGCGAAACGAAATCTAGTATTTGACCGCCAGTGAAAGCTCTTAGACGCTTGTGTTTAGCCATGGCTAGTGGGTCATGCAGCAAAAGAAGCGCAAGCTCAACCTTGGATTTGAGCTCTGCCAACGTGGGAGCACATATGACAGATTCCGGTAGGGCATTCCACGTTCTGCAAACCCGTACGGAAAAGCAATTCTGACGACATTATAAACGACTGTGCTACTGTACCAGCTTGAGATAGTGGCCTCTCAAATCGCGCTTAGTGACTGAGCTCTAGCAAATGGCGGCACGTGTGGTTGGGATCTCTCAAAATATGGTAAGTCAAAATGATGTTCCCTTGCAATTGCCAATACTGTCCGCGGAAGACCCCGAGCACTAGAAGCCTTCGTTCGTACGGCAAAGTATACAGACCCTTGACATTTCTGGTTGCCTGGCGTTGGAGTATCTCCAAGGTTAGGAGATCTCTCCTCAGCCATAGCTGCCAAACCCGTATTGCGTATTCCAAATGTCGCCGTGTGTATGAGCCGAGAAGTTGTGGACAAATCGAAGGGTCGAATCGTCCGAGTGCACGCTCAAGAGACCCACGTGTTGAATGCCCCTCCTTGACGCCGTTTCAGTCTGATTCGAACATCCAAGGTCAATCTGGACAAAAACTTCCAGATCCTTTTCTCCAGAAGATGTTTAAAGCTCCTGGTTGCGAAGTTTGTAGGAATGAACCAAATTGTGCCGTAGATGCAGCACTATACATTTATACACATTGAATCGAAGTAGATTCTGGACAACGCAACTTAGCGTTTAAACACTGAAAACGATAGTTAAGGTGAAGCGCAGTTCTGAGGACAAGAGGGCCGGGTATCCTTGCGAACAACTTCACGACATCCTGATGCAGCGCTCAGATCTGCTACGAAAAACACATTCATCTGGTTAGCCGAACAACCTCCTCGTGGTATCAGCTGGTAGGTTCGGGTTCACCCACATCCAGCAAATAGTCCAGCAACAGTGTTTCAGGACAAGGTAAGTTTTTGCCTGGCGAGGGTTTTTTTCTCTAAAAAGTCACAAATGTCCGTTTAACAACACCGGGACGTGGCGGATGTGATCAGCCACTAACTAAAGTCACTGCCTCTTACGTATTTGGATGACCTAACCCAATCCACGGAGGTGGATCATCCAATACGAAGATTTCATTTAACTTATTCTTACGCCTGACCGAGAACAATCACAAATACGGCGTCACATTCACAAATTCAAGCAACACAAAAACACTCGCTCTTACCTACATGCATTTATGCACACTTAACACATAGATCCATCTGGTACTTATAAACTTGCATCGCTTTTACATTAACCAGTCCTTGTTATATCACCATGATCATGCATATGCAGCCGTGTCTCGCACTGTTGACAATAAAACCTTTAAGTATTCCTCGATAACTGTGGTTCCAGATAATATCATGTCAAGCAGCACATAAACTTTTAATCGGAAACACTTGTACCGACATTTTACTTTGGGTCCTATGCTCATGAAACCATGGATAACAACATGGCGAAATCACGCCGAAGCTTGGCTATTGTCACCATAGTAGTAAACTTGATTTTTTCGCGAACAAGCGCCATAATGTTCCTGGATCCGACGACATTCTCAAGTGTATAAAATAGGAAATTTTTGGGCTCACCTTTCTGTAAACAACACGTTTTACTATTCCAAAACAGCTATGTTTGTATGTTTAGTTGATCATGCCTTCATTTTGTGCCTCATTCTATCGAAAATATACCAATTATTTATAACTTCATTAACGCAGCCATTGTACTGGCTACCAACGTAATTACTTTTTGTTATTGCATTTAAGCAATAAATGTAGATATTTATCTTTTCAATTTGTTGTACGGTCAGCGTATGCAGAAACAAACGGGGATAGTTTGTGTCCCGGTGTGGCATGCAAGAAATCAGGGAAGCCTTGTTAGAAATATGGCTAATTCCTGCTACTCATGAGTAATATAAATTAAAAATAGCCTCTCCTAGTTTCAAATGCTATGGATATAGCGTCTAGCGAGAGGACGTCATCAACTCGCAGGCTAACCATTGTCAGAGACAATGGAAGATAGGTGGTGCTATATCCAAGTTAGTTTGCAAATTATGTAGTCCAGCCAAAGTCCCCCATGGCTCAGTGGCTTAAGTTGCTGGCTAGTTGACATCTACCTCTAGCGGTCATGGGTTCGATCCTCCTTAGAGGACTGAGGGAATGCGCACCACTAATGAGCCCCAATAGGGTGAAACGCGTCTGGTGCTTTTCCGGACTAGGCTCTACTATATACCTTGTGAACTACTGGGAAGAAAGCCTTGTTAAAATCTGGAAGGGTTTCGCTTTTGCTCACAAATAATCTGGCCACCTTACATGCACTGTACCTAACACGTGCGTGGCCTCCGCTGAATCTCACAGTCGAGCATTATATTTAGACGTCGCCGTGACATGCGCCTCAGGTGTTCTAGCAGCGTTGTGTGCAGTTTGCTCGCGGTATGTCCTATACACAACTATCCACAGTTGTTGCGAATATGTTTGTGGACGCAATTAGTCATCTTACCTACGAGCAGTGTGTCTTTCAGATACACCAGTGTTGAATATCTCCCGAATGTTATTCCTTGGTTACTGCTATCGGAAAGGAAAAAGAAGTTCTTTCTCCCTATAATGTTCTTCTCGTCCCAATCCCTCCTGCCGGATATTTTCAATGTGATTTTAAAATATTGTGAAACAGGTGTTTCAGTAACGTCTTCGGGTGTCCACTATTCAGCATTTACATTACTATCTACTCGCAAACGGCGTTCTCAACTTCCTTCTCTGTGCACATGGCCTTATCTCTCTAAACCACAGAGACCGGAATTGTAGTACTGTGCTCCATCTGTGTCCGCCGTTTGACGAAATATCGGTTTGGAATCTAACCATTCGTGCAAACAAAGCAATGAATGGTGATGTGGCACTCCATGGTAAGCGATTTCAGATTCCTCACAAAAAAGCCTTACTTATGCACTTTTAGGTTTAAAATGTGCCATCCACTTGATACCAAGAATTTGTGGCCATTTACTGGAGTTTGCCAGTACTATGTACAAGGTAGTGGACACTGATGATCTAACGATAACACCATGTTCTTGAGTGCCTAATTCCGACTGAAACCCGAGCTAGAACAACATACGGTTGTTTCAACCACCTTAAGCTTCGGCCATTCTCCAGGTTAATCTCTTCAGTCAAACAGCGTTTCACCATACCCAGTGCGTCGCATTTTGGCAATTTGGTGAGGAGTACGCTGACATTAACACAGATCCTCGTTTCACCTTTGTTTCACACGAACTCATGACGGTTCGTTACAAACGTATTCCTTCACCCTGTCAACGGCTGCAATATACTAACAATTACGTATAGACCACCAAATGCAAACGGTTACCAACCCGGTAAGCTTATCACAAGTAACGCGGTACCCCTTTGCAAAGCTCACTGCAGTACATCATGCATTGTTGTGCAGATGCTGATGTTAACCTCATAATTGAGGCCGATCAACTGCAGTTCACAGGTATTTCGGCCACACCCACCGATAACTAACGCATTGTTCCATGATAGCGCGTATTGAACACCGCACGCATTGATTATGCCACCTAGGCACTATTATCCACACCCGAGCACACGTAGACACTGCTGATCCTAGGTGAGGTTGACGGATATGTCTGCTAGCTTGCATGCACTAACTTCAGTGAAGGCAATCAATAGTCTCATTGCGGAGCATACGTCACGTGCGGTTGCCTGCGCGCGACAGTGAGCACTATGAACGCGGATGGAGAACCTCCGGCCCACCAGTTCTGTGTTGTGCTTCTTTATGCAGCACAAGTGAGTGGGTGGGAAAGTATTTCCTCAACCAACCATGGATGCCGCGTGCTAGCCCGCGTCGCATTCTATATAGTGACTGAGCTCACGTGTGCATCACTTGGTTTGTTGGGTGTGCGCAAAACTTAACCGCTACACCAACCGCTGCAGATGGTCTGTGTACTCGTGCACTGATTTGGAATTGGTCAAGGCGATGGGCAGGCATTTTGCGTTTCGCCAAATTTTATTCAAATTGATATGCCTATGGCGTGAGTTGAATATCCTTATAGAAGAGCATGATTTCTTTAAGGAGGGTCTTGATTCCGTTATGGATTCAGTTTACTCGGTAAAGATACACATGCTATTCATTTGTCGTTGGCGCTTACGCTCACCTCACCACCTCACCACCATCCTTAACTAGTGTAGGTGGGAGGGGTTCCGGACCAGTAGCGTGAAGACAACTGAGGGTTGTGATCATGTTTCGGACAATTTTACCTCCGACCTAGCCACTAAGCTAACAGGCCAAGGTTTGTCCTGCATCGCCTGAGTAGGATGTGGTCTGGAAGCAGGGGCCAACTGAACTGCTCTCGAAAGCTTCCCGCCCAATGAGCCATACGGCGCTCCTTATTATGAATCAGTGCACTTGTACTGCCTGGGTTCCTGGGACCAGTAGTACAGATTACTGCGGATCTCAGTCCATCAGGGACAAGTGTTTATTCAGTAAGGTGAAGTCGGAGAAAATTACAGCATGTTCGACAAGCCAAATTCCTCAATGTAAGTTGCACGTTCAAGTCCGTACATAACGACCCTTCTGAGTAGATGAGTTTCTTCCTTTGACTCGGTTAAACGAACGCTATGTTACACGCATTTCGGCCAGTCCGATTCCGCCAGTTGAACCCGTTACACCGAAGGGAGTAGAACTTTCGCCAACATTCTAGACGACTGTACTGCGTGTCCAAATTGGACTGATGACCCATCACATTCGTCTCGAGACTAACTTGATGTAGATGGCAGCATATGTTTTTTGGGTTCCTCAGACTCTGGTAGGCCATCATAAGGTCGAACTATAGGATCTGATCCGGACAGCTGTAAAACCTTATAGTCCTCAGACTAAGTTGATATGGAAGATGGAACAACCCATTGACGTTCTTCATGGCTCCTCGCTGTGGAGTCTTCAGCGTTGCAAAGTCATGCTTAAGACAGGGCTGCTTGACCTGGATTGCGTATTTCACATGAGGCAGCATCTATGTGTTAATCAACTGCGAACATACAAATGGATCAACCCGCCCGATTGCTATTCGCAGTATAGCAATGTGTTGGTTTTCAGTCTATGCTGCCTTCACAGATTGCTCTGACCATCCCAGATCAAGCTGGATTATTACCCCAAGGTCGCGCTCCTGGGTGACTGCTTGCAGGACATGGTCCCCAAGCACATATTTAATGCTGGGCGGGTGACGAATGTGGATCAATTTACACTTAGACGAATTATACTAGAGCAGATTGTGGAGTGACCATCCATACGCTCTGTCCAGGTCTTAATGTAAGCGCATCGTGCCCTCCTTCGTCACTGATCGCCCGCCACGTCTGACCATCACCAGTCACCAACAAGAAATCCGATACAATCAGACGCATAGGCTCAGTAATCAACATGAGAAATAGGCGGGGGCCCATAATTGATCTTTGTGGAAATCTACTTTGGAAATGAATTGGATCAGATAGTGCACTTCGAAATCTAACCTGAAGTTACCGATTTTTCAGAAAAATTCCTGATCCACCCAAGAACATGATCTACAACTCCATGGCTTTCGAGCAGAATGCAGTGGTCCAGACGATCGAAGGCTATGCAACAATTGAGGCAAATGACATCGGTCGCTCTATCTTTATCGGCCGCTTCCATCCAAGTACTATGTGTAATCAGTAGTTTCGTTGCTCATGAAAGGGCTTGAAGGAAACCGTGCTGCTCGGGTGCTGTGATGTGGTGCTCTACGTGGTCGACTAAAAGCTCAGCGATAATTGCCTCCATCAGTATTTAGAGTACATGGAGAAGTACCACTGGGCGATAATTTGCGTGTTTCGAACGATTGCCACCGTTGCAAATGGGCGTGATTTGGCCATGTTTCCACACGGTAGGCACAGTTTGCTCATCTAAACAAGTTTGGAAGAGAAGCGCTAATAATTCTGCCAGTGTTGTTGCTGCTACGTTCAGCGCCTTCGGGAGAATGTCACTGATTCCCGGAGAATTGTAGGTGCGCACTGAGAGCAATTGTCTCAACACAGATGTGGCAGTAAAAGCGACGTTATTACGTGATGAAACCGGTGTAATGAATGTAAGTAGCAGGGGGATTTATAGGGTTTTCGTGTAGGTTCCTCACAGTTGGACACAGACAGACAGCCACCACACATCCAGGAAACCGCTAGACGGCCGTTTCGTCCTATTGGGACTCGTCCGTAGCGCGCACCCGCCGAATCCTGCCGGATTCGAACCCACGACCTTACTCTTGCGAGTCAGCGACTTAGGTCACTGAGCCATGGGCAACGGCAGCGGAGCGCCATGACTGATATCTAACTGCGATATAGCGCGGCTCATCCTCCACTGCCTTGCATGTTATGAATGTGCAGAGGACAGGGCTGGCCCTAAGCCACAAACCTACACAAAAACTTAATAAATCCCCCCACTACCTACAAATAATCAGTAGTCGCCTTAGCAGCTTACATGCTACCTCAATTGGTGGCGGCTTGCAAAGCAATTCGTTGCTCTGGGGACCAGCTCTGCCTTCTGCAAACTCATAACATGCAAGATAGTTGAGGATGAGCCGCGCTATATCGCGGTTAGATATTAGTCATGGCGTTCCGCTGCCGTCGCCCATGGCTCAGTGACCTAAGTCGCTGACTCGCAAGAGTAAGGTCGTGGGTTCGAATCCGGCAGGATTCGGCGGGTGCGCGCTACGGACGAGTCCCAATAGGACGAAATGGCCATCTAGCGTTTTCCTGGATGTGTGATGGCTCTCTGCCTGTGGTGTAATGGATGTAGGTATGCAACAGTGGCGGAAGTTTCGTTGGACGGTGGGGACATATGGCATGAGTAGGGAGCTGGATGCTTGTTCAACATCCTGTGTCACTCTGACTCGTGTTAATCTGGGGAATACCGTGTTTCTCCCTTCGATTATTATTAACATGCTCATACAAGAGCCTTTTGTTGTGCCCACATTTACAAGGAAAATGTTAATGGGCCACTTTGTCCTCACGGACAAGTGTATTATATTGCTTGTGCTGGATCACGTAGTCGCTTCAGGTACCAGAATCAGGACAGCGTCTGTAAAAGTGCCAAGCTGCATCCCTTAGTCACATGCGTTTTCCTTTTCTACTTCTGAGGAAAGACGATGGATTAGTAGAGCCAACCCACTTCGTTTCTAAAGCAGTTGCGGGCACTTTGTTAAACTGTCCAACAAGCTGAATCAAGCTTCTGTCATAGGAACCACCATACAAGGATCACCAATCCTTCATCACAACCAGATCGGTCAGGTTGTTATTGCGTTTGATGCTGTGTGCTAGTTTGGCGTGTTCCTCTGAATAAGCAGCCCAACACACATAGTTATAAAGTGGAGTGTCTACAAATGGCCTGTCCACCATGTGTTTCTCATTTCTAAGGAAGAGGTCTAGTAGCGATGATTTGTTATCGGTTCTGTATCTGCTAGGTGAGGTGAGGTGATTGTACAGTGGAAAACTTATGCGTCGCTGGAGAATGTCCTGGTCTCCTAGTCGTGAATGTTGAGATCGCCGGAGGTACAAACTTGACTGTATGTTGGGAGTAAGCTTTTTGTCAGTGCCGATATTAGGCGGGAATCAATCTCTAGAGGGGACGGTGGGGAACGATAAACCACCGCCACGACAGTTATCATTCTTTCTGAGACGCAAACATCCCAGAGCGAATTGGCGACCCGCGTCTCCGGATCATCCGTAATTCGCATTGTAGGCCGTTGCGACGGCGGTTGATTACAACACCTCCTCTGTTGGGACGATCGTGTCGAAACAGGAAAAATCCCTGAATCGCGATCTCGGCATCTGTAACCTCTGCGTGCAACCAAGACTCAGTTATGGAGATGAGACCCCATGCGTTGGTTGCCTGACGCAGCCGAAGGTCGGCGATTTTATTGAGGAGACCTTGGGCCTTCGCGTACATGCAGAACAGTGTTTCGGTTCCCAGCAGCGATCCGAAAGATATTTGGTTTCGAATGAGAGGTTGTGCCAACAGTAGATGGTCGGTCGCTAGCCGTTTGTTCGTGGTATTATCAGGAAACGACTTGGAGTTGTGTTCGGTGGCATCGTAATGTGCCCCTCTGGCAACTCAGTTTGCACAAATGTATGCAGAGCGATTACAGGATTGCATTAGAAGATTCTCATTTCTATCAGATATGCTATCAGTGTGCATTTCGAATGGGGTCCCCGATTCGTTTGCCCGATGAGATGTTGATATGATTCGGACTACAGCATCGCTAGCAAATTTGAACCGGTGCTCGGTTGGCAGTCTGTTCCGAAGTTATTACAATTTTTCCAGTAGCCTAAGAGCCCTCTGTCTAGTTTCTAGCACAACAAAACGGCACATGAGGTTGAATTGCTGGTTGTGTCAGCAGACCTTATGCCGATTCCGGGCATCACCTCTGTGGATATATATATATATATATATATATATATATTCTAAGACCTGAGAGCAGACAAGATATGACCAAAACCAAGGCAAAAATGAAAGCAGAATAGCAGAAATCAGCCAAAGCAGTTGTTCTTCCACTTCATGCGAGCCGTTTTAAGCTTCATGGTTTTTCCGCTTGAACATGAAATAATGCTATATCACAGAGCAGTGCTGGCTCCACTGATATCTGTTGTGGGTCATAACATCCAAGTTCGTAGCCGCTAGGAGTCAACGTCTCGTGGTCTCCAGCCTGGAAAGCGAACTTATCCAGCTGATGCTAGAGTTAAGGTGGATTCTCTTCATGTCACTTTTCCAAGTCGTTTGTGATCAACCCCGGCACCACGTCCAATGGCTTCTGCAAAGAGCGGAGAACGCTTGACGATAAAGACGAAAAGTTGTCATGCGCAATAATCATCGTGACTAATGCATGCGGTGTCATAAAATGACAAATTGCAGGTAGGGACTCTTCGCTCTAAGCCCTCGGTTTCGGACTACTGCGTTGCATACATCATGTCGCTACCACACACTAGCAATCTTCTACATACAGCGGTTGTCCAAGGCTGAATACCGTTTAATGTCTTTCAAGCGCACAACCAAGGTCTCATAGCCATGAAATATGATCGTAATGAAGGAGGCATTGAGAATGAAATAGAAGAAACCATTAGTGTGTGGATTGGCAATTAAAGGACACGTATTTTTCCGGTACTTATTAGGTTCTAGTACACTCTTTCCGAGTGAAAAATGAATCATCACTCCGATATGCAAAGGCGATATGTGATCGGGTCCCGCGAACTACACACCTTTTTCTCTTTCCTTTTTCTCAAAAGGAATGGAGTCGATACCTGCAGTTGCGATGAAGCGATATTTGGAAAGTCTACAAATCATTTCCAGTCTTCGATATGGTTTCAGACGCCGAGGAACTTGTTTCAATAATCTGCTACATGCTCGGGATCCATGGACCAGGGTGTCTAACGAAGGGGTCTCCATTCCTGAATTCACCTGTTTGCCGAGCTTTGTAATTGGGATGCAGCAGCTCAAAACGTTGTTAGATTTATTTTTTACCACTATTCGATTCAGGAAACAATTACACACTTACGTGGAGATGTCACATTTGTGAGTCCTGCAATACCCTAAATCAAATAGTTTGCATGTTACATGAGAACAATAACGATATTCACGGCTGACAATTTGTAGAACGCTTTTCACTATATTTCGAAAGACTCGTACAGAATTCATTTCTACTTGCTCTATAGTACAGTATTCAGATAGTCAGATATCCATTAGCTCGCAGTGAACACTTGTATGCAATACTGGCAGGTGGTGAAAAATTCACCAAACCAAAACTAACCAAACTCATCCAAATTACAAAGCTTGGCGAACAAGTGAATTCAGGAACGATCAACCCGAGCTATCAGTGCATCAAGTCATTTTGAGGGGTCACCATAGAGGTGGTTTATTCAAACTTTTTAAGCTTTTCGACAGAGTCAACTACCTAGTTCACCGAACGCTTGGCATGCACGGTATGAACAGTTTCGTGCTCGCCTGGTTGGAAGGTTACTTACACGGCAGAACAATCAAGGTCAGATTATCCGACACTCACTCCATAAGCCTATGTGTCTCCAGTGGTGGAACGCAATGATACGTCCACGGCCTGCTACTGTTTTTAGTCAACATTAATGACTTTCCATCAAATATTATAGCCCCGATGCAAATATTTGTAGAGGGTGCAATTATGTGGACAGCAATTCGCTCAACGTCTGATCTTGCGTATCTCCAAAACCATTTGGACAGTATTAACAAACGGGCAGAAATGAACCAGCTCCCACTGAACTCAATAATTTGTCACCTGCTAACGATACGCAGTAGCTTCATCAACACACATCTTTTGAGGCAACAAGTGCTGCAACACGTGAGCATTGACAGTGACTTAGATATCTTCGTACAAAAAGTTTTAGTAGTTCACTTCAGTCTTCGAAAGAAGCAAAAGTGGAAGATTTGTACTTGAGGCTTTTGATATGAGCTCTCGGTACCTATAATCGACGGCTAGTACCATTGCTGGTTAACTCGCATATCCGTCCCCACGTTGAATAAACAATTCAGGCCTGGTGCCCATGGTTAAAACGAGACACTCGCCATTTAGCGCAACACAAAAGACGAGCCACAAAGGCAACGCGTGAATTATCCGGTGTCAATTATGAACAGTGCGTTCGTTTACTCTGTGTGTTCTCAGAATACCGAAGGGTTCATGGAGATCTCATTCTCACATACCGGATACTAAATAAATAACTAAACAAGCAAATGGTATATTCTTCGGCGATGTGAGGCAGAGTCCAACTATGTAGTCTGATAAATGTACTGTGAGAGCGAGCACGCACGTACATCACTGCTGACCATAGCCCATTACAAACAATGCGGAGACCACCATGCATCAGTCCCGTTTGGTTTCTATAAAGCTTTTTTACTCTCTTCGAATCTGTTCCCATTGGAATGCACTGCCAACACATGTGGTGAACGTGTCAAACTTCGGGCTTATTGTAAGACTAGTAGTAGTAGTAGTAGTGATAAACGCTACACAACAGGTTGATATACTGTAATGCCTAGACTACTGTTATTTCACGTTGCAGATCAGAACAATGATTCTGATTTGGTTTGCATTTGCTATCTTGTGGGTTCTGTAAAGCTATTGGTTATTTCCATCATATACTATTTAAATAACAAAAGCTCACCTCTAACTATGCCACCAGCTATGATGTAACACCGTAGATACGCGAAGTAATCGACTTATCCCGAAATGTCACCAGCAATGGTGAACACGTGAACACACAAATGTCAATTCCTTGGTAGCGTTTTCGCTTGGGGTGAAATGTAGGTAGTACTTGGATGCCTCCATCAGTAAGCAGTCCATTGCGTTTCAGACAATTTTTCGGATATTTCCAAGACAAAGAGAAATCAGTAGCGTAACCCAACTTTCCTACTATGTTAGCAGAGCCAAGTCCAACACAGCAGTTCTAGACATATTCTAGTACTCGATAGATGGCAGCTACGTTGGTGTATTAAAAAGGAAATGTGGAAGGAGGAGTGACCTTTACTAACATAGCTAAGGAAAACCAAAATATAGCAGATTAAATCGAACGCCGAAAGTAGAGTCGTTTATATTTGTAACCGAATCGCGGTAAAACCGGGAATTCCTTTCTTTGAGCAGAATTTCGACAACAATGGCTTTTGATCAGGCAGAAAGGTGAACTACCTGCCATAGAGCATCTTGTGGAACCGATTCTGGGCGAAAACGATTGCGTGTGCTTCCTTTTCAATCCGACTGTAGTACTTCTCAACCGATGTTAGGGACCGTACCGCGTGTGCAATAGTCTTCTGTCCTCCGTTCGGGAAAAGGTGGGAAATAACGGCACCGACACAGTAATTGGAAACGTACGAGGCAAGATGATTTCCAAGTTCGGATTGAGATAAATCAATAGTAGATCAGAAGCCAGTGCTGCTATAACTGCTTCAAACGACTGCTGACATTCCCTTGTCCATTGGCAAACGTTATCTTTCTTCAGCGACTGGTTCAGCGGACCTCTGGTTTGATGCATGCATGGTAGGAAAACACTGTAATGGCTCATGAGACTGAGTAATTAGCGAAAATCTACGACTTATTTCGGAAGCTCCATCAGTTTTCTAGCTTCGATATTGGCGGGATCTGGGCGCCGGCCATGTTGGTCTATGATAAACACACATAAACTCACATTTCTCAGCCCGTAGTCGAAATCCAGCTTGTTCCAAGCATGAAGGCACTGTCTCTAGTGTGTGCATAAAGTCTTGCGAGTCTACGCCCAGAATAAATGCATCATCCAGGTAGACCGTGCTATTAGGGATATCGTTCAGCAGGGTATGCAAAATTTGCTGAAAAGTCGCTCATGCGGTGTTCACTTTAAATGACAGCCGGTGGTACTGGAAAATCCCGAGGTTCGTATTAACCATTAGTAATGTTCTGCACTCCTCAACACGTGGTACTTGCAAATAAGCGGCAACATGGTCAAGTTTCGCGAAGCATTTGCCACCGTTAGGTTTGGAGAATAAGTCTTCTGATACTGGCAATGGGTACTGATGCGACTGCAGCGTAGAATTCAGTCCTGTTGAAAATCAGCACAGATACGGACCTTACCGTTTGCTTTCTTTACCGCCACAATCGGTGTCGTTCATCCTGAATAGTTGGTCCGTTCGATTACACCTTCGGATTGCAAATGATATAGCTTGGCTTCCACTATAGATTGAGTTGCGTACGGCCCCAGGCGTCTTGGTCTGAAAACTGGTCTGGCATCTGCTTTGAGGTTCAGCTCCGCCAGAGCTACGCCAGAGCATCTCAGACCGGGTTTGAACACTGTTTCATGGCGTCCCTTCAGATCTGCGATTTGGTTGCGCAATTCAGGGTTCATCGTTGGCATCTGCGTAGTTTGCTTGACTTGCAGCTGCTGGCATATACTGTTGGTCGACCGGTCGAGCAAGTTCAACTCGTCCACCCAATCGAGGCCCAGCGAATCAAACCCCGATCCATCTGTCACGAAGCACGTTGTGTGGATTTGTTGACCTCGGAAATTGACTTGACAGTTCTATTCACCAAGCAATTTTAACGTACCATCTGAAACATTCCGTGTCATACGGGGCGTTTGTACGAGTGTCGGCCGCCCCAACATGCGCCCTGTGTCGCTGCAGATCCGAGTGATAGCTGAAGCAGTACCAAGTTGCAACTTGACTTGCCGCCATTGATTTCATCTATGGGGTGAAACGCCTGCTGGCGCCATCAACGTTGAAAGTCGCAGTGATCGTTCTGCTCCCAGCCGTCTGAACGGTGTGGCATTGTTGCGCTTCTTTCTGGACAGAGTAGGACCACGTGCCAAACAACACAACTCTTTATGACCTCTTCCGCCGCATCGGTTGCAAGGGTAATGCTTAAATGGACAAAGTCGAGCAAAATGCCATTCTCTACAAAACGAACAACCATAGGGAGGTTTGGAATGTGATGGACTCACGTGAGTTGATGTTTTTGGGGAGTTCGGTTGACTGCACATATGAGGTCATGCTCGTTTGTATTGGAGCATTGCTGAATCATTGATGCATCATGCTTCAGATTTGTCATTCTCTGGAATTCACCGGTCTTTTGCTGCAATGTTATGTCAGGATTCTCTTCAAACTTGCTCAATATTTTTGTTCGTATGTCTGCATCTTTGGCTGCTTGCAGGCCGCAAACGTAAATGAGACACTTGTACTGGTCGCCGGTCATTTTGTGAAACTGAACGTTCGCACTCGTGATTTACACGGCTCGAGTAAGTGACCCAATCTTCTTCTTTGTTGGTCATCGTAAGGCAATTGTACGGGACGTTGAACTAAGCTATCTGCTCATTAAATAGTTGTAACAAGACTGAGACAACTTCGTCAAAGGAAAGGACAGTGCACTTCTTTGGCTAGATGAAATTTGTAAACTTTTCATGTTCAGCCGCACCCAGCTTCCGGAGCATCAGGCGAATGTTCTTCTCTTCTGGTACATTTACGAAACCAACCCGAAACATGCCTTCATACTTGTAAAACCACGAAGCGGATGTCGCGCCAGCATCCGCATCATAATGGAATTCACTGATCTGCTGAGTCAAGATTTCTGGAAAGGTGACGCTTTTACTTCACCCTGAACTTGGGCTAAACTGTATCGACAGTTTTGCGTCAACATCTTAATCAGGTTAGCCCGCTGCTGCATAAATGCTTGCAACTTTTCGGATCTGACAGCCATTTCTGGGTTCGATTGAAGCTCGCGCAGCCACTGTTGTAACCCTGCTTCTCTCTGCTCTCTGCCACACCAGCACAACCGGGGTCAAAACTGAACGCCGAAACCTGCTTGACCAAAATATATTAGGTCACAATCTATCGTCTTCCGTAGCAACCTGTTTCATGCTGACGGTCTGAGTTCATCAACTTCCCGCGTGGCTCAGCCCTGCTATCAACGGTCGGGTAGCGATCCGTGTCCCGATGATAGACGTCTCGAAACCATGTCAAATACTTATGCCGCGGCCTCCGATTACCTCCTTTTTCGAATTTAATGTGTTTGCGTACTGCTCGAACTCAGTTTTGTTCATTGCTTTTCACCTTGGGGTCAACTTGTAGCCATTGTTGTCGTCTCCGCTTTCGTGTCAGCCTGCAATGTGCATCATCTGATGCTTGCAGGTGCTATTGTAATCCACGTAGCTGCTCAGCTTCCTCCTCCAAACCAAACGTGTTTAGTAGGATGTCCCACGGTGAGGAAGACGGTTCTGGGGAACTTTGAATCATTCCGTGATTCGGCATAAGCTGATTACCGTGTCGGACCCATTTCTCATTTCCTACCATTAAGTCATAAATGACTCAATCCTTTCTGCGGATCACTCTTCCTGTCGATCACCTCCTCGGTCCTCGGAAGTCTCGCACGTACATTGTCACCAATTTTGAAATGACGGTGCCTATCTGTCAGTTTTTCCTACACTTGACGACTGCAATGCTTTGCTGCTTGGCACAAGGTTATCGAATAATGTCCCGATCTTCCGGCAGCTGCTTGTCCATCTGGGGGTTTTGGGCTTGGCGCATTCCGATACATGCACAGGAAAAACTGGATGGCGTCCTTCGGGACCTTGTTCTTTCCCACTTTACAAAGAACACGTTTAAAGGTATTCACCAACCGTTCTGCCTGTTCGTTTGATTACGGATGATAGGGTGGTGAGAATATCTGCCGAGCTCCTCCCTCCTTTTATCACTCATGAAAGAAATTGAAGTGAATTGTGTACCATTGTACGTCACTATTATCTCTGATAGGCAGAAATACTAGAACAGGTTATCCAGCTCATCGATCGTCTGCTGGACAGTCGGACTTTTCATCAGGATCACATCGGGCCACTTGGAGAAAGAGTCCACCAAAACAAGATAGGATTGACCGGCGATTGGTCCTGCATAATATAAGCGAAATCGCTGTCATGGCTTCTTTGATTTGGGTCAAGTTTGCCAGGGGCATTTTGGAAGGGCCTTCGCCTCTAGTTGACAGGATTCAAATTTTTGACAGAATGGTTCAAGTTCTGAATCCATTCCGGGCCAATAAAGAAAACCGTGTGCCAAGGCTTTTGTCTGGTTGGTACCTGGATGTCCGGTATAAAAATGCTGTAAGACTTGTCTGTTCAATTTCTTTGGCACCACAAATCGGTCTCCAAACATTAAACAATTGTCCACAACGGACAATGATCCACGTTGGTTGAAGCGTCGCACCCAATACATCGTCAGCATATTGATTTCCAATAAAGGTTGATGGAATTGGGAGACTTTCAAAGCACACAGAAAATGGCAAGAGCGAGAGGATCGCACTCTGCAAAAGGCCACAGGAGTCGCGATGCGGAGGGGTTCTTTTTGCTGTTTAACAGAGTAAAGTGTGTGTAAATTAAGTAGATGGAACAGAACAGATTGTGTATGACTCTAAATGGAACAATAGTTTTATCCGAGAAAAAAAAGCGAAAGCTTAACATGTCCCGTAGACTGTTCCGGGTGAAAGTTCAAAATACAGAGGAATTGTCAGAAAAATTAGTTTTACACCGGTTGATTCACTCTAGTATGCGTAGTCAAAACTGTAAATCCAATGCGAATTCATAAGGAATGACGACGAATGAGAAGCTGATAACAAATAATACCGCATCCTGGTGAGAACATAAGGAAGCCGAAAAGGTGGAACGTATTCTGGGTTTTGACCGGACACGTGTTTATCCATGGGTAATGAGTTATATAATATGTGGTAGCGAAATGAGTGCATAGTCAACTTAGTCCTTGAACTCTGCTATCTTCGGAGCACAAATGACAGATTCCGGCAGGGTATTCCACGTTCTACAAACACGTACGGAAAAGTAATTCCGACGGCATTCCGAACGCCTCTAGTGCCCTGCCAGCTTCGGATGGTGGCCTCTCAAATTGTTGTTGTGACTGAGCTCTAACACATGGCGGCACGTATGGTTGGGATCTCTCAAAATCTGGTAAGTCAAAATGATATCTCCGTGCAATTGCCGATACTGTCTGCTGAAGACCCCGAGCACATGTAGCTATGTTCATTCGGCAAATTATACAGACTCCTGACATTCTTGGTTACCCGGTTTTGGGATATCTTTAGGGCGGTTAAATCTCTCCTCAGCCAAGTCTGCCAGATCTGTATCGTTTATTTCACATGTGGGCGTACGTATAATCCGAGAAGCTGTGGAAAAATCATTGGGTCCAATCGGCCAAATGCACGCTTCAGGAGGTCCACGTGTTGGATGCCCTTCCTTGAAGTCCTTTCAGCCTGATTCGACGATCCAAGGTCGGCCTCGACCAAAACTAGGACATCCTCCTCGCCAGAAGACGTTTGAAGCTCCCGGTTACCTAGTTTCAGGAGCACACCACCAGGTTCCATAGGTGCAGCACTCTACATTAGTCCACATTGAATCGTATTAGCTTCTAGACTAACCACGCGTATACACCTGATCCAAATCGGCTTGTAATACTGTGATATCATCTGGTGTCCTGCTTATCCTCTACACCTTGATGTTATGGGCATAATGCAAGCTGTTTTAGCTTACGTGGCTTGTGGTATCGTTGATATATGTCAAAAATAACTGCGGTCCTATTACCCGATCCCTGTGGTGCTCCACATTCAAATGGGATGGGATCTGGCAGGGATTCTTACACTCACACGTCCAAGCGCAAGTGTACTATGAGGCATCTGGTCCACCCTAGGTAAGGATTTATAATACCAAAGAGTTTGTAAAGCAGGATGACATGGTCTAAGCAGTCGAACGATTTTGGGAAGTCGAGAAAAATTACATCAACTCCTGTGCCAGAGTCTACTTCCTCGGTCTAGCTGGATCATGCTATTAGTAGCTTTGTAGTGCAAGAGCGATTTTGTCGGAAACCATGCAGTTCATGTTTACGGCAGTTAATTTCTCCCAAATAGACCGTTTGCACATCAGAAACAATAGCTTCCATGACCTTAGAAAGTATCGGAACTAAGATTGCTGAACGGTGGTTGGTTGGATCGAAACGACAACATGCCGTGTTTGTATATGTTGAGCATGTGCGTTTCGTCAAAACCTTGTTGGCGGAATTAAGACAAAGGCTCAGGTATGCTCCCTCCTATCGCTGCTAATGACTTCGGCTGCATATTATCCACTCCAGGAGAGGTATGTTGCGCACACTGAACAACATTTTTGGTACAGTTTCTGCCGTGAAGGAGATGTGATTGAGTTTAAGTGGTGTGACAGCCATTGTCATAGGGTTAGGTGGCCAGTAGCTGCACTGGAATGTTGCAGCATATTGAAGGCGCAAGGTATTGGCCGCCTCCCTCGGTGTCCACGTGAGTCCGTCCGCTGTTTGAAGAGGAGGAATTCCCCGTTTCACCATACGTTGATTGTTTACCTGTTGATACAGAAGCTTGTGGTTTAAGGCCATACGTATTGCAAACTTTTACTGGTACGTCATTTTATCCACGGGAACAAGCTAAGTACAGTGGCTGCGTTGGCTTGGATAGACTACTCAGGTCTCGGAGAGAGTTTGTAGATATGCAAGGCGGAGTTTCGCACCGATATCATTTGCGTGTCTTGCTTCGCAGAAAAGAAACCAAGTTTCCCGGGCGGAAGATCCCAGTCGCTGATGCTTCGGCAACCAGAGTGTCAAAATGGCTGACAAAATATTTCACTGCGCTAGCCGGTGCCTCGTCTGCCAGAAGGTTCCAGTTGGTTGTCTCACCTAGTAGAACTAAAGTGACGTAGCGTATAATCGTTCGTGTTGCGTCGGCAAATTCCATGGGCTATTCTACATAAAAATATGTTTGAAGGGTAGGACTATATAAAGGTGCGGCCCAGAGAGACGTAGATGGTTACACACTCCGTTATCAGTTCTTCGTTGGTGAATATCCGGTCAAGTATCGAAGGCTTATCTTGTTGTAGAAAACGGGTGGGAGTGTTGATGTGGACATACAGCAAGAAAATGGAAACTAATATAACTCCGCTTAGTAGTAAGAAGTCAGAATTGACACAGGTTAAAAACGTTTCTTTTCACAACTGCTGTTAAAACCAACTGTCGGTAAAGCCGTCAACTACACGCTTGGTCTAGACCAATCGATTCTCACGTGCCATGTGGTTAGCTGAAAGTTTCAAGCTAACGTGCAAACACACCCGTTGGAAAGCCATCGATTTTCTAGTGCTGCCTGTGTAGCGAACATCCGTGAGCTCTCTAACACCCTCCTCGGTTAAAAAATAAATTGTTACACATAAGATCTTTTGCTCGGAATAACAGTGAGTCACTGAATTGGGCGGCGTGTACGTGTGGAATGTCATGGTTCAAGTTCCACTTCTGTGCTCATACCAACACGTTGCTCTGGTTGTGGTTCCACTGGCTTAGGCAAAGCAAATGTGTCTAAAAGTGGGTGTAAGGGAATCTCTGTAGTGTCCTTCTGCTTAACATGTCCAGGTGTATAAGGGTGTTTGATGTGATTCACATGACGTGTAGTCAATCGGTTATTGAAATTCCACTTCCTACAGGACCTTTCTTTTGATTGCTTTAACTATTCCTGAAATCCAACGTTTATGTGTATCTTGGTAGTTGTACACAAATACTGGGTCACCAAGATAAAACTATCTCATGCAAGTATCGTGCCTACGATTGAACTGATCAGCCACGTTCTGGTCACACTCATTAGTCTCCTTTGCTGGAAACATGGCATCTAGCGGTATACGTATAGGTCGAAAAATAAAATTTTTCGTGTAGGTTCGTCCCAGTTAAACGTCGGCAGACAACCATCACACATCCAGGAAAGCGCTAGACGACCGTTTCGTCCTATTGGGAATCGTCAGTAGCGCGCACCCGCTGAATCCTGCTGGATTCGAATGTAGGACCTTGCCGTTGCGAATTAGAAAACTTGCAGTTAGAAATCTCCTCCTACTTACAAATAAGCAGTAGTCGCCTCAGCAGCTTACATGCCACCTCAATTGGTAGCGGCTTGCAAAGGAATTCGTTGCTCTGGGGGCCAGCCCTGTCCTCTGCCCGTTCATAGCATGCAAGACAGTGGAGGGTGAGCCGCGCTATATCGCAGTTAGATATCAGTCATGGCGGTCCACCGCCTTCGCCCATGGCTCAGTGGCCTAACTCGCTGACTAGCAAAGAGTAAGGTCGTGGGTTTGGATCCGGCAGGATTCGGCAACAACAACAAAAGTTTTTTATCTAGTTTACCACTCACAGTTTTTGCACTTTTTCAGTTTGTTTTCTTTAAAGGGCAGAGGAAGGGACACCGCAACAATCCGTTGCACAGGTCCGCCATTGACATCGATCTTGAGCCATGGCTTCCAAGGTCTTCAGCCAGCAAGCATCTGCATCCCTCGAACGCCAACCATGTAGTCGACAACAACCGGCCGAGGCCAACTGTTTCGTCAGCTTTTTTATGCGGCTTCTCCATGTTGTATGCTGTCCACCAGACCGTCTTCTCCAGCCCTGTCCAGCAAGTGCAAACAACTCGCGACGGAGGTAACGCTGGACAGGCATGCGCAATACGTGTCCCAACCACCGCAGTTGATGTAGTGAGACAAGCTCCTCGAGCGAGTGGCTTCCGCGTCCCAAGATACGCTGTCCAACTTCCACATTGCTTAAGTGGTGCTGCCACCACACAGGGGCAATGGACCGCAGACAGCGGTGCTCAAAGACGGATAGCCTGCGCAAGTCATCTTTACGAATGGGCTAGCTCTCACAGCCGTACAACAGTACAGCCCGTACAGTTGCACAATAGACCCGTCCTCTGATGGAGAGACGAATGTCATGGCGACGCCACAAGTGCCTCAGCCTAGGAAAAGCGAAGCCTACTCTCGAGATGCACATCGAACTCTCGTCTCCAACAGTCCCACCAGCAGTGATGCAACTTCCCAAGTAGACAAAGCTCTCCACAACCTCTAGTGTTTCACGACCAAGAGTGAGTGCAGGCACAGGCGCCTGCCAGTCTTGGAAGAGAGCCTTACATTTGGATGGCAAATAGTACATACCATTCTCTGATGCTTCAATCGCCAGGCGGTTTAGCGCAATTTGGACGACATGTGGATCGTCACCCAGCAAAACGATACCATCAGCATAATCCAAGTCAACCACTCGGCTACCTGGGAGGAGCTCAACGTCAGCGTCCAACGAATCGGCCAGAGCATTCTTCAGGACATCCTCAGTGGCAAAGGTGAACAGGAACGGAGAGATAGGGCATCCTTGTCGAACTCCACTGGAGACCACAAAGGTAGGCGAAAGCTTGCCATAAGCTCTAACCCTGTCCGAGGTCAGACTATAGAGGGCGCGCAGTATGGAGAGCAACTTCTCGGGAACACCATTCCTCAGTAGGCAATGTCACAGTATCGTACGATCGACGGAATCGAAGGCTGCACGGATATCCAGGAACACAGCATTCGTTGGCCTCTGATACACATGGCGGAACTCGAGGATCTGGCGAAAAGTGAAGATTTAATCGATGCAGCCGCGACCAGGACAAAACCGCTTGTTCTACTCGTTGCAACGATTTGCGCGTTGGGAATAGCCTGCGAAGTATGATGGACACCAGCGACTTGAAAACGGCGGGACTAAGCTTATGCCCCTGTAGTTGGAGCAGATTGTTCGCAAGCGCTTTTTGAAGATGGGTACGACTATCGATTCACTCCAAGGTGATGGAACTTCCTCTTTTGACCAAAGTTTTAAAAACAAAGTGGTGATTTCTCGAACCAGCGAAGCGCTACCATCTTTAAATAGAGCTGGTGGAAGACCATCAGGGCCGTGAGCTTTATAACGCTTCATGTGCCGCAGCTCCTGCTCGAGTTCCTGGTAAGAGAATCTGTGAGGGTAGACCAATTGGCCCCAGCGCGAGCGCCTGACGTAGCAGATGGAAATGGGTGGCCAACAAAACTGCGAGCCAAAATGTTCGGCTCATCGCTCCAACCGTCGTTGGAGATTGGTGATTAAGGTGCCATACTCTTCGCATATTGTTTCATTTTTACCAGATCGAACACCTTCGGTGACTCGAATGAGATGGAAAAGTTTTCTGATATTACTCAAGAGACTAGCAAGCTCCATCTCCCTAGCACATTCACGCCACCAAGCTTCACGATCCATTTGCAGACTCCTGCGCAGCTCTCGACCCAGGGATTGGCGTTCGTCATTGTGTGTGGACTCCGATGGGATCAAGCGGGGTTTTGTCCATCAGCGACAAGGAGACGGCGGAACTCCAGTGCTTCGGTGCGTGATGGGTAACTCCACAGGTGTCGATACTGGCAGAAACTAAGGCATCTTTGGTCTGCGCCTACTGCGAATCGAGGTCACCGTGAATAGTTGAGCCAAACAATGTTGACAGTGTGGTACAGTTTGACAATGGGGTACCTGGTTAAAATTGCAGGGTCTTGTATATTTGCGACATGCGATCGGCAGTGAGTGCGCTTGGGTAATCCTTCGAGACGTATGCAAAGCTTAGCACGAACCAATGCGTGATCGGAGTCTAGCTAAGTTGACCAGTACGATCGGCAGTCCGTTACATATCCGCACCATCTGTAGCTGATTGCTATGTGATCAAGCTGGGAGCACTGTTGCGTTTGTGAGGGCAGGCGCCAGGTAGCAATGTGTCTCCTCGAGTGCCGAAAATTAGTGCTCGAAAGAAACAAGCGATGATCAGAGCAAAGAGCAAGCAGTCTGTCTCTATTGTCTGATCGACTGCCATTGAGCCAAAGCTACCCCCAAGATGGTGTTCGCTTGGTAGAAGGCCGCCAACCTCTGCGTTAAAGTCCCCGGCAAGAATGACTGTATCAGTCCATTTGGAGGAAGGCAGTAGTTTATGTAGCTGCTGGTAAAAGCTATCTTTAAGTACATCCAGGCTGTAGTCTGTAGGGGGGTAGGCCTAGACGACACACAAGGCACGCTTAACATCTCGACGCCTTTTTAATTTACATGAACCTCGTAGTCTGACTGTACATAGCCGACTATTGACTGGGATCCAGTCAAGCTGAGCTGATTCAACCCTGGGACTCAGTGCAACCCCAACACCAGCTTGGCCAGTGACGGCATCTCCTGGGTCTCCGGAAAGCCGCAAGTAGTATTTGGCTTCAGAGTTTACCGGAGAGGCCATTCCGATGACGGCGCTAGAGTCTTGTAATCTGGTCTCTGAAAAACAACAGATGTCTACCGATAGCGTTTCAAGCGTACGAGGCAGACATGCTTGTCGTCCGATCTGCATCAAAGTTCGAACATTAAACACTGCGAGGATGAATGGAGAACCAGGTCGAAGAAGAGCTGGAGCTTCGGTGGAGTGAGAGGCGGTTGCGATCGCAGGAGATTGAAAACCGGGAGTTTGGCTATTGTTTCCATCAGTTGCGAGACGCGGGTCGTTTGTGATGGTGATTGTAGAAGACATAAGAAAACACAAATATGAAGGAGGGGAGGTGAGGTGATCTGTGAGTGGAGGTTGAGCGGTTGTGTTAGCATAGAAGTTAGGCACAGCAGAAGCAGTGGTAAGCAGTAATGTTCATGATTCGTATTGGATTCTGTATTGTATTGGATGGTGTTGGGAGCATGTCCTGCCGGCTGAGTAGTGCAGAATCCGCGGTGACAGTCACACGAGATAGGGTGTAATCTGAGGTTAGATTTAGCTAGTTAGGTCCTAACCAGTGCCTATTGAGCAATGGTGAAATCAATTTACGCAGTTACTTGTAGATTCCACTGTCTGGACGAACGTGTTAAATTCACAAAGCGGCAATGTGTATGATAACATATTCTAGCAGTTCATATTGGCGCTTAAGGAGAAGGCTGAAGAATACGCAATACTACTCTCGCTGTCTGGTGAGACGGATATACGGAAAAAGATAAGGGTTGTGTTGTGGAAAACTGCACAATGGCGTCTCCAAAGATAAATTCCGAGTTCTTTCTTCATGCTCTGAGGATGAGGCTGGTCACATTGTCAACGAGTATGACGCATTATACTAGACAGCTCCGTAAAGCATTTATGATGGGAGGACGAAACATATCAGGTCTACAGTTGGTTTCGATTAGCAGAATGCAGGGCACGCTAGTTATGTTTGTCCAAAAGTAACGGAGTATTTTTGTGTGGCGCCTGAGATACTAGTCGGTATCAGAACCACAGAAAATACGTTTCACATACAGAACAGTAGAGGGGATAGAGTCGCCTGGACCCAACGTACATTGCACAGGCTACAAAGAATAGAGAGCAAATCCACAAGGGAAAGGAACATGCAACGCAAAACTTACGAGAGCAAAATGTGAAGGTGGACGTACTGCCCGTAAAGCGACTGGACGTTAGAGAGATTCAAAGCACCATACAATCCAATGTTTTACACTATGTAGTATAAGGGCTTCTCTCTAAGAGGCTAAGGAATGAACGACTTTGACGGAGCTGTTCTTAGTGAGGATGAGAAAGGGAGGTGAGGATGGGCACGAGATGTAGCAGATGGGCTTGAAGACGGTATTGCAAACTGTGATGCGTAGCAATGTTAGTTGAGTCTAGGATTCTTTGTGCCTTATTATTTGCTTGTGGACTGGATTGCATCATCGCTGGGCCCTCAGAACGGGCTCGTCAGACTGCAATACTGCATAGTCCAGAAAAAGTCCGACGGAACATTCCATACGCTGCAGATCCGACGGTGCGCGTCGTAGGTGTCACTCCAGCAACCGCACTTTAGCCCACGACCAAAACGGCCCAAGAAGAAGCCCTAGCGTCCCCCTTAGCACCATGTAGCCGGACATATTGGGATCAATCCGGTTGTAGCCTTCTGCGGTCAAGAGCAACTGCCTGTCGCTTGGTGCAGGGAAGGGGCTTGGGCCGCTTGACGAGTAACTCTACGGTTACACTGGTCGTTTTGGTGGTTGAGTCCTGGAAGGTAGAACTCAGTGAAGTTGGCAAGGGTCGGGGACTGGCTTAACGCCAGAGGCAACATCGTATACAAGAGAAAAGCAGCACAGTTTTTGGGTTTTACAAAATATGTTGTGGGTATTTTTGTCTAGTTTGCAAAACCTTAGTGTGAAACGCACGATTAATAGCAAGGACGAACTAAGTGCGTGTTAATGGAAATAACAAGCTTTAATAAAATCTGAATAACCGACCGGCTGCATCGGTCTCTTCATGAGACGGTGTAGGGCCTAGCGAACCCATGCGTTGACCTAGGGAGAACGCAAAGATGGACGGTGATGTACAAGACCATGGGAGATGTGAACCGAAATCTCCCGACAACCATAGTATTACGCCATAAACCATATCTGCTGGTGCGCATTACAAGTCAGCATTAATGCTGTTTCAAATACCTAGGATTGCAAGCGAAACGTTTTCGCTTCATCAAATGTTTGCGAAGAGGCAGAGTGAGGATTTAAGCCGACTTTGGAAGTGTTTATCTAAACCGTTAGACGATGGATGATACGATGTGGTCTGAATGTGAAGCAAGCCTAAACATTTACTCTAGGTACAAAAACAAGATTAAATAGGTGTACCACGGTATTTTATATGGTGGATAGGCAGTCAGTAATGCGAGACACATCAATCCCACAATATCAGGGTAAGAACGTAAACCGTGAAATCTGTACAGTTCAGTTCGTCGGTTCAAATCAGGCGCACACAATTGGAAGTTTTCTCACTTGGACTGCAATATCGATTGCAGCCAAAAGCAATAGATAAGCTCAACACGCAGACACGGTTTGAGTATCGGAATGAACAGCTCAGTGACCACACGCCAAGATCAAAGGAAGATGCGGGGTAGTTCCGGGCAAAATTGGTAGATGTTGCAAACCAATACTTGAATACGCCGATAAGCCAGAAGTGCTGTCTGAAAGCCGAACACTGTGCGGCGATCAAAGGGAAAACAAATGGGACACATAATATTTATGCAGACGGATAAGGGATCAAGCATTGTGATAATGAACCGACCTGACAACCTTTGGAAGCTGGAATCTATTTTGGGTGAAAGACGGAAGTCCCTGTTAAACAAGACCCCCCGAAAACAACACCTTGGCCGAGAAGCAAGTTGCAAGGAAACTGCTGATTCTCTTACTACATGGTTACATCAATGACTCGTAATACAGGCGGTTGAAACCGACTGGAACTCAGACACCAAAAATGAGGGACGCTCACAAATCACTCAAAACAGGTAACTCACTGCGTCCGAGTATGTGAATGAACAATTCACCGTATCACAACATTGCGCAGTGCCTAGCGAAAACGTTGGAGCCTATATGCAAACTCCGGGCCAAGTATTGCCTAAAGGACTCCTTTGAATTAGTCGAGACACTGGAACACGCGTCGCTCGGTGCGGATCACATGTACTCAGTAGACGTCGACTCCCTATTCACAAACATACCACTACACTAGACGGCTGACAATTTGTGTGATTTCATCACGAGTCAAAGCATGTCTGTCGGCCTGCATCTGGAGTATTTGAGGGATATTATCCTATTATTCACGGAAAATATGCCGTTGGAGTATGAGCGGACTGTTTATAAACAGATAGACGGCGTCGCCAGTATTAGCAGACATCTTTCTTGGCTTGATAAAGACAACTTACTGCCAGCATTGGTGAAGCTAAGTTGTACAAGCGGTATGTGGATGACATCCTAGTCTTCACTAGCAATAAACATTTTCGCGGCTGTTTACAGTTCTAAATTCAATTCATCCAAATCTATCGATGTCTCATGAGTTGGATCAACACCATAGTCTGCCATTTGAATATACTTACTAAGAGACTGACTGATGGAACACTACAGCGCACGATTCATCGCAAGGCAACTTGGAGAGGGCAGTACCACCACTTTTGCAGCTTTGCACCGATGGCATACAAACGCGGCCTAGTGAAAACGCTCTTCTACAGAGCCAGACGGATATGCAGCCCCGAAATTCGCTAAGCTGAAGATGAATTTTTTTACAGATACTTGGTGTCAAAATGGGCATCCTGAGAAGTTCATTCAGATCCATAGCACGCCTCCCAAAGAGAAAATACCAGTGTCAACTGCAGAGAAAAAGAATGTATTTGTTCTTTCCGTTCAAAGGAGACCATGTAGCAAATGATATCGGACATAAACTCCAGTCCGCCCTTAAGCGCACCTACGCGACTGCTCAGTTTCGACTCATACATACAGCGCGAAGCCTTGTTCTTCATGACCGTCAGAGCAGCTCATCAGTCAGGCCTCTCACGTCGTTTACCAGTTCACTTGTGGTTGCGGTGACATTTACATAGGCATGACTGGTCATTATTTGGCTCAGCGGGTAGCTGAACATGTGCCCAAGTGGTTAGAATAACCGATAACGCAACAAACCGGAGTAGATGCAAGGATGAAGCGGAGTCCAGCATTATCCACCACCAACCATCTCTTGGCAACTCGACATCAGGAGAATCAGCAGACTGCGTTCAAGGTGTTATTACTCAACAACAATCGGATAAGTTTGGCAATTACTGAAGCTTTGCTATTTAGGCTTATTATCCTAAATTATGTGCAGAGCAACTATTGTGACAATCAATGAGTTTACCGTGGTCTTGATTTCCACATTTTGATTGGTGCGCCAATTTTTGCCTGTATGTAACTGTCTATGTATTCCGCTTGCATTGTGTTTACTACTTATGACAACAATTAAAATGTGGACATATCGCAACTTATGACTTCTCACTGCGCTGAGGAAATGGCTGAATTGGACCACAGCTTTTTCATATTAACTTGCGTACGAATTCTCGTGTACCGGTCAAGGGTCCTACTTGATTAAGGTGCACCTGTGATAGACGAGAATTTAGGGCCAGATGAGCCAAGTGGTATGTGGGTATGCCGACATACATCGCAAAGCTGGCACTGAAGGCGGACGCGGGCACATCTAGGAACATTTTTGTTTACTTTTAGTCAAAGGAATTGTTCGGGCGCCAGTTGCAAATATCCACGCATGTAGAATGTAATGGTGCTTGGAATGCATGGAAGACTGAGCGTCGGGAAGTGACAGGCGCATGCGGTCCAGGCCAACATGTAGAGTCAATACGGAGGACGGTTCTGTCCCAAATCACTCCGCCAAATTGGACTGCGAAGATACATTGAAACACTAACAAGTGTTGGCGAAAAGTCCTGCTGCAATCACAAGCTACTTTACAGGCATATTGACAAACTGCGAAATACTACGAGGCACAGCTCTCCTAAACACCATTTGTGGGCTAACTCAAACTGCCCATAAACCAGTAACTGCTTTTGGACATCGGTTCGCTCGTACTTTCCAGAACGCACCGCCAACTCATAACTTTCCCGCGCATATCTCATCACCACGACAGCCACATCACCTCCACGGCCTTTGATGTGCTGAGGCGACTGACGTCTCTAAGGGAGTACAGTTCGCCTGGTCCGGATAACAAATGCCCCAAGTCACTGATGACAGTCGCCACGAGCTTGACTGAACAAATATCTAAGCTTTTCCAGTGCTGTCTCGATGAGATTCAGGTGTAAACTATTTGGAGGCGTGGTATAGTCACCGCATTTACAAGGGACGCAATCGCAATGTGGCTGGACCTCAACATGGTGCGGTGGTTTGTGTGCCTCAGCGATGCATTGAGAAGTGTTGGGTAATGCTTTCGCATCTTCAGAGCCACTCATGCCGAATTTGTCACTGGTCATAGCTTAGACACACTCAATCTCCTTGACCTTCAGGTTGGGTGTTGGAGTGAGGGCGGCTTCTTAAACCTTAAAAGGACTCCTTGTAATCCACAACAGATGTGGCTGCGGTGCGGTGAGGTTTTGAACTAAATGTTTTGATTGAGAACCACGTAAGTTCTCCTGTCTAGGCCAGGAAATCTGACAATATCCTACCCACGCAATATCACGAACTTACCTTCAAACCAGTTCTTGGTGCTCCGGTTGTCGCAGAGGATATCCAACGGCCCCATACCTACTGCATCGGGCAGGGTGGATAAGGTTTTGGATGTTACTGCCCAGGCCTTCCCGTCCTTTTATTGCCCCTCCTACACCTTTTCAGCCTTTTCGTCCCCTCGCAACTTCAATTTTTCCCACGTTTGCAATTCTTGGCCTTCCCAACCTTGTTTCGATAGACGGTTATCGCTAGTAGTAACTCACTTATAAACGCGCAGCGGCACAACTACCCTGTCAACAAACCAATGTCTCACCAAGCGTACATGTACATTTCATCGTCTTCCATTTAGGTCCATCGCTCCTCCCTCAGGATGACATGCATCAACATACGCACACTGTTACAGATCGGTTAGCATGCAGCACTTTCTCAAACACTGGAGACCATCTCGATCGACATCTGATGCTTAGCGTGAACCCACCTGTAAGACTCCGGCTCTGTGCTCGCGTTGCCATCCCGTTCAGTTGGCACTAGCAGTGTTTTCTCAGTGCGTCTATCCGGAGATGATGTAGCTTCGAATACCTATCAAGCCAGTGTGGGCATTGCCCTGAATCTCCGGGATAAAGCTGCTCTGGTTGATTGGATCCCAATCAGTAGCCGGATGTGTGTTGTCTGACTGGCTGTCTCGTTCCAACCTTCGAAGTCGCTCGGCACTAATAGGTGCCTGTTCATCACCGCTGCCTACGCGCCTACAAACGGTAGCGATGACACAGCAAAAGATTACTTCTATCGCCAATTCTACGAGCTTCTTCGTTACAGAGGAAACATGGACATCATTGTTCTGGCTGGGGATCTGAACCCTCATTTGGGAACTTGTATACTGATGCGTTTCATCTACGTGACCAGCAAGATGTAAGCTCCCGTAATGATAACGGTGAGCGCTTACTTCTATTTTCTGAAAATGTTCGCTTATTTCTTGCGAGCACTAACTCCGATACAGCACCCATCGGATGGTGACATGGCGACCACTAGCCTTAGACGCAAGTCGATCACATTGCGATCACTTACCGCTGCAGAGGCTGTGTCCAAAATGTCGCTCGATTTGGGGCGCATTTTAGGAGACTGACCATGCACTTGTATGTGCTGACTTGCGTGTGCGTTTCAGCGGACGCCCACGAAGATGCTGTGAGCACGTAAACACTAGCCAACTGGCGAAGCCAGATGTTCCGAATGCGTGTCGAAGTGCGCTGACATTCAGAATGAGTAAGCGCTCACTGAATACAGTTGAAGATCACTGGTCTCATGTTCATCAAACATTACTGGAGGCAGGCCGCTATACTTGTGGTGAATCCAATTGCCAACATGGACATTGGAGCTATTCGCAGTCTCTGGAAGTTGTCGACACTAGCCGGCAGATTCCATCTGGAGGCGAACACAATAAGACTCGCAAAAGATTCATGACAAAGCTGTATGCTAGGCTGAGGGGAGACCGCGAATCCTGCTTGTCTCATCGTGCTTCCGAGATGAAAGCGTCCCGGCACTTTGTAACCATCGTATGTTATTCCGTCTGCTACGGAAACTGGCAACATGGAACCTGGTGTCAGTGAAGATAATTTTTTCGAGAGTGAACAGATTATCCACAACTTGTCAATACGCTAGAAGCGTGGGGCTAAGCTTTAGAGAGACAATGTAATCGGCCGGGAAGCTAAATTTTCTCACCGACCCGTGATTGCCTAGCTTCCTGCGTGGTAGTTTTGGATCCGCCCTTTCGCTCAGATCAGACTGCTGACTTTGAATAAAACCGCGGGAACAAATGATATTCATCCAGCCCTCAACGAACTCCGAGGACTTGTTCTTGGTGATGATTTACGTGAGTTACTAGTGAAACTGTGGGTTCATAAAACTATCCCAACCAAATGGGGCCGCTCCGTGATGGTTTCGATTTCCAAGGGAAGCTCACGTTCGAGATGCGACAACCATAACTTGTGATCTTGTTCGACCAGCCGGCTGGCAGCCTTGCTGGTCACTAGCTCCATCTGCCTCCCTTGGATCGCTCACTGGTTATGAGCGGTCTGTCGTCACAGATCCTCCTTCTCACCAAAAAGTCTGGCAGCAACTCCCATCTTGCAGCGCTATAAAGCACTGGGCTCTGATGGCTTACCTCCCACCCTATTTAAAGATGACGACCGCTTTGTTCGCAAAAATCTGGGCAAAAGAGGAGGTTCCAGCATCTTGCGGTGGGCCGATAGTGGTCTCCGTTTTCAAACATGGCCTGCGCAAAATGCGCTCTAACTACAGGGTATCAACTTGATTCCCGTCGTTTATAAGGTTTGCTGTCCATCATACCTCGAAGGCTATCTCCAGTGCGAAAATCGCTACATCGGGAAGAACAGGCTATGTTCCGCCCTGGCCGCGACTACATCGATGAAATATTCACACTCCGCCAGACCCTCGAGCTCCGCCATGTACGCTAAAAATCAACGATTCTCGTGCTCCTGGATATCTGCGCTGCGTTCATTTCTGTTGACAGGCCTGCATTGTGGCACTGTTTATTGGGGAATGGCGTCCCCGGGAAGTCCGTTTCCGTACTGCGTGCTATGTACAATCTGACTTTGGATAGAGTTTGGGTTTATGGCGAGCCATCGCCTTACTTTGTTGTTACCAGTGAAGTTCGACTGGAATGTACCATGTCCCCACTCCTTTCCAACTTTGTCACTGAGGGTGTCCTAAAGAATGCTCTGGATAATTCCTAGAAACGCTGGCGTTGAGCTTCTCCCAGGTAATCGGGTTGTTGAGTTGGAATACCCTGATGATATCGTCTTGCTGGGTGACGGTCCACAGGCCGTCCAACTTGCACTTAACCGCTTGGCGATTAAAGCGTCAAAGTATGGGATGGCCTTTTCCCCATCCAAGTAAAAAGCTCTTTTGCAAGACTTTCAGATGCCTGTACCTGCACTCACTCTTGGTGGTGAGACACTTGAGCTTTCCGAGTGTTTTACCTACCTGGGAAGTTGCATCACAGTCGGTGGAGCTGTTGGAGACTAGCTTTCGGTGAGTATCTCAAGAGCTGGCCTCACTTTCTCTAAGCTGAAACAATTGTGGAGCTGCCATGACGTCCGGCCATCCATCAAAGGATGGGTTTATTTTGCGATTGTCCGCGCTGTACTGTTGTACGGTTGCGAGACTTGGCCTGTTCGTACCGTTGACCTGCGCCGTCTCTCTGTCTTTGAGCACTGTTGCTGGCGGTCCATGGCCCGTGTGTGGTAGCTACACCACGAAGCCAATGTAGAAGTTAGACAGCATGCCTTTGTTGGAGACAGGCACTCGTTTGTGGAGCTCTTCCCACTGCGTCAGCTGCGGTGGCTTAGACATGTACTGCGCATACCCGCTTACGTCTTCCGTGCTAGGTGTTGTTCGCAGTTGCTGGACAAAACTGGAGGAGACGGCGCGGTGGACAACCTACAACATGGAGAAGCCACAGGAAAAACTGACGAAACAGTTGGCCTCGGCCTGTTGTTCTCGTCTCCCTGGTTGGGGTTTCAGAGATACGGAGTGTCGATAGTTGGAGGCCCTAGAAGTCATGCCTAAGAACCGACATCAATGGCGGACGTATATTTCAGCTTGTTGCGGTGATTTCTCTTGCCTACCTCAATAAAACGAACAACTAGAAACTCAAAAACCGAGGGTGAAAAACTACTGAAAAAACGCTGCCTGTTCTTGTATTTATTCGTGTCCTGTTTTCTTCCTCTGTCATGATTCTGATGGCACAATATCTGTACCACAGATTGTGAGCACTATATATATATATATATAGTTGCCGTGACGTATATATTAAAATTATAAATATAGTCCTCCTATTCATGAGTAATGAAAGAATCACTCCGATATCTATCGCCTCTAAATTACTCAGCGCCGCCATTCTTCACAGATTGTCTGGCACTTGTGACAGCCAGATACGTGAGGTGCAAGAGACGTCTCGTCGAGACCTGGGCACATCGAGCATATCTTCACTCTTCATCAATTGATAGAACACCATCACATTTATTGACTGCCCACTATAGTCGTGTTCCTCTACACTAGGTGTTCCCAACCTTTTTGTGGCCGTTACTCCAAAGCTGGTTCACTTTAAACCGTTATCCCCAATCCTTCTAAACTCAATTAGCTGGCAAATACTGCATCTTTTATTTAAATTACGCCAAATGCTTCCCATATGTAATTACTTTCGATCATGCAAATAAAGGAGACCCCCATTGTAGTGTGAAGAAAACCCATGAGTTTCTTTCATTAAGTACCGCGTCCAAAATATTCTTGTTGATGTCCTGAACGCGACTTTGATGGTGCTGTTACAAAGCGATATCACACTTAACGCATGTTATTGTACACCACGATTCTTAACACTTTTGAGGCTCTCACAAATAGGGTTTGCTATAATCAACCACCCCCCCCCCCCCAATTTTCATTTCCAAAAGCCAACTAACGAATAACTATCGCGCTGTTTGCATCTAAGTACTGGAAAGGATAGATATTTCAGAGAACTCTCGATCAATAAAAGAAAGTAAACAGTTGTTTGGTACAACATAGTACGTACTCAAGAGGCGATATACAGCAATAGGATGTTTGAAATTGCTTAGTGCTAACAATTTCTGGTATAGTTGGTTCAGATGCTGCTAATGCACATCGGAAGTCGTGCTCCAGGTTCATTCAACTCCTTGCTTTTGTTTTCATTGAAACCATTGTCGAAAATCCACTTTCACATCTATAAGTTGTTGCAAATGGGATCATTATTCTCAATGCTGTTTCCGATAGCAATGGATACTCACCACCTATCTTTATCCAACATACTACCAGTGGTGTGCTTTGAAAATCTATTTTTAATTCCTTATCTTCGCGCATTCCTAGGAATTGTGCTTTGCCTTCGATATCAGTATCCGGAAAGATTTCCTCGTCCACTGAAAACGCTCTTAGCACCCAGGCATGTACTTGGCGATTTTCCCTCAGGAAAACATTTGCTGATGAAATGGACCACTGATGACAAGTGGAAAGTTACATCACCTGTGAAAGCGATATCTTATTTCTTCCAGAGAGCATTATTGATAGTTCTGGAAACATCGACACATCGTCAACTGTTGTCCTGGGTTGGTGAAGCTAAATTTTACTAAAAAAAACTGGCAACCTTATTCTGCACAGTTAAAATATTAACCATATTTCCTAGCAATCGGAGGTTCAGTGCATTTATTTCACCGAAGAAATCTGCAAGATATGCTAGTTTGGAAATAACTACGTTGTCTGTTATCATGAGGCGTTACCCGTTCAACTTAACCTTTTGTAGCTCCTTCCTTTCAATAAACATTGTAATTTATTCTCGAAGCTCGAGCACTCGGTGCAGCAACCTGCCTCATAATAACCAACGCACTTCCGTGTGCAATAACAACACGTCGAATTTGCCTCCAAATTCATGGCACAACTATTTGAAAGCTCTTGTATATGTCGCACTACCGCGGATGACATTTATTATTTCACTATGTTGGTTAACGTGCCCAGCAAAACAGGCGGAAGAATTTTTACTGCTAAAGCGTAACGATGCAGTGGCTGAAGGAACAGTACAGAGCAAATATTTTGACTATAGTTTGGAATCCAGGACGGACGCCCAACATGGATAGTGCTCCGTCTGTACAGACACCCACCAACCTCGACCACTGTAGATGCTTTTCCAAGGCAAAACCCTTCACTATTCGAAAGACATCTCCGCCGCGTGTAGTTGTGCTTAATGATTCTGAGAACAACTACTCTTCTTTGAAGCGCTCGCCTTTTATGTACCCAACATAGACCGATAGCGGGAAACAGGATGCAACATCGGTCGACCCATCTAACTGTATTGCGAAGAAAGGACGACTTTATGTCGGTAGGCACCTTATCAAAAATATCCTTGCTCATATCCTGATACGACTTTTGATGGTGTTGTTAGGAAGTGATATCATGCTTAACTTTTCTGCATGTTCCTATCCAAGAATGCGCTTCACGGAATCGATTATAGAAGGTTTTATGAGACCATCTCTTATAGTATGTGGTTTCTTGTTTTTGGCGATTCGGAGAGTGATGCGGTACCACCCTTCAAGACCAGATTCAGTGGACTGAAAAAAGGAGCCCGATTATCCAGGCGAGAACAACTAAGCGTAGATTCCTTCGGTTCGAATAATGTAATATCTTTACCTACCAATTGAGAATGACTTCGGTCGAACTGATCTTTCAATTTGCTGGGATCAATGCTCTCCCCCGTGAAAACTTTGCTGAAAAAGCATACTCCGGCTTCCCAAGATTTTTATCGACAAAAAAGGTGAAGCCACATTGTAGAAAAGCTTCGTTGTAGGACCGCTATTTTCCATAAGATATGGACCCGGCGAAACATTAGGTAAAAAAAGGATATGTATAAATCCTAATTTTTTCGTGATTTAATGTAGGTGATATTGTGGCAAACGAGTGCAGAAGAACTCATAATTTTCGATATAAATACCATTGAATAAAATCCTTCATCAGCTTTTATTTCTTGTCACAAACAACTGTAATGATAGTCGAAAGGAAGAAGGCCGATGAGGGTGTGCATTTACCCACCGTCGCTCGGTTATGGTGAATGCCGGTCATTTTCGGTTGTCGTCCCCAACATCCAATAGCCATCCAATGGTTAGCGAAATTCACAACATGCTACTGCGTAAGCAGAGACATTAATTTCTCTTTCACCTTAGTAGTGAAGACGTACGAAATTCTCGGCAGACGAGTGATTTAGTGTAGGGCTCAGCTGTGTTGGCCTAACCTGGCAAAGACGCACCGATATGGGGCGGTTTTGATCATTGAGCGAAATGAGTACAGAAAGCCACACCGTGTTTCCGGCGTTCGTTAGCTGTCCGCTAACTTCGCGCTGAGTGCTGAAGGTCCTGGCCAACCGTAGGCGTTGGAGCGATCGATCGTTATGTGTGTATGTGTCTCGCTGACTACGCAGCGAAGTCGGCGTAGGCAACCAAAACTGCGGCCAGAATGTGCGCACTTGATGGCATCTCAGCTGAGGACGACGTTAGGCATTGCAACTCTTGTCAATGTTATTGAATCACAAGTATTGGAGCATGAGCAGACAATGCAGTCAGGATCACGTAACGTGACTGTTACTCAACGCTCGCTGATTCTTCGGCTGTACAGTGAATGCGGTTTAAACGCCGCATTAACTTCAAGAAATATAATGCAATGGACGCAGGAATGCGTCCCGTCACCGGCCGGTATGTGCTTAAACTAGTGAAGTTCGAACAAACTGGGAGCGTGTGTGATATGAAGAGAACTGGATCGCCTCGCAGCACCACGGACGACTGTTCAGCTTGCGCTGTAGTCAGTGCAGTGTCAAAAATTCCCGATCTTGGCATTCGTCCGATCGCACAGTACTGTGACACTATCCGATATGCGGTACACCGGATGTTACAGGAACAAAAAGTTCGGAGATTCCGTGCACTTCAAGTGCAAGGTTTTGAAGCCATGCGATCCGGAGAAGCGGCGTGAATTTTGCTGCTGGTTTCTGCATCACGAGGATATTCGTTCTGTTATCTTTACAGATGAGGTATTGTTTCATCTACATGGAACAATGAAACATTAATCTTGGGCTACCAGTAACCTACGAAAATTTACCACATCACTTATGCACCACAGTATGAAACTGATGGTTTGGGCTGGATTAACAAGTCAGAAAATCTTGGGACAATATTTCTTTTGCGGTAATGTGCCCGGTAGGTTGTTGTTTTGAAGTACCAAAGCCTTATCTTTTCCTAGCATCGTCGCACTTGGAAATGCTGCAAACAATTTTGCTTCCCCAGCTGGAGGTCGAAGGGGGCGTGCAGTACCATTTGGTGGCAGCAGGATGGTGCATCAGCAAATACTGCTAAAACGGTGCGTGCTTACCTCACCGACAAATTTGACCACCATCGGATCGGACGCGTTGGACCAATAGAATGGCTTGCTTGCTCACCAGATTTGAACCCCATGGACTATTTCTATGGGGCTATCTGAAGCGGTGAGTGTAGAAATCGAGGCCGCGTACATTGGACTGATTGAAAGAAATTATTGTGAACGCATGTCGCGCGATCACGTGGGATACATTGGAGAAAGTGCTCGCCAATTGCATCAAGCCGTTTGTGCATTGTAAGCAGAACGCCGGCGGACATTTTGAACAAATCATTCACTAGCATAGATAATCGTTCCAATAATTTCATTAATCTACTTATCCTCTTTCACAAATGTGTTAAGAACTAAACTGGTCCGCTGACATATGGTGCTAAGGATGCGTCCGGTCGGATGAAATTCTTAACGTCCAGGCTGTGGTTGAGCACATAAACAGCGTAGGCACCGAAACGTTCGATGGCTACATATGGCGGAATACCTGAGTCGCTATGAGCTGAGGTTCCTGCAGCCTTAATGAAAAGCCGACTGTGTTGATGACTCAGTTTTTAGACTATTGCCTGTGAAGTTGGTGTTCGGGATGAGTTGCAGTAGGTAGCAACATGTGTAAGTGGGGTCGTTCGTATCTGGTGGGCTAATATGAGGTCTCCACGTAGCCACCTGTAACGTCTGCTGAACACGCCGAGCGTTTTTCGTCCGTGGTGGTACGAACGTTTGCTCGACCTTGGTGAGTTTCGAGCTCTTCAAGTCCCGGTTTAGCCAAGCGTGCCCAGGCTGGATTGCGTATTCGACGTGGGAACGCACGCTGGCATGGAGCACCACAGAGAAGATGAATGAATACAAACATTTGAATACCATCCACCACTTTTGAAACTGATGCCGACTGTCTGGAATAACCGAATTCGTCCTGTCCCAGCACACAGAGGTCAAGTTCCTGAGGGCTTGTCTGCAGGTCATATGCCCCACTATTCAAGAGATAGGCGTGTCTATGGCAGATGTGGACAAAGTGTCACTTGACCACATTGAATGACAGTAAATTCCTCACCGGAACTAGCGTTAGTATTACCCTGGTATTAGGAAAACATAGCAAACCAGTCAACTGGACGAAAGAATTTCAGCACCCATGCATACGGTTAGTAAGTAGAATGAAAGCGCACGCAGCGCACCTACAAAAGCTGCGCCGGAAATATCAACGCTCGTTTGTTCACCGCTCCATTGAACCGATGTGATATGTAAATGCAGTTTGGGTACATCCAAGCTATTCACACGAACACTGATTCAGGTCCCCTAACCGGTACGTTGCAGATAGGGATGCTAAGCACATGGTTTGGCTCGTGTTATTTCGTCCTTTAAGTGAAACGGAATATGTCAACTAATGCAACTGCAACAGCATGTCGTCAGGGTGTTTTCGAAAAGCACTAATGTAAGGGCAACGATGACATGGATTGGAATGGGGTTGCATGTTCGGGACACCCGAAGAAAGAAAATATTTTTCGGTAATCAAGTCGACTGTGGTACATAACAAATGTGAGCTGGTAGCCTCTGCGTTTATTATTTTGGCTCAGTTTCAACAGGTCGCGACAGGCGTTGTTGGCGTTAGTTAGTATTAAGCAAACCAGGATGGGGTCTCCTCGATGACATCGATATTTACCATCTTACAATCTCAAGGCATGCAGTCTGTGTTGGTAAGGGAGGTGAAACAGCTCCCAAACGAGTTCGGTCTCTCAACATTGGGACGCATCAAGTGCAGCAAACTCACGGACACCTGGCCTGGATCGCATGTGCCACATGTGGCCTCACGTAGACGTACAGCATATGAAAAAATGATTGATAGCTCGAAATTTCCGAAAGCCGTCCGTAAAAGTCCAAGGTGATGCCTGGCTCTTTTCGATGAGTTTTCGGCCTGTTTCGAGCAGCCAAGTTCGCCTTGCCTAATTATCCCATGGTCGCTTTCCTGCGAAGCACGTTGCAACTGCTGGACCCCAAGTCAATATCCATGCGTAACCTGATGGCAAATTCTCACAATTTTGCATTTCTTCCCGTTGAACTGGATCCAGTTTTCGGATAACCACGTATAGGCCCTGTGGAGATTGCCCTACAATGCCATGTGGTCGCCTACTGGCTTGATGTCATGCCAGATTTCCATATCGTCTGCAAATTGTAAGAAGTTCGACTGGAATACAATAGTAAAACCTTTGCGGAATACTATAATAAACGTGGTCCAAGTACCGATCATTGGCTACAGCACACTGGAATTCAATTGGGTCGGAAATGGGTCTGCGTACTCTCCCTTTCAGCGGAATTTGATTGAAGAAGTTGCTTCTTCAACCTAGCATATGGCTGCCGATTCCATATCTTCGAAGCTTATGAAGTTGAACGCGGTGGTCCATGCGACCGAACGGTTTAGAGAAGTCCAAGTACACGACGTCGACTTCTTGTCTGGCATTGGCTGATTATGTCCAGCTTTCTCAGGCTAGTAACACGTTTAGGGTGCAGGAAAGATTTCGATGGAATTCATACTACTCTGACAATATGACATAGTTGCGCTCAAGGTATCGTATGAGCGCCTCTGTGATATTACCCTCCATTACTCTGGATAACACAGGGAGAGTCATTAGACAGCACTTCATGGGGTCTGTGCGATTCCCACTCTTGTAAATAGGAGTGAATATTCCATGTTGCCACATTGTGGGGACCTGCATTTCATCAAGACATCGTTGAAAGCAGCAAGATTAGGCGATGTTCATGACGACTGCCTTCAATGCCTTTGGTCATATACCGTTCACGCCAGGAGAGCTGTGCACGCACGAAGACAGTGATCTCTTAAGCACCTTTGCTACCGTGGACAATACATGGTTTAATAGTGTGGTCAATGGGAGCTGTGCCCAAAGCGGGTGAGTTAATGATTCACTACAGAATGTGCGAATGGAGTGTTGGCGAAACGCGTTTACCACCTATTGTGTAATTTACGCTGGACCATGAGTTCCACGTAGAACTGGGATTCAATGGTGCACCCTCCGGAGGTGGTTGACTTGTCTGCACAGCATTTTAGAATTATGACAGAGTTTAGTCGCTAAATCCAGTCGGTACCGGAGTGTGTCTTCACAGATCAACTTAACGAAATGGTTTCGTTGGTTTGTGTAGGCATTTCAGGCCTTCTTACTCAGACAAGCTTTATAAGTGCGGCAAGCTGAATCCCTTGAGCCCATGCATCTTCTAGTCCTGCTACGCAGGAAGGAGTTCGTTTGCTTCGAGCGGTAAACTTTGTGTTAGTAAGGTGGATCAGGTTGTTATCATTTATAACATGGATTGAACCGCTTTTTAATGGCATAACTGTCGAATGTTTACAGTGCAAAGGTTGTTCACATTTGCTTAGCCATGGTGTAAACAAATTTCTCAGAAACAGGAATATCTGCGCCTCCGTGTTTACCTAAAATTGGTATACTGTTATCAGGGCCTAATAGTCATGAAAATGCAAGTAATTGGATATGGCAGTGTAGGCTTCTAAGTTTTAACTCAACAGTTCAGAATGCATTGTCCGCACTGTTTATCACCTCGGGCTGAAGCTCCTCTTTCTTATTAGTACAATAGGCGGTGATCAAAAAGTTTTGCAGATAGAACATATGATTGCGCCATCAGTTATGACCGTTCTATCCGAAATTATGATCGAGTCAATATAACTGGTTTTTCTGTTGCGTCTAGGCTGCAATCTACAGCCTGCCACATTCGTGCTCTTTAGTAACATTGCATCTCGGAGCTTAGCACTTGACGATGACCATGGTACAATGCTGACAACATTCCGGTGTGGAGCATTAGTGGAGTGAAATCGTTTGCTTTCCTGAACTTTATCTTCATTTTATGTAGTTTAGTGGCTACCTTCCCAAAGAGAACTTCAGATGCGGTAAAATTTTCCAATCACTTAGTGTGTCCTGGGGCTAAGACTTTTATGCAAAATTGGATATCACTGTATTATTCGTCACAAAATAGTTGCACGTCCCGGGCTAAGAAAAGTGGACCCCATTTGGTGGGGCATATGACATCCGATAAGACTAACCAATCCAGAGAAATCTATGTGGTATTTGATCACTGATTCTATCGGTATATAAATAATTTTGAAATAACTAGGAAAGATGCTATGATCGCTTCCCGATAGTCTGCTAATGATGCTTATAGACACATTTGCATATCCCATAGTAAGTATAAGATCAAATGTGATAGTAATCCGGGTAGGCTTTTTGACTTGCTGTACCCATGCCATCTGACCATGAGCAGACTTAAGTGTTATCTTTTGTGGTCCACTTTTAGGGAACCATGGAGTTTGGAGCACGATACAATCTCCAGTGATTGTATTATTAGAAAATGTGAGGTCGGAAACCATAGAAATAGTGTCTACCAAACAGGGGAACAAGCCATTTATCAAGGATAAAAATAGCAAACGATTACATTTTCCGTACGTAAAGAGTGAGAGCAAAAGTGGTTGTATAAGAAAATAACACATGGCAGTGGACTGGTACACGTAGTTTTGTTACATCTTCCTGTGTCCCAATAAGTTGTGTTAAATCATGTAACGCAAGTGGTATAAAACCTCATCCAGTTGAATTATGAATTCAACTAACGTAGAAGCAGAGGTGACCGAATGCGAAAGTACGTTACGCAACTGGGATACACGAATAGAAGAAACGTTCTGGCGCCATTCTAACCGGCTGTATTGTATAGTCAAATTCAAATGATGGCCTCGCAATGGGGTATTGTGGCTGAGTTTCAGGAAGGTTCGACATGGATGGGTAGGATCCCTGAGGATTTGGTACACAAATATGAGATCACCTCGTAGAAGACGATATTGTTCATGGATAATCCCTAGAATCTTTAGTCTAAACTAGTAAGGAAGGTGGAGCAATCCATTCAACTCATTTGTCGCCTTCCGTTATGGATTCTAAAGAGCAATAAGGCCAAGATTTTGCCAAGAGTGTCACCCTGAATGGCCTATTCTACATGTGGCCTCATGTAAGCGTTGAGCATTTGCGAACAGAAGATAAAATCAAACCGGCCAAATGCCATCCTCAGTAGGCCTGATTGTTGACTGACATTTATCACTGCCTTCTCGGTCTGTTTTGAGCATCCGAGATCTACCTGCGCAAGCACCTCAAAATCGCTGTCATTAGAAGCGCGCTGCTGAAAGTGCTTTCCCAGTCGATATTACTAGGTGTACTGGTGTTGTATTCACATTATTTTGCATTTTACAGGAGGAAATTCAAGCGCTTTCTGAGCCGACCACTCGTAAGCCCTGTCGGGATAACCTTGCAAGACTGTGTGGACCTCCGCTTGCTTGCTTGCCCGCCAACTCGTGTGATGGTCCGCAGAGAGTAGAATGTTTGACGTTAACAGTTCCGCGAGGTCGTTTATGAGCACGAGCAATAGTTATGCTCCCACTACCGAGCCTTGATGGAAGCCACAGTGAACCTATATCGAGTCCGACGGAGCACCATGATTCCGAAAACTCAGGCGTCGTTGGAGTATGATTGAATGTGTCCAGCCCGGGATGGCGTCAATATTGTATTCCATTGAAATTTATGAGCAACATTGCAGTGGTCAACGCGATCAGATTCCCATTGAGAAATCAAGGTAGGCCGCGTCGACTCCTTCCCCAGCATCGATGGATTCTGTCAAGCTGGCACTGGCTAAAGAAAAGTTTTATCGTACATCGGTGTTTTTAGTGGAATGCATGCTACTTCTGCACCAAGATTTTGAGCACTAATAAATATCCCATGAGTGCGTCTGTAACGACAGGTTCCCTAACTAGCAAAAACAGGAAGAATGTTGATCGGGTGGTCCTCATCATCATCATTATACACTTCGGCTAAATATTTCCAACACTGCCGTTGAATCGTTCGTGTTCTTCATTGATACATGCGGCGTCTATCATAGCCGGCTTTTTCCCCGTTCTGAATCCAGTAGAGTACATAACGTGACTGTGTATTGGTAGGCCAGCGATTAATTCTTTTAGTTCGGCCTTAACTACTCAGCGGACACCGGTGCTTTTAAACCATCCACCCCAAGAAGAAAACTTGGATGTTAGTCGGACCCAGAACGTTTTCTACTGCAGAAGCTGGACTTTTGTTCATTTACCGAATGGACAGTGGAGGACAGTTAACGTGAATAACTAAACGTGCATCCCTAAGTCATAATTGCAGGTGGCACTAGAGTGAGTCTATAACTTGTACCTGGGTAATCAGCGATCGTACAAAATCGCAGCACCTCCTCACATTGTAGCTGTTTACGTAGGACGGGCATACCTGGTGAGACGATCTCCGTCTCTGCGATTTCGTCGTTTTGCCCAATCTAAGTTATCATGTATAATTTGTGAAAGTGATCCTGAGCACTAGAGAGTGCTTCAAATGTCAGAAGCGCATCTGGTGGTACGAGTAGCAAGTGCGAGCTCTTGCCGACCCTTGTCATTTTGGCAGCTAGTCGTTTTTCGTGAACTGCTAACACTGAAAGTTGAGCCGCTTATATTGGCTTATAGAATGAACACAGGATGTAGTTCCGGTTTCGGTAAGGATTGCGAAAGTCGCTTCTCCTTCAACAGTTTCATGTGCCTCGCGGTAGTCTGTTTCGGAAGTAAGACTTTCCGGAGTCACTGTCAAACCAGTATAACTGCTCTCTCTCAGCCGTTTGGGGTTTGGTGTTGAACGCTTTTATTCGTAGCTTTGAGGGGAACATGTTACGTCACTGGCATCACGTTTCAAGTGCTTTTCTCACCATATGCCTGGACTAGAGCAAATTTTCATCATCTTGAGACCACACTCTTATGTTTCGGTGATGGGGGTATAAGTGTGGTCGACTTGGCGATCACGTTATCAAGGGAGTGCGTCTAATGATAGCAACGACATTTCTTCCAATCATGACTTCGAGCTTCACGATCATAGTAGTTAACAGTTTGCTGTTTTCTTTGTTGACGGTCGTTTCAAAAGACTTGGAGGAAAAATCCGAATGCCGCATGGAGTAATTATATTGAACGGAGATGCTGGTGGTCCGTAAACAAAACCTAATAGAAGGTTCATTTGATAGATGGAAAGTAATCCGCACGGAGTCAGGAATTTTCTGAAGGAGTGGTCCATCCGCAGGAAGAACCAACCATGTGAATTTACCTAGATAAGACAGCCTCCAATTTCACCAGAGTTTTATCTACTATGTTATTCGCTATTCCAGAGAATGTGCCCGATTTATAAACTGAACACCATGATTCTGATATAAGTACTACCTTGGAGAAAAATGGGTAGATTATTGCACATAAAGTGCATTATAGTTACCAGTTGAGGAGAATTTATTAAGTGCATGTGTTACATATATTTCTCCGTCGGAGCGCCTACAGGAATCAAGAGAGAGTAAATAGGCGTGGTGGTATATGGAAATAGTGGGTTGGGGGTGGTGGACACGGAGAATATATAATTTGCGGAATTAGTGTCAGCTGAAGATATGGCAGCTAGAGTGTCATAGAACTCCCAAAAATCTTGGTAATGCGAAATGCTGGGGGAATTTCAACCCCTGTGAATCTACACTTTACCAGCTTTTACAGATACGCTAGATGTCTGTGAAGGTTGTTACGTGTTGGGGGCATGCGAATATTTTGCGTTGGTTTAATTTGCCCAGCTGCATGCATTTCACTAGCGGACGGAGCGCAATCTGTGGATTGCGCAGTTGGCATCCCCAAGTGTTGCGTTGTTAATGATATGACAAACAATGGAACAATGGAACAATGGTTTTCTATGGGTAAAATATCTAATGCTTAACAGGTCCCTAGATGGTCATGGCGAAATTTCAAAGAACAAAAGATAGCTAGCAAAATGGGGTGTACAGCGGGTAACTGACTGAAGTATACGTGTATTGTAACTGCAACAAATCCGTAAAGACTGACAGCAAATGAGATGTTTGTAAAAACTGTGTAAAATTTTTTATGCCTATTTAAGTAGGTCAAGCAATATACTTTCAGATAGTTTCAACAACACGGATACAAGGCAGAATGGCGCTGAACATGTTCACGCGTCTTTCAATCAAAACACCGCAGAATATGGCGAGCAGGCGATTTACATTTATTCTTTAAGTATATCCGAGGAAGTTGAAGCACTAAGAAGTCCTGAACGAATGAATGTGTACAGGCGAATGTGCGATGATATTTGGAATGGAAAGTGCTGCAAAGGCAGGAGCCCCCATATTTCTCGCCACACAATAAAGTGTGTGCGAACATGGTGTGGCACCACAATCTATCCCTCAGATACACTTTGATGACCCACCTTTATGTCATGTGAATTATGTGTAGCGCGTAATAATGTCATCCCAGACCGAGCAAAGTGTAGTCATTTACTGTACAGGCTACATAGGACTAGGTTTTACAACTCACAGACACTTTCCAAACCCAACGGTACGTCTTTCTTATAAGTCTCTTAGGCCGCAGATCGTCACCCGAAGAAACTGTTGGAACATATTCCTGAACACGGAATAATCCGTTGCTCACATGGCCCTCGATCATTTCTATTCCAGATAGTCCGAAAGAAATCCTGGGACTGGCGTCCAAGTGATGAATTCAGTGCACCCAACAAATTCACGGTCCCTGACAGATGCCGTACCTTACACATACAGTACCACACTGCAAGTATCACAGGCAACCGGCTTTAATTAAGATCGATCTTGTTCGCGTCTGTCGAGGAAAAAGACAATCCTAAAGCAGCCGCCATCACTCTCCTCGGTTTGTTTGAATTTATAAAGAATTTGCTTCAGATGGTGCAACAGCTCACAGAGCTTTCAACTTTTATCCACGACGGCACTCTTCGCTGAAGTTTATTTTATCTCGATGAAATTCTTTTAGCCACTTCATCCGAGGTAGAGCACATTGCTTATCTGCAATCCCTCTTCCAATGCTTGACCCAACAAGCCGTACGGTTAACCAGATTTAATGCAAAAGTGACAAGGAAACGGTAGAATTCCTGGACCACCTCATCTTGTCATCTGATACTAAGGTGCTTGCAGGCATGATCCAAGCTATTAAGTGCTACTCGGCTGCGATTTCATTCGAGGCGCTCCGTGGACATTTTAGCCTATCCACCTGCTATCTGCGTTCTATCCTCCGATGCACTAAGTTCATGCAGCCCTCGAATGATTTCCTTACGATGAACGAGTCTACATTTGTTTTCCCTAATACGACACGCATAGCTTTAACGGAGCTCAAGGTTGCTATTGTCAGCAAAGATCTCCTCACTCACTCGTCTTTTGATTACAACTGACGCTTCAGACTTCGAGGTATTAACTGTCCTCCAACAACGCGTTGGAGCGGTGGCAACCTCCCGGCTTCTTTGCCAAACGACCGCAATCAGTAAATCCTGCAACAGCAGATTTTGCGGAGAAGCGCTTGCTATGCACTTAGCTAACCGTCACTTCCGACACACATTAAAAGGCAGCGCTTTCACGGTTTACACTAACCATATGCCTCTCATCTTTGCCTGCTACTCATCTTCTGACAAAAACCATAACAGGAAACTAGACTCCTAGGGTTTATCGTGCAGTTAACTGCTGACACAAGTCATGTCACATGTGTTACCAACTCCGTCGCTGACGCTTGCTCTTGCGTCAACCTCAGTTTTCACTATTTGTCTGCCATTGATCTTGCTGCCACGGCATCGACTCAGGCGCAAGATGAGAGGCTTCAACACACTGCAGTCCATTTCACTGTATGTGAAAGCCGTTCCTCCGCGAACCACGAAACGAAATATCCGTTGTGAGATTTCAACAAATTATCGAACACCCCTCGTACATTCCTCATCCAAGCGCACAGTCTGTGACACCCTTCATGTAGTCACCGTGCTTTTCGGTGGGCTGTGTAAAGATGTTCGTAACTGACCTAGAGCTTGTCTTCCCTGCCAGTGCTCCAAGGTACAATGGCACATTCGCAGTCCCCTCAGCTCACTCCCTGTCCCTAAAGCTCGTTTCTCCTACGTACGCTTGAATCTGGTAGAACCTCTGCACATGGCTACGTACACAAATTGACACGCGTCGATCTACGTCACTAGATGGCCAGAAGCCATTCCTGTACCAGGCCGCACAGTTGAAGCTATCATCCGTGCCTTATTGGACCGTTGGGTGTCTAAATACGGATTCCCACCCACCATCACAACAGACCGTGAAACGAATTTAGACTCTTTGGAATTAGATGCATTCTGCAAATTCTTTGGCTTCCGCCATATTTGCACGACGGCATACTACCCTGCAGGTGATGGTTTGGTAGAACGCCTTCAAATACAGCCTAACTCTTCCGTTTGTGCCACTTGTGACCCTAACTAGAGCGAAAACACTTCATTCTTACTTCTAGGTATTCGCAGCGGCATTAAAGATGACCTGCAGTGGGCGCCAGCAGAGTTGATCCCCGGCACAACAATTAAAATGCCAGGAAAATACATTCCGCCAGGTACAACATCGTGTAGATCACCAAGTAAATTCGCATCCTCCTTCTATAGGCGTATGCGTTTGCTGCGCTTAATCACTCCTCGTGAGCAGAAGAGACGTACAAATGCACAACAGACGCTATATCTGCACTCACGCATTTGTTCACATAGACGCAGTGTGCCGTCCTCCCCAGAGTTATCAAACGAATTCCGGAGCACCGTAGGTAAGAATGGCCCCCGAACAACCGTATCCATCGACCACCTGAAGGTTGCTTTCTTCGAAGATCTGTCTCCAACTTCATTTGTTATGACCGCACCCATACACCCACCTGCAGCTGCATCATCTTCAAGATTCCGCTGTTACTCTTGACCCTCTACTCAGCTGTCCTCAACCCCGGGCACGGTAGGCAGGTCAAACGTCTGACACGCTTTCGGAATTTTGTGGAGGTTTGCTATTCGCTTTAAAATGCGTTTTTCTGCTTTTGTGGCAACCTTGTGTTTTATTCAAACTTTTTGAAAAATAACAGAAAAATCCAAAAGGTTTGAAAAACCAATACAGTGTACTCCTTTTTACTTGGTACGCCTGTTCGTATTCCATACGGCATCACGCCATTTGTCCAAACCGCCTCCATGACTTTTATATTCCAGCATCCCAGTCACCCGAATAACCGTGGTGTCCTCTGGCCCACTAGCCCGCAACCCCACGTACGGCACTCTGAGTCCGAGCGACTGCCATTCCCCCTTCTACGGGGACAAAGGCGCTGGATTGGCCTGCGAGACCTTGGTTATGTTGTCCGCATAAAAGCGCGGATTTCATTACGGGACGAAGATCATTTTGGCCATTGACTGGTGGGCAATGAGGGGGGGGGGCGACACCTCCCCAGTGAACAGCTGTGCCAACACCGGGGGAAATGTTCCCTCGGCCTTTCTTCGGACTTGCCAGCTTTAGCAGTCTATGGAGTCCACACCGATGGCTCACGGATGCACCTCAGTCCACAACCAAATAACCCTAAATAATAAATATTCAGCAAGCCTGGACCCAGCGAACTCCTCACGTTCTCTTCCTGTAGTGTATGCGCTCACTCCATCTGCTGCCCTACTTTCTTCATTACATCTTCCCACCTGAGATCTCTATCGAAGGCCACCCTCACTTAATCTTACTGAAGTAGACCCCTGTAGTGAATATTGAGTACTGGGAACAGAGAGTAAGAAGATACAAATGTGTGTTGCTCCGTCTTAGGTGATCGGGCACATGTGCGGAATCACGTCGCTGATTCCTGCTCGGTGGTAGCATATCGTAGCTGCACTAGATCATATCCGGGTGCGAAACGCTGCATATATCTGTAGTCCGCAAAGTGGGCGTCAAGGAATCTCTTAAATTCTGACCCCGATTTCGCCTCGACTAGGGACTCCGACAACTTGTTCCAATATTTTACCACTCGATGCTAGAAGCATACAGGGTAAGCAATACGCATTAAATCCAGTACCACCAGTTTGTATCGGTGTCCACTTATGCTGCTTGGTGTGCGAATATGCAGCAGCGACCTCAACATAGGGATGTGGCCCCGGTGCAATATCTGGTGCGTCATATGATATGACAGGGTATAAATCTCTAGTCACTTACATTGATCCTCGCACGGCATACGCCGTAAACTGTGGATGAGCCTGGCAGCTAGATGCTGGACCCGCTCCAGTCTCTGCACCTCACCTATCGTGATCAGACAATAGGCGGGTGAGCCATACTCAAGTACCAGTTTTACATGAAAGAGAACAGACAAGTAGAAATCTCTTCAAACCAATTTCAGAAGCTGCCACGAATTGCTCAACGCAGTCGTGGTCCGTTTGCGTACAGTCTCTTCGTGTTGTCAACAGACTTCAGATCACAGCATGAGAGTGCGCCTAGAGTCTTTACGGAACTGCTGGGATGCAGCAGGTGGCCGGCCAGTGTGTACGAACACTCACTAGTACCTCTCCCCAGGCTCATTAAGGACTTGGACGCGTTGACCCGCAGGTCAGTCTTTACAGACCACCGAGATAGATGGTCGAGGTCCAGTTGAAGTAGGTCACAGTCGTCGGGAGAATCAGGAACCCTCCAAATCTGCAAGTGATCTGTGAACAGTGCACAAGGCGACCGAAGAACCATTTGCGCTTTCAGTCCTGTGCGACAGTGGATTTTAGTGCTCTTTGCACCTGCTCCAAAATTTGTTTTACTGATTACACATCCCTTCCCATGCTTTTCCTCGGTGGGTCGTGTTGCTACGCTGTTCTCTGCTCTTACTTACCTGAAGTTCATGTTTTTAGCTCTTCGAAATACACGTTCGGTCCAGTCGAACTGGTTGTTCTCCGTACTCTGATAATTGATACCTCTCTTGCGCGTCATCGCTTACAACTAGTATCTAAATAGCCCCCCATAAGTATCACAGAGAATTAAGGGTTCTCGCAGGGCCCACTAATGTTTACTTGACATTTCGCATTTACATCATCAGTTGCATCGGATACCTCTGATCAATGTGAAACCTTTGAACAGAAGTAGTGCAGCTACGAGCACACATAGACCGGAGATAGCAAGGTCCATTTTGGCAATTAGGGACGGTTTTTCGAGCTGAAGGATCATTCTCTGAAACGGAAAAGGAGCAAATGGTTATTTACGATTCATCTCATTTAAAAAATGAATTTTTTTGCTTGTCAACCATTTTTTAAAATACAATCCTTTAGTAAGGCCGTGGACATATGCCGCTCAGTCTGAGCCTCAATAGTGACTTGATGGTGCTCGGAGACTAAGCGAATAACCCAGTTAGAGCACAACAATGACATGCGACATATGACGAAGTTGTAGCATCAGAAAAAGAGACTAAACACAGTCATCTTTATCAAAACTTAGTGCCAGCATTTACCTATATCCACTGGAAAAATTAATCAGCTTCAATATTTATGAGAGGACAATGAAAACCACTCATTTTCGCGTTGTATACGTTGATTTGTATCCATTTACATGACATTAACACGTGAGATCACGTGACTTATCTGTCACGGATTGGTCCAAAGCGGTTCAACTGCTTGGATTGTCACAAATCGCTTTGATCATCGTCGTAAATGCGAAGCGGTTTGTCGTTTAAACATTACTTTTTGAACGCTTACCTTTCTTTCTTTGCGTCTTTTCTTGTATACTCCTCACAGTAAGCATGCAACAGATGTTTTACTTTGCTACTGGTGTGTGTCACATCTACCTACTCATTAGTTGTTTCGGCGTGCTTCGGGGACAACTCAGCCTCCGCGTTGATAGATCCGCATCTTAATACAGACTGTGAATGGGTTTTAGGATTCATGCGCCCGGACGCTAAGCGGCTACGAGAGCGGAACAGTGAACATCCCTCCGTAACGCCCTGGAAGACATTGGAGCAAATCATCTTAGTAGCACTCTGGCACTCGGTCTATCTCACTGTTTGTTCAGCTCATGGAAATTGTTCCCGGCCTCACTATGGTGGTAATGGTGGGGAGCACAAAGGTAAACTAACCTCAAGTCCAGTGGCATAATCAGTCCTAGAGGCGTACACACTTAGCCGTCACTGTCATGGAATCCTAGGAGTGGTTATCAAAGATAGTGCCACAGGGTGCCACGTTTACCAGAATGCATTTTCCAATCTTAGAGCTAAACGGAGTGTTGTTTGAAAGACTTGTTACGGAATAGCGGTATTGCATACACTCAGGCTGCGATCTGCTCACGCAGACTTGATGCGCTAAGTTTGCCTAGATTTGTGCTACTTCCGCTGACCGTCAACCTACTAGAATCAAATGTACTGTATTTTGATCACTAACTTGACTATAGCAACAATTTAAAGTGAAGGAATTGAAAAGATTACTGGCTCCGTTCGAGTCAAGTTAACTAATTGGTTGATACGCTCTCGGCGGGTGAATATTCAGATCCAACACACAATTTGCCAGCAAAGTAAGCACAGCAAAACCAATCACGAAACAAAAAGCGGTTTACTAAAGGATAAACAGGAGCGTCATCATCTTGCGAAACGATTTGTTATTTTTACGGCGACGGAGTAAGGCACTATCAAAAAATGGGATAGCTAAGGGGTTACTGACAAGCGACAG
>OX104060.1:44007572-44106638 GCA_944474145.2 Dicrocoelium dendriticum
GCTCATGTGCTTTCTGTATATGTGCGTTATCAATCGCAACGCACACGGTTATAATGGCTCGCCGATAGATCACCCCCCACTATTAGTTCTGCGGCGCCTGAGGCGAGACCTGTGCAACCACAGTTGCTCGCATAAACTATCCTCGCTCCGATAGGTACTGATAATTTGGCCAGATAGTGACGATTTTATGTACAACAGAACACCACCGTGAGCCTTTGATTTTCGGTCGCATCGGAAACAAGAGTATCCTGACAACACGACTTCTTGGAGTATGACGTCAGAGTTCAGCCATGTCTCTGCAAGTCCTAAAATGTCCGGCCGCTCCGAGACAGCGAAGTGGCACAGTTCGTCACGTTTGTTCGTTAGGCGGCACACGTTGGCGAATGCGACATGGAGGTCCTGGGAGGTACTGCGGGAGGTGCCTGTAGGTTGAGCAACCGGTTGATACGGGTTCGTACACCCTTCTCGATCACCTGGAAATTTACAACTTGTAAGTCAGTCTCACCTTCCTCTGTACGGCGTTTGAGCTCAATGACCACAGTCTTCAAACGATCCCTGTCTTCGGGTTCCAAGTGTCGGCGGATGTGAACTTTAATGCTTTTCAACGTTGACAGACGAGACAGTATGAGCTGCGGCATATTGGGATTTGCAAAGGTGATCCTCAGAGGTCGACATGACTGGTTAGTTTTCTGGCCAAGTCGGATTACTTGTTTGATCGTCACACTGTCCTCGCCCACATCCAAGAGTCTATCGATGAGCCCCTGGAGGAACTCAACATCGTGATCATAACGTATCTTAGGGTTTTCATCTTTTGACTCCGGTACGTGGAAGACCATGAGATTATGACGTCTCAGCGAAATCAGTGATGAACCTGTGGGAGCAGAACTAGAGGCGCTTAACTGATTGGGTTGTTGTTTATCAGCAGGTGACGTCTGAACTCGATTACGTGGGCCCTTGCGCTTTTGAGTGGTCCATGGATCTTCGGTGTTCAGAAGTTCACAGACAGGCTCTGAGAAATTCACGGACCGATCAGTGAAGCGGCATTTCGTAGCTTCTGAGTCTGAGTCTTCCATCGGTGGGAAACATTGAACCTGGGGTTCGGCCGGGGTCGAAGACACTGGTGGCGGCGCAGGTCGCGGAGTGACAATAGAAGGCGAGGAAACAGAGGTACTTCCACGAGGGCGTTTGATCCCACGTGGTGAACGGTTTGATTCTATCTGAAAGTGAGATTTTCCCATAGTTGTTTGCGGTCGCTGCGTATTCTGATGTCTTGTACCGCGACATTTATCACATATAACTTGAAAAAAACCTATGTGGGATGTCGAGCGATTTTCGAAACACGTCAACGGATAAGCCAATGCACGAAATGGAATAAAACATCACAGCCGAAGCATCGAAGTGCATGAGCCTTATTTCCCACAACTTTCGAACACGAACCTCAAGTAGCTTGAGACAGCATCACAAGCTAGAGCAAATCCAAGATGGCGGACAGAGATGGCAGTATGGAAAATCAATGAGATCTCCGGAATTAGCCAAAGAATAGCCGCCAAATTTGCACCGCTTGGAAAATACGCCAAAAGAAGAATATTGGTCCACAATTCACACAGATAAAACGCTGTTAACACAGTAATCTGAGGCAAAAGTCGTATTCAGCACACGTTGATCCAAAAATCCACGACGTCCGTGGGTACAGCCAGTCATCAATCGCTGGTTAATTCCAGTGGGCTCACACACTAGCGGACCATTGAGGCGATCGGGTCTCGCTGTGCCCCGCAATATCGAGGTTGTAGCGCGCCAATTCCACCGTGACCAGTGCAGTGCGTCGTTTGAGGCGCTCAACCGAATTGCCGTCCAGTAGTATGCGCTCGTTCTAGTATCTGATGTTGAGTGCTTTGCGCGCAGTCACACGACTGCTCTGATGAGCAATAGCACGCTTAGTGCTATTTGTGCTTCGGTGGGTTGATTTAGCGACTCCTCCCGCAGTGGTTGACTCAATAGCCTGACCCACAAGGCATTGGAGAGCAGATGCAGCACGGCAGTGTGACTGTATAAACACATTTGGATCTGTTAGAGGTTCGCCCACACAGAGTTTGAAGATTTAGAATTATTCATATGTGTTTTGTGACCGTAGTTGGATTCACACCTGCTACGACGGACAGACACAGGTGGGTTTTGGCGGGCTTGCACCAATCTGACCAGAGGTTGCTTGGCTTGAGGCAGGCAGTTGCGTACCATTGAACACCCGGAGGTGCCCTCCAACCGTCAGTGAGAATGCGTGGCGCTCGTGCTATACGCCAATCCAACTGTTAAAACCCATGGGCCTGTTGTCTCCCATGGCTAGATTTTACGGGAAGAGGGCCATCGACCACTTCCTAACCTCCGAAGTGGGTGGACTAGGATACTGGCAGGGCGCCTACACCTGACAGGAGAACGACTCGGGGCCTCAGCCAAAACCTTCGATTAAATGTACACTCGAAAGGCAGCGGGTCTAGCACATGATCAGTTCACTGACTCGTGCGGATTAGTGTGTGTCCGGGCACTTAGCTAGAGGGGAAAACCCCACTCTCACCCAGCGGTCGCCACGGGGATAGGTCCAGGACATCAGCCCACCGCACAACTGTAGCAGCATTCGGTCGACGAGCTGTCAGTCTAGCCAACACAAGCCTCAGTGCGCTATGGGCTCTCCCGCCTCCATGGGCTCTCCCACCCATAACAAAGCGGAACGATTATTGGCCGATGTTCCCTTTTTACTATTTATTTCTAAGTCGCTGAGCCAGCTTAAGCCGCAAGCCACGTTTCCAAACAGGCCAGACAGGTAGGTACACAACTTTTCTAGTTTGAACTTGGACACAACTTTGATTGAAGTTCTATCGCTTGGCTTAAAGTTTTGCGCTCCTAGACGCAGGGATAACCGGCTTGAGTGTGAATTACAATTTGAAAGCTTATATGATCAGACGAAAGGATTAGTCGCTAAATCGAATACGGATCTTGAACGTTTCAAGTGCTATTTAGTGAATTGTTGCTACCAGTATCGTAAACTCCGCGTCCGTAATCATGGCCCACTAACAAGAAGGCATCTAGATGCGCTGAAAGAACTAAAGCGCAATGAAGAAATCGTCCTATGCAAGCCGGATAAAGGTGCAGGAATCGTGTTACTCGATCGAAAAGATTACATAGATAAACTAACAGCAATACTGAGCGATGAGACAAAGTTTGCGTGTATTGAAGGAGAAAGGGACCGAACTGAACAAGTTGAAACACAGATAACTAAGAGCTTGCAAGAACTCCGGACCAAGGGGTACATTTCGGATGCTCTGTATGACAGCCTTAAACCGAGTGGCACAAGCGTCCCAAGACTTTACGGGTTACCAAAAATCCACAAACCTAACATCCCACTTCGTCCTATTTTATCAATGGTTAACTCGCCGTACCATGCCGTTGCTCAGTGGCTTGTAGAACTTCTTGAACCTGTGCGACAACAGCTCGCTATCTACAGTCTTCGTGACAGCTTCCATTTCGTCGAAAGCATCAAAGATGATAACATCAATGAGAAATTAATGTTATCTTTCGATGTCGTCTCACTTTTTACAAACGTCCCATTGCTTGAGACGATCGATTACATTTGCGACTATATAGCCGAGTCAGGAATAAAAATGTGTATACCTACTCGTGAGCTTAAGAGCCTACTGTTACGCTGCACCTGGAATGTTCAGTTTCTATTTAACGGGAAATACTACCGACAGAAGGACGGCGTGGCCATGGGATCCCCTCTCGGACCGCTATTAGCGGATATCTTCATGGCAAAGCTGGAGAGAACCGAAATGCGGGCGGCGATAGACCTTTTTGACCGCTATCATCGATACATGGATGATATATTTGTTGTGGTGGATAAACATGTTAATCTGGAGGAAATTCTTGACCACTTCAACCGGGTGCATGCAGCAGTGCAGTTTACTTACGAGAAGGAAAGCGATAACCGGCTACCATATCTCGATGTCTTGTTAACAAGGAGACCAGATGGATCCATCCAGCGTCAGGTCTACAGAAAACCAACGTGGATAGGTCAGTACACGAATTTTTACAGTTTTGTCCCCATGAGATACAAACGCAACTTGGTTCACTGTCTTACGTCAAGAGCACGTCGAATCTGTACGGAAGACACCCTAGACGCGGAGTTAATGTTCATACAGAACACTCTACGTGAAGACGGTTATCCCGATAGATTTATCCTAAGGAACCTCCTAGAAAAACCGAAACCAGTGGCAGTGTTAACAGCGCCAAAGAAAGAGTTATTTATTCGCTTACCATTTAAAGGGGACGCGGCTACCGAGCGTCTAACCAGAAGCCTTTCGGCCGCGGTAAAGTCGACCTTTCCAGCAGCCTCGTTGAAGTGCGTGTTCTCAACGGAACCACTCATTCGTTCACAAAACAAGGACAAGCTGCCGATGCTGACCACATCAATGGTGATTTATCAATTCGTGTGCGCCTGTGGCGCGACGTATATTGGTCGAACGGCGCGGCAGTTATCGAAACGCGTGAACGAACATTGCCCTCGCTGGCTTCGTCAAGGAGGCATCGGAATCATCAGTAGCGCTATTCTGGCCCACATTGTGGACACCGGCCATGAAGTGGATTGGAAACGCGCTTTCCGAATAGTTTACAAGGTTCCACCGCACCGAACGAAAGGTTACCGCCTTCGTATGCTTGCGACAGCTGAAGCAATATGCATTCGATTGTTCCAGCCGTCCTTATGCTCACAGAAGAAGCTGGTCCAGGCTCTCCAGCTTCCCTGGCCAGCGAAGATGGAAGACGCCCAGGTCGACTGCCTTCGGTCAGACGCGGTAGCGAACATCTAGCCCTCTAAGACCTAATTCGTTTTTTTTTTCCACTCTGACATTGACCTTCACGTGATCAATTCGTTTTGAACTAACTGGGTCGATTTCTCTTTCTAGCCTCTATATGATTGTAATGGTCTGACGATGAATCATTGAAAGCATTTGCTCACCAGATGGTCTTTTATTTCTAAGTAGTATATATTTGAATCAAATTTGATAAACTTCGTGGTTGCTAGGACCACTTTTCGATATATCTCATCAGATGTTTACAATTATAAAATGGGCTTGAAACAGGATAAACTGGTGAAGCGCGATCAAGATTATCGAATCAAAGCGATGCAGAAATTGGGCTTACACAACCTGAACTATGCAATCAGAGGGCGCTTATTCAAGCGCACCTTTTGCCCTGGGGCTAACACACTTCCAAACGGCTTCCACTCCACTTCTGACAACCACCGTGTAATGAGTGCGCCACCCAATCAGTTGAAAAGCACGTCCTATGTCTCGTGAGCATATATATGTGTGTGTCTATGTCTGCCTACGTATACTGTGGTAGCCGCTGCTTGAGTAGATCGACCAATTTATCGATTAAGACAGCTCAATTTCTGCCTCGTTTTGATTCGCCAATCTCTATCGCGCTTCACAAGCCTATCCTGCTTCAACTTTCCATTTTGTAAACGCCTGATGAGATTTAGCGAAAAAAGTGTTCTTCGCAACGTTGGGTTTTAGCGACTCCATGGGTATAATTTTCGTATGAATCACATTTGTCGCCACATCGACCGAACGGGTTGTCACCATTGGTTATATTTAAAACATGAATACACTGATAGACTGCATATTTACCATTTTATACCTAGTTGTTAGTAAACAAATTTCGTTTATTCATGGGCATTGACCTGGATGGCACAAACATCCGGAAGCTTTGTTTTAATGCGCTACATAATACCCCATTAACTAGCGCATACTGGTTGAGCTGAGTACGTGGAACTAATTAGTTATCTAATGGTGAATCTGCCCCCATATTCGTGGTTAAACATTTCCATTTTACTTTATAATTAGTAATGTGAACCATGGTTAGTTCGGTACAATCTATTCTGCTCAGTGCCTGTAATTCTTGCAATACAGGCCGAGCATTTAGATGGGTGTTGTCAGCCCAGTGTTTCATAGCTATTTCAGCATGCTTGCTATCAAAATCTCGAGTTGAGTACTTCACACTGAGTATGAGATCTAAAATGACATAATGCACCGCCGTCCATAGCCACCTACTCATATCAGACAGAAATGCTATTCAAAACTTCCAGCTTCCGAGACGCTCACCAGCAAAACTGAGAAACGGTTACGCCACCTTCAGCAACGACGACTGATGAACAGTCTCAGTGTGCTATGCAATGATAGACATTTGCAAACTTTCACAACCAGTTCAGCTCCAGTACTACAATGCTTCTCAACTTATCGCACTCGTAGTGGTATGTACATTTTAGCGTTACAGAAAATCAATCAAAGTATTCGCTTACATGGCTGGCTTGCCGAATGGCGTGCTCACGGTGCTAAGTGGCTCGGATTCATCCCGTTCTAGCAAATATTAGTCGCCAGTGTTCCAAGACATGGTGCGTTTTCGCTTAGCAAGCTTTCCCCAATAAAAAGCCACATATATGTGTTTAACAATGCAGTACCTTGGTGGATGTGATTCACCACAAAAGAAAGTCACTGCCCCTTGCCTCTTTCTGAGTGGTTTTGTAATTCAAGGGTGTCATTTGCCGTTGGTCCTTTGGACGACCACTTGTTTGGTTACCAGCTTCCAAGGGGTTGCTATGATCTCATATCGCCTTTCAACTTTACACGTTAGATCTCCGATTAATGGCAAGTCCCCTACTAAGACAAGATTTTCCTTCGGCTTGGGCAACTGGGTAGTATCATTCCCACTGACTAGTCAGTATAATGCTGCTCTCGCTCTTATCACGTCTAGTGTCTCTACTGTCTTTAATGCTCAACCTCCACTCAAGATCGTCCCAAGTCCCGTTCTTCAGCTACACATATGCCCTGCCCGATCACGGGCAATAGCGGCTCACTGGTTACACTTGATGGAATTAAGAGTCAGACTGCTGTTGTTCGATGTCCGGCGAGCACACCTTCCTCACATTCCAAATTCCGCATGAAGCTGCCAGCGGAAATTCGATTAAAGGCATCAGGTACGCTGCCACGGATTACCAACGACTCACGGGGAGCGATCAAATTGTTGAACCATCCACTCATGCAACTTTGTGAAGGCATGGATTTATCGACAACCGAAATATCCCACGAAACACGGCTGAACACGGGGGACCAGCAGGGCCAGGAAGGCCGCGATCAGTCGTCTAACCGAAAGCAAACTCAAAGGCAAACGTCACCACAAAAAACCGTTAATGGCCGACCCGTTAACAGTCGGCACAAACTCCATTTCTACCACAACCTGTGCTAGCTCACTCTTGGTTACAAAAGCACTATCCTGCATGTATACTAATGCACAAGGCCTCATAAGTAAGTTGGTAGAACTCCGTCACCGTTTGGCTTCGGAGCCTCGAGACATCATAATGATCACCGAACCTGGCTGAGCGGCGAAATCACAGACGCTGAGATTGCCATACCGGGTATGTCACTTCTCCGGAACGACAGAACGGGCAAGGGCGGTGGCGTGCTCATTTATTTCCGAACGAACCTTCGTTGTGAGCTCATAGACGATTGCCAGACTTGTGTCACCGACGTCCTTGGGTGCAAACTGTGGTTGGAACGCACCGACGTGTGCCTTCTCTCTGTGGTTTACCGACCACCGAAATCCACTCCGGAAAGGGACAACAGACTTATCTCCGCTTTTCGCTCCGTGCTTAATCAGAAGTACAGCCACATCCTCGTTGCAGGAGATTTCAACACCCATGACTTGGAAAATCCAGCATCCGAGACAGAGGTGTTCAAGGCATATTTGCAAGAGCTACTCTCTAGCACCTTCTTGTATAACCACGTCACCGTTCCAACCAGGTTCAGAACAGGAAACAACCCATCGATATTAGATCTAGTGCTCGCTAACGAAGAGCTCATGGTCGATGGACTAAAGGTGTGCAGTCCTTTGGGCCGTAGCGATCACGTGACTTTGCAGTTCGATTACATCTGCTACGCCGAATATCCAGTTGCGGAGCTCGAAACGAGGCAATCTGTTATCCATTACCACGTTCTGTCTGCCTCAGTTGAGAATACCAGTTGGACGTTTCTAGCTAACTGCACCCCAGAACTAGCCTGGGAGACATTTGCGAACACCATCACGTCACTAGTCATAGAAGCCTCAACATCAAAAGTTTCCCAACATCCCCGCACAGCGAAATCATTCTTGCGAAGCCGGACGCGAAAATGCATGACTCTAAGGGATCGGGCATGGCGCACGTATAAAAGCAACCCCGGCGCAGAAAACTGGACAGAATACGTTTCGCATCGCAACTACTGTGTGCTTTTGGTTCGCGAAGACAAGAGAACGCATCAGCAGGAGCTAGCCAAACGATTCTGTTCGAACAAAAAGCTTCTTTACAAACATGTGAATGGACTTCGCAAGGTGCAACGGGGAATCCCACCACTTAATACGACCAATGGGTATACACATACTGCGAAAGAGGCGGCCAGCGCATTACGGGCCCAGTACTCCCCAATCTTCCAAGGTGTACAAGCCTCGACGTATATTCCGCCACTAGTTACCCCACCGTCCGTTTTATCCAACGTCACGTTCACTGCAGAAATGATGCTGCAAAAGCTGCTATCCTAGCGTCCACACAGCTCTCCCAGGGCCGATAACATTCACCCGAAAACATTACAGGTAGCTGCCACCCACTTGGCCGAACCACTAGCTGCATTTTTTCAGCGCTGTTTCGATGAGAACATCGTACCTTCGAGGTGGAAACAAGGTGTAATAACGCCCATATACAAAGCAGGAAGTCGATCGGATCCTGCAAATTACCGCCCCGTAACACTTCTGTCTGTGATCGCCAAAGTCATGGAAGCGGTGATAGCAGATGCGTTAATGGGATACTTGGAAAACTACGGCATAATTGCGCCAGAACAGCATGGGTTTCGTCAACATCGTTCATGTACGACGAATCTGCTGATAGCTCGTGACAACTGGACTGAGACTGTCGATGAGGGAACAGGAGTCGATGTTGCATTCTTGGACTTTTCGAAAGCCTTCGATCGCCTGGATCATCGAATCCTGCTCATTAAACTCCAACAGTACGGGATCGGAGACCCGTTGTTAGGATGGATCGGTAACTTTCTCTCTGAACGGCAGTTAGAAGTTAGAGTTCGATCATCCTTTTCCGATCCGATTCGAGTGGGATGCGGCGTACCGCAGGGTTCGGTACTTGGGCCTCGTTTGTTCCTGCTTTTCATTAACGATCTAGTAAGAGTTATTACCTCGAAATTCTTACTCTTCGCGGACGACCTCAAGGTTTGGCGGGCGATAAAATGATCGGACGACCATGAAGTCCTACAGCGTGACTTGAATGAGGCCTGGAATTGGTCGGTGAGAAACGCCCTGCCGTTTAATGTGGACAAATGTCGCGTTGTTCATATCCGCCATCGACAAGTCCACGTCTACAAGCTTGGGGCACACGATCTGAAGACCACCACTCAGGAACGCGACTTGGGTGTGCTGGTACAGGAAGACCTCGAGTGTTCCAAACAGTCAGATTCCGCTTCTAAAAGGGGCAACCAGCACGTTGGACTCCTGCGAAGAGCATTCGGAATTTTGGATCCATCCATCTTCTCTTTGATGCTGAATGCTTACGTGCGTCCTCACGTCGAATATGCAATCCAGGCCTGGCAACCCTGGCTAAAACGTGACCTTGCAGCGCTTGAGACCCCACAGCGTCGAGCAACGAAAATCGTCAAGCGCCAGACTCCTTACCAGGAACGACTGGAGATATTCGGAGTGTTCAGCGGACGGTACCGGCGACTTCGTGGAGACCTCATACTAGTGTACCAGATTTTGAGCGATCCCAGTCACGTATGCCGCCACCTCTTGAAGCTCAGCCCGAACACTAACCTTCGCGGTAACAGTTTAAAGCTGAGCCAACAGTACAGTCGTCTAGACTGTCGGAGAACCTATTTCTCCCTCCGGGTCTGCGGGCCCTGGAACGCCCTTCCAAACTCAGTAGTTTGTGCCCCCACATTAGATACGTTTAAAAAACGATTGGGCGTCGCACTGAGCGCCCTGCGCTTTGTTTTATGAACGAAAACGCTCGTATATATTTCGACTGACCAGCCTCTTTGGATTTATACCCCAAATTCACGGTCGTAAACCTGTGCGCACCGGTGAGTACTCCATTTTTATTTGCTACCATCACCAACGATAACAATTTCTTAGCCAGTTTTGCGTCGTACCACTTTATCCCCCTAAAACTGTTATACTTCTACCTTTTATCTCACTGACACTCCTTACTTCAACCACTTATGTGGTTTGCCAATTTGTTAGTATTTCTATTGCCAACCTGCGGGACTCGTTAAGTGTATGGTTTTTTACCCGTCATATACCATTGTTCCATTGTTCCATTGTTTCTTCCACCTGGTTCTCCATTCCGCATCGCCGTGTTCAAGGTTCGCACTTGGTGCACATCGGAAGACAAGCTTACCTGGCCCACACCCTTATGACACCCACGGTAGACCTATGCTGTCTTTAGAAAACCAGAATGCTAGACTCTACTACCGTCATCAGAATGAACTTTCCGGCAATCCCTGACGTCAGATATCATTTGCGTCTTTTCGGGGACCCGGAAGCTTCCGCTTCAGGCCAGGCTAGTGTTGGGGTTGCACTGAGTGACAGGACGGAGGCCGCTCTGCTTGATTGGATCCCAGTCAACGGTCACCTGTGTGCGGTCAGACTACTAGGTTCATGCAAGTTAAGGAAGCGTCGAGATATTACACGCGCCTTATTTATCGTACCCACCTACGCTCTGACAGACTGCAATCCAGATGCAGTCAAGGTCTGCTTTCATCAACAGATCCATGACATTCCGAGTTCCTCTAAAAATTCTGATATTGTCATTCTTGTTGATTTTAATGCCTGAGCGGGCCGGGTGCCACTAAGTCAGCACCTTCTTGAGCAGTTTTAGCTTCGGTACCATTCAAATCGACAATGAAGACATACTATTGGCTCTTTGTTCCGGTCATCGCTTGTTTCTTTCGAGCACCAGCTTTTGACAATTGAAGGGACAGATCGCTACCAGGTACCCGCCTTCTCCAGCACAAGTGTTGTCCCAGCTTGAGCACATAGCAATAAGCTACGGATGGCGCGGAAGGTAACTGAATGTCGATCGTACGGGTCAACTTGTCTGGACTCCGATCACGCATTCGTTGACGCTAATATTTGCATGCGTTTCGGAGAATCGCCCAGGCGTACACATTACCGACCGAACGTCGAAAAGCTGCAAGAGTCTACTAGGTTGGTCGAGTAATAGGCCTCTCCATCGACACTTCTTGCCTCAGCTTCTGACGTTGATCTGCATTCACAATGGGTGCGCATCAAATATAGTTTAGTTACTACCAGCATTGATAGTTATGGAGTTCATTAGTAGCAGGATTTTAGTTGTAAATCTGATAAGGCTTTCATCCCAACAGTTCACAAGCTACATAGCAGAGCCTAGTCCGGAAAAGCGCCAGACGCGTTTCGCCCTATTGGGGCTCGTCAGTGGCGCGCATTCCCTCGGTCCTGTAAGGAGGATCGAACCCATGACCGCTAGAGGCAGATGTCAACTAGCCAGCAGCTTAAGCCACTGAGCGATGGGGGAAGTTGGCTTGGCTACATAATTTGCAAACTAGCTGGGATATAGCACCACTACTACCACTGTCACTGACAGTGATTAGCCTGCAAGGTGATGACGTCCTCTCACTAGACGCTATATCCATAGCATTTTAAAACTAGGAGAGGCTTTTGATTTTATAGTAATCATTAGTAGCAGGAATGCGTGCCACTGACGAGCCCCAATAGGGCGAAACGCGTCTGGCGCTTTTCCGGACTAGGCTCTGCTATGTAGCTTGTGAACTGTTGGGATGAAAGCCTTATCAGTTACGGAGTTGTCCGTCATCCGCCGCAAAGCTGGATCACCGATGTCTTTTTGTCGCCGCTTGACAAACGCCGCTCGGTCCGGGCCTACGCCAGCTGTAGTGCCCAACGTCAATCCCTGAATCGGGAATTACACAAAAGCTGACAAAAGGATTGCGAAATCTGGTGATATGAACGTACAATGGAGATGGAACTCGCTATGCTCTTTGGCAAAACCAGAAAACTCTTCCATATCATCCGATTCAGCGAAGGTTTCCGGTTTGGCGCGAGCCAGACAATCCGCAAAAAGAATGGCTCACTGGTCACCAAGCTTCAATGACAGTTGAAATGAGGAGCTGAACATTTTGCTCACAATTTTTCTGGCCACCAGCCCTACCTGTTTCCTCTGGAGCGCTCAATGGTGCTGAATGTTCTAGCTTCAGAGATCCTCACTCTCACCGGAAAATCTGGCAAGAACTCTGCATACTTAAGCGCTATCAAACATCCGGCCCTGATGCTTTACTTCTTGTACTCTTCACAGATGGCGGCTATTCGCTGGTTCATGAACTCACTGCTTTGTTCTAATAAGTTTAGTCAAGAGAGGAGGTTCCATCGTCTTGGGGTGAGGCAATAGTCTTCCACCTTTTCAAAAAGGGCCTGTGCACAATTTGGTTTAAATACAGGGGTATACGTTTGGTTCCCGTCGTCTGGAAGATTTTGGCCTCAATCATATTCTGCAGTCTATCTCCAATGCTCGAACTGCTACAGCGGGACAACACGTTGCTTTCCGTCATAGTAGCGATTTTTGCCATCAAATTTTCACACTCAGCCACATCAACAGCCTTCGCTATATGTTTCAAGAACCAACAGTTGTCATGTTTCTGTATATTCGTATTGATTTCGATGCTGTCGACAGAGGTACATTGTGGCACTGTCTGTTAGGGAACGACTTCACCGGGAAGTTCGTTTCCATACTGCGGGTTATATATAGTCTGACTTCAGGTAGAGTTAGAGCTTATGGCAAGCTTTCGCCTTCCATTTTTGTCACTACTGGGGTTCGACAAACGTGCCCTATCTCCCCATTCCTGTTCAATTATGACGTTGGAGATGTCCTCGAAAATGCTCCCGAAGACTCGCTAAACGATGCCGTTGAGCTTCGCCCAGGTAATCGCGTAGTTGAGTTGGATTATACTGATGATACCATCTTGTTGGGTGACGGTCCACAGTCTGTCTAACTTGCACTTAACCGCCTGGTGATTGCAGCGTCGAAGTATGGTATGTACATTTCTCCATGCAATTGCAAACCCTTCTGCAAGGTTGGCGGATGCCTGTACCTACATTCATTCGTGGCGGTGAAGCCCTGGAGGTCGTGACTAGTTTAGTCCACCTGGGAAGTTTCAACACTGCTGGTGGAGCTACTAGAGAGGTAATTTCCATGCGTATCTCAAGAGCTGGTGTTGCTTTTTCAAAAAAAGAAACACTTGTGGCGCTGGCACGACGTCCGTCTTCCCATCAAGGAAGGGGTGATTGCGCGACTGTCCACGCTGTACTGTTGTTCGATTGCAAGACGTGGCATGTTCATGACGTTGATCTGCGCCGGATGTCGGTCTTCGAGCACCGTTGCATGTGCTCATTGCCCGTGTGTGGTGGCTGCACCACGTAGGTAATGCGGGAGTTGGACATACTGTCGTGAGTGCGGCAGCCACTCAATCGAGGAGCTGATCTCGCTGCCTCAATTGTAGCGGCTTGATCGTGTATTGCGCATGCCTGCTCAGAGTCTTCCGCGTCATGCATTGTTCGCGGTTGCTGGGCAGGGCTGGAAGAAGCGGCACGGTACACAGCCTACCACTTGAAGAAGCGGTATGAAAAAGCTGACGAAATCGTTGACCTCGGTTGGTTGTTCTCGAGTCTGGTTGGCTCCCAAAGATAAGCAATTTCGATGAATGAAGACCCTAAAAGTCATGTCCGAAGTACGAAGTCCGTTGCGGACGTGCATATCTGCATTTTGCAGTGCTCCATTTTCCATTCAGTAATAAAGTAACCTAATAAACTCAAACACTATGAGTGGTATACTGAGCAAAATGGAGCGTATTTAGTTCTTCTTATTCCGCCATAGTTCCGGTGGCACAATATATGTGGTGGATATATATATATATATATATATATATATATATATATATATATATATATATATATATATATATATATATATACTCAGTGCCCCATGCTGAGGCTGATGTTGCATTCTTGATGCTTCTTCACCGCAGTTGGGCTAAACCAACTTACACTTAAACAAGTCTCTTTAAGCTGCATAAATTTCATTCCACTTTATTTGGTTAGTTTTGCCTATCTGAATAGTCTTCTATTAGCTGGCCACGTCGCTTACGCCAATTGCGCTTATCTTCGGTAATTATGTTGCGTTTGTAGCATTTTCGAGTAACTTGTGGACATTTTTTCCTTATCACGGATTCATTGCTAACCAACTTACTTCATATGCTAACTTAGCGAAGAGTTATGCCACCCACCGTATCTGTATGCATTATTGGATCTATGTTATTTCATTTTGTCGTTTCAAGTGATTGGCTGTTGCGTGATATCCCCGGTGTGTCTGCGCTTGATGTGCATGTTGACATGGTGCCTACCCGCCCGTTACCCACCACCTCGTCCATACTGGCTCCAGGAGACAGTTGGTCGTTGCTGGAGGGGACGGGGTGCACGGTCCTTGTGGTCGTGCTAGGCTCGAAGAGTGGTTCCATGCACTCAGTGTGGAACGGACTACAGTCCAGCCACCGCCTTGTGTGCGCTTGATTCCCCAAATACAGTGTGCTTGTGTTTGCCTGTGAAGGAGTGTGGGCCGGCTCCGTTGATGAAACGTGGTTCCCAGCCGCATGCCTCCCGGTCTTATTCCTTCGGGTTTGCACTGGATATGGGGTGTGTGGTTGGAGCTGTGGGTGGTACAGCGCAAGCCACCCATGGTCCCTCTGTAGGCGCAGGCGTCCTGTGGCTTGCCACAGTGACAGGCAAATCCGAAACCGGATGCCGCCAACCATATATATACTCAGCTTGTATTTCTTAATTCGGTTCACCCGTTTGATTCCGGTGTAACCATGAGCAAGCCAGATTTTCGCTGCCTTTAAAACGTGTCTAGGTACTTCGCTTTTCATATCAGACGCGATCAGTGTGTAGCAATCTACGAGTGTACTAATGGAGTCCGCCCCGAACAATATATGATACAACAAGCTTTTTAATCTGTTCGTGGCCACATCTTCCAAATTACTTAAACGCTATTGATCCATGTTTACTCTGAAGCGCACCAATGGAATGCTGTTGAATCTCTCTTCACAAAACTTTAATCTCATATTCGGAGAACACAATGAGCAACCAGTAAACAAACACAACAATGACGAATTCCGACCAATTCTAAGACGCAAAACATACGACGCATCCGGTACAGATGGTCATTCTATATAAGGCACTGTATCCCATCTGTCCGGAAACACACGCATTTGTACATTTACTCATGTAAAACGGAATATTACTAAGTGCTGCGCGAAAGTACCACATATAGCACATTCACAAATTCATTACTTTCTGATCCCTTCCGCATTGTGTGTGACTGCAATAATGATGGTGCTCCAGATTGGGAAATATGAATGATCCGCATGTCGGCGCGAGCCCAGGCTTCATCGCCTATAATGCATGCTTAAAACAGCTCTTGTAAAAAACATTTAGGAACTGGATGATGGCTTGCATGCTATTTTGCCGCACCGGCACACAGCAAGTTGGAGAATGGAAGTGCAGGTGGAACCTCTCGTGGGAATACCCGCATGGAAACAGGTCCCCTTGGGACGGTTTTTTGTATGCCCGTATCACTTTTCTTGAACTAGAGACCAAATCCGCATCTGTTATTGTTCTCAGTTTCTTAATCTCCGGGATACCTTCAAAATGCCAAAACTCATTTTGGATCCGTTGCAAAAAACATGCACAATTAACTATTTTTGCGATCTTGTTGTACAGATTGATCAGGCTGCTCAATTGGACTGTGCTTCGCACCAACGAGGTACAAATTTTTATGCCTTTATTTATTTATTTACTACCAAACTTTGTTAATTAAGATTTCACATGCATCTGCTCTAGACTAAAGCATCCCTAATATAAATTCTGATCTTTCAAATTACGGGGCACCAGTGAGGAACCAGTAGGACGAAGTTTGTGTAGCGGTTCGTAGATTACCCGGTTTGTCTGAGTATGTTGTGCAGATCACTAAATATAATTATTAACTCATTGTACAGTTAGAATGAATCGTATGTTGAGTTTTCATGTCTAACCCATGAGCACGCCCACACGGAGCCACGGTTAGATTTAACACGCCGCTCCGTTGCGCGGTACCCAGATATCCCTCCCTAGCTTGCACGCGTCGTAACGGTATCGCTAATTTAACCAATTCAATAAACATTAGTCCCGTCACTTCCTTGCTTTCTTCTAAACTAACCGGTACGATACTCACCGGCATCCAGATGGACACAGCTTGAGCCGACCACTCTCGCCAAAGTACGCCATGTGTGACGTGTAGCTAGTTACGCAAGACATAGTGAAGCCATTAGCTACACAACCATACTGGTAGCTTTAGTGATCTTCGGTGCGGCACCAAAGCCCAAGTTCAATTAATCAGAGCGGTAACGTTGTCACATATTTCAATAACCCAACGTACCACCTCAATGATACAACTTTGATCCAGTTAGCTTGAGTATACACACATACTTTTGTCTCCAAGAAGTGGAGACGTTGATGTCGCAGAGACTTTACGGATGCCAAAAATCCGATTATAATCAGCGGGAAGATGTATTCATACATGTGCTGATCGAACAAGACTCACCTCTGTCGAATTGGAACCAGCAGCTCCGCATTCTGCTAGATAGAATCCTTCAGCTCCTGCTGGTGTAACCACACGGACACGACCCAGACCAAAGTGATTGCGCCATATAACAGAGCTTCGAGTAACGTCCATCCAGATGCTACTGTTCAACACACCGTACTTCCAAGCCACTTCAAGCTTTCTGCTGTCAATAGGATATACATCGAAGAATGGTAGTTGGTTAGGTACCGCGTTCAGATCGCACGTCAAAAGTTGCCCAGGGTGGAGTGCAATGGGTTGCTTCCCCGTGCCACGTGGATGCATTTGGATCGACGGCATCTGTTGTTTCACACACACGCGTAGCCATTTCGAATAGCTTTCCAGACGTTTCTGGTACCGATCTACGAATTCGGCTTCCAACCAATCCCAGTAGGCTGGCTTCGTATAGCCTGATCGCGTCAAGCTGGGTCGCATTACGCAACGCATATAGGAATCATGATGCTCTATTTGGATGCGCAATCTCCATGCCCGCGATTTGTTCAAGGAAAAAGACAATGGTGCTTCTGGTGCTTGGATGTTTTCAGTCAGTTGCGTTGCTTTGTAGACACCATCTTGCACCCGCGGATATACGTAAGCTTCTACAGTGGTATTTATGCTTCGGAGACCGTAAGCCAAACTATCTGCTTGTTCGCAAAATATCTGATACTGCACCGCTTGACAATGAACGAGAACCTCCTCTCCGACTTCGTAGCAGGAAGTACTTTCATTTCCAGACATTTGTGGTGATCTTTCAACGGCGATGTTGATATCATTTTTTCCAGGGATGATACACAATGGTTGCAAAGACGCCTTGGTGACATTCACCTGTAGCGATCCGAGCTCCATTGTGGTAATACAGGTGTAAAAACCAAAATCTTCAGGAACAACATCCACCATGTCCAGCGTATGGGACTCTGCCCATTTATGGGGTGGATAGATAAATAAACGCTCCGCCACATGCTCTCTTGTTGAGAGTATTCGTTGATTCCACCTGGTAAGTGAAAATTGTATGATAGGCTCATCCATGGTTGGGTTTGTATTGGTCATGCTAAGTTGACGGATCCACATTATATCAGTTGGATAGTAGTTCGAGCGCATCGTGAATCTAAGGTTAGGGCAGCGTGCCGTGAAACTAGATGGTGATATTACAATAGATGGCTCTAAGATGACCTGGTCAGCGGGGGATTTTCCCATCCGTTTCCCTGTATCCAACAACCTTCTTCGTACGTTCTCTTCCAATCCTGAATACTGCTTCACCCAACCATCAGAACTGCCGGTGCCCGATGCTAACAGTTGTGTGTTATACAAATGATGCTCCATACTGATCAGTACTTGGTCTGGTGAGGGTTGCGACCATTGCCGGAGCACACCTTGTTGCCCCAAAACCCTCCCCCCAGACCTCTTGGCGTAGTCCCGTCTTTGTGAATCTAGCTGCACTGTGCCACTGTCGGGTGACCTTAGGTCAGCCTGTGTTATCACAGTGGTATCACGCCAACGGTACATATGACCCACGGCGTCGAATTTCCAATTCGACTGGGCCCACGGGGATTCGACTAATTCATCATCTTGGACGGCCTCTTGAGCCCGCAGTTTATGCACTTGGTACGCAGCTTCTGCACCGTACCTGTCCGTCTGTGGTATTTTCCTGAAATGGGGGAACTTGGTCGCATCATCACGACGGTACACTTTGTTCGACTGTACTTCAATTTGTTCAGCGTATGGTTTAGCGATCAGACCTGGTGACACCACAGCACTTCCAAGACTATAATCTGTGAGCCGTCTCAGTTTATCACCCAAGGCGTTAGGCATCACCGGTTGCGAAACTAGCCGTACTCTCCGTTTAGAATCCTGAGTTTTGAGGAGCATTTTCTCATATTCTGTGGGTAATAATAGCGGACGAATCCTTCGATCACTATCCGTAAGACTTTCTACATATCGGAGAGCTATTTGGCGAGTTTTTCGAATATCTTGGAATGATGAGTACAGCGGAGAGAAAGAAACCTGTATCTCCCGGTTTCTGTGCTGTTTATCTGACTCCGAAGGGACAGCTTCGCGATAGCCTGCTGAAATGTCCAACGCTGTGAATGTCTCGGGCCCTTGGACAGCATCTTCCAGGTCTCTATCGACAAATGGGATGTCGCGTGAATGTTCCTTTCCCTGATGTATCTTACCTCCCAATGAGTGGTAATCGGCGGTGATGCTGTCTAGTGTCTGAAATAAGGAAGTCGGCGAGTCTGTTTGACTTTGATGATCACTTCTCATCCAGTGTCGCAGGATGCTTTCCTTCCTACTTACTTGGGACGAGGTTGGCGTTATTGAGCCAGTTGATTTGTCTACTAACTGGGAGCGGGTAGCCGCAGCGTCTTCGATGGCAGTCAACCGATATGCATAATCTAATGCCCTATCCGCAAGGGGTCCTCGATCTCTTATAATTACATCTGTTGGACTAGAAAGGGCTGAGATGGCATCTTCTTGCTCGCTTATTTTTCGGAGTTCTGAGCGTCTTTTTAGTCCAGCCCCTGTTAAGTGTGTCCCGGGGACAGATGACGGAATATGTGGAGTCCGCAAATCAGTCCTTCCACGGAGACCACCAGACCCTGTACCGTGAGTCCGAAATCCAGCTAATGACCCTTTTGGTAGTAATCCAGTTTGTCCGAATTCTTCCAGATAAATATGAGGCAATTGTGGTGCTTCAAGTAATGCCCGTCGACGCATGGTGTCCAGCTGATCTACGGATATTCGCTCTCCGTCCTTCGACTTTAATCTTCGCAAACCATCAGATACAATCCCGCTGCCTTGATGTGGTGGTTCGTCCATTTCGCCTTGCGTTTCCTCCACAAACCAGAATGGATCCCACTGATCTAATGGGTCTAAACTTCCAGACGTGTCCAGTTGACCTAATTTAGTTGGCGTTCCCTCATCTCTTGACAAATCATCAGGGATCGCCTCCTTATGTACTTCCTCTCCGACGGTTGGTGACTTCAGGGATATTTGTCCGAACCTGACATCCGCGTCCTTACCATGGCCATCATCGGCAATCCCCATTGGACGCTCATGCTCCCATGCATCCTTCGCCTGTCCCTCTAACTCTGTTGAACCATCCAGGTTGTCTTCCATCTCAACATACAGAGTAGCAAGTATTGAACTTCCCACCGGCCTGTTGTTGCACATACATGACACCGAACATCGAAAGATATATGTTCCAGTTCTGCTCAATGAAACCAATCGAAGCGTTGCATTCGGGCTTGACGCAACTACACTCAAATCGACTGTTTCCAGTGTGATTTGTGGTATTGGCCCAGCAACCCAATCCCACCTCGGCCGAACGTCATCGCATCCCCCACGGACTTCACATGTGATGGCATCCTTTCTGGTGTAGCTCAACTTTTGTGCAGGCGACCAAGCAATATCCGGCACTACACAGGTGGAATGCATGGAGTCCATAATAACTCGCTCCTTGTGTTCACCATCGTCTGTGTAACAATACGTTGCATCCAGGGGTCCCACGTTTTCGACGTGGTAAATGGCATCGATTGATCGCAAAACCACATTGGTAGCTTTGTATTTGGTTCGAGTAATACTCGTTTTGTTTACTCTACCTTCTAAGGGGAACAAACTCAGCTTCGTTGGCTTTCTGTTCCTTGGATCGGTGGTCCAAGCAACACATCGAACGTGCATTGACTGACCAAAAGCAATAGTTTGCGATCGCTTTGTCCAAATGGAGCTCTGACCGAGGATTTTATAGCCTGCAGACAGATGCTTTTGTGTCCCCAAGATTCGGTGCTCTTGAATGTCTGTAACGAGTGTGACACCGGTGGGTGTGTGACTGCTGCAGAAATATTCGGCCGTATCGAATTCCTGTGGTTGAGATGGAGCGGTAAAATAAGATATTATAAATATAGGTATAGCACAAACGTAAATAATGCAATACCTTATTTGGGGGCGGTTTACAATTTCACTTCAGTAATCCAAATTCTCTGAGTTCGCGTCGGAGGTATACCTGAGTTCAGACGCAAATCGTACAAACATGGTTCCGTTTATACTGTCGGCGATTGCAAGACCTATGGCTAGCCAGAAAAGGCAATGTGAATGGTTCTGCTATTTGTTGAAAATGACATTAATTGTCCCACTATAGATCTATTCCCTAATTTTTCGTCTTTGTAGACTGGCGAATGGAGCTTTCATATAGGTATTTTCATACAACTGTTTGGCCATATAACTTCCATCCAACAGGTTCATCTGAGATACCGAAAAAAATGCCAGACATTATCCTGTAACAGTTTGCTGTTCGCACTAAGCCAAGTAAACAAAGAGTATGAAACTTTTCTTCAGCTGCAGACGTTTGGATGGTAGCTAGTACAGTGCATTTTGGCCTAGTTGCTGCACCTGAAAGACCTAATTTCGCACAGTGATGTGAAAGCTTTACTACTTACGATTGCTAGATATGAGTGTGTGTGTTACGCATGAATCTCTCTAGGTTTTCGGCGAAATTTCGGATGTTTGTCAATGTAAACCTTAATCAATCACAGGAATGATGTCGATTCCAATAACCACTCGTTTGCCGTGTCATGCAGCGGAAGGCATCACATGTGAATAGCGGGAATTTTTGCTTAAAATGGGTTTCTTGATATGTGGATCGCAATTTCTTTACTGACGATGGTGTGTGTTCACAACAGAACGAAACCTGGTGTGGTAACAATGGGCAACCAAATGAATGCACTGATAATAAGGAGATATAGCAAATGTCACCCACACTTTTGTCGACAAGAGAAACAGGTGACAATAAGTGTGTGGGTCACGTGGACCTCCTGAGATTGTTTCCATGTGGTGCGGTGGAAGCAGGGTGTCACATCTAAGAAATAAGCTGATTGGCTGGGACAACAAACAACAAATTACAAATGGGGTAACGAAAACAACCCCTTACAACTCAAAGCAAAAATAACCAAAGCAAGGAGCATAAGCTACACAATGGTGTAAAATAGGCAACAAAAACAATTACTTATGAATGCAACAATATCCGACCTTGACCAAACGCTTGTTAACTATTACAGTTTCGAAATGCTACAAACTTCCTTTGTTGCATCTATCTACGCCGAATGAGTGGTTTGATACTCATTGTTTACATCGAATGTGTCAGTCAGCGCCGTGGTGAACGCTGAAATTTTAATCATGTTAGGGGGTTGCACGAGTTTCATTTGACTGCTGAGATGCCTGAACTCATTTTTATTCCCATCCACCCGGTTTGGAGGAAGATGGTTACAATATGGTTGCATTCACGCTTCACCCTATTTGCGAAGGATTGTAGCGTCACCTAAGTTACATATGTAAGTTTATCAGAAGATCATAGTTTACAGCTACAGATGTCTTAAACAGTAGAATCTACGGGAGCAGAGAAGTCAAATCGCGGGGCACAGCCACACGCTTTATCTGACTAGCGAAACTGTTGAGGAATGAGGAGGGACCAGGAAAGCAACTATTAAAACCACCAATGACCTCCACGTTACATAGCTTAGAAATCCTTTCAGCTTCGTTACCGCACCAAGTAATACAAATCTCCTAGGATTATGCTTTCAATATTCATTTCCGGCTTGCGAAACTTTCCATTCCTCATAACTTCGTCGCAATCCACATTCTTGCTCTCACATAACTACTAAATCATGATACACAGCCAAAACATCCGAAGTTATCTCACGTATCGCCAACTACAGCATCTTTCGGTAGTAATTCAATGGCTTCAAAAGGAGGTGATGGGATTTTACTTCACTCATACAGAATGGCTTCCTAAACCCTTTTTCCTGAATTTCATCCAAAATGGAGTTACCTATGCATGACACGTAGCTGAATCCACGACACATTGAGATGTTTCTCCCCCTCAGCTAAGGTGTATTGATAATATTGCTGATGATGGTGACGACGATGATGATGATGATGACGATGATGATGCTGCTGACGCTGAGTATGATGATGGTGCTGATGCTGCTGCTGATGATGATGGTGACGACGATGACGATGATGCTGATGATGATGTGATGATGATGATGATGACGAGAATGATGATGCTGATTACTTTGATGATCATGATGATGCTGTTGCTGCTGTTGATGATGATGATTATGATGACGACGCTAATGAGGATGACGATTAGAATGATGATGATGATGGTGATGATGATGATGGTGATGGATGATGATGATGATGATGATGATGAGGAGGAGGAGGAGGAGGAGGAGGAGCAGGATGATGATGACGACGATGAGGATGAGGATGGTGCTGCTGCTGCTGCTGCTGCTGCTGATGATGATGGTGCTGACTGAGTCCACCCAAAATGAAGCTCAAATTTCCGTAATTCCTGTATAGTAATCGCGTTACGTGATGGGCTCCCAAGACAAAAGGGGCCTAATCGCAATGCAGGACGACCTTGATAAGGCTTATGATGGGGTAATTCATGTCTCTAGTCATCGCAACACGGCAAAGTGCAAACGCCCTCCATGCAGTTACAGCTACGAACCGAGGAGTCACGTTTTGAAGTACTGCCGCAATAAATGTGACGTAGGAGTGCTTGTAGGGTATGTTCATGATTAGTTACATCAGGTCGAGAAGTATCGAGAACACTGGCCAAATTCTAGTTTATTACGGAGGACATTCCATTTTCTTCCCATTGCTCAACGACTGGATTAGACCTCATTACAAAACAAGCCGTTGACCCTTAACAGCCCTAGAGAGCTGTGATATTGTGGCACTCGAACTTTCACAAAGTGAGGCCAAAATGAACTTAAAGAGATTGTTCAATCTTCCTTGTCGATATAGACTAAAATTCCTGTGAGTCAATAATGACTAGTATTGGCACTTACGTGATGATAGAGTAATGTCACAGCTCCTGGAGAATGCCAACCACTTCCTAAAATAACCAGTGCCAAACTGACACGTTCGGCAAACGTTGGACACAGTGTATTCGCTTGTGATGTCTCCTCAATTTCGTCCCTCTCTAACGGCGTCAGAGGTAGAATTTCCACTTTCGTTCTTCTTGCAGACACTACGAATATTCGAAAGCATCTAGACTATGAGATAATACGTTTGCAGTTCGCGCAATAGCTATTTTATATGAGTGCCAACATCAATCAGTCGGCATGAACGTTGAACTTTCCGATGAGTCCAGGAAAGCGCATTAGTTTGTAGACAGTTCTTCATGTACTCAATAAGGGATTCAATTGTAAATAGTCTAAAGCTCTTCGCACGGCTTCTATTTGTGCCCATACTTCCTACAGGATTTCGCAGTTACTGGATTCTTTCCCCTATGATAGATTTTTCGGTTTTGAAACAAATGAGCACTAAAGAAAATCACGAAATTTTAACTAAATTCGATGGTATTAATTTTCACGGAACACGTCATAAGCCAGAGCTAGCAAACATACCCGTTTTCAGTGATTCATCATCAGCCTACTGCAATCTCAACGGAGGAGATTTAGGCAGACATGAGAACCAGACATAATGAATCACTGGATGGAAATGACTAATCAATAGAGCTACGAGCTAATTTTGGTCAATATCACGTCAAAATGTGTGGCATGATCGCATTAGTCAGTCGTGGTGGTGATGCAGCCATGATAGACCAGGGATCTGAACAAATTTCTACTGTGCACACAGGTCTGGATTTGGTGCTGAATAGTGTTACGTCGAGAAGATATTTGTGTTCTCCGAGCCACGCACTTTTGTTGCAGCATTTTCGTTGCCAAACTAAGCAACATCCTCAGTGCGGCTATAGAGGTCTGATTTACAGTCGTAAGCCACTGCCAGATCCAAGTGACTATTGATTGCCTCCTGCTTTGAACGTGTATTCGATTGGCTTATATGAGTCGGCCAAGTGGCCACGTCTATGCCCCGTCGATCTGGTACTTATTGTTGACCTCACTTGCAGAGCCTCGTAAACGCCCTCGAGTTCTAGACGTTTGTTGATTGAGTTCTGGCCCGAATGCCAGGCCTCGATGAACGAAACGTCTGCAACAACATTGCCTAGCTCGGAGACCACAACAATCCGCTCATCCACATCCCGAGCTACAGGGATTCTCAGTGTTAAGTTTACAACTTTCTCAGTGCTGTAGTGTACTTTTCATTTAGCCTGCGTGGCAAAGCTTACTTACGCACCACATGATCTTTGACACGTGATACACCTGTAGACATCAACGCAGCATTTTCGCTCAAATCCATTACCATGCCGGTGCGGCAAATCACTTGACAGGCATGGGCGATTAAGAAACACTACATCCACTTAAAAGCGGACACACGTATGCTGCCTAAAGACCCATCAACCACAATTGGACGATCGGATGGACGGTCACGCATCCATCCACGTGCTCAGGGTTCCACGCAGCTATTGTCGCAATCGACCACAATGCTACATGGACTCACAGTCATCATACAACCACATGCCATGTTTCTCTTTGATGTAGCATTATTAGCTTTCCAGTACGAGCATTAATAGTAGCGTCTTCCTTCTTATTTTGTAACAACTCTCGGTTAAATTAGCAATAATAAATAGCGATCACATCTATTGTCGAGAGCACGTAAAATCTCTGCTTGTGTGGCTTCCGGGTACACAGTAAATGAGCTGGAAAGCATTAGACGCCGTGTTTACTGAGTAGAGCTCAGTGAACGTGATAACACAGCTATCACATACTTCTTCACACCATTGTAGAGACTAGCTGGGGTAACGTCCTTGAACCTTTTCTGTGATCACCCGATGGTTTATCCAGTATACCTTGTCTAATATGTAAAAGAAACTGCACCTTAAGCAAATTTCTGATTGTTATTCTCTTGGGCCCATAAAGTACAACTGGTGTTGTGGCAAAGTTTACCCTTAGGTTGGCCGCAAACCATATTCTAGCAGTGGACATGGGAAAACTTCCAGTAGTCCGTTCTACTGTCGCTCCACCTCCAAACGTTAACCATGGGTATATTAACAGTTTTCCCATGCAACTAGTTTCACCTCTGGCATCCGCGAAACCTTATGATTTTGGATAATTTTCTCTGGGCATCCATTGCGATCGAACGCACATCGGATGGTACTCAGCAAATCTAAAAGTCTGTCTTCCGCAAATAACCTTCTCACTAGCACTGTTAAGCAACGGACAAGAGCTAGCTGTTGATTTTTCGGAACAAGACTAGCGAAGTGGATAAATCGCTAATTCAGAAGTTCGTTTCGGTTCAGTCTCCTCCACAGTAATACGACTGTATATATAGACATGTAAAAATATGACAGATTCGTTGTCTAGTTTTATAGTGAGCGCTATGTTACTATGGGCAGAGTTGAGGTATGCCTCCATAGCTCCCATTCGCACTCGAACTCCACGACACAAAAGGTGTCACTTACATATGGTCCTTTATATACAAAGTTCTTACTATGTGCACCCAGTCCTTTTTCTCCAGATTGCCTATAAAGATATCCACTTGTAACGATTCTAGTGACGAACCCAGGATCGCTACGTCTAACTGTCGGTATAGAGTTTCGTTGCAATGTAAATAAATGACTCTGCTGGGATTCCTATTTCTATGTTGGGCAGCTGGATGAACTCAAGGAAACAGTGCATGGTCTCCTCCAATGGAACATTAGTGTAACAAGACTACAACTAATGAAGTCATATACCCAGTTATCTCAAGACACTTGACAGTTTAAAAGCTCACATTCGTCCCCGCGGCCGTAGCGGGCTAGGATCTTTCTGATTGGTTCCAGTCATTCGACAAGTCACTTGGCGATTGAAAGATACGGCGAGTTGAACATCTCTAGTATTCGTTTTGGTGATAGCCCTTAGTTATGTACTTTGAGGTCATAAAGTATTGGAATTAATGATCCAACCAAACTAGTCTAAGTAAATACTTCAGAGGCGACTGCATTCACATATTTTAAAAGACGCAGACTTCGTTATAAACCTTTCTATTGTCATCTTGCCATTCGCATTAGGAACATTACAAAATTTGGCCCGCCAGATGCAGTCTTGCCTATCCATCATAATTACCCCGTTTCGATGTCCTTTCTTCAAAAGAAAGTTGGCGTACAACATATAAGTTATGAATCCGTACTGGTTGTTGACCAGTGATGACATACTGTTCACCTGATAAGGCTGATAATAGTGTAAGCGTAGCTGCTGGAGAGCAGGTACTGTAAATTTGTACTGTACGTAAGAATTCGAGGATATTACCCCAGCTGGTCTCTACAGCGGTGTAGAGATGTACAATTAGTTCAGTGTTATCGCGCCTCCTGGGCTGTAATCGCCAAATCAGTGCGCATGCTGACTTCCAGCCCATGCATTGCGTGCCCGAATGCGACACAAGAGCAGCCTGATTTCACTTGCTGTCAACATTACAGTCGATCGCTATTCAGCTTCAAAATCCGGACATGTATGTGCAGAAGCAATTTGTTCAGATCCTCAGTATACACTGGGTGCATATCAACTAACTGGTTGAACGGTACGTTTCCTTGGGCGCAGATCAACTAACCTTGAAATTAGGTGTTGTACTAAGCATCTGCCCCAAAGGTTAGAACAGACGGAGACCAACAGGACAAATGCAGCTAATACCTGAAGATTTAACCGGGAAAGGCTATAAACGCCTCGATCTACAGCTCAGTGTTGAGTTGAAATCAACTACCTCGACGAATCGAGCCATAACTAAATCCTACTGTCAAGGCAGTTTGGCTCACACCTTCTTGAACGATAGACTTCAGCTTGCTGCGTAGTCACCATTTCTGTACTTTCTCCACTGGTTTTTGGTCTACGCTAGCAGTTCGACGCAACATTGATTCCGGAGATCGCGTCACATACTTCCAATTGATGTCGACCACCTTATCATGTAGCCCCATTGATTTGACGTTTCCATACAGTAAATCATCGCGTCATGGTCTCATGCTTGTTCTAATCCCCTTAGTTGGGATTTTAGTAGTCAGGTGACGGACCAAAGAGCACACGCATGTTTGTTAGCCGTGATTCATGAAATGTCCTATGAATAGTAATACCACCCACTTTCGCTAAGATCCCGTGACATTCCATAGACATCATTGGAGAACTGGGAAGTCAAGCGTGCCATCTCGATACAGAGGTAGAATAGCAGCTCAGCAGCTTACCAGATTCGGGCAACACCTCATTCAAATTCATTTCTACCAGGCTTATCAAACTGCAGAGACTGTCGACGTCCGCCAAAGTTGACGTTTTTGACATGATAGTCGCACACGACATCAAAATAAAGCCTACGTCATTTTATCCAATGTAGATTACGATCTTATTTGGAAGCTGCTGTGAAGCACCCTCCTACGATGGACATAAAATCCCCTATAGGTGAGGATATATATATATATATATATAATGTGTGTATATCCTTATGGTACCCTTACGACATCCCCACAACGATACTCCAGATGACTGAAGAATGGTCTGGTACCCACGACCAAAGTCATCGTGGACAGGGTTTTCAAGACCAAAACTGCGAAAACCACGGACGTCGGTGTAAACCCCAGGCTTGTCTTGGTGTGGACATACCCCACCAATTAGTGAGTAGTGGGGGAATTTATGGAGCTGCTGAGAAGATTCCTCGCAGCCAGACAGCTACCACACATTCAGGAAAGCTCTAGACATCCGTTTCATCTTATTGAGACTCGTCACGAATCCCCCCCGCCGAGTCCTGCTAGGTTCTCACCCATGACCGCGCAAGCGATTTAGGCCATTGAGCCATAGGTGACGGCAGCGGACCGCCATGACGGTATCTAGCTGCGATATAGCGCAATTCATCTTCTGCTGTCATGTTTGTCATGAACATGCAGTGGACTGGGTTGGCCCCAAGAACTCCGACTTCTTATGCAACCCGCCACCATTCATGGTGACATGTAAGCTGCTGAGGCGACTACTGGTTATAACGAAAGAAACGGCCATCTAGCGCTTTCCTGGGTCCGTGATGGCTGTCTGGCTGGGTCTAGCTGCGTTGTATCTTCTTATGTTTCACTCAAGCTTGTTCACCTCAAATCGGACTAGCGATTAGTCTCTATCTTTGTTGTTCTGTCTTCGCCAACAGCTTGTGCCTTTTGTTCGCGCGGTCGACTGACCATCACACTGGTCAAGGACGTGACATGCTAAACCAATAGAATAAACAGATTTTATCGTCTTTTTAATTTATTCTTCGTTTTCAGTTGCAAATAGGTCCTATACTTTTACACTGCAATAGTATATGCCAGAGGAGATTTATCGAAGGAGTATTCTCCGCGCAATTGTGAACCAACTACATGGGAACTGTTTACCAATTATTTAACTATTATTATTGTGGAACTATGGTAGCGAAACGGTCAACACTTTCGAATTCAGTTCACGTATTCCACTCAGTAGTTTTAACACACACACAACTCAAAAGTGCAGTAGCACAGTAGGTGAATATCCGTTGACACTGCTCCGAGTGGTTTGGAACGTTCCAAATCACCTTAACTCCCCATAATTTACCGTTGACATCAAGGTGCATGATTTCTTTCCGAACTACGCCCCCGTTAGCAAACTTAATATGGTGTTTTGAGTGAACTGATTCTCTTTTATGATATTATTGATCCTAGGTGAGCATGGTGGGTCCGAAACAGCATCGACGACACCTTCCTGTGCAATGCTCATCGGACCCCCGTAACCTGGATGAGGATGCGCCGCTCGTTTGTGCCATCAATTTTGATGGGTATAGCTAATGCTGTGTGCTCAAACAATCATTTCCTTCCAGCCACCAGAATGAAAGCACTGCACTTGTCTAACAATGCTAAGTAAACTGCTCAACCACACTGAATGGCGTGCTTAACATTAGGCTTATGATGATGTTGAACATCCGTCTTTTCGGTGCGAGAACATTAGTTTGTGAGACAACTATCCGTATGTTGTTGTTTGCTGACGACTGTGCGTTGTTTACACACAGCGCGGATGAGTTTCAGCACATGACTAGTGCTCTGGCTTCGACAGCGTCCAAATTCGGACAACATCAAAACAAGCAATACTGTCCGTCCCGTTCACATTTCATCTGAGGTACAATCAACAAACATGCTGTGAATCAGCATTGGGGAAGACGTATTGGAAACCTCCTCCCGCTTCTGCTACCTTAAGAGTGTGATGTCGGCTGAGCAGCACCTACACAGTGAGCTACGTATTCGAGTCTCGAAGGCAGCGGCGGTATTCGGAAAGCTAGATTACCGGGTGTGGAAAAACCTCCAACTTACCGTTGGCAGGAAGCTGATGGTGTACAAATCCATGGTGCTGTCCGTTCTTCTATACTGCAGCGAAACATGGTCGAGGTACCGGCGGGATGTGCGATATCTCGAGCGGTTCCATCTACGGTATCTTCGACAGATTCTGCACATCGATAGCGGCGACAGAGTTGCGTACACCGAGGAGTTGCGCCGAAATGGAATGTATTCATTGGGCTGCATACTTTTGCTGAGACACCTGAGGTGGCTCGGTCATGTGTGGCGTACGCATTCGACGCGGATACCGAAGCAGCTATTATATGAATAACTGCGTGCAGGGAAGCGGCATGTGAGGAAACCGAAGCCTTGTTACCAGGACATGATCAAATTGAACCTTTCACGTTCCAATCTTGTTTGCAAGTCATGGGAATCGAAAGCATTTGATCAGCGTGCATGGCACGATCTAATCACGAAGGCAGTTGCCGAGTTGCAAGAGAAAGCTTTCGTGCACGCAGAGAAGAAACGGCAATTGCAGAAAGGACAGGTGCCGATGAGTTGTCCTCCATTGACATCGAGCGCATGGTGCTTTAGCACATGCGGTCGCAATTGCCTGAGTCATGTAGGTCTAGTGAGCTATGAGCGAGGCCACTCGGGACCACTACCGAAGCGACAACGGGTCCGGCAGAGAACGTAGGCAGAACCAGCGCAGCGTTTGTAGGTACGCTGCATCCGATTTACTAACCGCGTGCTTGCATGCTAAGTCTATTTATTTCAGGTGGTGGGTTTTCAATTTTGTCCTAATGCTTTCCTTTCTCATATAAATGTCCACCTGTACGCTCTTCTATAAACCTGCACAACTCGTTTAAGCCAATTGTAGTTAATTTCGATAACATTTTCGTGTTTGTGTCATTTCCGTAAAATATACTTTCTGACCTCCTGAACTTATCTCGGATTCGTTTGTAGACAACTTATTTCATATGCTCATTAATTTAAGATTTTTGTCACGTTTCCTTATGCATTACTCGATTTATTTTCTTTGTTAGCTTTCTCTCAAGTGATTGGCTGTTGCTTGATATCTCCGGTGTGGCTGCGCTTGATGTGCATGTCGACAAGGTGCCTACCTGTCCATTGCCCACTACCTCATCCATGCTGGCTCCAGGAGACAGTTGGTCGTTGCTGGAGCGGATGGGGTAAACGGTCCTAGTGGCCGCGCTAGGTTCCAATAGTGGTTCCATCCAATCAGTGTGGAGTGGACTACGGTCCAGCCACCGCCTTGTGTGCGCTTGATTCTCAAATACAGCGTGCTTGTGTTTGCCTGTGACGGAATGTAGGCCGGCGCCGTTGATGAAACGTGGCTCTCATCCACATGCCTCTCAGTCTTATTCCTTCTGGTTTACACTGGACATGGGGTGTTTGATTGGACCTGTGGGTGGTGCTGTGCAAGCCATCCATGGTCCCTCTGTAGGCGCAGGCGTCCTGTGGCTGGCCACAATAACATGCAAATCCGAAACCGGATGCTGTTAACCATGACAATGCGTTTAACTGGCGAATAAAATTATTCCGGAGTTTTTCTGGCAGCCGAATAGTTGGATTCTCTCCGCCATTAGTATTCCGCTGCCAAACTTAGCTTGTTGAACAACCCATTGTGTCATTCCCCTTGAAGGGTTCTTATATTGACTGGTGGAACTTTTTAAAATACTCTTTGTGTGATTGAATTGTGACGCGTAATTTCAATGTGCACCGTGATTCTCGTTGTAGCGCATCTCGGTCAATTCCATCACTTAGGCCGTATGTGAAGCGTATGGAAATTGGGTGCTGTCCGCCCAAAACGCTGTACTCCATGACGCGTTTCGACTTTGTTTGATCTCATCAGGCAGAGATAGCAGGCCTTGAATCAGGGACCACATGGATCTTAGTCGAAGCATCTACTCTTGCAGTCCCCGGGTCAAGACGAGCAACACATTTCACTATGGTTAATGACTGGTTGGATGGTCATTTTAAATGACTCCTGTTGTGATTGGATTGTGATGCGCAACGACAACTACAGTCCTGATGAGTTAATCGGTCGAGTTGCGCTTCAGTGCAAAGCACGGTCCCATTGATACTGCTAGTCGTAGTTCGTCATGAAGTTCGGTTTACCAAAGGAGTTGAAACATCTCTCACAATGTGCGTTGCTTTGGGCACTGCATCACGAGTTGTTTCATTTTACTGCACAGATCCGGAACGCAGTGCGTCTGCTGTCGAATTTCCTTTCATTATCCCTAGTAGATTGGTTCACTAGCGATAGTTACGCATATAACGCGTAGTGCAGTGAACTGATCTCAGGCTGGCAACATCCAATTTTCATAGGCTGTTAGGCTGTTTTCCTATGCCAGCCTTTATTGAGGTACACTGTATCAAGGATCGTGGTGTGAGCACGGTAACGGGAGCTGTCAGTATTCGCCTACACACTCGAAATGAACAGGCATGAGACCGCATGATCAATTGTCCGCCGCCAGTCTAGCAGCAACGCCTATACGCGTGAGCGAGAGTCGCTTGGTAAGCATGACCAAGTGTTTAGATCGACGAATATGGTGGGTTTCTGCGCGACGCAGCCAATCAAGGAAGAGCAAATCGGAGTCACAAGACGGAGTGTTGTTTATGCTGTAACTAATGCCTTGCCATTTGATTCATCTCGACCCTGATCGCAGCCCAGTCTTTGTTTTTGATTCTCGGAGAGCGTTACACGATATGGTGGCAGAGAAAAAGAAGGAACCGTTGAACCAGGAGCACCTGTGTTTTGGCTGGCAGGCGCCTAATGCGATGCGGGCTCCATTGCAGATGACGGAGGGTTCGCTTTTCGAAAACTGGCGCCTATGGAAAGCCAAGTGGATGGATTTCGCCACACCGATGCAGTTGTACGATCATCCTGTTAATTACCACTTGGCGATGTTCCAATGTGCTGTTGGCGATGAAGCAAGGCGTGTACTAGAGGAAATCAATTCGGGAAACGAACAATAAGATTTCAGTTTGAACGATGTACTCCAGAGTTTTGGTGCGTTCTGTGAAGGAAGGGATAAAGAAACTTAGAAACGCTACTTGCTTTTGCTCAAAACCGACTTCCAGGTGGATCAGTCATCAACTACGTAACTGAGCTAAAATTGCTATCAAAAACATGCAATTTTTGCAAGTGCCTGCGGGATTCGCTGCTGCGAGCTCGAATTGTAGTAGGCATTCAGGATGAGAACTTTACGCGATATGTATTGTAGAAGAGAAAGCTAACACTAGGCCAATGCATCGACATTTGTAACAGCGAAACAGTAACAGCGTTCAAATTCCGCCAGATAAAGCATCACACAATCACCGAACTATCTGCCATTTCCCGGCCTGTATGCGATGTTGCAAAATGCTCCGGCACGCGCACCAGTCTGCCAGTACTGTAACCGCAGTCATAACTTTTGAATGAAAAGCTGCACCATCTGGGGAAAGAGCTGTATAAAATACTCGAAGAAGAATCATTTAGAGATGCGTTGCCGATCAAAGAAGGTACATTCAGTTGACTGCGATGATGTCCCAAATACTCAGGAACTTGTTATCAATAACATGGGGCATCGAGGAGAGAATAGAAGCATAAATGCGACGCTGATTGTTGAGAATCGTTCCGTACGTTTCTAGCTGGTTACAGAGGCCACGTCAAAAATTTCCGGCGAAACACTCTCCTGGGGCGCAGTGTGACAAACTATAACCTTCTCTTAAAATGTAGTACGGTACAAAATTACATCCGAAAGCTAATGTCACGCTGAATGTCAGCAATCCGTAGGCAGGAATCAGCCATCAACTCATGTTTGTCGTCGTACAGGGAGATGTGCCCATCCTGGGTTTTGATTCCAGCCAGCAACTTGGTTTCGTTTCTTTTAATCGCATTTATGTCAATTAGCTATGGATATCGTTCATCATTATCCTGCAGTTTTGATGACGGATTGGGGGGTTCGATGGCTACGCACATCTGTGGCTAAATGAGTCCGCTGTTTCAGTGGCTTTGCCTGCTAGAAGGGTGCCAGTAGCGCTGCGCATATAATTTTCAAAGGAGTTGGAGCGCCTAGCTGCACTCGGCGTTATAACTAAGTTGACGAACCCACGGATTGGGTCAGCCAAGTGACAACCGTTACTAAGACGTCCGGTGATTTGCGAGTGTGTATCGATCCAATACCGCTCAACGTCACCCTTAGAAGACAGCAATACAACCTACTAACATTAGCTGATATATTGCCAGTCCTATCAACTGCAAGGTTTTTCACATTGATCTGGCTTCCGCATTTTTGCATCTCGTGTTGGATGAGGAATCGAGCTATCTGATGACGTTCGGCACACCATTCGGGAGATTCTGATGGCTATGATTACCATTTGCTTTGAAAGTCTCAAGTGAAATATTCCAGCAAGGTCTAATACAAGCTTTAGAAGATTTTCCAGGAGCCATTAGTGTGGCTGACGTTGTGCTGATATTCGCCTCCACTGTAGAAGAGCACGATGACAATCCCCATCGGTTTCTCCAAAGATAGGCTGATAGGAACATTAAATTGAAACGTGACAAAGTGGAACTTCGCAAACCAGAGGTAGTATTTCACGAACACCTTTTGAGCTCCGATGGATTGAAACTTGATCCAAAAAAGAGCAGGGCAATAAAGGTAATGCCACCCCCTATTGACGTGAAAGGAGTCATTCGCTTGAACGGAATGGTCAACTACCTAATTCGCTCTTTATCAAGACTGGTAGAAATTATGACGTTTATACACAACCTGATGCTCAAAGGAGAAGTCTAGCACTAGGATATCAACCAAGCGAAAGCTTTCAATCGAATAAAATATCTGCTCGCGGCTGTTCCAGTACTCGCTTAGTTTACTCCGTCTCTGCCTCTCGATACACAGTGCGATAGCAGTTAGCATGGAATTGGAGTGGAGTTGAGGTGAAAACGGAAAACCACTGGGTTTTCGAAGACCGAGTCTGACTTCAGCCGAACGTCGTTACGTACAAATCAAGGATGAGATGCTCGCAATCACATATGCAGTTGAACGCTTTACCAACTAAACTTTTCGGCCGAAGACCACTGTAGATATGGACCGCAAGCCATTGGTTTCAATCGTCAACAACCCGCTCCATGTTGTGTCCTGTCCTCTTCAGAGCATGCTCATCCGTGTTCTTAAGTATGATTTGTAGATCGTCTACCAGCCTGGAACACAAATTCACATCGCACACACGTTGCCGAGAGCCCATCTATTGGATGCAGGCATAGTACGAGATGATCTCGACATTGTTCAAGCGACACAGCAACTCGTCGTCACCGGAGAGCGTTTACAACGCCTGAGATGCTGCACAGACGAAGACGCAGTGTGCAACAGTTTAGAACGAGCAATAGGTAAAGGTGGTCAGTGGAGAAGAGGAGTTTGGCGACGGAACTGACACCGTTTTTTTTCTCGTGAGGAACTCGTTGTAGAAGACGGTTTGATCTTCAAAAGAAATAGTGTTAATCCCAAAGGCAATGCAACGCAGCGTGCTGGAGACGGTTTATGGTGCACACTTGGGAAGGAATAATTGCGTCGCACAAGTCAGGGAGCTTACGTTTTGGCCCAGGATGGCTAGTCAGATTCGGGACTACGCGTCGAACTGCCCAACTGGACGTACACATGACGTTGGACAAACGAATGAACCAATGGCGCTTCGAGGAGTTCCGGAATGGGGGTGACAGAAGGTGGTATTGGAACTGTTCACGTAGAAAGGAAAGGATTAACTAATCATGGTAGATTACTTCAGTGACTATTTGGAGATTGATACAATACTCTCAACCAGTGCTCATGCGGTGATAAACAAGCTGCGCGGTCATTTCGCTCGACATGGGATCCCTGAGGAAGTAGTATCAGACAACGGACCGCAGTTTACTGCTCAGGAGTTGAGAGCTTTCAGTAAGAAGTGGGAATTTGGCCATCGACTCACCATCCCTTACCATAGCCAGTCGAATGGAAAGGCTGGAGCAGCGGTGAAGTATGGAAAAGGAATACTAACTAAACCTGCAGTGCTGAACGAGGACCCATATATCATGGTTATAAAACGAAGAAACCCCCGGCCTCCAGAAATCAGGATGAGTCCTGTTCAACGTTTATTTAGTCGCAGTACGAGAACTTTGTTGCCCGCGGCCAAAATCCTGCTCCAACTGGAAACAATCCCCGGCAAAGATAACTGATCGTCTGGAAAAAACGCATGCTTAGCCAAAAACGGTATTATGATGGCGGCTCTAGAGAGTTACGACCACTTCGGGTCGGTGAAGAGGTATGGATACAACTGGCGCCTGGAGAAGTAAAATAGTGGAGGAGAGGAGTGGTGGAAAAGCGGGTTGGAGAAAGAAGTTATGTCGTCAAGTTGGAAATGGTTTGTACTTGAGAAACCGCATTCACATGAAACGACATCCGCCAATGAGTGGGACGACGAGCGAGCAACAGAACCAGCAGGAGATCAGAGGTGACGGAAAAGACAGCAAGAGGACACGCAGCGGAAGAGCACACGGAATTGCCGCACCGAAAGAGTCCAACCTGAGAAACGCGGGGATGTGGTGTGAGCATGGTAACGGGAGCTGTCCGCATTCGCTTACGCACTCGGAATGAACAGACATGAGGCCGCGCGATCGATTGCCCGCCGCCAGTCTAGCATCAACGCCTGCACGCATGAGCGAGAGTCGCTTGGTAAGCCCGTATGACCAGTTGCCTCAATCGATGAATATGGTGGGTTTCTGCCAGATGCAGCCAATCAATGAAGAGCAAATCGTAGTCACCAGACAGTGCGTTGTTTAGGCTAAAAGTAATACCTTGCCTTTTGATCCAAATCGACTCTTATCGCAGCCCAGTCTTTGTTTTTGATTCTCGGGGCTTTACACGACAGTATGACTTTGCGGTGTAAGACAAAGTACCTAAAAATTGGATCGCTGCCTCAACCAAACTGGAACTTGTAGTGATGCTGTCACCTACATGTATTCTGAGTCTGCTTCGTACATTAACAATTATGCCTGAAGGATGGCTACTTCATACTGGGTGTATGTGAACTAGCAATCCTGTAGGGACTTCCGGCATTTCACTGGATTAATTCACGTGAACAGAGGTGAGTTGCTACATTTTCTGTTAAGCAATTATTAGTAGATCGGCTGAACGGGATACAACTGAGCCAATCTGACAAATAGCATCGATGAGTAAACGTTGAATCAATGCATTGGATAACCGCGCAGTTCGGTTAAATGCGAATGAGGTGCAGCTTCGTTCTAAACAGCGGAAGGGTAAGTTTGCGCAACGCACTATGAGAGATGAGGTAGCTGGAGTCGAGGAACATGTGCTGAAGCCCTAGGTTGGTGAACATGGACGATTCAATGAAAAAAAAACAGTTGCAAAAATCGATGTATAAATATGAGTCAACGATGCCTCTCCAAATGCACGGTCTGGAGTGTAAGAATTATTGGTGATGGGCAGAACAGGTTGTACTGAAGTAACTATGCTTCTACGTTAGTGTTATGGGGAAAATAGAGATAAATGAATTACGAATAGGTGAACTTACCGGCAACCAGACATTTAGGTAGTTCAAAATGTATATGACTAATAGTGGCAATCTGTCAGACCGTTGTGGCCACAAATGCTAAGTAAAGGGTTTAGCTTTTCCGGGCAGGCAGCACCCAATTTTCGTATGCTTCAGCTACGGTCAGTAATCTAACGGCATCATTGCGAATTACGGTCCACATTAAGATTGCACTTCGGAATTCAATCCCACGAGTACTTTAAATGACCATCTGCTAAAGATATACTACTTTTAAATAGATAGTAGTAGGAATCAAAGCGTCAAGGTTACGTCGGTGAATTAGGGGTTCGCGGTGTGCATGCATAGCTACGATATTCTGATACTCAGAGCAGCACAAAAATAATATCTAAATTTGGGTGGCCTTCAAAACGTTCTACCCGGATAGTCCCATAGTCATCACCTAGCTAAGGGCAGTATCACGAGCTTGATTACCGTACCTAATAGTGTTGAGACAGGTCTCCGCCCACGTGCGCAGAATTGAGACAATGCATCACAGATTGCTGTCCATTTACTAAACAGATCCGAAACACGGTGCATCTATTGCCGATATTTTCCGAGTTTCTAGTACGCTGATTCACTGTCGCGAGACACACATATAAAGGCCCTTAGACGGGTAGGGGATTGGCATTTACACAATTACATACGTCCTCATATTGAATATGCAGTTCAATCATGGCATCCATGACTGAAGCGGGATCGTACTGTGCTGGAGATTCCCCAATGTCGGGCGACCAAGACTGTCAACGGGTTACGCTACGTGCCATAGGGACTTCGCCTCAGGGTACTAGGCATTTTCAGCCGGCGCTATCGGCGTTTGCGTGGTGACCCAATCATGATTTATCAAATTCTAAACAACCCTAATCACTTGTGCCGTCAGTCGTTGAAGCTTAGTCACCACAACAGACAGAGGTCACCATCGCAAATTAGCAGAACAGTACAGCTGTTTGGGAAGTCGAAGGAATTTACTCTCGCTTCGTTTCTGACGCACATGTAATACACTCTTTGCAGTTATTTCAGCCTCCACATCAGCTATGTTCAAAGCTCGTGTCTGTGTTGCACTGACCTTATTACACCATCTACCATAAACCAAAGGATCCACACAAACATAAGAAAAACAAATACACACCAACCCACCTTCATTGTTGCCTGAAACCTTGGATAATACATAAAACAAAGTGTGGGCGTCCCTGACAGGGGGCACTGTAACCGACAAGTTGGCAATTTGTGGCTGTTCACCATTTCCTGTTGCTATTTTTTGGCTTCATCTTGCTCACTTCCAACCGATCATTAGGTATGACATGTCAACCTTCGGCTTTTTTCCGCAATATACCACAGACTATTGCGCATTGCGCATTGCAGTATTCTGTTTGTATTAGTACATCATCGAACATACAAACAGAATTTGCTATACTAATTGCGTAGATGTCTGATAACATTGTCACTGCCAAGGTAACGGCTTCGAGCGCTGGCCAATCGAGCGGATTTACGCGGACCTGATGACGTTAGCTTAGCCCTGGCTACGCGCTGGTGAGACGGGAATTGAGCGAGCGTGAGAACGATCCTAGCCACACGTATTCGAGTAGACACTGAGCCCTCGGAACGGACGCACACGAGAGGGGGTTACGGTAGACGCGCACTAGTGACTTAGACGCGAACGCTGCCCGGCTATCGACGCACGCAAACTTATGTGACCGACCGACCGAGTCCCAACTAAGGCGAAGAGGAAGAAAGGCAAGTGGTACTCTGAAGGTTCTTTTACGACCAACAAAGGGCGAATCACAGCCAATGCAATGGGTCATTAAGTTAGGGGAAATTGATACTACGATGGGGCGGTAGTTTGCAAAAGAACATTGCCAGCAGGTGCGCAGTTGGGTCGCGTCTCGCAGTGGTTGAACACTGCTGCGTTGTGGGGAGGAATTGGACCCCGCTTTCCACAGTCATTATGACGGAGTTTCTGCCGCGTGTTTGCGGGGATATTTGACGGACCCGCAACAGCTTGGCACGGTAATTTGTGTACCCATGACGGTCGATGGTTGGGAGGTTTGTTGGTACACAATGCCAAAGGCACAAATGTATCACGGGACATTCGTAAACCTTACCAGATATCAGGGTTTCACCAACCAATAGAGCTATATCATCACTGTGAGTTCACTTTATCACGAATCCGAACTATAACTGTGGTAAGCTTAACAGGAAATTAGTCAACAAGCAGTTGGGTCTACCTAATCGAGGAGCGCTATTGGTATGTTGTACGCTAACGATAGTCTCACATCTGTTGTCGACTAACTTGATTTCATTATGGACACCTTCCGCTTCGTCATCGAGCCTAATGATCCAAACACGCTGTAGCTACCTCGGTTATTCATTGGGAATATGACTGATACACACATGTTGTCAAGCGCATGGTCACAGACCGCAATCCACGTTACTCGATCAATTACATTTCGAAAAACATTGATGCAATATATTACCGGTTTAATACAAGTTTATCAGGTGCAAAACCCCGAAAGTGTCACGGACACGCTACAGACGAATACAGAAATGATAAAGTAAACAACAGGCACTCACCGAACTTGGAGAAATTGAGGCCGAAAACGAAAATGCTGGGTCCAAAGTGATGAGCGGATGGACAGACAACTTTGACGCTACCATACGCCATGATCCAAAATAATGGCCCCTTTTGTAATGCGCACTATCTAACTCGATCCATTTGTCATCCACAAGCTCCATAAACACGAAGGTGACAAGACTCATGTCGTAAATAAACCTAGTTGTTCGAATGTGTCGCAACAAGGTTACCAGGGCCGGCTTAGCATGCCAGTCGAATTCACAATCCAAGAACATTATTTTACCGGCTTCCTCGATTCCTTGGGGCTTAACGGCTGGCTCATCGATTATCACGTCCGGGACGATGTTGGTAATCAGGTCCTTGTACGCTGTCTCGAGCGTGCATCTAAGCTCCACGGTGCCCCTTGTCAGCCCTCCGGGAATTACGGACATCGACATGTAGAACATTCGTGTGAAATACTTGTACTGTTTCAAATGTATGCGATAGTGGTTCGGAAGCAGCTGAGAATGCATTGGCTCTGGTTGTGTGGTATCCACTTCCACTGTATACGCTTTCATTTGCTGTCTAAGCCAGTGGGATGAAGCATTCAGTACCATCACGGATCCAGTCTCGACGAACGGGTAGGACATGGTCTCACACACCCATTGTTGCAGCTCTGGGCTAAAGTAAAACTGCTCAATATGTGGCTGCATTGCAAAAATAATGGTCTTAAGTGGACTGAATCCGGTCGGAACATCTTCTTGCCGATCCTCATCAACTGAATACAAATCAACACTCTGGCAAAACGCATATGCGTTGAAGTCAACTGGATGAAGTCTGGTGACATTGAAGTGGATGCGAGTGGAAGGCGTCCCACGAAGGCTTCCCTGAGCAATGTACCAGCATGTGGCGGCGTAATGTGTGTGCCTATTCGGTGCATCAGTTAGCTTGTCAGCGCAATTTGTGTCCGTAAACGAGACTGGATGGCATGGCACTTCATGGTTCGCGGATTTATTACCCTCTTTGTTGGAGGACGACGCCCTCTGATCACCGTGGCCATCTGCACACAAAACAATGCTATGCTTGGTTGTGAGATAGTAGAATTTGAGAAGAAGGTTCCTAGACGTTATTGGGGCCTCACACAGCACATCCAGTCGGGAGTCTTGTGTAACTGGTCTCAGATCTAAATCCGGATTAAAGTGTATCTGGGGTGGTCTTGGGCAATCTGAGATGACGGGCTGGCCAACTAACGCTGAGCTTTTCTTTACTTCATCTGTTTCTTGAGGAAGCTTCAATAGCACTCTCTGATTCACTATGGGACCTCTTGACACTTGTATAAGACAGTAGAAACTAGTGTTTTGCAAGTCTGGATAGACGTCCAGCCACTTGAACACTGCACTTGCGTTGCCACCAGCGCTAACTAGCTGAAAAAGACTGCGCCCAAGTACCCTAAACTCATTTTCATCAGTGGTAAAGAGGAATACTGCCTCAGCACCATGAATGAAAGCGTTATGACTGCAGTGAAGTACTGCCGCCCGTGAATCTGATTTTGGCCATATAGCGCTCACTTTGGGAACATCTAACGTAGGCGCTATGGTGTCCGGTATGAGAACCGCATAATTGACGGGGTCATAGAACTGCGCGAAAGGGAGAAATGGAATGGGTAACATGAGGTTAGCTGACCACACCAATCTCAATGATGGCATGTATAAGAACAGACTTTTTTTTGAAAAACAGCGTACCGCTGAGATCCAACAAATAGTGTCATAACATAAATAAATAAATATTTCATTCTCAAACTCATCGAGGTGGCCATGAAGTTTAGCTAGCAACTATACTAGTACAGTCCAACGTGATCTGGCGACCAAATGTGGATGGCAACCATTTGTCTATGGAGACCAGTCAAAAACATCCCAACGTTTTCTCCTGAGTAATGTCCCAATGCATAAACCTGTCTATGGTGACCATCTGCCACTTTTTGTCGGTCCCTGGAGTGGTCGCCTTAGACAGGTTTGACTGTATAGCCATTTTAGCGTGAAAGCGCTGACTTTATCTAGGTAACTGAAGCATCCTACCACTAATGCAATCAGGCACAACAGGTAAACTGACCAGGAAAAAAAAGTATGCATACATTAGATCCGCGTGGCCAATCTTACTAACAGTCTGCGTACTTCCAGTTGGCCGTTTGCAGCTGTATGCGTGAGTGCCTGTTTAACCCTCAACCGCTCATGGGTTGAACGAAGTTAAACCACTTGATAAATTTGTGGTGTGAATATACGTTTGAACATAGCTTTTGCTCTGCTTGGCTGACGCGTTTTGCTCCGGCTGCGAGCTGTCGTTTCGTTTCTACTGCAAGCGATAGTTTCAAACGCGCTTGACTGTCATCTTAGGGCGTGGAACTTCCCGGTTAGCAAGGTCACTAGCAAAAATAGGTAATATTAGCAATTTGCATGCAAGATAAGCGACGCAGATACCCGAGTAAACCGAAGGGCAGGCAGAAAAATCGTCATCAATACACCGGTACGCTGTTGCGCGGCTACTACCCATCGTACTTTGGCTACAGATAGTGCGAGGGTCTCCCGGTCCCCACGCAAACTCGAACCCGCGCCATCGAACTGCACAGGAAGATTGGGGTCTTTAGGGCTACTGACCGACTTAAGCAGAGTGGAGGGATTCACGGTGACTATTGGGAGCCTTTTTTACTTTATCCTGAAGTACTTACACCATATAACTCTTTGTTTTGCCCAATTGCGGCGTTGCACTTCGCAACCTGTTTCGTACCTGTTTACACGCACCAGGCGAAGATGGCAAGATTTCAAGTCGCATGCTGGAACTTTGGTATGTCAAACTACACCCTTACTACTAAGGCACCGAAGAGCGGCTATTCGCCCTTGTAACGACCGCAAATGATCAAACTGTGAGGTCTTTTGAAGCATATGTTGTGCGAATGGTTTGAGTTACACCATCTCAATCAGAACCGAAGTCAACTTTGGAATGATCGCGGGTCAACTGAGTGGCTCAGATCCTTTCCAAAGCAGACAAATGTTGTAACACAATTACGAGGACATTGGTAACCGTACAACTGTAGAATTCAGTTAGCAGAGAAAACAGTGATATTACAGGCAATATCCGCGTGAGTTTCTTAGTCACCTTAAGGAGACAAATGTGTATGCTTTTAGCAGTTGCGGCTCTCTCTGTGTGCTCTTAATTGGATTTGGGCCGAGCCACTGTTGGTGACAGGGGTGCAACGTTTTTGGGGCATTGCACTTGAGTTTCTCCTTGGTACACTGAATTTCGTGGCCTGATTCTTCACCATCTAAATTCTCCGGACAGCGTTAATCCCAAACCAACCCCTAGCACAGTACGCTCAGAATAGTCAAGAACACTTCTGCCTCTACACTTCCCACCTCTGCGAACGCCGAAGATGAAAGCTATATTGAAAAGGTCATTTGATCATACAAAGGAGCAGACCGAATCCATCCTGCATCTTAGGCTCGAACACAGGATTTAGAGCTTGCAAACCAATTTCTACCTGGGGTATAAACTGAACGATAACCGGCCAAGCCACTTCAGTTAGCATGTACTAGTATTCTCCGGAGTGTGTTGCCTCCTCACAATCATCTCACGCAGATAACAATTCCACTATGGCCTAGCACAACTTCATCGGGAAACAAATGCAATGGACAGACTAAGAATCTGCAAAAGCACAGCTTCATACAACAGGCCAAAGTCCACTCAAAGGTGCTCATTGGTTTGCCACCATCCGCCATAAGGCAGGCATATACTAGTCAAATTAGTGCAAATCCGCCAAATCTTACCTGCGGTGGGCCGTTCTCCCAGATACGTACCATGATTGGCGGCATCCGGTTCCGGAGTTGCTGTCACTGTGGCCAGCCACAGAAAGCCTGCGCCTACAGAGGGACCATGGATGGCTTGCATTGCACCACCCACAGCTCCATCCACACACCCCATGTCCAGTGTAAACCGGAAGGAATAAGACCGAAAGCATGTGGATGGGAGCAAGGTTTTATCAACGGAGCTGGCCCACACTCCTTCACAGGCAAACACAAGCACGCTGTATTTGTGAATCAAGCGCACACAAGGCGGTGGCTGGACCGTAGTCCGCTCCACACTGAGTGCATGGAACCACTATTTGATCCTAATACGGCCACAAGAACCGCGCAACCCGTCCCCTCCAGCAACGACCAACTGTCACCTGGAGCCAGTATGGACGAAGACGTGGGTAATAGACAGGTAGGCGCCTTGTCAACATGCACATCAAGCGCAGCTACACCGGGGATATCAAGCAACAGCCAATCACTTGAAATGACGAGATCAAATAAAGTAAACCGAATAGCGCACACAAATACAGCAATATTACTTTCAATGAATTAACGCATGAAATGAATTGGTTGCCAACATGGCTGCCATAGTTTCAAGACATCAGAAGATATATGTTAAGAAAATGTCACAAACGCGAAAAGTAGATCAAAGTTAACTGCAATTAACTTGCGCGATGTGTGCAAGCTAAAAGAAAATAATTAACGTAGACATTAATGAGACAATATAGCAAACCCACTGCCTAAAATAAAGGCACTTAGCATGCAAGCACACGGTTAGTAAATCGAATGCCGAATACCTACAAACGTTGCGCCGCTTCGGCTCACCTTCTCTGCAGGACACGTCGTCGTTTCGGTTTTGGCATCAAGTGCCCAAGCTCATGGCTCACTAGACCTACCTGACTCAGGCAATCGCGATCGCATGTGCTACAGCACCATGCGCTCGATGTCTATAAACTAAAACCCATCGGCACTTGGCGCTTCCGCAATTGCCGCTTTTTCTCTGAAAGCACGAATGCTTTCTCTTGCACTTCGGCAACTGCCTTCGTGATTAGGTCGCGCCATGCACATGCCTTCAATTCACATGACTTACAATCAAGATCAGAATGTGAGAGGATCACTTTGATCATTTCCTGGTAACGAAGCTTTGGTTTCCCCACATGCAGCTTCCCTGCACGCAGTTAATCATATAATAGTTGATTCGGTGTCCGCATCGAATCCATACGACTCACATGACCGAACCACTTAAGATTTCTCAGCAAAATTATGCAGTTCACTGCATACATTCCACTTCGAAGCAACACCTCCGTTTCCACAACCCTGTCGCACCTATCGATGCTCATAATCCGCCGCAAACACTGTTGATGGAACCGCTCGAGATATCGCACATCCAGCTGGCAAATCGTCCACATTTCACTGTCGTATAGAAGAACGGACAGCACCATGGATTTGTACACCATCAGCTTCCTGCCAATGATAACCTGATGGTTGTTCTGCACTCGGTGCTCTAGCTTTCTCAATGCCGCCGTTGCCTTCGACACGCGGATAGGCAGCTCACCGTGTAGGTGCTGGTCAGTCGACACCACATCCCAAGGTAGCAGAAGCGGGAGAGGTTTCCAATACGTAACTTATCACCGTCGTAACACACGTGTTAATTATTCCAAATCTTTAAAAGCTATGTGTGACAAGCATCAACCAGATTCCAGTGGGCGTCAGCAATTGCACTCCCGAGCTGGACCTGCTTCCCACTGCCTCGTGGATCAGGCTATTGAACCAAATGCTCTGGATGAAGTCCTTCAACTGAACCTCCATTTCCTCCACTGCCTTATCGTTCAGATTGTTGAGCCAAAAGCTAGAGATAGGGTACCTCGGACAATACCTTTCTTTCGGAAAATATTCATTAGGAAGGCATCATCTACGCTCTTGACCCAGGTGACAATGCCCTCTCTTCTTCTTCTTTTTCGCTTCTTCTTCTTCTTCGTTTTTTCTGCTTGTATTCCTCTCCCTACTCTACTCTCCTCTTGCTTGCCTATTAAACACAAGACTACTGCTGACCTCACAACTGCTGCCTTCTATACATGTAGCTCTTCACTCTCTTGGTACTGATGTGTGCTGTGTCTCCGAACTACGCGCACAAGATAACAGCGTTGCGACGAATTCTTGTCTTCCTGGTTCTGAAGCTGAATACGATGACTACACTCTTCGCCTCAAAAAGTTAACGGTTCAAGGCATTTACCTTGTTGGTATTGATTTCAGGAAGCATGCTGCAAGTAATCTGCTTGACTGGCATCCAGTGAACAAACGCATATGGGCAGTTAATAAGCACCGTACGAAGACTGGGTACCTTTCCATCGGCTATGTCCATGTTCATAGCGAATGTAATTCAGGGGGTATCAAAAAAACAAATTGCATCATCAGTTCTCCTCTTTTCTTCGCATGGCGAAGGATACTGACATTATGATTGTTGCTGGTGACATGAATACCTAAGTGGGTTGTCTATTAGACCGTGAACAAGACCTGAGAGACCGCTTCGGGGTCGATGCACACCGAAATGACAATAGTGCTCGATTCCTACAACTGCGCACGGACCATGAAATATACCTTAGCAGCACTGCTTTCCAGCGCAAACGATAACACCGTATCACCTGGCGCCCACCGAATTCTCCAATGACCTGAACCCAAGTTGACCATATTGCCAACATCCATAGACGGCGCACATCAGTCCAATGCTGTCGATCAAATTGGAACAAGTGGCTGGATTTCGATCATTCTCTAGTGTGCACACGCTTGGCACCCACTTTTCCTGCTTCAAAAAGGGGCTTATTTGCTAACCTTCTTACCTGTAACGTGAACCCGCAGTCTTGAATCCAACAATATCACAACGAACTAACCAGTGATGAATGAGTTTGGCGAGTCGAAGGCTTACTTGGGATCGTCGCAAGGGTGTCACATGGAAAGCCTTTGACGCCTGCTGTGCACCCAACTTACGACGTCGTAACGGTGAATGGATGTCTGAAGCATCGATTGGAACTCGCGAACAGATTCTAATGAGCACTGCCTGAGACGACGGCTGACAAAAAGTCTTCGAATGGACCAGGAAGGCTGGTGAGTGGCAAGGACCTGTGAGATGGAGAAAGCCGGAGATATTAGGAACAGCCGAATGTTATTCCAGCTCATCAGGAACTCGGGCCCGAGAAAGTCATCAGTTAGCGAGACAATAGCTGAGAAAATTGGACAGTTGATGCATTCTCAGTCGCATCGACTAGTTCGTTATGCGCAACGTTGTGAGGAGCAGTTCAACAGCCCTACTGTGACATTGCCGAGGTCGAATCGCCTGAGCCGACATGGGCAGTTGATGTTATGGCCCCACTTTAGAAGAGATTTAACAAGGAGTTTCCATATTGTAACCAGATAGCGTTCCTGAACCCAACGACCTTCCCCAATTATTGTTGAATGATGGGAGTGAATCATTGTAGAGTAAATTACTTCTCTGTAATGCGAGTTACGACTATGAAGAAGTACCCTCAGACTGGGAACTGACAACTGGTGTGCCCGTCTTCAGGGCTGGGCAGCGTACATTGTGCGAAAATCATGGAGGCAATAGAACCACTTCCACTGCTTTCGAACTTCTCACGGGTTTCCTACTCCAATGAATTACTGGTCCCCGTGAGAAACGAAGCAATGAAAGGCAGGCTAGCTTCCGCTTCAATCGGGGTTGCATCGACCAAATATTTACTCTCCGCTAAGCGTTGGAACAAAAACACATTTACAGACGACCGAACATGGTGGTTTCCTTGAATTAAAACCACCTTCGACTCTGTTGACTGCGCTAACTTGTACGTTGTTTATCCATGAAGGGCGTGACAGTTAAACACCTTTCCATTCTGAAGTCTCTCTACCGTGACTCCCGAGGCTGTGTAAGAGTTTACCGGAAACTGTATCCTAAGTTCCCCCTGACAAGAGGAGTCCGCCAGGGTTATCCTGTATCTCTGTACTTCTTCAACTCTTTGATAGAAATGATCATAACTGACTCGGTTCTTTCATATGCTACAGGAGTGGAGGTTCTACCGGATGACCGACTGACAAACCTGGAGGATGCGGACGACAGAGCTCTCCTTGAGTCTGACGCCGTGGTTAAGCAAACCTTTCTGAACAGACTTGTGCTTAGCGCTGCACACTTCGGTATGTGCTTTTCATCTTCATAGTGCAAACTACTGTTGCGACACCGGACCAAAGCACCTCCGGTTCAGGTGGCTGGAAGTGGTAGATCAATTCATGTACCTTTATAGTTGTGTCACCTCTGGTAGTCACATCACCGGGGTGGTTAGTTCGCGCATCAGCAAGGCCCGTGTGGCTCTCCAGTGACTCAACCATCTTCGGAGACCACTAGATAGCAGCCTGACAGTAAAAGTTAAAATGTATAACGCAGCAATAAGACCGGTGTTATTGTATGGATCAAAGACTCAGCTACATCGAACTGAAGACATTAAGTGTTTGGCCCTGTTTGACCACCGGTGTGTTGGGAACACCAAGTCAGCAATGCTGAGGTCCGCAAGTTGCTTTTTGGTACAAAACTTCTGTTGCTTCACGGGAGTATTTTCTGAATTAAAAGAAAACACGAGACCATAGGTGAACAGTGTTTTTGAGGATTCTCTTCAGGCCATTACAATCATATTTAAGGGCAAAATAAGGAACTGAAATCGACCCATTGGCTCAAATTGCATGGTTCATTAATGGTTTAGTGAGGGAGGCTAAACGTTGACCTTTGTCCTGACAGGTGGACTGCATGACACCGAGCTTGATCTGTATTGCGGCACAATAGCTGTGATGTTTTCCACCTACAGCTAACGTGTATAACGATGACGATGATGATGACCTCAGTATCATTCGTTCTAGCTGACCAGGGAAGCTGTAGAGCATGGATCAACTACTTTTGCGAGCATAAAGAAGGCTGAAACAACGATGCAAATCGATTCAGCTGTCCCGAGCGCACAGAGGCGCAAACCTTTTGATTGATACTGGGGGACCCTGTAAATTATCCTGAAGGCACCTTTTGTATCAAGTTGGTGCCCAATGTCGACAATATGGGCCAAAACGGTGCAGCTAATGGCCCCAGTTCATCCTTGACGCAACCAGCGTAGGTAGTGCTCGTTCACACGTTTGAACAAGTGCCGTGCCGTTCGACCAATATAAGTAGCGTCACAAACCCACTTGCACTGATAAATAACTATAGATGAGGCCAGCAATGGAAGCATATCCTTACTGCGTGAACAAACAAGTGGTTCAGTATAAAACGTACACTTTAGCTTGGCTGCTGGGAATGTCGACTTGACTGTCTCTGAAAGACTCTTGGCTAGGCACTCGGCAGCGGCATCCCCTTTAAAAGGTAATCTTGTAAGTGGAAAATTCCCATTTCATTATCAAGAACGAAAGACTGAGGGTGAACAATTGTTTTCGATGATTCATCTTCAGACCTGTACAATCATATGGGTGAAATCGCAATGGGCAATTACAAGGGGATTAACGATCAGTTCAAATGAGATTGATCACGTGCCGATCAAAGGCATGAACCAGTAACAAACAGAAAACTAGGGTTGAGGTACCGTTGCACAATTGCAGTTGCTGTCCGAAGGATCCGTTTTGGCTGGCCAAGGTAGCTGAACAGCTTCCTTCGCAGCGGTTAAAAATGGTACCGGCTTGGGGTTTTCTTCAAAATTCTTTGCAACAAACCTCTCAAGGTAGCCATTCTCGTGCAGTGTATTCTTTATAAAGGCTAGTTCCTCATCCAGGGTGGTGTGTGAGCCAATTCTATCTGCTCTTGTGGTAAGGCAGTGGATTAACTTCCGCTTATATCTCATCGGAACGAAAATGTGAAATTGGTGTACTGACCAACCCATGTATTCTTTCTGTAGACTTTCTGCTGGATGGAGCCGTCTGGTCTCCTAGTTAACAAGACATTTAGATACGGAAGCCGATTACAAGTTTCTGTCTCGTGTGCAAATTGCAGTGATGCGTGGGCACGGTTAAATCGCTCGAGTACCTCACCCAGATTTAGGTATTTAACCAGCACAACAAATATATCATCCATATAACAGTGTTAATAGCCAAAAATTCTTATCTGAGCTTGCAATAATGTTAGCTTCAATTTGGCCATGAATTTATCTGCGAATAACGGACCGAGTGCGGATCCCATGGCCACACCGTCCTGTTGCCGGTAAAATTTACCCTTAAATAGAAATTACACATTACACGTACACTGCAGCAATTAGTTTTTCGGCTCAAGCGCAGGTATACAAATTTTAATTTCCTGAAGTTTAATTTGCTATATCTTCATCGCTTACTTTGGCTGGGCTAGGTGCGCCGTATGCTCCTTGATCGACTTCCTCGGCATGCATTATACGCCATGGCCACACCAAGTTGGATAAAAGCGCGAGGTGACCAGTCCATGACATGGCACAGAGGCATGAAGAAGATATGGCGCCGTCAGGCAGTCAGTGGTATTCCTGTATTTGTTCGCTTGTATCTGGATGTTAATCCTCATTCTGTGTTGATTAGTTTAATCCATCAGCTTATTTCCACTTTCTCCACATTGGGTTTTGCACCCAACCCGGCAATCTTGCTGGTGTTATTTATTGTTATCCCTGTGATGTGAGTCGTGGCAACTGGAGTAACTGAACTTCGGAGGTCGGATCACATCTGTTCTAACCGTGTGCTGTCAGGATAAGTGCCTTTAATTCAGGTGGTGGGCGTTCTATTTTTTAGTAAAAATACTGAAAAAAGGCACTTAGCATGCAAGCACACGGTTAGTAAATCGAATGCCGAATACCTACAAACGTTGCGCCGCTTCTGCTCACCTTCTCTGCAGGACACGTCGTCGTTTCGGTTTTGGCATCGAGTGCTCAAGCTCATGGCTCACTAGACCTACCTGACTCAAGTAATCGCGATCGCATGTGCTACAGCATCATGCGCTCGATGTCTATAAACTAAAACCCATCGGCACTTGGCGCTTCCGCAATTGCCGCTTTTTCTCTGAAAGCACGAATGCTTTCTCTTGCACTTCGGCAACTGCCTTCGTGATTAGGTCGCGCCATGCACATGCCTTCAATTCACATGACTTGCAATCAAGATCAGAATGTGAGAGGATCACTTTGATCATGTCCTGGTAACGTAACTTTAATTTCCCTGCATGCCGTTTCCCAATACTCAGAGGATCATATAATAGTTGATTCGGTGTCCGCATCGAATCCATACGACTCACATGACCGAACCACTTAAGATTTCTCAGCAAAATTATGCAGTTCACTGCATACATTCCACTTCGAAGCAACACCTCCGTTTCCACAACTCTGTCGCACCTATCGATGCTCATAATCCGCCGCAAACACTGTTGATGGAACCGCTCGAGATATCGCACATCCAGCTGGCAAATCGTCCACATTTCACTGTCGTATAGAAGAACGGACAGCACCATGGATTTGTACACCATCAGCTTCCTGCCAATGATAACCTGATGGTTGTTCTGCACTCGGTGCTCCAGCTTCCTGTATGCCGCCGTTGCCTTCGACACGCGGATAGGCAGCTCACCGTGTAGATGCTGGTCAGTCGACACCACATCCCAAGGTAGCAGAAGCGGGAGAATTTTCCAATATCTATTTATTTATTTATTCACAGTCTGTTAACAGACATTGTGCCATCAGAACCATGGCAGAAGAAAAAGGTGAAGATGGGGACACTAATGCGATTAAAAAATTTGAGAAACGAATTTTTTTTGGTTTTACACACGCCATTTTGTATTTTTTGTTTTGTTTTGTGAGTTTTTGTGTGTATCAAAGGGATGGAGAAATTGCGGAACAACATTGCCGCCACTGATGTCTGTTGCGGGCCATGACGTCCAATGTTTCCAACCACTGCAATTCAGCATCTCGTGGTCCCCAACCTGGAAGGCGGACTGGTCCGACTGCTGCCAAACTTGAGGTCGCCTTCTTCATACTCCTTCTCCACGTCATCGGCTGTCCACCGCGGCACTTTTTCCAATCGCTCCCTGGGAGTGCAAATAGCGCTCGACGTGGAAGGCGATGGGCTGGCATGCGCAGAACATGCCCGAGCCAGCGCATGCGATGTCGGAGAATAACGTCTTGAAGACTGGCACTATTCGCCCCAAGCACGCGGTCTCTCACCTCTGCGTTGCTTACGTGGTGTTGCCACCACACCCTAGCAATCCTTCGTAGACAGCGATTATCAAAGACTGATAGCCGCTTCATATCTTCCGAGCGAATAGGCCAAGTCTCACAGCCGTACAAGAGTACTGCACGGACGGAAGCATTGTACACCCTGCCCTTGAGCTTGAGAGTGACATCACGACAACGCCATAGATGTCTCAGTTTGATGAATGCAAGGCGGGCCTTTGCAATCCGTTTTGAGACTTCATCTCCAACACCGCCACCAGCCGTGATGCAACTCCCTAGGTAAGTGAAGCAAGTGACTTGCTCCAGAACATGTCCAGCAATGGTGAGCGCGAGTTCAGGCACCTGCCAATCCTGGAGCAGCGTTTTACATTTTCCCGGAGTGAAGCACAGGCCGTACTTAGACGCCTCCATCGCCAAGCGGTCCAGAGCGTTCTGGACGGATTGTGGGTCGTCCCCCAGCAAGGCGATATCATCGGCGTAGTCCAAGTCCGTGAGTCTGTCTCCAGGGAGAAGCTCAACACCGCAGTGCTGGACACCTTCCAGTGCTCTTTGGAGAACATCTTCGATGGCGAAATTGAAGAGGAAAGGTGAAATAGGGCAACCTTGGTGAACACCGCTGGGCACAGCGAATGAAGAGGAGTGCGTGCCGTAAGCCCTAACTTTGCCCGACGTGTGACTGTAAAGTACTTTCAGGATGGTTACAAACTTGTCGGGCACACCTTTCTTCAGTAAACAGTTCCACAACGCAGATCTATCTACTGAATCAAATGCCGCTCGGATGTCCAAAAACACTACGATTGTTGGCCGCCGGTGGATGTGACGAAGTTCGAGAACTTGCCGAAGCGTGAAGATTTGGTCGATGCAGCCACGACCTGGACGAAATCCAGCTTGTTCTTCTCGGGAAAACTCCTCTCTAGTCGTTGAAAGCCTGCCAAGTAGGACCGACACGAAGATTTTGGATGCGACAGAGATTAGGGAGATTCCGCGGTAGTTGCAGCAATCGTCGCGGGAACCCTTCTTGTGAATCGGGACAATGACCGATTCTGCCCATGAGCTCGGAACCTTCTCCTCAGTCCAAACTTTCGTGAACAGCGATAGGATTTCGCTGATAAGTGCACTCCCACCATCTTTGAATAGAGCTGGTGGTAGGTTGTCGGGACCCGAGGCTTTGTGGCGTTTCAAAGATTGGACTACATTTCGAATCTCTGCTTCATTTGGGGGGGGCTGTGGAGACAGGCCAAGCATCATACATTGGGGCTGGAGGTGTCGCAGGGGACTGTGTTGGGTGGTTGAATTGAAGAGCGAAATGCTCTGACCAGCGACCCAATCGTCTGCGAAGGTTGGTGATCTTCGCGCCGTCTGCCTCGCAAATCGTCTGGCTGATAGCGTGAAAATTGCAACCAGTGGCCCTGATGATGTAAAACAGACGGCGGAAGTTGCCAGCTGATGCAGCGGCTTCCATCTCACCAGCTTGTTTTGACCACCAAGATTCACGATCAGAGCGAAGGCTTGCTTTCAGCTGTTGCGTAATAGACCGGCGGTGTTCGTTGTACTCTGCGCCAGCAGGCACCGCCCGTCGACGATCCAGCAATTCTGATGATCTTCCCGAGATAAAGCATTTGGGAGTGGAGCGAGTGAGGCCACAGCTGGACAAACCGGCCGACAACAAGGCTTGCTGGAGACTTGACCAGTGTTGATCAACATCCAGAGTGTGAGAGAGAGGGAGCTTTTCGCGAAGCTTTTGTTGATAATCTCTCTTCACCATTGGGTCCTCCAACTTGTAGGCGTTCAGTCGGGTGTGTTTTGACCTAGGCGAACCACCAAAACGCATGCAAACGGTCGCACACACCAGTGCATGATCGGGGTCGACGCATGTTGACCAAAATGATCGGCAGTCGCGTACACTGCCGCGCCACCTGCGACTTATAGCTATGTGGTCAATCTGTGACCAGCGCTGGGTTGATGATGGGGGGCGCCAAGTGGCGTACTGGCGTCCAGGATGACGAAAGCTGGTGCTGGAGAGGAATAGTTGATGATCAGCATAAAGACTGAGCAGTCTCTCTCCATTGTCTGAGCGAACATCATCATATCCATGCGGTCCTCCGAGGTGGCGCTCACATGGCAGCAGACGACCGACACGCGCGTTGAAGTCACCTGCCAAAACAATGATGTCTGTTTTAGGAGCCCTTAGGAGCAGCTCATGAAGGTTCTGGTAGAACTGGTCTTTGACGATGTCTGAGCTACAGTCAGTGGGCGCGTAGGCAGAGATCACGAAGAGAGCACGCTTTTCGACTCGACGTCTGCTGACCTTACAAGAGCCATGGAGCCTCATCGCACAAAGGCGGCTATTGATCGGAATCCAATCAATCAAAGCAGTCTCGGCTCTAGCGCTGAGGGCGATTCCAACACCAGCTTGCCCAGATGCGGCAGACTCGGCGTCACCAGAGAGGCGGAGATGGAACCGAGTGCGTGGATGGAGCGGTGACACCAGCTGGTAGACCGAGTTAGAGTCCTGGAGTCGTGTTTCAGTCAGGCAGCAGATATCAATTCCAAGGGTCTCTAGCGTGCGTGCAACTCCAGCTTGCTGACCAATCTGCAGTAATGTGCGTACGTTAAAAGCTGCAAGTTTGAACTGCGTTCCGGGTTGCAGGAACGAAGCTAGGCGACTTTGGGGCCGGCAACTCTCTGTTGAGTACTGTGTGGTTGAGTTGGCAGGTGTCACGGGAACAGGTTCATCAGTGTAGGTGGGATTGATCGTTGTAGAGGAATAAGGTAAAAATGGGTGTGAATGGGACACGGGAAGAGTAGGTAAAATGGTGGCGTGTGCTTGTGCAGTTGGCATAGTAACATGAGTGGATAGCATGGTAACAGCAAGACAGCGGGTGAAAGGTTGTGTTGTAAGTCCATGGTTCGTCAGTGGGCGAGATACTACCCGGTTGCCCAGGCCGAAGTAGAGGGTTGTCTTAGGGGGCCCCACCCCGAGCCTTTGATCAAGGATCTAACCTACAAGGCAGCAGGGCGATTTGAGGGTATCGCAACCCGTTGGGAGCCTGTGACCAAACAAATGGTTCATACGCCTTTAGGACCGCATAGAAACAGGGGCCCAACGCACCCTTGAATTACAATGCCACTCAGAGAGAGGCAAGGGGCAGTGACTTTATTTAGTGGCGAGTCACATCCGCCACGTCACAGTGTTGTTAAGCGGACATATGTGGCTTTTTATAGGGAGAACGCTTGCCAGGCGAAAACCCACCACGTCCTGGAACACTGCCGCCGAACCATTCGCTGGAACGGGAAAATCCCGAACCACCCAGCTGGCACCACGAGGAGGTTGTTCGGCAAGCCAGCTGAATTTCCCAATACCTCAGCACCAATGCTGATTCGCGGCACCATTTTAGATTGCACCTGCCGAGTCGGCTGTAAGAGACGGACAGTATTGCTTGTGTTGATGGTGAGCCCGAATTTGGCCGCTGTCGATGCCAGAGCACAAGGCATGTGCTGCAACTCATCCGCGCTGTGTGAAAACAACGCACAGTCGTCAGCAAACAGCAACATATGCATAGTTGTCTCACAGAATAGGGTTATCACACCGAAACGACGGATGTGCAGCAATCCACCATCAATATGGTGCTCCACATGAACAACGTATGCACAAGCCGCATCAAAAGCACAAGACATCATTGCATGAAGAGATATATATCAAACAGGACAGCAGCTAAGACACAGCCTTGCTTCACACCAGAGATAACTGCAAAGTCATCCGAGGTCTATCCACTCAGCTGCACCCTCGCGTGCATACGCTGTGCAGACATTCACTTAAACTAACTGCTATAATCTGACAACCAAACTTACCCAACACCAGCCACAATGCCTTGCGGTTCACCGTATCAAATGCCTTGGTGAAATAAAAAAACCAGTACGACGGTCGTTGTCGTTTTCTACACTTCTTTTGCAACTGTCGAGCCGCAAACCCCATATCCATGGTGCTGCGAACCGAACGGAATCCACACTGCCCTTCCAACACTTTAGATTCTAAAACCTGAGTGACGAGGCGGTTGAGCAGGATTCGGGCAATCATCTTGCCCACACAACTCAGCAAGTTGATGCCACGATAATTCGTGTAAAATTGCTTGCTTCCTTTGCCCATTTACATCGGTTACACAAGGACATTCTTCAGTCCAGGAGCCACCTCCACCTCAATCCATACGCGTTGCACCAAGTGGTGCAGCGCAGTCACCAACGCGGGTCTGCCGTGTTTCAATACTTCAGGCGGGATCCCCTCGGCCCCAGCGCACTTGCGGTGTCGCAGCTGAGCATGTGCTCTCTGCGTCTAATCCAGTGTCGGTGCGTCCGCTAGACTCGCCTTCACATCATCCTGCTTCAGGCCGTTCAATGTAGACTAGTCGATCTCTCAACAGTTGTGCAAGAGACAGACAAAGTGTTTCCGCCAGATGTGCATTTTGTCTGCAGTCTGTGTACACGTGGCGCCTGAACTACCATCGAACATCGTCCTCAGCGCCTCCAACTTCGGTCCATACACCGCCTTCAAAGAATCAAAGAATTCCTTGTGCTAGCGGCGTTCGGCGTAGCATTCCATCTGCTTCGCCTTCTCCGTCCACCATGCATTTGTAATGCGACGAAACTCTCGGGTCGGTCGCACTCGATTTCTGTGAAGTTGACTTTCATTCCCCAAGCCACTGCCGTCTGCCATATGTGCAGCACACGCTGCGTTCTTCTGCGACACCAATGCACCATTTGTCGCATTGTTCTCATCAAACCACTCAAGGCGCTTACAGGTTACCCGCTCGATGGTCTCCTCGGTAGCAGGTGTCACCTGGTCGTTTCTCAGTCGTTTCTCAGAAGCAGGACCCGGAAATGCATGGGATTGAGGGATCTGGCATGGCGCGCCCATATAGCCTCTCCGAGCGAGGATACTTGGAACACCTATATTACACAAAGAAACCACTGTGTCACACTCGTCAGGGAGGATAAGGTAAAGAGCCAACAAGATCTTGTGTCAAAGTTCTGCGTTAACCCAAAGCTACTATACAGACACATAAATAAGCTTCGCCTCGTTAAGCGCGGAATTCCGGCTCTGCGCACAGCTTTCGGATTAGCACATACGGCACAGGATGCGGCGAACGCCCTAGGACAACACTTCGGCCGCACTTTCCAGTGTGTGCAAACATCCTGCACCATATCTAGGCAACTTATTCCGCCATCAGGCCTTAACCACATTTCCTTCACAACTGCAACTGTATTGAAGCGGTTGATGTCGTTGCGCGAATTTAGCTCCCCGGGTGCGGACGGCATTCGGCCGAAAGCGTTGAAAGTTTCCGCCACGAGCTTAGCTGAATCTTTGGCGACACTCTTTCAGCGATGCCTTAACGAGATGCACGTCCCAACGATGTGGAAGCACGGGATCATCACTCCAATCCACAAAAATGGTAGCCGTGCAGATCCAACTAATTATCGTCCGATTACCCTTCTTCCGGTAATCTCCAAGATCATGGAGTCCATTGTAGCCGAGGCCCTCATGGAGTACCTGGAGAAAAACAACATCCTCGTTCCGGAGCAGCACGGATTTCGCCAAGGCAGGTCCTGCACACCTAATTTGCTGATTGCTCGTTCAAACTGGACAGAGTCTGTGGACGCCGAAGTCGGAGTGGATGTAGCCTACTTGGACTTCTCTAAGGCATTCGACCGACTGGACTATCGGATTTTACTGAACAAGCTGCAGCATTGTTGTATCGGCAATCCTATTCTAGGATGGATAGGCGAATTTCTCGTTCAACGTCACCTGAATGTGAGAGTCCGAAATACCCTGTCGGAACCAATCGAAGTTCAGTGTGGCGTACCTCAGGGCTCGGTACTCGGGCCTCGCTTGTTCATTGTTTTCATAAATGATCTTGCAGCTGCACTATCTTCCAACTTTCTGCTGTTTGCAGATGACCTAAAGATATGGCGTGCCATAGCTTCAGGAGAGGATCACACAGCCTTGCAGGATGATTTGGACAAAGCATACAAGTGGTCAAACGAGAACATACTACAGTTCAACACCCCAAAGTGCAAAATCTTGAGCATACGCCATCAGAGTGCGTATAACTACCGCTTAGGACCTGACATTCTACAGTGGACCTCTCATGAGTGCGATCTTGGCGTGCTTGTACAAGAAGATCTTGGGTGCTTAATGCAGACCGAAAAGGCCTCCAAGAGAGCAAACCAACACTTTGGCCTTCTGCGTAGAGCGTTTGGGAAGTTTGACGCCTCGTTCTTTCCGAAAATGCTTCACGCTTTTGTTAGACCGCACACAGAATACGCTATTCAAGCGTGGCAACCATGGCAGAAGTGCCACCTCACTGCACTCGATACTGCACAACGCAGAGCGACAAAATACGTCAAAGGTCTTTCCAGCCTTCCATACCCACTCAGGCTGAAAACTCTTAACTTATACAGTGGACGTTACCGTAGTTTGAGAGGCGATCTCATATTGGTGTACCGGATACTGAGAACCCCCAACCACAAGTGTCATTCCCTTTTGAAACGTAGTCAAAACGCATCCCTAAGAGGTCATCAGTTTAAGTTGATCACACAGTACAGTCGACTGGAATGTCGACGCAATTTCTTCTCCCTCCGAGTGTCACAACCTTGGAACGCCCTTCCAGAACATGTAATTTACGCTCCCACCCTATCCCTTTTCAAAAAAGGCCTTGACGAAACTCTGACACGATTGCACTATGTGATATAACGTGCGACCATCGGATGATGGTATTAGTGAACAACGAATGTGCACGGAATCCACTTAAAATTCCTATTGGATTACTTGTTTATGTGCATCTCCAATCCCTTGGTGAGTCATGCATTTCACACGTACTTTCATCGATACGATTTTTTAATTTTACGATGTTAATCCTCATCATCCTACGGGACCTGTCATGCATTGCTTTTATACCCGTCATAAACCATTGTTCCATTGTTCCATTGTTCCATTGTTCTGGTCGCGAATGTGGTGCCACATGTCGCCCACTGTGGTTATGCAGTCCACAGCACATAAGCGTACAGCCATCGCCTTCTCCAACTCATTCCGCTCCTCCACAGTTCCGAGGGAGAGAATGTTAAATTTACGCCGACTCACGGCCGGAGTGCAATACATAGATTTACGAAAATATATGTACAGTTTGGTGCGCAGCAACTTATGATCAATGCCACACTCAGCTCCACGCATTACACGGGTCATGCGCACTTCACGCATATCACGCTGACGTACGATGAGATAGTCGAGCAGGTGAGGGTGATCACTCCGCGGATGCGTCCAAGTTGCCATATCACTCTCACTCAGTGCAAACCGAGTGTTGGTGATCGTCAGGTCGTGAGTGGCACACAGTGAGAGCAGCCTGTCACCGTTCGCAATCGCTGAACCGATGCTATGCGGATCGATGACATCTGTCCACACCGATGCATCACGCCTAACGCGCGCGTTAAAATCACCTAGCAAAAATCATCGGCCTATCCTCGGTACAGACCGTATCGCGGAGGATAGATGAGTGTAGAATTGATCACGCGTGCTATCAGGATGACACATGGTCGGACCGTACGTGCTTATAAAGGTGGCAAACTTACCGCTTCCGAGTCCTAAGCGAACAGTCGTCATTCGCGCGATGATGCCTGTTGGTTCACTCACGAGCTGGCCATGGAAGCGATCGGATATTGTAAATCCGTTCCCTTGTTCATGTGTTGCTGAGGCGCCGTTGTGCAATTTACCTTGCACAGCGAGCCGGATTTCACTGAGCACCGCAATCTCGATGTTGTAGCGCGCCAGTTCCCTCGCGACGAGTGCAGTGCGTCGCTCGGGGCGTTCACTCGAGTTCCGGTTCAGTAGTGTGCGCAACTTCCAACACCCGATGCTGAGTGCTTTACGCGCAGGCATATCATTGCATTGGTTGACAATCGCAGCGAGGTGACGGTTGCGTTTCCTAGGTTCGCTCGCGGGACTCTTTCCCCAGCCCTTGGCTCAATAGCCTTACCCTCAGTTCAGTGTGTTGTGTGGGGTTTGCTTGAGTGACTCCGCCCGGAGCTTTTGGCTCAATAGCCTGATCCACAAGGCAGGGGGGAACAGATCCAGCTCGGGAATATGATTGCAGAGACAGATTGGGATCTGCTCAACGACCGTCACACGCAGCCTTTGAGGTACTAGGGCTATTCATATATGTTTTCCGACCGTGGTAGGATACGCAATTGCGATTACGGCCAGATGCAGGTGGGTTTTGACGGGTTTGCACCAATTTGACCAGGGGCTGCCTAGCTTGACGCTGGTAGTAGCAAGCCATTGAACCCCCGGAGGTGCCCTCCCGCCGTCAGGGAAAATGCGTGGCGTTACTATTCTGCGCCAATGGAGCGGTGAGCCGATGAGCCTTGGACCTGTTGTCTCCCATGGCTAGGTTTTACGGGAAGAGAGCCATGGACCACTTCCTAACCTCCGAAGAGAATGGACTAGAATACTAGCAGGGCACCCACACCTAACAGGATAACGACTTGGGTCCTCAGCCAAAGCCTTCGAATGAACGTACACCCGAAATGCAGCGGGTCTAGTACATGGTCAGTTCACTGACTCATGCAGATTGGTGTCTTTGCTCTTAGGAAGTAGAGGGGCGTAGCCCAACTTCCACCCAGCGGTTGCCACGAGAACATGTCCAGGACATGTGCCCATGGCGCAACATTAGCAGCGGTGGGTAGACCATCTGTTAAGATCTAGCCACCACCAGACTCAGCGTACCATATGTTATCCCGCCTGCGCAATCTGTGTTGGCGCACCTGCATGTGAACTGGTTTTTTTATTTCTGCAGTTCTCAAGCTAGGTTGTAAAGATTGGTTTTCCTGTCACACTAAACTCGCAGTTGTCCATTGGTCGCCGCAATGATGGTGCGTCGGTGACACGCAGTTTGATGCGTGGGCACACCAAGGACTTTGCGCTGCTACCTTAAGTATGGCCCTCTCTTGGTCACCTATAAAATTTATGGTGAAATTAGCAACGTAACGTTTTGTATGTTTCGTTTGATACTGGTATTCGGTACGCAGTTGCGAAACACTTTGTTGGGGGAGGGGCGATCGAACAAGATAAAGCTGCGTTGGTCCGAAACATTTACCTCGAGCACTATTGTGTATTTAGCTTACCCGCTCGGACACTCTATGGTACTTGGACGAATCACAGACAGACGCACACGCACATAAACACACACTTACACGATTGGCCTTAGCTGTTTATACATTTTTACCTGTACCTGCGTTAAGTAGATATTTGCTCAAAGTACATTATGCTACTTGGCATACGGCTACTCTTTACTTGCGTGTACAGCAAGCACAAAAAGAGACCGAGCACTGATGTAACATAGATAAAAAGCAATCGAACCTCCGACGGCTACAGACTTAACGGTGCGGAAAATATCTCGGTCTAGTTGCAAAAGTAGTATATGCGTATCGTTACTGTGCACCGAAATCATTTGCATGGGATTGGAAAATGTTTTACTCTTGTGTTCTGTGAAGCTGCCACCACAGCGTTTCGACAGCGTGACGTTTGCAACAACAGATACCAGATGATAGCGAAATTTGATGGAAGTCCAGCGAACATCTACAACACTGGTACTGATCGCGTCGGTTAGCTGCACCTTTAAGATTTGTTTTATCATAGTGAATGGACGGTTGCCACAAATAGCGGCGAAGCTAATTGGATATCACAGTTACAAACAGTGAGTTTGAGTTAGTGGAAGTCAACGTTTAACAAGGATCAATCAGAGTTAGTGGAGCAGAATTCGGTCTATCCCCAGCCCTCGAATTGTATTTTTCTAACTAGCCCTCGACAGTTTGACATCATTGAATCGATCTGTCTCACTCACAGGTCATGTAGAACGACAAGTAGCTTGTGAGCTGCTGGGACGAATACATTTTAAAATACACACCCAGTCGTTTGCTTGACTTGTACAAATGCAGGTAGAAAGAGAATGTACCAGTTGATGTACTCTGAGGTAGGTACATTCCTTTAATCCTTTTGGAAAGGACACTAGTCCTGAGCTACTTTGCGACTGATTGTGGTCCATCGGGTGGTTCACAGAAACCAGAACTGTTCGCTTGTTTTAAGCTTGACTTGCAACAATGGGTACATTATTTGATTCACCGTATGCATCACGCGCTCAGCTGAAGCTTGCTGAAAGCCAATAGCGTGCACCACTCCAGTATTGATGGAACTTGGCCGATTTAGTGTGCGCCGCCTAAACTAAACGTTATGCCCGATGGTGCGACATATTTAACAACCTGCTCATGTTCGATGCAAACCACATAATTCCTCATGATCACTCAATAGAGAAATGGATAATTTTGCTCTTAAACGATATCCTCTTCGGTGGGAATGTCATACCAGAATAAACAGATGGACAAACCGAAGGAGCTAGACAACCATTAGGAGACTGGCGTAACGGATTCGTCGACATTCGTGCGAGGTATTCGCCGTTTGCATAACTGATTCAAAGGAGGGATCTCATCGACCCAGAAGCGTCGTTAATTATGGATGTGAACGTGCAAGTTAGATCGAAAAGTTTGGCTTCTCAAACACGCTGTACCTTTCGCTGAGTTGACTTTAACGAATAAACGCTTGTCCCTGAAGAACTGAGCTCTGCAACTTATTCCACTTTTTCTGCACTACGAAATTGTGCTCTGTGGGTGCATCAAACCCACCGATTCCGAATCTCACCACTGGAAACTTGTTCATAGCTGGGTGGTTAGTATAGGTGGTTAGTATAGGTACTTTACAATCTGCTAAGAGGACATTCTCTGTATAAGAGAAATACGACCGCCATGTTATTTTATGCCAAAGTACATTTGATAATGCAAACAGATTCGACGTACAGTAGATCGGTTAAACTGCTGTAGATGAAATGTACACATACCACTAAAGGATGCTGATTTTAGACACTTCGATCGAGTTGAACCGTATATCTGGTTCGGAGGGTCAACTGTCAACTTTGAGTACTACCGCCAACTGCTTGCCGAGAGTTTCCACGAAGCGTAGAATAGAAAACTTTCATTCCTATTATGCATTTCGCAATTTTGAGTGTATCCGTAACACTACAATAAGAGTTGAATATTCATAGTCAAGTTTATATACCCAGAGTATTTCAGTCAAATTAAGCCGGTAACATCGACATACTGCATTTGGTTTATAGAACTAGGTGTTGTTCAAGAACTAACGGAAGTCCTCAGCATTGGAAGCATGGTATGCCATTTATAAATGTCAAGGTTGATGGTGGTATCAACTATTGCATAAACTTTTGCTCAATACAAGTAGGAACTATTTATGTGACTAGTTCTTCCAGGAATCTCAGAAGCTCTATGACCTATTTAACAATCCGGAAAACAACCGGACGATTGATTTGTCCACTTCCCTTGGCTCAATGCAATTAGCTACTGGCTGGTTGGCGTAAGTTGCAAGCGGTCAGAGGTTCGGTTCCATGCAGAGCAACGAAGGAATGCACTCCACTGCTGAGCCGCAAGCGAGAGAAACGATCATCTGGGTCCTTTCCGGATTAGTGCATAGACTACAGCGCTGGTGGGTTGGCGGGACGGACCAGTAAAATGTTATCTAAAATACTCCCATTCATCAGTAAGTAGGCGTTACCCTCTTCAGCGCGCAATTCCTTAGCGTTTTCTAACTTACTCTGCAATTACACATCGCAGAGTTGTCTTACAAAGTCCTCGCAAGGCGTGTAGCACTTTGGTTTCATGCAATCTTTGTGACCATGGTATTAAGGACACATCTGCTGCCTATGTGCCATACCACAGCAACTAACACACCCCCTCACAAGTGACAGTCGCACTGCTGATTGGTTCGCTGCTTCCATTTGCCCTCACTTTGTTCCATGTAAGAGCCAGAAAAGAAGTTCACGCTTGCCATATGGTATCAACGCATTGTTTACCTCTAAATAGGCGACGGGTCCATACACGGAGTAGGAATACACCATTGGCAGGTAATATAAGGGTAGCATTTGAAAAATCCATCTCAGCTAAAACATGCAAAACCGTCTAAATGAAAACGGGCTTTGAAATTTCTTCGCAATTTTCTACTTGTGAACCTAACCAGCAGGCTGGACAGTCATACCAAACGGATCACTCATGTTTTTTAACTTTGGTTCAGCGACATTTTGTCGCACACCTCTGGATCCATACTTATTCCTCGTGTTTTTACAAGCTCTACTTCGTGATACCAGTTTCCGGAGTATACTCCAGTGCATCCTACATTTACCCTGATTTCTAAATTCCGGGCAGTGTTTCGCAGATATCCAAGCGCCAAAAGTTGCCTAACTCCAACCTTTGGAGACATTGTTTAGTCTAACTCGATAGACCACTTCAACGGCTTTCGAACGAACTGTCACTCGTTTAAATCCAACATTGCTTGGTGCAGCTACAGGTCACGAAGCAAATTCACCCGGCGTGATCCACAGGCCTAACAACACGAGAAATTTCAATCACACCTTCGTGTATTCTGCCCCAAGTTCAAGCTGACACATTCGACTGGCACGCCAGAGAGAACAGCCTACAAGCACACAACTGCAACGTGAACACTGTGACCTTACCGACAACGCCAAAATCAGAACGACATTTTACCATAGGGGGTGAGTCATTCCAATGGGTCGTAACATTTGCTCAACAAGCGTGATGTCCAGTGCGCTACCGGCTAAAGACCTATGTGGATCATGTTCCAAACGTGTTAAGGGGGGCAGTTTGAGCAAGTTCTTCCATGCGAGATGCCTCCGAGTTAAACCTGGTCAGACCGTTATTAAACAAAGCAGACTCGCTATGGTTCTGTGTGGAATGCACATCAATCCCCCTGATAAAAAGCGTGATCCCATTATATCAGAAGTATGATCAGCTGTTAGCCAAGTTTGAGGAAATGGTGACCACCAAAATCACTACGGTTGGGGTAAACATAGAGGACTGTGCAACCCAGTCCTCCCTCTTAGTTGCTGCTCCTAAACCACGAAGAACTGTTAATCACACCGTAAGCAACCCGACACCTAGAGTCCAGAACATCATCAGCTGTCCCAATACCACACGTAGCTTACATTTGACTAAAGCGGTTCCCAGTTCGATCGCAGTAACTACACGTAAGGCTACTTCCAAACTCCCGACAGTGTGTAGAAAAAGAGCAAGCCGTTACGAGTCAAAGTTGGGTTACGGTTGCCTCCAAGAAGAGCCGTCACTTAAAATTAACACCACCCCCAACTGGATCTGAAATTGAGGAGCGTAGCGGAGTTTTCCTAGTGCAAGCACCACCGGTTTCCTGCGATACATCTCCGAGTACTTCAATCACTAACCGCGGCATGTCGAAAGGTCTAAAGAAACAACTACCTGTACTGAGCGTACTGTGCTCCAATATCCCAGAATCAAAGTCGACATCGATAAGAGGCAGGCAGTTGGATGACCTCAACCAGTGGGATATTATTAGTAAGCTAATCGGAGTTGTACTCAAACCTGTACACATAGTACGTATTACACGACACCCCAACTCCAGACATTTCGGTGAGCCAAGACTTCTGCACATTGTGCTGAACTCCATCACTGAAGTAGGATCAGTGCTACTGTCGGCAGGTAGTCTCAGAAACGAACGCTGCTCCATCCGTATCTTCCCAGACATCCCATGGGGCGAGCGTCATCGATTTAACCGCACCTTAGAGGACCACTGGAAGGAAACTTCAACCAGAACCATACTTCTTCACGGGGTTTCTGAAACTGAAGCATGTGATGAGCATGAAGTAACAACACATGATAAAGAACAGTGGGGTTAGATTCGTGAAACGCCCTGCTTGGATGATGTGTTAGCGAAATCCGTGTCACGACTGCGTACCTCACCGAACTACAAAGGAAGTGGCCCGAGTGTGTTGAAGGTGGTCTTTCAGTCAAAAAATATGGTTGCACGGATGCTTAAAAGTTGGTACATGTTCTGTTGCAGGCTACCATCTGAGGTTCGGCTGAAGACAATCAGCGATATTTATCCTAGAGCTGACATATTACTCAACGTACCAAACGCGTTAGGATCTATGAAAGGACAATGCACCAACAGTGTGCCGAATGAGCCCATACAACCTGTCGAATATGATATTGACCAGACACCTTACACTGTACGTCAAAGATTAGACACGGGACTAGCAACACGGACGATGAATAAGACATTAGACCCTTCACCAAGTACACATCGAAAAAGCGATTAATCGCCGGCCACTCACTGGTCGGCGAAACTTCACATATGAGTTGTAGAACCTCCGAAACATTGCTTAAATCTGAGAAACTTTCAAGGGCTCTTCAGTAAAATTACCGAACTTCGACTACGTCAGGTTGCAAATGCTTGGGACCTAATTTCTATCACCGAAAATTGGTTGCATCAAGAGGTGACTGATGCTGAGGAGGAGATAGCCGGAATGTCACTCCTCCGGAAAGACCGCCCCAGCAGAGGAGGTGCGGTCCTACTCTACTACCGCAGCGATCTACAGTGTAAAATAGTTGATGATCTGGAAACACACGTTACCGACTCACTCTGGTGCCGTCTCCGACTGACACAACGACGCATGTCTCGTAGCTGTCGTTTACTGCCCCCCCCCCAACGTCTACTCCGGAAATGGATTCTCGATTGATCCGTGACCTGAACAGAGTAACACGCACTAGGTACAGCCACATTCTCATCTTCAGGGACTTCGATCTACACAATCTGGAGGTTTTGGCATCGCCCAGTGAGCAGTTCAAAGCAGACATGCAGGAACTGATCGCTAATACTCCATCATCATCATCATCATTACACGTTAGCTGGAGGTGGAAAACACCTCAGCTATTGTGCCGCAATACAAAAGGCAAGAAAAGAAAAACAAACAGTAGCACGCCCGCTGAGTCCCCAGTAACGGATGGACATCGCTCCGGAGAGCTAACAGCTGGCTGCCGTAAAAGAAAGTCATATTATGCCTAACGATTGAGATCGTGATTGGAGGTGGATGCTAAACAGGAGGGGGATGGACAAAGGAACTCACAACACAAACGCCATTGGGGCCGGCTCCTAGCCATATCAGCAAGTGTGTCCAACCAAACGTGTTCACCGTCCTTAGGACCCCAACCAGGCAGTCGGGATGCACCAACCGACGCCAACTTCGAAGTGAGGGTTTTCATTTCTCTCGACCAAGTCATCACTTGGCCGCCCCTCCTCCTCTTCCAACCGCACCCACAACGCGCAAACAATGCACGTCGTGGGAGTCGGTGTGCTGGCATGCGCAACACGTGGCCCAGCCATCGGAGCCTGGTGCGTGATATACTCGTGCTGAGCGGTTCACTCGCTCTTCCTGCACCAAATACGCGACGCCGAACACGCTCATTGCTCACGCGGTGTTCTCACCAGACATGAGCTAAGCTGCGAAGGCAGCGATGATGGAATGTGACGAGTCTCTTCAAGTCTGTCGACCTGATGGGCCAGGTTTCACAGCCATATAGTAGAGTTGAACGGACGGCTGCGTTGTAAACTCTGCCCTTCAGGGCGAGAGTAATGTCGCGTTTGCACCACAGGTGGCGGAGATTGGCAAAATCACCTCGAGCTTTTGCTATACGGTTCGTAACCTCATCTTCAATCCCACGGGTGCTAATATAGCTGCCCAGGTACTTAAATTCCTGAACGACTTCTAGCAGATCACCACCAAACGTTAGCGCAGGGTTGGGTCCCCGCCAATCTTGGAGAAGTACTTTGCGTTTCGATGGAGCAAAGCATAGCCCAAAACGATTGACAGCCAGTGCTAATCGGTTCAGTGCTGTTTGGCATGTTTGGGAGCTGTCACAGATTAGGGCAATATCGTCTGCATACTCCAAGTCAAGAAGTCGCTCACCAGGGAGTAGTTCCACACCTTCTAGGTCGTGTCCAGCGAACGCTGTTTCCATGACTTCATCAATAGCGAAGTTGAAAAGGAAAGGTGACAGCGGGCATCCTTGTCTCACACCGCTGGTGATACAGAAGGGTGGCGAGAGTTTGCCATAAACCCTCACCCTGCCCGAACTATGTGCGTACAGCGCTTTGATAATGTTTACATATTTATCAGGCACACCTTTCCTCAACAGACAGTCCCAAAGGGCACGTCGATCGACTGAGTCGAAGGCACCTTTTATGTCAAGGAACACGACAACGGTGGGTCGCCAATAAACATGGCGGTGCTCCAACACTTGACGCAATGTGAAGATGTGGTCGATGCAGCCATGACCTCGACGAAATCCGACTTGCTCTTCACGAATCTGGCTTTCACGAGTGCCAGTCAGTCTGTGGAGAATGAGAGAGGCAAGCAATTTAGAGGCAATCGAAATCAGACTGATCCCTCTATGATTGCCACATTCTAAACGGGAGCCTCCCTTGAAAATTGGGACAATGTCGGAGCGGTTCCAGTCTGTCGGGACTGTCTCCTGCTCCCAAAGTTTTACTAGCAACTCGTGTAGATCATCTACTAGAGCAGGTCCACCGAATTTGAAGAGGGCTGGAGGAATTCTATCTGCTCTTACGGCCTTATGAAGTTTCAACAGCCTGATCTCACGTTCGACTTCTGCGCGTGAGGGCGGATCCGAGGAGACGGCCCAAGGAGAAGGGCGCTCAATGCCCGAAGAAAGCGATAACTCAGGTTGGTTAAATTGTCTCGCAAAGTGTTCAGCCCAACGCTCCAAACGTTTTGACAGGCTGTGGATCATCTGCCCACTCTCGTCGCGTATGGTCTCGCTAACACCAGGTCTCGTGCTGCCTGTTGCCCGTATCAGACGGTATAACTTACGATGATTACCAATGGCAGCGGCTGTTTCCATCTCAGAGGCACGATGAGACCACCAGGTTTCGCGGTCCTTCTTTAGGCTAGCACGTAGTTTCGCCCTGAGATTTTTGCGAGCTTCATTGTATACGCTTCCAGCCGGAATACGTCGGCGGGCATCCATAAGTTCCATAGACTGTGTAGAGACCCAATGTCCGGTTTTGCAATTTGTTTTGCCACATGAAGACATGCCTGCTAATAGCAACGCTTGACGAGTATGCGACCAGTGATCTGCAACGGTGTTTAGTGGGCGCTTACTCAGCCCAGATGTCAGCGCATCTTGGTACACATTCAGCACATCTGGCTTCGCCAGCTGGCTGGTGTCAATCCGTGCACATCGACGTCGCGGACGTCCACCGAAACGCACCAGGAGATCGGTGCATACAAGTGCGTGGTCAGAGTCCACGCTCGTGCTCCAAATCGAGCGACGGTTTTGGACACAGCCTCTTCAGCGGTAACTGATCGCGATATGATCGATTTGCGTCCATGCCTGGCCCGAGGCTGGTGGCCGCCAAGTCACACTTCTGCGGGTGCTGTGTCGAAAGTTAGTGCTCGCGAGAAACAGGCGAGCATCTTCACACAGCTGGAGCAATCGCTCACCATTATCATTACGGGAGCCTACACCATGTTGGCCGCCCAGATGAAGCTCATCAGAGGACCATTTCCCGACTTGGGCGTTTAGATCGCCAGCCAGCACCACAGTATCCGTGCTTCTTCTGTAACGAAGGAGCTCGTGAAGTTGCTGATAGAAATCATCTTTTACCGAATCAGTGCTACAGTTTGTAGGGGCGTAGGCCGCAATGACAAACAGGCACCGTTTGTCCCCGCGCGACTTCGAAGCACGGAACGAACCAGCTAATCTAACGGCGCACATCCTACTGTTTACTGGGATCCAATCAAGCAGGGCAGCTTCAGCCCGGGGACTCAAAACAATGCCGACGCCAGCTTGACCGGCATTTGAAGCTGCATCATCGCCAGATAGGCGCAATGAGAATGTGCTGCCAGTGTCGCATGTGGGGGATCTCAGGGTAAGCACGGAGCTCGAACCTTGCAGGCGGGTTTCTGATAAACAGCAAATATCGATCGATAGGGTCTCTAGTGTGCGGGCGAGTGCTGCCTGTTGGCCAATCTGCAGCAAAGTGCGCACGTTGAGGCATGCCAATCTTAGAGAGACACGAGGACTCCAAAGGGAAACTGATGAACTGACGTTGTCCGCTTGGTTGAACATGGACTTGTCGACTGGAATGGAGCGAGGCCCTGCGATTGTGTGTGATTTGAAATTAGAAGACAAGCGACTACTAAAGTAAGCTGGGGGAGGGCCAAGAATTGGGGGATTGAAAATAGGGGGATATAAGTAAAGTTGGAGCGGGACGATAAGGATGAAGAAGCGCAAGAGGGGGTATAAGAAGACGGGAAGGCCTAAGCAGTAGCATCCATACCCCTATCCACCCTGCTCGATGCAGCAGATAGGGCGCCGTTTATTATCCTCTGCGACGGCCAGAGCATCAAGAAATTGTTGTAGGAAAGGTTCATTGTATTGCGTGGGCAGAATACTGTCAGGTTGCCCAGGCTTAGACAGGAGAACGATTAGGGTTCTCAACCAAAGCCTTTGGTTCAAAAACCTTACCGCAAGGCAGCGGGTTTTGGCACTGGACTACAGAGCCCGTTTTATGAAATGAGGAGCCACCCCCATTCCAACCCCCAACCTGGAGGACCAGGAGGCTGAGTTTGTCTGGCATCTAACCATTGACCAATCTGGTATGAGTGGCTCTAAAGGTGCAAAAAAAGCACCACCCAGCATAGCTCAATGGATCTCTGAGGCACGCAAACCATCGCACCACAGTAAGGTCCAGCCTCATTGCGATGGTCGCTAATACTCCTCTGTACAATAATGTCATCACGCCCACTAGATTCAGGACAGCAAACAAACTGTCCATACTGGACCTTGTGCTATCGAATGAAGAGCTCATGGTTGACAAGTTATTGATGGTTAGTCCATTAGGTCTCAGTGACCATGTGGTAATAACGTTTAACTATGTGTGTTATGCAGAGTATCCATCTGAACACTGGGAACTAATACAATCACACCCTACCACGTATTAAAAGAACTCGCCGACGCAGCTGCTTGCGTATTCTCAAACAAAAGTCCCCTTGACAACATTTGGGCAGAGTTCGTTAATAGATTCAGCGACATAGTCAACACAGCATCAGAGACCAAGCTTCTTCGTCCCGCAAAAATGCCGTCAATTGTGAGGAATAGGACTCGAAAATGCCTGGCGATAAGGGTCGCATGGCTTGCTTACAGGATTAACCCCGACTCAGAGACTTGGGGCAATTTTCTGACCCATCGCAACCATTGCACTGCGCTTGTCCGTGAGTACAAATTAACTTATCAACAGTGCCTAGCCAAAAAATTCATGGCAAACAACAAACTACTCTATAGGCATATCAATGAGCTTCGTAAAGTGAAGCATGGAATCCCTCCACTTTTCACGACAGGCGTTAGAGTACAAAGCGCCGAAGAAGCAGCTAATGCTCCGCGACTGCAATACGCCCCAATTTTCGAACTCGCAACCTCTAATTGTCCCATAATGTCATGCACATTACTGACCCCATTGTGTACAAATGCAATTTTCAACCCATCAATTGTGTTAAGGAATTTACTCTCACTGCGTGAGCATGGTTCTCCGGAAGCAGACAACATCCGCCTGAAGGCACTGAAGGCTGTGGTCAACAAGCTAGCTGAACCCCTGTCACAGTTCTTTCAAAGGTGCTTTGATGAGCAACAAGTCCCCACTACGTGGAAGTGTGGCATTAGCACCCCTATTTTGGAAGGCGGTAGCCGTTCAGATCCTGCAAACTATCGTCCAGTGACTCTCCACCCTATGCTCGCGAAGGTGATGAAAGCAGTCGTCGCTGAGGCTTTAATGGACTACCTGGACAAATGTAACTTCTTGGTACCGGAGCAGCATGTCTTCCCTCAACACCGGTCATACACCGCTAACCTACTGATTGCACGAGGTAGTTGGACGGAAGTGGTCGATGATGGGGTCGGAGTTGACGTCATCTATCTGGACTTCTCCAAAGCTTTCGACCGCCTTGATCACCGCATTCTACTTCAACGGCTACAGAGTTATGGAATCGGAGATCCTGTACTTGATTGGATTGGCAGCTTCCTTCACCAACGGAAGCTTTAAGTACTTGTTAGGTGGTCACTCTCTAACCCAACTGAGGTGGAATGTGGTGTTCCACAAGGCTCAGTGTTGGGATCGCGCTTATTCCTGGTGTTTATCAACGAGCTGGCATCAGTTATCTCCTCAAATTTCCTGCTTTTCGCCGATGACGTCAAGATATGGCGGGCGATTAGTAACAAGGCAGATCACGATCTGCTCCAACATGACCTAGATTGCATTTACGAATGGTCAAAGAGGAGCATGCTTCAATTGAACATAGCTAAGTGCAAGGAGATACATCTGAGTCACCAGCTGATGAGCGCTTACCAGCTTCGAGACCACACCTTGGAGAAGGTCTCTCAGGAGCGTGACCTGGGTGTATTGGTACGGGAAGATCTCGGGTGTTCAAAACAAGCAGAGAAGACGACTAGAACCGGCAATCAACATTTCGGCCTTCTTCGCAGAGCTTTCGGTCTGTTTGAACCACCAATAGTTCCCCAAATGCTTAACGCCTACGTGCGATCTCATGTGGAATATGCTATTCAGGCGTGGCAGCCGTGGCAGAAACAGGACCTCGTTGCTCTCGAGACTTCTCAACGAAGAGCAACCAGGAACGTCAGAGCCCTCTTTCATCTGCCCCATCAGCTTAGACTGAAATCTCTAAGAATGTACAGCATTCGATATCGGCTTTTGCGTAGGGGGTTTCAAAATGGTTTACCAAATTCAGAAGAATCCAAACCACATCTGCCGTCCGCTACTGGAATTGAACCACAACACTAAACTAAGAGGTCACCCTCTGAAACTGACAATTCAGTATAGCCGGCTTGAATGCCGTAGAAATTTCTTTTCCCACCGCGTGCCAGCCTTGGAACGCCCTTCCTAATTATATCGTCTCTGCTCCCTATCTGACGATATTTAAAAAAGGTGTTGACGATGCATTGTCTCACATTTCATTTTATGACTTATTAGCCAGGGGCCACAAAACGCAATCAAACGGTGTGTTTCCAAAAGCCTACCCAATGGATTTATGGATTTATACGTTTAATACGCGAACATCTCCGCTATTCCCCATAAGTCTATGGTGAGTCCACCACAACGCTTTTCACTTTATCATGCAATTGATTTTCGCAATAATTTCCATCCTACGGGACTTGTTAAGCAATGCTTTTTTACGCGTAATAAACCATTGTTTCATTGTTCCAGAAGTCTATTTAAGTGACGCATGCGTTGTGAGTAGTTCGTTTCATCCAGGTCACGGCGTGCTTGTCGTGTTTCATCGTTCTGACTTTTTCGTGAAAGCTTTTATGAAGACAATGTTGAATAACACTGGGCAGAAAAGTTGACTTCGTCAGTTTTTACTTGCGATTCAAAACGGGTTGGAAGTGCTCAAAATATCAGGTTCGCTGACGCCACTTGACTGCAGCGCGTCAGAATATCGCTTTTGTGAAAACAGTGGGTGAAAAACACTGATCAGATGATCTGAATCTGTCAGTTCTGCTGTGTTTCAAGTGGGTTCGCAATGCTCTGCTTACTCGGAATCTATCATCTGCGGGTTTCTGGCTGCTTGTTTTACGGTTAACAACCTGTTGATTTCAAGAATTTGAAGCCTTCGCTCGCCGCGCCGCTCCAAACGATTTCGGATGTCATCGATATTCCATCTATTCAGTACAATTTGGGTTGGTCCACATCCGCTTACATGTAGTCAATCTCGTCTTGCCTGCCTATAATCGCGAGGCTTATCCACCGTCTGGAGGTTTCGCAACCCCCGAATAACCCGGAAGCTTGGACATACGAACTATTTGCGCTGCTTGATTTTCCCGCTCACTTGTTGTTTTGTTGCAGAGCATTATCCTACACATTTGCATCGTTGCGGTATCTCGAGAAAATTGTGCTGCATTTCTGGCAGGTTTTTTACCCTGTGGATTCCTCCACTTGGTGAGTCCAAATCCGTACGAACAAATCACGTCTGGTAAGATCTGATCGAACCGCTCGTTCCTTGCTTAGTAGGTTTCTGCAAACTGCTCTACGTCATCAAAGTTGGATTTAGCGAACACGCTGAGTAGTTGGACTGTGACTTGCAACCTCTAATGAGACCTCAGCATAACCTCTTGCATACTTCTCCCCTTGTAATGGCTAAAGTAACCTATCCTAAGTCGTCCTAGAGTCTACCACCAGCTGACGGAGACAAAATGCGGTAAGCTTGAGTGCGCAGAACCGGTGACGGACTCGATTGGCAGAATGCAAGGTGACATCTGCAGTCGTTGGTTTCACGAAAGATGCACCGGTTTGAGCTCAGCGCAAGAAGGTGTTATGGCGAGCAGGGGGTCTTTCTCTTTACTTGTCCTGCTTGTTGCGAGAACAATACTCAGCATGGTCTGCTTTCAGATGTAAGAATATTGGCGCGGGTGTCCAGTTTAGAAAGTATAGAAAACCTGCTTACCTTGTTGCCCGACCTAGACTGGACAGCGAAGGCAATTGTAACTAGCCTTGAAAACGCTGATGCATCTGTCATGCGGAGTATTGAGGGTTTGTGCAACTATTCGGACACGAGCAGCTCGGCGATATTACCTCGTCCTGTAAGCATGACTTCTGTTAATGACGACCGGTCGAACGATGTTTCTGACTCCGTTCATAATAAGGACGAGTTGCAAGCTTCTGTGCCTGTGAAAAGTAGGAGAAGAAAGACTAAGAAAGCAGTACCCTAGCTTCAAGTGCAAGCGAAAGGGGACGCAGTGTGTACGACAAGTCTTTTGAGCACAACACCGCCGGAACTGAGTTCCATAATCTTTCCATCAGCTACGTCTTATACAGCCACTAATAATACGTAGACTGATGTGTCCCCGCCCCTTGGTTCCGTAACGCGCGCTGTAAACACCCCAGGCCCGGGCGACTTGCATACGGATAGTAGCGTAATCGTTAGCAGTGTCCTTGAACCTTCTTTGTATTTCCCAACTAAAGTATGTTACATGACCTCGAATGGTTTAACAGTTGCATCACTAGAATCCTCCCGCCTGGATCCAACCAGACTTGGATACTGGCCAGTCAGTAGCCCCAACCCTAGGCCTTGCCTTCTACGGGTTCTTCCTTCCACATCAGAGGAGCGCCAAGCGCCATGCGATTTACTTTTAAATGGTTCTGAAGTCAGCATACAGGCGAACCTTCCTCTAGCGGACAGGGTGAAACTGAAGGCCGTTGTCCAAGACCCCAAGTCTGGCCGCGCTGCTGGTGAAAGTGATCTGCGGTTGTTAGGTTTTCGGGTGATGCGTCGGCGTTCCACTTCTGCCATCCCAGAGACCATTCTGACGGTGCAATATTCTGGACGCACCACGCCAATACCCTTCATGTAATGATCAGTAACGTGCGTAGCGCACATAGTGCGAGTAAGAAGATGTGCAAAGTTGGCGTTCCTATGGACTTCTCTCGTGTAGATGTCATCGGTTTTACTGAAACGTGGTTGTCTTCGGAGGTCATGAACCGTGAAATACTACTACCTGGCCATGCGCTACTGAGATCAGACCGTCTCTGTGACCGCCGTAGAGGTAGAGTTACGCTCTAGGTAAACAACTGTTTAATTGTTTCCAAAACCTATGTTTTACTTAACTGATAGAACTGTTGAGGCTATTTCGGCTGAGGTGTGCACCCTGTCTTCAGAGTTTACAATTGTGTTAGTGTATATGAGTCCTAACAGCGTTCCCCAGAGGTTTCATTGATTTTATTGACGATCACTTTACCAAATGGTGCTTGGTGCTTGGTGACTAACTTTCCAGATAAACTGATACAGCCTCTCCTGCGAGACTGCGACCGTAAGTTTGGCTGCCGAACTAGTGGAGCTGACGCTGCAAGTTCCCCAGCATCATTTTGTAAATTAGCCCACACGAGGGCGACGGGGGCAATCTCCGTCCATACTTGCTCTCACTTTTGCCAAGTCACTCAAATTCGTACGTAGTATTGTTTACGGTCAGCCACTTGGAGCTAGTAACCAAGTCTGCACTTCATTCGACTGTACGCTTAGAAGAGCCCAAGAGAAACGCGCGGCTAGGGGTCCGAACATCTGGTGTGCTGATTTTGATCCAAAGAAATCCAGCACTATCCTGTTACCCTGTACCATTTTGGCAGCAACGATATCCAGACGGCATGGGATAAGTTAAAAACATTCCTTTCTGAGATGTCTCTTCCCTATGTTCCGCTTGCAGTGGAGAAGAAAGGGAATGCCAGACCATCCTGGTTTAGTTTAACTGCGCGTCAACTGTTTAACAGACGGTCCGAGTGTTGGCGGAACTACATTTCAACTCAATCAGACGGTGCCTTAGCGTGTTATCGCAAAGCACGGAAGGCATGTAAGCAGCAGCTATTGGACACTCGACTTCCTTATGAAATTGAACTACCAAACACGGCTCCAACCACCCCGAAGCGGTTTTTCTCTATGTCAGAAGACGAGGATGTGCTAATTCATCGATCTGGGTGTTGCATGAACCCAGTAGGTTTGCTGCGCACACTGATTAAGATAGGGCCTATCTTCTTGGGGAATAGAATGAGAGGACGTTTGTCCCAGGGTCACCTTTACCAAATATGGACTTAGAGGAAAAAGTCCCAGTTAACTCTTTATTAATTGATATCTCTGTATCAGAGGCCAAACTGCTTTCACTGCTGCTAGAGCTAAACCCTACCAAAGCCGCTGGTATTGATACCATTAATTCGAAGTTTTTACATGAATTGGAAAATGAGGTTTGTGAGCCGGTAAAGCGCGTATTCGATAAGGCTATCGTTAGCTGCGCGTTACCTACTGACTGGAACAAGGAACAATGAACAATGAATTTATACGGGTTAAGAATCGTTGCTTTACAAGTCCCGTTGGATACTTGGTGGGAATAGCAACATAACAATAATGATGATAAGGATAGTAAAATAGTTAATAATTTAAATATGCGGAGGTTGCAGTTTGCACACACCAGTTTTCGAACACCAGTACATCGCCAAATATGGATTCCATGACGTTGGAGAGTATAGGAAGAAGGGATAATGGGCGGTAGTTGGAGGGATCAATTCTGCTTCCCCTTCGTGAATCGGGGTTGTTATTCCAGACTTCCACATGGCGGGAACTTGGTTCTGGTCTAAGCAGTGCTGAAAAAAACTGAGCTAAATGTCCTGCCAGTTGGTTTGCTGCTGCTCCCAATGCCTCAGGACGAATGGCGTCGACACCCGGCGAGCTGTGTTTGCGTAGAGAAGTCAGATTTTGCAATACAGCCTCTGCGGTAAAATTGATGTATGTTAGTCCTGGTGAGCAGAATACAAGGCTTGGTAGATAGCTTGTTGGCAAGACCCTTTGAAACGTGGGGGCGTATTGCATCTGCAGCGCGTTTGCACCTTCCATAGACGTCCTTGTTGGGCCATCAGCCGTATTGAGTGGAGGAAATCCTTGCCTCACCTTTCGTAGGCTATTAACGTGCTTGTACAGCAGTTTGTGGTTAGCACTGAAGGTTTTTGCGATGTTCTGCTGATAGGCGGCTTTGGCTTCTCTTAACAGTTGTGTGCAGTGGTTACGTTGGGCTACGTATTTGTCCCAAGTTTCTTGTGCTGGAGCTTCTCTGTGCACTAGCCATGCTGCGTTGCGTACTGTCATCTATTTTCGGGTTCTGCTCCTAACGAAAAAAAGGATTTACACTTATTGCAAGCTTTTATCTCTGAAGCCTGTGCAATCAGCTGACTGAATGTGTTGACGAACTCGAGCCAGGCGACTTCTGGGGGTTCTTCTTCGAGGAAAAACCATGTTGTGGCGCTGACTAGCTGGGCGAGTCGGTCGTACCTTGTGATGGTTCGCACAGTACCATCGTTATCATTCAGATATTCTGCATAGCAGACGAAGTTGAGACTGATGGCTGCGTGATCACTGCGACCCAACGGGCAGTCTAAAACCAACGCATCAATCATATGCTCCTCGTTGGTAAGCACAAGATCCAGCACAGATGGCCTGTTACCAGTTCTGAACCGAGTGGGCAAAGTGATGTGATTGTAAAGGGGGACAATAGTTACTAGATCTTGTAAATCGGTTTTGAATGGTTCTCCGGTCGTGGCAGGGGCTTCTAAACAATGTACGTTGAAATCACCCATGATAAGAATGTGAGTGTACTTTTGTTGTAAACTGCACCTTAAAGCAGCCATTAGGTGGTAGTCGGTTTCGGGTGTTGAGTTAGGGGCGGTACACCAAGACAATAAGGCAAGCGTCCCTGCCTTTTAACTGCAACCGGCACCAAAGAGAGTCAGGGAACTGCGAATCTGAATCCTCCACGGCTTCGCACTGTAAGTCGTTTTTGTAGTACAGGATTACCCCTCCTCCTTTTTTGAGCCTGTCGTTCCGGATCAGCGACATGTCGGGTAGCGACACTTTAGCGTCCGTCATTCCCGTGTGCAACCATGTCTCGGTGATACCAATGACATCATACGAGCCGGAAGCTTGGCGATCTTTCAGTTCAGCTAGTTTGTTAGAAAGTCCCTGAGCATTTATATACAAGCAGGCCAGTTTCTTGGTATCTAAGAACCCACACAGGGGTGAAGGGGTCACGTGTGGGAGAATGCCGACCGATGGGAGGTCGGCAGTTATTCGTTTTTTTGATGGGTCAATGATACCTCGTTTGCAACTTGATTCGGCCAAGGTGCGTCCCAGCCTTCGTTTAGACCTACGTCAGAGTCAATTAAAGCAGCAGTCAAGTTACACTTCTGTACATTCGTCAGGATGCTTGCTGCTTCAGTTGCTTTAATACTTGAGCTGTGCGAATTGTTTGCGACCTTTAACCGAATTTCGGAAGGAAGATGTTTCCGATTTCTCCGCCATCGATCCAAAACATCCTTGGCTTGTTGCTCTGACTGAACCAGCTATTCGCTGTGAGCCTTAACGAACTACCGGAAGTGCTGTGAGTGCCTACCCTCATATTCGCGGACGACTTGTGATTCTGGCTCACGGTGAGCAATTCTAGTGTCTCCCAAGCTTTGTGACAAGCTCTCCACAGACTCCTTAATTGCTCCGTTCTGTGGCAGATGTCAATAAATCGCACAAAGTGTTCAGTTATACACATAAGATCAAATGGTCCGACGACGCACTACATGCTTGCTTTGAACAAATTACCTCATGTATCCCCAAAATTGACTTAGATTTTACGTTAGCTCAGGACTTCAACTCCAACGAGAACTGGAAACAAGCGGCTAACAAGGGCTTTCGAACGCGCTGGATGATTCGTAGGTCATTTTGGATGCTGAAGGAAAAAATGGTTATTAAGTTGTTTACGACCTTGGTTAGAGCGTACCTACGGTACTGCGTCTAGGCTTGACCTCCTTGTCTGATTCGAGACAGAATAGTTGTGGAGGGGTTTTGAGGAATGGTACCAAAATGTTCCGAGGGCTGCAGCACCTGTCCTGCCTTGACAAATTGCTTAAGCTAAACATTTTCTTCTTACACTAATGCCCATCTTCGTGGCGATTTAGTACTCACTTATACTAACAGAGTGGATCGACTCAGACATATCCTGGCTTTTTCATCTTGCTCAGTTAGCTAATCTTTATGGGCATTCTGTTGAATTTGCACAAATTCCGATCTGATCGGGTTCGGCCTCACACACGTTTGTCACGTAGAGTGAAAATGCCTGGAAAATACTACCCGAGGACGTTGTATTGCCACACACAGTTTCAGAGTTTAAACGTCTCATTGACGACCTCAACTTGCAGCTCCGAATCTTCCCTTTCTCTCCCTACTTTTTCATTCGATTGCTCATCAGTTCCTTTCCGCCTTAGTTAATCGTACTAAATTTTTCTCCAGCTTTTATATCTTCCACTTTATGGCTATACGACAAAGTCACGCTTTATTTTCTTATTGCACGTGGCCGGCGCAGTGGGGTCCGCTAGCGCAGGGCGCGTGGGTCTTGCTTGTTTGACCACGATGAGTTATGAACGTGCTGTGTCCGGGAAATGCACTATTTTAGCGAATAATCGATGGTTACCGATTATCGCATCGATTTCGAAGGTTGTGGTATATTCCAAGGCCTGCAGGTGATTGTCAGCCTCCTGAGGATGGGCCAAATCTATATGGAACAACTAACCTTGGAGGTTGACCTTCCTATCCCAGAAGTCGAAGGTCAGTAATAAACCTAGGAATACATCCAAGTTCTGCTGCAGTTGCAACGTGGTTGTTGCCAGCGGAGGTTACGTTATTTTGTCAAGATCATCGGCTTTCGGATTTTTCCTTCGGTTGGGCTGGAAGTTTTGTGAGGCATTGAAGTGCCTATTACGGAATCGCGTCCAACGGGAAGACGAGGACATGCTAATATAACCAATGCAACTGACCAATCATATACCGAACTCGAACGTTGATCAAGGACGCATTCAGAATGGAACGACTATGAGAATCTCCGTTTGTTCCTGCCCCATGTGAAGTTGTATATCTTCACCTTTTAACCTTACGCTCAAAATTGTCACAGAGCATTAACTGACCATATGTTCTCCTATTGTAGCGACTCACGAGGCAAGAATCACAGACGGAACGTAAAAGCCACGGAAAATTGGGAAGTGGGAAAATAACATGAGCACGGGGGACGGAAATTCGACAAAACGGCTTGTGGTCTACGGAAAAAGCAAGGAATGGTACATGAGTGACAAACGATATCATGTTCATGCCAAGTGGAGCGGGGATGCAGTGGAGGAGAGCCTGATTTTTCGGCTATACACGCCTTTGTTCATACCTCCAGTAATAACCCCAATGAGGGCGAAGCAACCCAGACTAATAAAGCAAGAGTAGTAAAATGAATTGTGTCCCGTCAGACTACGACGGGCGGCTGCGAAGATACCAGAGCAAATCGGTTAATATGACTTTGCGGACTGGATGCGATCACGGCATGGATGTGGCGCCAGCATCACCAACAACATTGTTACATCAGCCAATTGGACTGATGCTTCACTACCGTGTCAGCATGATAACCTAGGGGATGACGAATAATAAGGGGCATAGAAGGGGACCAAGCGTCAAATCTTAATGCAGTAAACAGTCATTCAGAGTCAAGGCGCCTACATCTTGTGTCATTAACATACCGCCTGTCCGGGAGAAAGTAAGAATTTCCTAAAGGATCTACTATTTTAGCAATTAGTAACGCTTATCGCATCGATTTCGAACGTTTCGGAATGTTTTCGTTCTGCATGGGACCAAAAACCACCTGACACCTCGGCAAAAGATATGGAGAACTACTAACCTTGGTAGCTGACCCTCCAAGTATATAAGTCGAAGGTCAGTAAGAGACCTATAAATACAGCCAAGGTCTGCAATAGTTGTATTGTGCTTGATCACGGCGGTTAATATGTTATTTTGTCAAGGTCATTGACGTTTTGCTTTTTCCTTTGGTTTGGCTAGAAGTTTTGTGGAGTAGTAAAGTGCCTATTTTGGAATCGCGTCTAGTGAGAAGATTATACCACCGAAACTAGTACCTGACTGTCGTACAATAATAAGGCAGCACCACCGTGACATTTTTCCCGCGACGTTCACCGCCCCACCTCAAAATCAGTCATTACTCCCAAGGTGACGCCAAAGGAGAAGGCAATGTGTGGTGCATTATGACTTGGAAATGTCTCTTATACGTGCGACCTCGCAAGCACCCGTTGTTCGCTGCAATAAGTCTTGTGTGTTCGTGTCGGTTTATCCTCACTATCCTACTGCTTCGCTGGTACTGTACGATTTCATAGTGCTCCCATGGTTGGCGGCATCCGGTTCCGGATTTGCATGTCATTGTGGCCAGCCACAGGACGCCTGCGCCTACAGAGGGACCATAGGTGGCTTGCGCTGCATCACACACTGCTCCAACCATACACCTCATATCCGGTGTAAACCCGAAGGAATAAGACCGTGAGGCATGCGGATGGGAGCCACGTTACATTAACCGAGCCGGCCCACACTCCCTCATACGCAAACGCAAACACGCTGTATTTGGGAATCAAGCGGACACAAGCCGATGACTGGACCGTAGTCCGCTCCACACTGAGTGCATGGAACCACTATTGGAGCCTAGTCCGGCCACTAGGATAGTGCACCCCGTCCCCTCCAGCAATGACCAACTGTGGCCTGGAGCCAGTATGGACGAGGTAGGGGGTAATAGACAGGTAGGCACCTTGTCAATATGCACATCAAGCGCAGCTAAACCGGGGATAGCAAGCAAAAACCAACCACTTGAAAAGACGATTTCAAATAAAATAAATCGTATAGTGCATACAGGTACGATGATATAAGTCTTCAATAAATGAGCGTATAAAATAAATCGGTTACGAACGAATCCGCGATAAGTTCAATACGTCAGAAAACGTATTTTAAGATAATGCACAAATGCGAAAACGAAATCAAAGTTAACTACAATTAACTTGCGCGATGTGTGTAAGTTACAAGAAGATAATACAGGTAAACATTAATGAGACAATATAGCAAACCCAGGGCCTGAAATAAAGACACTTGGCATTCAAGCAGGCGGTTAGTAAATCGAATGCCGAGTACCTACAAAGGTTGCACCGCTTCTGCCCACCTTCTCTGCAGCACACGTCGTCGTTTCGGTTTTGGCCCCGAGTGCCCAAGCTCATGGCTCACTAGACCTACCTGACTCAAGTAATCGCGACCGCATGTGCTACAGCACCATGCGCTCGATGTCTATAAAGTAAAACCCATCGACGCTTGCCGCTTCCACAATTGCCGCTTTCTCTGTGCAAGCACGAAGGCTTTCACTTGCAACTCGGCAACTGACTTTGTGATTAGGTCGCGTCATGCACGCCGATCAAGTACCTTCAATTCCCATGATCTGAAATCAAGATCAGAACGTGAGAGGCTCACTTTGATCATGTCCTGGTGACGTAACTTTGGTATCCGCACATGCCGTTTCCCAATACTCAGCGGACGATATAATATTTGTTTCGGTATCCGCGTCGAATCCATTTGACCCACATGACCGAATCACTGCAGATTTCTCAGCAAAATTATGCAGTTCACTGCATGCATTCCACTTCTAAGCAGTGATGCCCACTGCGCATGTATGCACCCGGCCCCCTCAAAATGGGCACCATGATTGTGGCTAGCCAAGTGATCAACGTGCATGAAGCAATGCGCGTGTCATGGGCATCGGAAGAGTTCGGCCGGGTCCCCCAACCAATTCATTCTTACTATCAATTAAGTGAGATTCATCGCAGCCAGTTTCCAAATCAGATAGTCTTGCACATGTCCGGAAACTGGTTGCGATGAACCTCACTTAATTACATCAAAATCCCCTACTCATGAGTACATCAAATTACTATCAATTCCCGAGTTGCCACTTGGGGAAAATAGGCTGCGCTCTTTTGGGCTACGCGCACCTCTATTTCGACTTAATGTGCATTTCTCAGATGGTTGAGTATCAAGATATTCGGCACTCTGGCTAATTACACTAGAACGCCCAAATCTGAATTGGTGTCGCTGCCCTCTGTAGTTATGACCTCCAGCTGAACCAATCGCTGTGGTATAAACAAAGTTTGTAAACACCGATCCGTGCCAAGCATACTAACCTAATAATCTGGTCATTGTTGAGTGATTTTCAAACAACCGATGCAGTTTCTCCGTCTTAACCTTCGCAGTCCAAAAGTCTCCACTAAACCGATACTTTCCCATGGATCTTCCTCCTGAGATCTATCGTAGTGGCAGTAACCGTGTTTTTGCGAGCTCATACAAGTATTCGTGCTCGCAAGTGTTACGTGCATCTACGATTGTGTTTAGGGGCAAAGCAACCGTGGCACGGCAACTGCATCTTTGGCGTTAAAGGCATAAGTTTGCTCACCTCCCACCCAGCAGAGCTTCGGTTATGCGAGTGGGAAGTTTTAGCGGTTACGTATTGCACATCCTTTATCAACGCAATAACGCTCGGTGGAGCACGGGCGGATAGAGTCCTCACTGATAATCGTCATTGCCCATAGGATGTGAGATAACTTCTCTCATCGCACTCACTTAAAGAGAGAGGTAACACTTAAGCAAGGTTAGTTAAGATTGGAAATTCCCGGAGCAGTTTCCTTCAACTCTACGGACTGGAGTTAAGCAAAGTTACCATGTCAATCCAGAGATTAATTTGTACCTAACCACAGCGGACGCACATATTTCTATAAAGAATTAGTGAGTCAGTGGAAATTTGAAATAAATGGTCTTGGGTAGTGAAGCATGAAACATACACAGAGTCAGCACTTACTTGTTCATACTCCTCCCCTTGACGCTGGTAACAGAGAACTACATGATTCTCATCGTCTTTGTCCAGTTTCACTTGGGTTGTCAAAGAGAAGCTCCTCGGCGCGGCCACACTGTCACTCACGTTGGTTGATAGTTCATGAACACAAGTGCTCATCAGTTGCTGTAATTCAACTTCCTTCTTTTCCAACTCATTCAATCGTATCCGGTTGGTTTTGCACATTGTCAAAGCAGTTGCCGTTTGTCCTGGATACGGTTGGCTCAAATCAGCCACACAGGTAACTCCTATGGTGACGCCATGTTGCCAGCGAGTAGTGGGAATGTCAGTTCGAATGATCGGAGGAGGACCGTGTGGTGGAATATGACTGCCAGCGAGCTGACATATAATGTCGAACAATTGGTCTCTTTTAATCTGAAGCGAAACATCATTCAGCTGTAGTCGGCATGCATCACAGTTAATGGCACCTGTAATTGATGGCAGAAGACTCGTAAAGTTGACAGGATCCATGACATCAGTCAGGGCTGTGTTGAACTCTTCAAATCGCATGTCATGTGGATGCGTGGTGGCCAACACCACATTTAGGCCCGCAGTACGCATGTATTTCAATAATTGTGAAGCCTCGGTGGTGATGTTTATACGCGCCTGAATGTCAACGGCGAGTAAGACAACATGGAAACGACCATCTGTGGAGACGTGTTTGATCTCGGCGAGATGTTCGATAACGTCTTGCAGCCAGATTGGAGGGGCAGAACAGCCAGTTATTTTGGTCACTGGTTTCACAGTCATAGAGTACAATCTCCGTACCAACTGCTCACGACTCAGGCCGCTACCGAACAAGATCGATTTCTCCGCCCCCAACTCACGATCCTTGAATACATTGTCACGTATCAGGTGCAACTGAGTGCCGGCCTTCCCTTGAGGCAAACCGAGGATCAGTTGCCGCACCAGACTGAGGTAGTAGTGCCCATAAAATTGGATGTGGTGTTCTGGCCCACCCTGCAGTGTGCACATCGCGAAGAGTCGTGAGCTGACCAGTACGGACAGATCGATTGGCACATGTTTTGTTGGGCAAATCATGACTGTTATATGCACCGTTTTATTGATGCTGTAATTCTTGCCACCAACCGTGTTGTTACCCCAACACGTATAAATGTAGCTCATCCCGCGATAACTGGGATCTCTGGGCACGATCAGTCGGGCATCTTGCACAATCAAACCCACCGCAGGTTGGTCCATGAAAGTCTTCTCTGGGCCACCCCAACCACCAGTACCTGCGGGTAATAGACTAGCGTCATCCCATTGTGGGGGAGTTGGTAGATAAGGCCTTCCGTGAAGACGAATCCACGTGTAAGTTAGATGAGGGAGACCATATCCACCTGTACAGGTGAATTCCGTACCGAGTGGCACTGGTTGTGAGGCATAATCACGGGATACTGTGACGATGGTAATGTCCCCGTTGGCTGGTTCTCGAATCGTGTAGGCCACTTCACAAACAACAGTCCGCCTGTCCGCTGGTGATGTTACAACACTGTATGTACCGACACAGTCGACGCGCAGTGGTCCTTTGTAGAACCTTGAGAGCAGACCAATAATCTCGTACACAACTACGATGGAAGTTGAATTCGCAGTCTCATTTTTTAGTGTACTGTGCACCTTGATGCCTTCTAAGCCACCAGTTAACTCGTTTATCATCCAATGTTGTAGATCGTACGACGGATTATACCACGACACGAACCGCTTATCGAATGTGCACCACACGAATGCCGATCGGTTGGCTTCCAAATAGCCCAGAGCGTCTGAGTTTGTCTCGTCTTTTGGCAGTTCCATCTGCCCGTTCATATCCATTGATAAGTGACAGCTAACACTCGAGTTGTCAGGTAAGATATGGATTGGTCGTATAGCGAACCCAACATCCATGACACTAACACTTCGATTGACATCCCTACATGTGTAGTTTCCCGACTGGTTGTATACAACTTCAGTAGCGACGAAACGGAAATAGTCCCGCTCTTCGTTCGGCTCCAACGTAAAACGTTCCACTGTCAATGGCTTGTCGTTCAGAAAGCACTCGATGGTATCCGCGCTTCGACTCCCGAGACGCCCGTGCACTACAACCGAACCACCGATAGGGACGCTTGAGATCCAGTGTGCACGAACACGAGTGAGCCGATGACTTGCATTGAAGCATTGTGAGCTTTGTGTCGCATTGAGGTGCTCACTTTTCAATCCCAGCCAGTCAGAGAGGTTGCGGAGCAGTGCACCTCTGATCAGTTGTTCTGCACTTGATCGGCTCATCCCGCTTCCACCTGTGTGTACGGCACTGATTATGAGAGCTTCGTGTTCAAGGCGTAGAAGACAACGGGCTTCTGTTCTCAAGGTCGCAGAACTGGAGACCGAGATAGATAAAGCTGTGCAGTTGTCTAACTGTAAAATACCGTTGTGGTTGTATACGAACCATAGCGCGATCCAGCCCGGTGGTACCCCCATATCTGCGTCAAATGAAATATTAATTGGACCCTCGAAAGAGTTTGTGCCGCTGTAGAATTTGGCGGTGGCAAGAAAAGCTTTCTTGTTCATGTGAGTGGCTGAAGAACTTTGTAGCGCCTTGGTCATCCAAGGAAGGCTTGTGTGTATTGTATCTGTGAGTATGACTGGCTTTCGTGATTGTGCAACCCTGAGCTCTGCTTCTTTGTGAAATGTTTGCGCCTTAATTTCCCCCACCATATCATGCACTATGCGAATGCTTTGAAAGTGTAGCTGACAACTCACTCGCAAGGTGACCATGTGCTCACTCTCCGGAAGACTTGATGTGTACAAGAGTAGAGTTGCATTGGTCCAACTTAGTTGGTCTGGAATGAACACTTGCTCAGTGGACTCAAGCTCTTGCAGTTTGCTCTCCAGACTCTTCGGGGTGGATGCAATGGATGTCTCGAACCTGAAGTCCCTTGCTGAACCTACTGCAGTGTAATAGGTACAGTAGATTGGTTGCGTAGTTTTTGGTGAAATAACTACGGATGAAGCTGAACCGCAACGGCTGCGCAAATGCGCCAATTGTGCACTCATGTAAAAGTGCAATTGCAACACCGATTCATCTGGAATAACAAGCATTCTTCTCTCAACGATGCCTAAGTACTTTGGACAACCCCCTACACATCCGCGTAGCTCACATTTATAGCAACCCGAATCAGCGAATTGTGCTTTCTCTACTATCAGCAAGAAATAGTTCTCTGGTATCATTTTGTGAATGACGAAATTTTCTTTTTTTATTAATGGTATACTCGCATGTTTTGGTCCGAAATAACACAAGGGTTCTCCCTGACCGTTTTTATGGAGAACACCAAACATTTGAGCTTTGTTACCAATGAGAACACTTGCATTCCAACCGATTTGCAATTTGAGTAAGCGGTACTCACCGTGTGCATGTGACGGAAAGGAGACTACAGTGTCGACAGAATGTCCCTCGCGTGATCGCACTACCTCGATCGCTGAGCGACATAAGTCTGCGTCAACTCTCTCCACATCCACGCCCACGAGAACGGAGTTGACAACATAAACAAATAGAGCAATGTGCTGTGGCTGCAGGGCGCAGACATGAGTATAAAATTGGGGTACGATTTTTACTCCATTCAACTCGAAGGACTCATTCACGAAGGGCTTCAGGTCGGAAACCTCGCACAGTTCAGTGATCAGTTGTTCCGAATGGGCTCGGATGATGTAAGTTCGTGTCCAACCACTGGGCTGTCCTAACTGTACCGTATAGTTGATGGTGAAGAGGCCTTCGTGTAGAAGGCGTCCACTAGCGTGTTTGTGGAAGCTGATCCCGTCTACCTTGGAAGTTATGTTATGCTGAAGCAGAGCAGTGATGTCTTCGTGATCCGTGTATATGGAATTGTTCCAGAATGAAGCAGCCAAGAGTGGCACAACTTCGAGTACCCTGATGCGCTCATATTGTTTCGACAGCACACGTGTGCTCATATCATCTTGCGGTGGCACGGATGAACAGAGGAACCGACAACCCAAGCGAAGCGACATATTCGTCGCATCTATCGGTGGCGCGACAACTTGGTATGATATGCTTCGCAAATGACCAACAGATGTGTTCAAATTGCGCGGTGGCAACGCAACCATGGTTGCGTTAATAGCTGACTGCTCCTCGGCTGAGCTGCTTAAACAATAAAATGTGATCTCAACTGGCAGGCTTGCCCCCAATGCCGTGGTGACGACGCAATGTGCAAACAAGCTTCTGCTTTCGTACACAAACGGTCGCCCGTCAGCACGCACATACGGGTAACTGTCACTGGGTGGTTGGTCCTCCGGAGTGAGTTGGTTACTAATCTGCACCCCGATCTTAGAATCTGTGGGTAAGACTATCAAGTGGCGGTCTGGGTTGCATGTGGAGCAGCGTCGTGTAGGACATGCGTATATTCCAGCGTCGCGGACCGTGGTGACTGGTTTGATGAGCTCAAACGCTTTGAACCTTGAATTCATGAGAACACGAAACTGTCCGAGCGAGAAATCGATTTTAATGGGTTTCGCATTCACCTGACTGCGATAATAACACACAGGCACATCTTGCATCGTATTGCTGGTAGTGGATCCGGAATATATAAACGGTGCTCCTTGTGGTATCACCGCCGGCCATCCGACGCTAATGCGGACAATTTGATACAATGCATTCAGTCCCGTTGGTAGTCGAATGGGTTGGTTTATTGGAGTCCTTGTCTTCTGTACCCATGATTGGATACGTTCTGTTAGTGCCTTCAAGAGCAGCTGACTCACATATGTGGCTGATTGACGGTAATCAAAGCTGTTCACGGTTAATATCAAGAGGGTAAAATGCTCTGGTTTCACGACACAGACAGAAGAGCAGCTGACGTAATTTTGCCCTAAAGACTCCATGTACAACTGAGTGTTCTTCATCTCTGGTGGGACATTATACTCATCGAGGTAGACAACCGAGTTTGATTCACACACATCGGCGTGTAGCAGTGTTTTTGTCATGCGGACGACATAGACTGCGGTCAAACCTCTTGGCGTCCCAAGACTGGTGGAATGATTCAACTGCCAGAGCCCTTCTAACAAACGCTGAGAACCAGCCGTATCATTGAATGCTTCGGAAGTGAAAACTGAGTTGGCTGTCTGTTTTCTAAGTGCCCGTCCAATACCGGGTAAGGTTGATCGACTAAGCGATGTAAAGAGATCTGGTTTAAACCGGACAAAAATGTGGATAGAATAGATGGTGGAGAACACATACGGCAACTGTGGTGGGTTGCTATCTTGAGGGATGATTGGTAGGCGGGCATATTCCAGAGAGCAGTTTATGTGTATCTGAGTACCAGCCATGACGGACAGTGGCACATCTAACCGGTAAATGTGCCTGTTTCTTTCCCCGTAAGACATCCATAGTTCCGCTTCATTCAGCCGTCTGACGGTAGGCTTGTCTCCTTTCGCACTCCCAGACGATTGCATGGAACATTGATGCTTGGGTTGGGTAGTATGCATGAACAAAGTTGGGTATTCAACATAGAAATTAGTATGGTCCCCGTTGCGCACACATGGAGTCCCTTCAAAGTTACACTGCTCATATTGACTTTCCACATCCTGATCATCACCGAGCACCTTCGGATTAATGGCAAGTTGCATGATGGTAGCGTCAGGGAGCACAGAGAGTCTGCGGGGTATAAACCCGATTGTGGGTACACAGTCAGGACAGTCCCGTTGAGTGATGTTGCAAGAATACTCTCCGGAATCCGTGTACTCCACATTTTGTTTGACCAAGTGGAATGCATTGGATCCTTTCAGGTGGACTATCTGCATGGACCGATCGATCGACACAACTTTGTTTTCATCGTGAGCATATCCATGTTTGTAACATAGGATCATTTTGTTCGCATTAGTTACATTGTCTCCTCCTTCCAGGTAACCAGGTAGTACTATTCGACTTCCCACACGAACTGACGCAGCCCACTGAACGTCGACTTTGGTTGTCCGCATGGCAGCGTACGATTCATGCGGCACTTGCACCATATGCTGCGTAGTGCTTGTCGGGTCGTCAAACCACTCACGTGTCACGTGGACGAAGGATCTTATCAGTTGTTGTTCCACCTCCGCCTGTGTCAGGCTTGGTGGATGCAGGTTGTACGTTGTCACTGTCATCGCTACATGCTCCCACCGCAAGAGACACCGAAAGGTGATGCGTGCGAAGTGGAGACCCAATGCGGGCACGTACGCCTCGTCGCCTTTCATTTCCGAAGTTAGTGTGTCCTCCGTTAGGTTGACGACGCTCGTGGTTCGGCACCTCTCCGGCACCACAGACCCCTTGTGTCGAAAAAGTACCCAGGCACCGAAATACCCTCTAGGAATGCCTAGTGCCACTGGGATAGTCCATTGGATGACACTCTCATTCACAACCTGCGGATGTGCGTAATTGTGGAAATCGATGGCTCGGCTAGTCTGTCCGCTCAAAGCACGCAACCGAGATTGCAGCACTGAATTTTCTGATTCAACCAGTGTGTGGAAGATGTTTGGTCGAGCAGTCGGTCGAAGCATCACTAACTTGTTTATAGTTATCGGCGGGATAACCACAGTTGAATCGTTGAGGGCGAGATGCATATTGCACCAGACTGTGATGGTACCTGAAAATTCTTTTAACAAGGGAGCCGTTAATTCATGTGTCATGAGCTGCCTTACACTTATGTTAGAGATCTGTTTCAGTTGGAAAAACATGGACACATTATTCGGTTCATGCCATCCGCTTTTGGGGTGGAAAGAGATATTCGTTGCAACTGACCAAGCAAGCGCTCCTTTTGTGGGTCTAGGATATGAGCAGTGAGCATACGCTTTATCCCCGTTGTCCAGCAGTGCATTTCCACTGGAGTCGCACGTGTGGTAATTCCCACGCCATTCATCCTTCATCGAAATGGGACGATGAGTTAGAAAAAGTTTTATCTGTGTTTTATTTGGTAAAACGATCAGCAGTCGCTTTACAAAGCCGTATGTCGGCTGTTCTGAACCCACTCGACACACATAAGTGCCCAAGTCGGCAAACTGCACATTCTCCTTTGACAGATAAAATCCAACTTTAGTAGTGGCAGATGCAATACGAAAGCCATTATCAATCGGATTACTGAGATCACCATAGACAGACTCAAATGTGCATTTGATCTGTTTGATCGACGTCGTTGTCACGTAACCCAGCAATTGCACATGTTCTCCTGTCGAAACTACTGATTTCCAAAGTACATGAAGGTGGATCATGTAGTAGACCAAACCGGTGTTTGGGGGCGACACAAAGGTACTCGTTTCGAAGTTAGCAGGATTACTTTTCCACCCAAGCACACTTTTACTCAAATGTGAGCTTAGCATATCCACTTTTATGTGAGACTGACCATCAAAAGTGTTATGAGCAATAAAAGCAACGGCCACAGACTCTTGGTTGAGAACACACAAGAAATCACTTTTCACTAAATTAGCATCACGAATGTACAGGTTCGAGTGACGTGTGCGAATGCTGAGTGGCACAGACTGATGGGTCAACTTCTCCCTGAGTACTTCCACACACGGTTTATCGATCTCGTTCTCACTCGACAAGTAGACAAGACCGATTACCTCTCCCCTAGGAATACCCAGAGAAGCGACCAAAGTAACCTTCACCACCGACTCGTTGATTGTTGCATTGGCCCGATGAAAATGATAGGCAGACGCGTTGTTCTTCCTTGCTCGCGCAAAAGCACGTTGGATGGGTAGGACGTCACTTTCCATCTCATTGATGTAAATAGATGGTGTCAATCTGGTCTCAAATTGGACCGTCTTTACTCGCTTCACTGTTGGGAAGACTTTGGGTTCTGTTAAGTCTATTTCTTCAAAGGCGCTGTTGTCCACATCGGCTGAACATACGAGGCTAACTGGCTCGTAGATGCTGTCTAGTTCGGGTCCTGTGACCTTGTATCCCACAAGCACATAGTCCTGCTTCGTTACATTTTCGACCAAAGTAGTGCGCAATTCAGTCATTGGGTCACCCACTGTTGAATTTATACTAGCTCTGAACTTGATAGTCACACTTTCTGCTAAGCCAGGAATTGGTCGGTAGTAACACCATACAAAGAGATTTTGACCATGCATCACACGAATATCGTCGCGGTTGTAGAAAGACTTGCGCTGTAGATCGAGATCATTCTGCAGACTGAGCAAGACCTCCATGTCTTCGTCCTCCGGGAGCACCAGCAGTCGTTTAGGTGCTGCCATTATTAATCCGGGACACCCTTGCTCGCACGAAGAGTGGTTACACGTGTAATAGCCAGCGTGGTCCAACTTGGCAGGTTGCGACCTGAAAATGTATTGCTGTTGGGTAGTGGTCTGATTTATCAAAATCCAGCTGTCAAGCGCCCTGGCGCGGTAGTAACAATTTCTGCTCACCTGTTCACCAGGTCCTAGAAAACGCATTAGCATAGTCCATATGGAACCACGCTTAACCGTTCCATACCATCCAACGTGAAGACGCTGGATGCGATAATCTCTGTGTACATTGCGTATACTGCTACTAAATGACCTCTCCACTGTGTCAACAGGATTGTGAAACCAACTTTGAATTGTTTCGGTGGTTGAGGTCAATAGGTTGCTCTCCACTTCCGCTTGTCTTTCGGACGGACCGGTGAATGCCATGAGAACCAAGGCAACATGCTCCGGTCGCAGGACACAGATGAAGCTGGCGTTGATAAACCCCTTCCCATTGGAGATCGTATATTCCTGCCGTTGTTTCATCTCCGCAGGCAATCTGGCAGCCGTCAAGGCAACCAGAGACGACTGGTAGCAGTCCTCCGATTGAAGTCCGTTGTGTTGGAAGAACGTCCACAATACCACCTTACCGGTGGGCATCCCAAGGAAAACAGTTGTATGAATAATCAAACGCAGCTCGAGCATCCTTTTCGGGGGTCCAATTTTATGGAATTGAGCCGCACTCATTGCTCGACTTCCACGTGTGTGGACAAAGCTGGTGATCACTTTCGGTTCATTCGTGTGGGTAAGATCGTCGAAAATGACGGGTTGTAATAGAAGTCTGTACCCAACTTTTCTTGTACTTGTCAAGTTAATTCCTTCCCTGGGTCCATGTAGATCGTGCAAAATGTGTCTTGCCTCATCGAATGAGAATACACATGTAAAATATAACTCACTCAGATGTGAATTCACCTCCGGAGCAGTGACGGTGTAGCCGGTCACACGAAGGGCTGTCTGATTGACATTGAAGCTGAAGTCTGCCTCAAGTTTGGAAGACATGGTGTAATTCATGCTTTTGTGCCTATCGATAGCCTCGTAATTCAGATAGACACTCGGTTTGAGCATCCAAAACGGAGATAAATGGTGCACACATCGAACGCTGACTACCTCAGAGGAGAATAGGTACGGCTGTGATCCATAGTCACATTGATTAAATTGATGTTCTACGCTTTCACCGGTATGGAGTTTGGTAACACTTATCCTCACCTCTAACATGTCCTGAGAAGGTAATACAAACTGAGCTCGCGGTGCGAACCCGATTCGAATGGGGCAACCGTTGGCACATTTCGGGTCAAAGCATTCATACAAACCCGAGTCATGGTATGCAGCCCCCTCCTTACTGAGCACAAAGCCTGATGCATCATCGGTAAAGTTCATGGATAAATCGACTTGGCCAAACACCGGATCTGGTCCGCTCTGTTCCAATATCTTCGTACAGTTCAGACCTACACGTATGCTCTGCCATAAACGACCTTTCATTTCCAAAGAATCATTTATGTTGGCAATCGCCTTCCATCGCACGTCCACTTTGACCACTTGGTATCTGTCTCTTGCGATTGCTGTGAAAGGTCTTCTTTTAGTTTCCGTTGATTTTCCAGAGACTGGTAGTTTCGTGAACCAGTCGATTATATGTGATTTAAACTCCTTCTCCTCCGATCCTTTATCGAACGAGTTCAGTGCCGTTGTGACCAGTCCTAAGTGTTCGATGACAAGCCAGCACTTCAAGTGCAACCATCTCATATTGCGCCCACGAGTTTGCACAGTGATATCTAGACCAGCGATCAGGGGATCGGAACCGTTTATGCTAGTGTTGTTGACATCTTCACAGGGCTCTAATTCTACATCCGATCTTTCCCTATACACCAACCATGACTTCAGCTCACCAGGAGGAAAGCCGGTGAAAACAACAGTGCTCAGTTCAACCGGCCCCTCAGTCAGCACGACCGCTTGCACGCTTTGGTTCCACAGCGCCTGATTTACATACCCTGACTCGGTGAGTCGAATGTGTTTGGACAAATTGGAGTCACCCGTAGTCAAGTTGTGAAGAAACAATGGTGCCAAACGGTCTTCCACTGTAATGTTTCGCTCCTGACCAACTTTTGGGATTTCATGCACCGATGTGATGTCGAACTCGTCGCGTGTCACCACACTGGTGTCCAGATAACAAGTCACACGAGTTGTGCCCCAATTTAACCTGGGTTCTACTCCAGTGATGTGGAACCGGCCTACAGTTTCAGCTCCCACTTCTTGTGCGGCGGGGGTGTACGGTAGGCTCAAGTAGGTTCCGTTAGGCTCGACGAGTGTATCGTGTGTGAATTGCCATTGGAGTTGTGGAATGATGCCAAGTGGTAGAGTGATGGAACAACTAATGTTCACCGCTTGATTTGTGATTATAGTTGGCTCGCGCTCTGGTTTATGAGCCATGCGTTTGTAATCCATAGCTATCTGAACGTCAGCGGAGGACGGCAAAACCACCAACCGTCGCGCTGGACCGAGTGAATTCAACTCGCAACTGTCACATAGTTGCTGGTAACAAGCGTACAATCCGGAGTCTTCGGCAACGCTGTTCTCCTTCACAAGCATGACCACGCCGTTATCTCTTGTTTCATTCACAAGGAACCCCGTGGGCAGTGCTCCTTTAGTCGGTATTTTACTCTGGTCGAAATAGCACATGACGATTCCGGTCAGAGCGCCATCCGCTATCCAGTGTATCATGGCTGGTGAACCAGCGGATAATGTCGCATTCCAGCGGCTGTATAATCTCACCAAACGATGATGACTCACCAGCCCAGCTGTATCGATGGCTTCCCACGTAGCACTGTTGCTTCGGTTATATTGTGTTAAGACCGTTAACAGCCGTTTTATGCAACTACCCTCAAGTGTATTTCTCTGATGGCTCATTTTTTCATCCACATTATACACACTTAAAACTAGACCAACAGTTTCGGGGGGCATGGCGCACGAGAAGGTGACGAGGCTAGCGACAAAAGTCACCGTTTCGTCATCTGCCTCTGGTGAGTTCAGGATGTTGGTAACATCCCTACCGGCTTTCAGTTGTGAGGTGACTGAGCAGTTGTGCCTTACCCACTCGCCATCATCATCGACTCTTATAGTCCACACGGAATCCCAACCGAACTGTCTGTAGCGGAGCGTGACAAAACTTCCTGTCAGAAACATCACACTAGACACAGTTTGCGGCACCATTGAACGAAAATTGAAATGTCTATCATAGCGTGATTTCGGTTGTGTAAGCGTTTCCGTGACTGTTTTCAATGAGGTTCTGATGGTCAATGTGACTATTTTTGGCTCCTTTCCGTTGCTATGAAATACCACCCGTCGTTTATAAGCTAAGGCACGTCTAGGAATTGTGTCTGGATCCTGACCTGTGACCTTGGGATCTGGTTTGAAGTGGTGTACGCAGTTAATCGATTGGGATGTAATCTTATTAGTTCGGATGTGTGGGGTTATTCGGTAAACCCTGTACGTCTTCCTGTATATACCTTCATATTCGCTCCATGTTCGGAGGTGCGCAAATGGCAACCTAATTCTAGTGCCATAAAGTAGGTGTACGAGGTTTAAATCACTCATGTTACCAAATAGTGTCATCAAGTCAAAAACGCAGTTGATAAACATAGTTTGTTTATCCGTTAGGTACATTCTACCTCTGTAGTCTACTTGCCGCCAAACTGGGGCAGTTATGTTGCCTCGTTCGTATGCATATGCGGATGCCACTAATGTAATAGCCTTCTCTCCAGACAGTACGAAGATAGGGTAGTCGATGATGACATTTCCATACTCCGGTCTCTTGTAATCGCATTTGTAAATACCAGTGTGTTGCCGCGCAAGGGACTTGATTACGAAGGTATTCTCTTTTTCGGCACAGTACAGCTGATCGGTTAATTCGTATTCATCCTCTATACTGTTCTTTTTGTAGCATTTAGTTTGCGCTTCACATCCGCCCGTTGTTTCGTTACTGCCTTTCCACAAATACAGGACAAATTTTTCTCCCTCCATAAATATAGTGTTGCGTACGGGGGATAATTTAATTAAACGTAGTGCAGGATTACCGCCACTCATGTATTCAAACCGCATTGGCTCGTTCCTTAGAAAAGACTCTAGATATGGCTGAATGTACTTGTATGACTGGTCCATACCACCTTCAGTATCTGGCTTGAATCCTACCAAAACCAAGAGAGCCACAGCGCGCATGGGGATTTTTAGCCAGAATTCCGATAAGCGATCTGCCGATTGCCAGCTAGCACGTACTTGAATTTGTTCGGTATACCTCCACGCGGCCGGTTCTGATGCTTCATACTCCGAGCTGGCTATTATCATGTGATGCGCGAGACTGTACGTGTTATCTAGGAAATATAGGAAGATCCGGATATCCCAATTATAGTTCCGCCAATTTCGAATCACCATCCTTTCGAGACTGAATTCTTTTACTTTCACCGCTGAGTTTAGAAATCCTTCTAGTTCAACCGAACGGGTCTCGGGAACGTTGATTTGTTTAACCAAAGCGCCGTTCGAGCCGAAGCTACCGTTTTTGGCAATTTCCCCACAGGGTAATCCGAATACCTCCTCCGTGAAAGCAGCTACGTATCGTTTCACACCATCGGGTGTGTCTAACTCATAAAAGAGCACAGTGTCTTCCGCGTACGAACTTACAAAATTGACTTGATAGGCAACATCCGTGTAGTGGATTCCACCTCGACCATACCCATGATTGTAGGAGTACAGTACGTAATGGCAGTATAAATAGGTTGAGTAACGCGTGCTTCGGTCAAAGTGACAACAATGTGAGTTAGGCCCATCGTAAAAAGTGCAATGTAAGAGGACCTCTCCAGTCGTCATGCGGGTCGCATTGAAACTCACAATGAAGGCGGGGTACCACAATCGGACTGACAAGTACATTCTGTAAAGAGCTGAATCCTTAGGATACCTAAAGTCCATTGAAAGATAATCCTTTGCCAGGTAAGCTAGATCATCGGAATACAAATGCTGGTTGGGATAATATGGCATCCTCATGCATGTGCTCAGAGCCACTTGTATTAACTGGTATTTTAGTATGACGCATATCCAAAACGAGTAGATAGATATGTTCCAGTCCGGTGTCACCGTCTTTTTCATGAACCGCAGAATGTATTCATATGATTTCCCACTCTCGAGACTGTCGGTGCTAGTTCATTTGAATACACTCAGCCTCTAGAAGGATGATCGATGATGAGATGTGGTCACAACCCATGATCGTACTATGGCTCAATAGTGTCAGTTCAATATTCGCACACGTGATTCAACCGTTGACAAAGTGAGCTTGGACAGGGCCGAATGTAAGCAAAGACAGACTAATGGACTACACAGCCGTTAGAAAAACCGGTCATGTCAGGGACCAAGGAAGCGAAGTAAACCAAGGCAATTTGGAATTTTATCACCTATAAATCTTCTTTTGTAAGGTGAGACAAGTGTGAATTTTTATGTCCCCATTTTCCATCACACTTGCTAAACCATTTAACAGCTGTTAGACGTTAGAAACAGGAAAATGTTGACAGTTACGGAGCTTGAGCCAGTTGATGAACAATGAACAATGAATTTATACGGGTTAAGAAGCGTTGCTTTACAAGCCCCGTTGGATAGTTGCAGGGGATATTAACACAACAATAATGGTGAAAAGGATAGTAAAATAGTTAATACTTCAATATGAAAATAAGGACTTATCGTTTGCTTCGCTGTAGTCCTGCAATCCTCTTAGATTCACAACACCCACAGTTAACAGCAAATAATTCCAGGGTAAACTCCAGGTGTAGGATGGAGACATAGTGTTAAGTAACAAAGTGTAAGTGGATGAGTGCATCGTCCAACCGTCTTTTAAATATTGTTAGTGTCGGTGCAGAGACGACCGATTCTGGGCGAGCATTCCACGGGTGACAGACACGAATGGAAACGAAATTTCTGCGGCACTCCAGACGACTGTATTGTTCTGCGAGTTTCAATGAGTGGCCCCTCAGGTTTGTATGGTTACTGATTTGCAGTAAAGGGTGGCACATATGATGTGGGTCTCGCAGAATCAAGTATGCCATAATCAGGTCGCCTCGTAGTCTGAGATAGCTTCCAGTGAACAATCCCAATCGTTGCAGCCTCTTTTGGTAAGAAAGATTGAGCATTCCAATTACCTTCTTAGATGCCCGGCGTTGTGGCTGCTCCAGTGCATTAAGGTCGTGTTTCAGCCATGGATGCCAGGCTTGAATTGCGTATTCGACATGGGGGCGAACGTACGCACTAAGCATCTGTCGAAATATGGAGCTGTTTATTTGTCCAAACGCCCGCCTCAACAGCTCAACGTGTTGGTTCCCGGTCTTCGAGGCCTATTCGGATTGCCTGGAGCAACCCAAGTCATCTTGAACCAGGACACC